>CM053601.1:122306778-122324756 GCA_028646575.1 Pseudocheirus occidentalis | reverse complement strand
AGAGAGAGAGAGAGAGAGAGAGAGAGAGAGAGAGAGAGAGAGAGAGAGAGAAGCAGAGGCAGAGGCAGAAGGAGAGGGACAGGGACAGGGACAGGGACAGGGACAGGGACAGGGAGAGGAGAGAAAGGTTAGAGAGGAGAGAGGAAAGAGAGAGAAAGAGAGGAGATAACTACATATAAATATATATGTATATTGTGTGTGCATGTGTATATATATATATGTATATGTATATCATAGTGTCATATTCATTCTTGCCTCTTTGACTTTGTTCACATCATTTCCCCTATCTAAAAGATCTCTGCCTTCATCTCTCTGCCTGTATCCTCTGCACCTATAAGGCTGGCTCATCCTTCCCTGAACTATTCCAGGCCATATAAATCTCTTTTTCCTCTTAACTCTTATGATGCTTGCAGTACTCCCCACATAATGTATGTTTGATTATAAATGACTATCTGTGTTCTTATCTTTTCTACAAGAATGCAAGTTTCCTGAGGACAGGGGCACTGAGATATAGGAGTAACTCATTAGCCTTTAGATTTCACATAGAATTGAGCATAATTGAAGATGTATGAGTAGCTGAATATATATACTCACTAATTTAACTAATTTAACTTTTAGAAGCCATGTTTCCAGAATAGCTTGTATAGTTGGAAATATTTTCTCATCTTATAAAAACTTTCACTTACTCTTTATTCCAAGCATCTAATAATAGGAGGACTATTCTCTCATCATGCTTTGGCCCTAATAAAAGCACATATACTTACTCATAGAAAATGGGATGTGAGTTGATAGGTTTTATACTAATTGGTCAGGAGCCCCAGATGAAAATGTTTATTGATGGAATATGCTTCCTTTTCATGAGCAGATGAAATAGCTTAGCAGGTTAGATAGGTAAAAAGTAGACAGACTCCAAAGAAAAAATACATGACCTGAGTATCATTATGAGAATTAAGTCAGCACATTAAGGCTAATGCTAACAAGATATCCCTCTTCCAGGGAATAGCCTAAAGAGAATTTAAAGAAGACTTTTTTTCAAGTGAGAACCACAGAGAGAGAATGAATTTAGAAAAGAGAAAGGGAACAAAAGCACATGCTTGCTGTACTTAACCCATAAGGCCTATGTAAAAATAAATGTAAATGAAATCGCTGTGCTTTTAAGTGACCAAGGAGAACAGCCTGCAGACACAAACGTCTAAAGACTACATATTGATTTTTAACAAGTTCATTAATTTATTAATAATAATAATAATAATGATAGCTAGCATTTATAGAGTGCCTTCAATGTGCCAAGTACTATGCTGAGAGATTTATAGATATTATCTTACTTGATCTTCACCATAACCTGAAGAGAAAGAGGCTATTACTTTCTTCATTTTACAGTTAAGGAAACTGATGCAAACAGAAGTTAAGTGATTTGTCCAAGGTCACACATCTTGTGTCTGGGTTGAGATTTGAACCCAGATTTTTCTGACTCTAGGCCTGGCACTCTATCTACTGCACCACCTTGCTGCCTCTAAGTAAATAAATAGTGGATCTATTTTTACTAAATAAAAATCAGATGTTTTAATTAAATATAAAATATTTAAAGAAGCATCACAAATATAATTGTTTTGACTGGGATCAAATGTCATTGAGCCTTGTACTTTATTTTTGACAGGTGATGAATTCAATGTTCTATTAGCTTTTTAAAAAATATTTCTAGCTCCTATGATCTACACCAATCAGTTATTAAAAATTAACAACAGCACCAATATTAAACATCACTAATTCTCATGCATAGTTTGTTTATTTTCCGAAGTCAGAAGTCTTGCCTTATGCTTACTCATATTCACTATGTCTCCCCTTACCATTGTCTATGTAACTAAAATTCACAATTCCAGTAAAAAGAATACATGATGCTGGGGAAGTCACTTATCTTCCCTGGGCCTTAGTTTCTTCAGCTTGAAAATGAGAGTGTTGAACTAAACTTTTTTCATACTCTCTTCCAATTCTGCATTCTAAGAGTCTATGAAATTGGTTAGGCAGTGCCTTGACTGTGCATGGTAGAGGAACGGGACATTTACCATCTTTAAAATAATTCATCTCTACAGAACATGTATCTGGAAAAAAATTCATTTCCCTCAATTCAGACAAAAGTTTTCAAAATTGGAATCCTTTCTGCATATCTTGATATTCTTAGTATAGACACTGCCAAGGAATCTAAGCCCCCTTTAATTTTCTCTGAAACAGAAATCAGTTTCTGTATTTCAATTTATAGCCCTTTAATCATCCGAGTTGTTCTCTAACCCCCATTCAGATTCCAAATTCTAGCACCATAGTAGTGGAACCTTTCATATAATTCCAAAGGAATATTACTTTTGGGTGCTACTGACTGCCTGGTGGTGGACCTATATGAAAGCAGATAAGGAATCCAGGTGCTGAGATCTTCTATTTTGTGGGAAAAGGTTCCTGTTTTTCATCTTATCTAAATGATCAGAAACTGGAACTATCTGTAGTTCAGGTAAAACAAAGGGGATCCTCCCATTGATCAAACCAGACCCAGCAATATGAATCCTGTCCTAGCCAGATCTGTCTCTGTGTAGAGGAACATAGGTCATGGGATACAACCTGGGTGAGTCTGTCAAGTAAATAATACAGTGTGTGTGTGTGTGTGTGTGTGTGTGTGTGTGTGTGTGTGTGTTTGTGTGTGTGTGTGTGTGTGTGTGTGTGTGTGTGTGCGCGCCACACAGCACTGAGCAGCCTTCCCCAAAGTTGAGCGTTTCCCCTACTACTACTAGATTAAAAAGGAAATCCTCAGGATAACACCAGATAGAGCCCTGCAAACAGGCACAGTTACAAATAACAAGTTCCAGGTTGCTACACTTGCCCTGTGTTTCTGAGGAATATGGCTACTTTTATCATTCAGAGTGCATTAACAATTAAACTCTTAAAGACTTTGTACTCTTGGAAAATTGTAAACAACCATGGTCTTGTCCTCAGATAACCAAGTAGCCTTGGTATGGGTCTAAGCATGGTAATCATACTTTAGAAAAAAATCCCTTTGAGACAAATAATTGTCTCAATTTTATTTGAGACAAATAATATTTGAGACAATATTATTTGAGACAAATAATAATAAATACAAACCTGTATTTTTTTTTAAAATCATGTTCTTTACTCATGATTCTTATTTTGAGTCCAGGAATGGACTTATTCTGATGCCTGTCAACAAAAACATTATAGAACACACAACAGGGTCCATAAGCTCAGGCATTTAGAAAGCCCTGGGTACACACTGTACCCTGAATTGTTTAACATTTCCCCAGTTACAATAGAAGTATCTGAAAATGCTTAGCCCTCATAAAGCAAAGGCTGCTGGGAGGAGAGGAGTTAACAAGATAAGCACAGTTCCTGTGCTGTTGCTTTTGGAATTTACTTGTAAACAGTTCAGAATCTACTAAAAGCAAATGAGGTTTTATCTTCAGAAAAAAATATATTTTAAGATGTTCTTAAATTTTGATTTTTTTTCTACTTTTGGCAAGAAAAGAGAATTCTATAAGATAGTCAAAACATGGTATTTCATTCATGCCCTACAGATGATTGAAAAATGTCAAGTGGCACATTAGGCCTGATTATTGGCTTGCGCCTGGCCACTGATTGGGAATTATATAACAATTGGTTTTGGTAATCAATGACAACAGAGTTCTCTTGACACAATATTGCACCAAAGATGGAAAAGCTTATCTCAGACAATTCCACTTTCTTGCTACAACTTTGACATGCTCATAGAGATATCTGGTGTACAAACTTCTGTGGTGAAAGTAAACTGAGTTGTGGAATATCCTCTTTCCATACCTTTATCCCTATAAATGCAATTAAGCAAAAATATTTATTTCTGCAATTGTTAGATTATTTAAGCTGTCATGTTTTAAGGAGATTAGTTTTGTTAGTTCAGTTACTTTTTTTCATTTGAGGTTCTTGTTGTTCCCCCCGCCCCCCACCCCCCCAAAAAGAATACATTGAAAGGCTGCTAAGAAAAGATCACGATAACTGAGATGTACCCATGGTCATATCTCTAGTAGTGGTCTTTGTCAGCATTCTGTTTTTCCCTAACAGACACAACAGAATGCATCAATGAAAAATATCCAATTCATTTTTCATCTATGAATGAACATGAATGGAATCCTGTGACTAAAAAAGGGGAAGTTTCTAAACTCTACTGGAGACTTCCTACTGACCCTCACTGTTCTTACTACACTTACTCTGGCTTCTGCTTGTAATTTACTCAAGTTTGTACTATTCCATGACAGGCTGATTTTTCACAGACACCTCTCTGCCATTTCAAGTGGGGGACAAGAGTGCAAGGGCCAAGGAAGCTGGATGGGAGGACAGAGACTATTTTATCAGCTAAATGTTGTCTTTTCTCATTCTTGACTTTTCCCTGGGAGGTTCTGTTTTGTTTTCTTTTGTTTTTTGGTTTCCTTACATTCCTCTCATCTTCTATGCCTCTTGCTTGCTAAATTTTTTAAAATAATAAAACCATAACATTCTGATAAAAAAGAGTACTTCCCCTATCAATTAAGGATTTCTGTGAGATAAAGAAATACTCCCAAAGCCATGTGAGAGAGAGGTAGATTAAGCTAGCAAGTGATAGTAGAAAGAGAACTGTAGTTCTTTTCCTTTTCCCCAAATGACAAATTTCTCAGAAAAATATAATTCTTCTTGCACAATATTTAGGCGCGTTTACAGTTAATAAAATGGACTAAAGTTTCTCTTTCAAAATATTTCGCTACTATCTCTCCTCTCCCCACCCCCTAAACACACACCATTCCCTTTAATGTCCCCTTTCAACATTCTCATTAACTCTGTTCTTGACAGAGGAAAATACTTTTCTCTGGGGTAAAGGCAACCCAAGGTACAAAGGGAGGTCAGGAAATTTCCTTATTGGGTTAGCTAGGAATTCTGGCCTTTACTAGGA
Source organism: Pseudocheirus occidentalis (assembly GCA_028646575.1). Taxonomy (NCBI): domain Eukaryota; kingdom Metazoa; phylum Chordata; class Mammalia; order Diprotodontia; family Pseudocheiridae; genus Pseudocheirus; species Pseudocheirus occidentalis. The sequence continues at coordinate 122,319,799 of CM053601.1, read as the reverse complement.
GAGTTACCTTTTCTGTGTCTCCAAAGCAAGGGCAATTCAATTTCAATGCTAGCTCAGTTCTGGCCTCTCCTGGGCACAAGCTAGAAATAATACCAAAGCATGCTGAATCATTTACAGTAGTTTTATGATGAGGATTATCAGTCACAGGAGATTGACCTGACACCATCAAACTCATTTCATGCCGCAAAACAGGTTGGACTCCAACCAGGCCCTAAACAAGCCAGTACTCTAAGGCACCTCTCCTTACTTGAACTGGAGCTTCTGCTTCAATCTCCATCTCTCTGACCTAAAAAGAAGAGGGGGAGGGCTCAGTCTATTTTCAAAGAATATCAGAGATACTATGAGAAGGTATTTCCTTAATGCTTCCAATCATTGTGGATATTTCTAATGTACAGGCTAAAAGAATGACCCTTTATTAAGTTTCTTTCCTTGGACAAGAATTCAGTTACAAGGCACTGAAACGGTTTACCTCCAGCATACACAAATTCCCATGCTGCATTCATTCAGCTGAGTGCAAAAATTGTAAGCATCTTCATCAGATAGAGACTGGGCATATGGCTGGTCACAAAATTCCTCCCCTTTCCACCATCAGAAAAAGAGAACAGGGTAGTGTTGCCTTTTATATTCCACTGATTACACAAGCTATTTTCAGTGCAGAGCCCTCCTGCTGAATTCCTACTTGTATTTAATAGATGGAGGGTGGTGACTTCTTTAATGTTCTTTTGAGAGAGACAATATACAATGGATTTAGAAGGTACAAATTCATCAGGTGTATGTTAAAAACAGGTCAGTAGCAAGTAAAACACACTAAAACCAGTTGAATGATTGGGTGCTTAAAGAAGAAGTTGACCAGTATCCCTAGAAAAAAGTATACACTCGTGCTGTTGTGTTGTTTTTATTAATCTCCAAAATACTAACCCACATGACTGAATATGTCTCAGAACATTTAATTTTTAATTAACTTTCTTAAGTGTTCTCTCAATATTAGTGATCTGTCACAGGGACATTTTAAGTTAGAGGAAAAAATTATTTTAACCACTGAAAAGTTTCATCTTACTAATATAAACATTCATTATCAATCATCTCTGTTCCTCAGTACACTCGTATACTAAATAAAAAATGAATTGAAGAATAAATCTGTAAGCAAATAAATTTTCTGCACACCAATCCCTGCAGGCCATGTGTTTATAAGTCAACAGCTTAAAATGAAAACATCTGATGAAGGTAATACACCTCTTAAAGGAGCATAAAATTCCAAACCCAATGGTAAAATATAAAGATTATAAAACCTCTTAAAGGAGTCATCAAATTAAACTATTAAATGAATACATCTGCTTCATGCTAGACTGTAGTTTATAAGTGCCACTCAAAATAAAACAGATTTAGGACAAACATTTCCTAAAAGGATGAAGCAATGAATGGAAAGCATTTTGAGAATGATTAGAGGAGAGAGAATGGATTCATTTGAAAAGAACTGGCCTACACACAGTCAGGGGCAGCGCAGAGGCGAAGTGTTGGGCTTAGAGTTAGGAAGACTTATCTTCTTGAGTTCAAATCCAGCCTCAGACACTTAATAGATGTGTGGCCCTGGACTAGTCCCTTAACCCTATTTGCCCTAGTTTCTCACCTGTAAAATTAGCTGGAGAAGGAAATGGCAAATCACTCTGGAATCTTTGCCAAGGAAACCCCAAATGGGGTCACAAAAAGGAGGACATAACCGAAAAAGACTGAACAACAAACTTAGCCAAGTAGTCAGATGAAAGGGTTCATGAGTGTGGTTTTCTCTGGGGTATGGGAGTCAGAAGCTGTAAGTGAGGGGATATGTTCTTTTTCACATAAGAGTAGAGTATGACTTTGGAGCAAAGGCAAAAAAACCTTTAAAAAACTATTGGTGGTACAAAATCATCACTTAGCTCTATTAAAATATCAACAGAAGTAAAAGCTTATTGCCAAGAAATTTCAAGTATACTTTCTTAACAAAAATAAGGTGTAAAAAAAAAGACAGCATAAATTATGTTAAGTTCTCATTTACACCAGACATTTGCCTACCATAGGAAGACATAATACATGTTCTGAAGGACCTTCTCCTTATATGTGTACATGTAAACATACATAATACACATATTTTAAAATATACTAGATTACTGTCTATTATGTTAGTAAATGTAAATTACTGACATTTTGTTTTTCTTCCTTCTCTACATTCATCAAGAACAGGTTTGTGACTTTTAGAAAAAGGGAAGCTGGAAAAAGGACATCATTCTCTTAAATAAAGGTCATTTTTATCCCAATTTTAAGAAACTTTCCAACCTAAACTGAGCCCACAATGGGCATTTTACATTAAAGGACAGTCCTATTATTTGCTAATAGTTATAATATTTTGACATTTTAATGTAAACATAACTGAAGGAGATAAATCAGTAAACAGCTACAATGTAAAATGCTTGGTGCTTCTTGGTATTTGCTCATCATACTATATGTTATACAGCAGGGCTTCTCCACTGTACTAATAATGCTCACATTCTTCTTTAAGAGAAGAAGGCAATGAAGGGAAGAGAGAGGCAGAAAATGATCCAGTATTTGCAGGCTCTCCCGCAGCAGCGACACTATGTGGACAATTCCTGAATGAGAAATGGAAAAACAACAGTTGAGGACCCCAGCTGGCCAAAGGGAGAAGCTCTACCCCCAGTCCCTGGGGAGGGAGCACCTTGAATTGCTCAGTGGTGAGAAATGCCTTCCAATCACTGACCACTGCCAAGCTTCACAATGGTAAGGAAGCAGGGTGGGAGATGTCTGCGGTTGAGGGCCTTATGTTTAGCCTTTTTTGTTCTGCTCTAGTGTTATATGCACACAGACACACGTTTACAAAACAAACACTTAAAAACATGTATGATTTTTTTTTCACTAATAGTCTACTAGTTTGGAGAATTTTGCTTGACGTTCTGGAATTACTCACATATCAAAGCATTTGAAACTAGGACTATCATGTGTTTCAGTCTTTGCATTAGGGTGGCTGTCTGTTTAATTTTTAAGTCCCCATATCAGGTTTGAATTCATCTTAAATAAAAAAGTAAAGGTACCATAAAAAAAGAAGATAAATGGGAAGAAAACTTTCCTGAGCAAACTACGAACGTCAGAACAAATCACTTGTCTCCTGAAAAAGTTGCTCTTCGTTTTCTTTTTGGTATTTATTATAGCTCTCATGCTGCTGTAAACCCATTGTACCATTCCATGTATACTTACAGCAGCATATAAATAATGAATAATAGCATTACTTGTGTTTTCCCTGCCCCATTCAGTATGTCAGTCTTCAAGAGTATTGCCTTCTCACTGTTGACATTTAGGTACAACACTGAAAGTCTATTTCTCTAGCTATGCCTTCAGTGAAATTCTCTCATATCTTAAAGATCAACCAGAACAAAAAAAAATATAAAGACATCAGGATTTTATCAGTACAAGGGTAAGGAAAAAGGCTTCTGAAATACAAACAACCACCAAAATTGATTTTATTTTTTTAAATGTGGAACAACATACACTGCAAGCAAGGTTATCAAAAATAAATCATTTCTTAATGGGAAACAATAGGAACCATAAGGATTCAATAGCCTTTCTCATTTCTTTTCCCCTACCCTCTCAGTTCTACATTCTAGTTTCAAGACCCCATTGGGTTAAATTATGCAGAAAGAGATCCTGGAAAGAATGGGTTAATATTAGCTGCATGTCGTACTCAGTGATGCCTTAAATAATCATCACATGGCTCTTATAATCTGTTCCATGCTGTCAGCACTGGGTTAGTCATAATAATATCAGATAAGAGCTGTTCAAAGTGACATACTAACCAACATGAGAGCCACATGACTTTCTGGCTATATTGTTGCCCTTCAGCTGAACTCTGACTTAGATAGTGCAGCACACTCATGGTACGGCCCAGAATGTGCTTATCCAGAGTATCCTGTGGTATTTCCGTTGCCATGGCCTCTGTTAGTTCACAGTCCAGTGAGGGGCAGATGTGGCTGGGTTACAAGGAATTTCCTACCCCTCCCCCATACCTCCCCCCCAGGCTGGTGAAAAGGAGTCTGGTGTGGCTGCTGCTGTTTAAGGAGGGGAGGCCCCTTCTGAACCAACTCAGGTGCCAGAACACCATGTCCCTACTACACTTGGTTAGTTTTGCAAATATATGTGGCACACCTTACACAAAGTGCAATCACAGGGAACCTGGGACCCTGAGGGAAGTTAATGCTAAAATGGAGGAGAAGAAATAGTTAGGAAGGAGCATGAAAGTAAAGAACAAAAAGAGACAGAATGATGAAAGACAAAGAAAAAAAGGAGAGAAGAAAACAGAAGGGGGATTGAAAACAAGAAAGAAGAAATATGATAAAATTATGGAGCAGTTAATGGGAAGAGATACATAAATGCTAAGAACTTAATATTTGGTCAATTAAATACTAAGAAAATGTTTCAGAGAAGAAAAACCTGAACAGAGATCACATATTATCATACTATGATGGAAGGAGACAGAATGGACTCAGTCAAAAAGAACGGACCTAAACTTACTTAAGGACTAACATAGAAGGTACTATGAATCTAGTTTTCTAGACTCATGGATCTTATGAGCTGGAAGAAAACTTAAAATATCATCTATTCCAGGGAAGGAAAGTAATGTTTACTTCTTTGTTTGAGAAAAGACCGGAAAGGTTAAGTAATTAATTACATCAAGATCATTCAATGAATTATTGGCAGAGGGAAGCCTAGAACACAGGCCTCTTTTCTCCTAATGAAGCAATTTTCTAGAAGAAAAGAAAAAATAAGTGAATTGGGGAAAACTTAATACTTATTCAATTGAGAGGTAGGGCAATATAGAGTGATAACAGCAGGACAAACACAATATAATAAGAGATCATGAGAAAGACACAGACAGAAAAATATATTGGATAATCCATGTTTCTATAGAGGTGAACCTGTTACCGATTCTTGAAAGTCCATAGTTTTGTTCTCTTTATATCTGTGCCAAATACATCAACGTTTAATTATATTCGACTTAGGAATTGATTATGTGCTATTTAGTGCTATTCTCAAATAATTTTTGAGTATAAGAACTGTTTCCCCAATGAACCTATGAATTTTGGAAGGTAGTGTTGGGTACATAGTGCCCAATAAGAATGTAGTGAACTAAATACATGGCTGTGCATTTTCACTGAGGCACTGAACAATTTGGGGAAGCAGAAAGTGTGTATATTGGGAATAGAAAAAAAACTCCTTCTTGACCAACAGAAGACTGAAAATGCTATAGACTTTAAGTATTAAAGATGGCATTCTTTCTCCATCCCTAGCCCTAAAACAATAGGGAAAATGGTGGAGAAGATCATAAAACAGAAAGAATCTGCAATAAACAGTCATGAAAATGGAAAAAAAAATGGGAAGGCGATTAGAGTTTATTGAGTCCAACAATCATCCAAAACTAGAATAACTTCTGGATTATTCCTGACAGGTTAAAGAATCAAACTCTCAGCAATGGAATAGCTATCAGAGATCATTTAGTCCGACTGCTAACCAAGCAAGAATCTTCACTATTACATCAGTGAATAAGTGATCATTCAGCCTTCACTTGGAGACCCAGAGTGAGGAAGAATGAACTGCCCCTCCTGAGGCAGTCCATTACACTTTTACACAGCTCTAATGTAAAGAAGTTTTTGTTATGTTGAGTTAAAATTTGCCCTTATAAAACTTTTACTCATTGCACGTAGTTCTGTCCTCTGGGGATAAGGAGAACCCATCTAATAATTATTCTATACTGGGAGCCTTTCAAATACTTGAAGATAACTATCGTATCCTCCTCGAGTCACATTTGCTGTCTCTGGGCTAAACACCACCAGTTGCTCCAAACTTTTTTACATATGTCAAGTACCATATGTGGAGAACACTCCAATACCTTCATCCCCTTAAGGTAGACATCCAGTCTCTATTTACACCCCCACCTACTACTAGGGAGCTCACTAACTGACAGGGCAGACACCATTAGAGTGTTGGTCAACTCTGTCTTTAAGATGGTTCTATATTACACAATCATAATCTGCTTCCCATTAGCTCCCTTTAACTTCCACTTAGCAATTCTGGTTCCACTCTCTTGAACTTTAAAGAATTAAGTTTTAATCCCTCTTTCATTTGCTAGCCCTTCAAATAATGGAAAACAGTTATCATGAAGCCAAGACTGATCCATCCAAAGTTCTGTTCACTAGTAATCATGTGATACAGTTTGTAGACACGCCCCCCATCATTTTGGTAAAGAAGAGAGGTAAACAAAGAAAATTAAACTAGAAATGAAAGAGCCAGAGGTGGAAACATCAAGGTGAGAAGAATTACATATAATCTTACTAATAATGAATTACAATCTATTGCGTTGATGCCCCTGCATTTTCCAGTGTTTCCCTGGCAGACGCTCATAGCTCCTTGGCTCTGGGGGATGCTTGCTGCCAGCTGATGCTGGACAGGGAATGGAGCCTTGCTGCTTTGGGGCTGTTGAGAGTTGGGCAGATATTTTCTGCCCAATACCATGTCTCAAAGGGTAATAATGAGTGTTTGCATTGCAAGTCCTGGCTTGGGCCAACAGAAAAGATCTCTGAAGACTTCAAAAAGAATTGACAGAGGAATAGGAACTCTTGGTATGCGTACTTAAATCAGGAAGGAAATAGGTATTATAAGAAGCCCTTCCAAGGAAAAATAACCTTAACCTGCTATTCTGCAAGGCAAATCTTCAAGAAACAAAAGCCAATTAATATGATTGGTCAAATTTTTAAAAATCATTAAGTCTTCTTCTGGCCTTTTCTTTGTGTATTTTTCCCCTTGATGGTACCTCCTTTTTGCTTCTTACCCTCTCTCACCCCAAGAAAGTCTTTGTGCTTTTTCCATCCCCCTCTCTCATTGAAGCTTGCTTTGAAGAAAGGATGTAATAAAGCCATTCACAGCAAAGTATAAATGAGTGATTGATGTCACTTTTTCCAAAAGACAAACTTATTTTCACAAAGACAAAGTTTTAAGGCTAAACAATGAACTCCCAGTTGTAGAATTCCAAACATCAAAAAGCAGGTTGCAGGAGAGGCATGACGGAGTAGGAAAAGAGGATTTAGTGGCATTCTTGAAATGACAAAATGTAGGTATGTATCTACTCTGTTGGCAAATAATATGTATGATGAACCTTTTCTGAAGAAGGTTGTCATATATTACAGCACCTGTACACAGATATTAATGGAGTTAAATCAGAAAGATTAACGTCAAAGAAAATTGAGTCAAAATAAATGGTGAAAATAAGAAGACTGATTAAATCAATCAATTAACAAACATTTATTAAACACCTACAAGTCTGGCACTAAGCCAGGTGATAAGGACATACAGGTGAAAGAAAGAATGGAAGGAAGGAAGACAGAGAGAGAGAGAGAGAGAGAGAGAGAGAGAGAGAGAGAGAGAGAGAGAGAGACGGAGGGACGGAGGTAATGAGGAAGGAAGGAAAGAAGGAAGGAAGGAAGGAAGGCAGGGAGGGAGGGAATGAGGGAGGGAGGGAGGAAGGAAGGGAGGGAGGGAGGAAGGAAGGAAGGAAGGAAGGAAGGAAGGAAGGAAGGAAGAAAGGAAGGAAGGAAGGGAGGGAGGAAAGAAAAAAGGAAGGGTACCAGCCATAGAGAAATTGAAAAGAAACACAATGCATACACAGATAAAATGATACAAAATCCAAAGTAATTCACAGAGACTATGGAATAAAAATGAGCTTCTGGTAAGAGGTGACACTTGAACTAAGTTCTGAGGAAGATGAGGGATTCTAAGAGAAGAAAGGGGGGAAAGGCATGCATTGCCCCCACTGACACAGTTTATGCTAAGGCTTGTAAATAGAAGACAGAATGTCATGTTGGTAGGACAGGAGAAGGACGATCTGAAAAGAGGTTATAAAAGGGTCACTTTGTAGTCTCTATTTTACCTCTGAACCAGGGAGGTAAAAGTGACCAAATTATTCTTTTATGGAAAAAAAACACTGCTAAAGTATTCAAATAAGGGAAGGAAAAATGATTAAATAATTTGGTATGGTAGGCACTGAGGCAACAGCATCCTGGGTATAGAGATTACTCTTAGGTCAATTTGGCTGAAAAAGGTCAACGACTCTGGACAGGCTGTCCTATATCTTCTCCCCCTACTTACAGGAAGTACTTAACTTACAGAACCCTTTCTCCTTGTAGATCTTGACTGATTTTCAGACTACTTTTGGCACCCATTGTGTATCAGTCATCACCACATGCAAAAACAATGTGATAACCACACCAACTTTAATACAAATGATAATAATCTTTTATTTTAATTTGAAATTGAGGTGAAGACCTATATTGGGGTACTAGTCATGTGAAGAGAGAGAAGGGGATGGATTTGAGATATGCTATAGATGGAGTTGACCAGATTTGGCAACTACTTGGATATGGCGGATAAAGGGAGAGGGAAGAGTTGAGGGTGACTCTGATTTGGATAATTGGAAGGATGATGGGCTGTCATGAGAGAAGTTCTTTGTAAATTATCACTATGTAAATGAGTGATTATTGTCATGACTGAAAGAATTTATGATAATTTCCTTATGCAAAAAGGGCATATTTAACTGTGGCAGTTTTTATATTAATTGGGCAAGGTCTGAGGTCCACTCTTTCCCCCAGGAACTTCCTATAAACCTGCATCTATATTTTATCAGGAATTATTTCATTCATTGGGTCACAGGATTATAAGTACCTAGAATAGGAAGGGAAATTTGAGATCAACAAGTATAATTCCTTCAGTTTATAGATGAGGAAACTGGTCTGAAGACATGAAATTATTTGTCCAAGGTTGCTTTACTATTTATAGTAAAATATAATAGAACCTCAATTTAAACCCAAACATTGTCTTCCAGTCTAAACCACTCCCTAGGCCCTCAGTTTCATTATCTACAAAATGGTAGCATAAGAATAAATGACGGCTAAGAGCCTTTTTACTTCTGTAGAAATCAAGAGATGGAGTACCTGAAAGTTTTCAATATATGAACCTCCATTTTTACCACCTGCTTTGTTCTACCTATAAAGATATGTATAAATTGTGTTGTTTGCATAAGAAAGGTGGGATGACTAAAATGAGAGAATGAAAAATCTTTCTTACCATTATACCTTTTATCAAATCTCTCCTTATTAGTTGCCTTAGGTACAATTCTTACAAAAGTGCTTGTGTGTGTGTGTGTGTGTGTATCTTAAGTGTGAAGCTGGAAAACAATTGTTTAATTCAGTAATTTAAGAAATAAATAATTATTCTTATTCTTTGGAAAAAAATAAAGGATGCACCAGCCCTGAAGACAGGAAGACCTGAGTTCTACTCCAGCCTCAGACACTTACTAGCTCTATGACCCTAAGTAAGTCACTTAACCCTGATTGCTTCCAAAAGAGCTAAATAAATAGCAAACTGCTCAAGCCTTGTATTTTTTCCCTTGCTTTTTGGAGGGGAGAAAACAGGGCAATTGAGGTTAAGTGATTTGTCCAAGGTCACACAGTTAGTAAGCGTTAAGTGTCTGAGACTGGATTAGAACTCAGGTCCCTCTGACTTCAGGGTCGGTGCTCTATTCACTGCACCACCTAGTTACCCTCTATCAAGCCTTATATTCTTAACTTTGTTACATGGTGTCTACAAAGTGCTAGATTTGGATTTCAAAGTTCTTACTTCAAATACTAGTTTTGTCTCTTGTTCTCTGTGCAACTGTGAACAAGTCATTCAATCTCACATTACCCTTGAGAGAACCACTTGAAATCAGCTCTAGAGATAATTGACAAAGTTTTATAATATAGCAAATCTACTGCTATTGCTCCAAACTATACTTGTAGGCGAGACAAATGTAGAAGGTGAGTGACACTGTAACACTGCTGCTGCCACATGAAAAAGTAAAACAGGTTAGGAAGTGGAGAAACCTAGGAAACAGGGGCATCTCCCAAATAAATTCAGCCACAGGACACATTTGAGTTTGAACTATATTGACAGAATCCAAAAATGCTGGTCCCAAAAGTCTGGGGAGATGGACTATCTCTGAGATAAAGGAGAATTGGGTAGATTTTTATAAAAATGGAAGAAATAAAAGCAATTTTAACATCCATAATAAGTATTTCTATGATTTTATGTGTGATACTTCACAGGGTAAATATTAGTAACATTTAAATGTTTTTAGAGATACCCTAGTCACACTTTCTGGAACACCTGGACTCCACAAAACACAATTTGGGAACCACTGCCTGACTTAATGGAATCACAAAATGCAGCAATAAGGCACAGCTAAAAAAATTCAATGCAACAGAATAGCCCACAAGGCAAAAATTGAAGAGAAAAGGACTCAAAGGAAAACCACAATGTTGCACACCAACCCAAAAGGCAGAGGACACAAACTGCAAGATAAAGTCTCCTTTCTGGGTATATATCCAGTGTAAAGAAGGTTACTCATTCATTCTTGTCCTCAGCAACACAATCATAAATGGCAGCACTTTTAGCAGCAGCATCTTCAAATTGCGTAATATGCTCCTTGTTGAAAAAAAAAAAGATCCTACAGTTAAAAATAAATGCAATCAAGGTACAAAAATAAGTACTGCCTATTCCCACCACTATTGTTTTCACAGTAATGCTTTTAGAGCTTAAATTCACTTTTCATTAATAATATCCTTACTGAACATCAAAGTATGCTGCAAATATGAATCTCATTAATCTTCACAATACACCCAAGTGAAATAGAGGTAAATGCCTCTAAATGTGCTGCTGGCCCCATTCTATGAACCAGGAAATTGGAGCAGAGAATTTCAGTGCCTCAGCCCAAGTCACACTTGGCAGCAGGTCAAAGGGAAAACAGTACAGCATACCCTAGAGTCCTGATTCCCAGCCCACGATGCCTCTTTCCTTTTTATTGAAAGAAATGTTCACTTAACAGAGGGCATCGACTGTACTGAACACCTTAACAAAGCCTGCCTTTCTTCTCTCTCCTCAAACACAACAGAATCAGGACTCTGTGCAGTCCTTATTAGACCTGTTCCTTCCAGAGAGAAGGGAGCACAGGATTTAGAACTGGAAAGAGTTTTAGAGGTCGCTATTTCTCATGTGGACAACCTGACTCCCACTGATGAGAAATGACTGGCACAAGATCATACAAGTACTAAGTAGGCAGAGCTAGGATTCGAACACAAAACCTCTGCTTCCAAATGCAATATTCTCTCCATTATTCTACACTGCCTTTTTTTACGTGCTCATTTTCTAGAAATTCAACAGTGCCCTGGAATGCATTTAGAAATTGCTGTTCTTGTTCTTAAGCATTTATTTAGCTGTAATGATACCTTTTTATATCACTTATTAGACTTGCATTGCCCGAGGCTAGCCTATTCCCAGAACTGTGAAGTGTGTATTTCCTCATTCCACTTTGGAACATGGTTGGTCATTATCATCAATCACATCACATTATATTTTCTTCCAGGGTTCTTTTCATTTATGTTCTCATAGGAATTTTATATATACTGTTTCAGTCGTTTTACTTACTTTACTCTGCATCAGTTCAAGGAAATCTACCAATTCTTTTGTATGAATTTTTCCTCTTTATAATTTGGTAAAGGACAATAGTATTCTATTTCTTCATATAGCACACTTTGTTCTGCTATTCCCCAAATGAGGGGCAAAAAAAAACAGCTTCCATTTTTTTAATCACCACAAAAATTAGTACCATGAATATTTTGATATATATGGAACCTGTCTGTCTCTGACCTCCTTGGTAAGCAGCAATGTGATCTCTAAGTTAAAAGATACCAATGATTAAGTGACTTTTCTTAAATAATTACTAATTATTTTCCTGACTGTTTAGACAAAAGTATAATGCCACCATCAACACTTTAGAGTGACGATCTCCCCAAAGTTAGGTCCTTTGTTTTTTGTCAAGGAGTGGCGGGGCAGGTGAGAGGGGAAGAATCGTTACTTTTTTCTAATATACTAGTCTGTAACAGAAAGAACATGTTCTCACAAGGCAGAGGCTGAAGAGAAAGGAATCATCTACTCTCTATTACTAGGAAAGCATGACTGTAGTGCAGTAATATTTGCTGCACCATCACACAGTCCATCCTATTATACAGAGTTTTATTATTTAAGATCAGTCCATTTTCATAGTGTCTCTAGGGTCTCTGATGCTACAAGTATTTCATTCATTTCAAGAGAACTTTAAAAAGTAGGAATACTCCCCAGGAAGCATAACAGGCACAGGACCAGGTCCAAGAAAAACTATCCATGGCATTGTGGGTCATGAGGGACTTGGAAGGCCAAACATCAGTGCAAAGGGATGCAAAGCCAAGGAAAGAGAAAGGCTTTTAAAACTTCATTTTGCATCAAAATGCCACGGCTGCGCAAAGAGAACAAAAAGACAGTGATGATATTCCCCCAATTCTCAGTGCCTGTATAATTACTACTATTTATTTTGATTAAGGTCATCTCTTAAAATGCACAGAGCTTAGCTTTGAGGTTAAATGAGCTCCCCTTGCTTGAATCTGCTGAAGGATACCATGCAAGATCAAGGTACACTATGTGCTTCCTCAATAAAAGTTGAAGGGAACACTTTTTATTTCACAGGAAGATGTATATCTCAGTTTTCCTTAGTTCACTGATTCTCTTGGCATACTTCAGACAGTAGCCCCTTTAAATGCCCAGATAAATCAACAGAGATAGAGAATACTAAAGAATGGGTTAAGCAACAAAGGGAAAAACAAAAATAGCAGGGTGATAGTGAAAGGGAATGGAGACAAAGTAAATGTCCCTGACTCCCCATCTTGGACATCACTTCTTTCTGTGAGAGGGAAGAGTCTGTATAGAGTTAGAGTGTCTTATCCATGGAAAAATTTAGCCTCTCGCTTCTATGAACCCTTCTGGGTTGTCCATGAAAGAAGAGAAGAAGCCCCTTGTGATCATGGAGAACTCTCCACTACCACCTAACTCTCTCTCTCTCTCTCTCTCTCTCTCTCTCTCT
>CM053601.1:122275341-122306278 GCA_028646575.1 Pseudocheirus occidentalis | reverse complement strand
TCTCTCTCTCTCTCTCTCTCTCTCTCTCTCTCTCTCTTTCTCCCCCCTATTCCCTGATTTCCTCTCATTGGATGGGTTCCATGGTCATGACTGCCTGGGCCATCTACCCAGGGTGGCTTTTTAGCATTCTGTTTTTCTTACCATTTAGCTCTGCATCATACAATTACTCAAAAGGGAAGGAGGAGGGAGAATGGCTGTGTCTTATTTTTAGTACTAAAATCAATGATGGAAACCTCTCTTGCATTTCAATAGGACCTTGCACATCAAAATCCCCAAAACAAAATGTAGTAAACATATTAACATACATAATGACACTTTTTCTGTGCTATTTCAAAATGTTTGTTTGTTTGTTTGTTTTGAAATACCAAAATGTCTCAGCCCAAATTAAAGACTAATTCAATGACAGATGGGCAAAAATAACGAATATATGAATTACAATGCCCTCAAAAAATATACCTTTTTTGTCCTATGGGTCAAATGAAGACCAAAAAAAGCCAGCAATAATAGTGCTATAATAACATTTTGTATTTTTAGCACATCTTACTTCTGAAGAACTCAAAGCATACTTCAATTATTATTACAATCATAGAACCATAAAGCTAGAAGGGACTTGCAGAAGTCATTCTGTCTCTGTCCTTTGTTTGAACCATTATACGTCAATTTCTGACCTGGTCAAAGATATTCTAGAAGGGAAAGGGAAAGGAAAAGGAAAGGAGGGGAAGATTTTAGGGAGCATCTCCAAATTAGTTACAGATCTTCTAGTCAGGGAGTTAATTTTCTCCTTATTTCTAAGAAAAAAAATTCACCTTCATAAATTTATTACTTCCTCTCATTTGGAGAATAAATGGTCAATCCAAATGGTCAAGGCATAAACACTACCATATAAAAACTTTAAAGTTATGTGTGATTAAATTATTGTAAAATAGAAGATGTACAGTGAAAGGAATCAGAATAAAAGTTCCTGAGAAGTTATAAGTAATTTATTATCACTGCACCTGACCAATTCTTATAAAATCAAGTTAGTTTTACATAAGTAGTGTCATCGACATCACTTTACATAAGCATGGCAGCTAAAGGACACAAAGAAACGCTCACTATGTCTAAATGGCATTTACAAATCGAGCAGATGATAAGAAAAACAAATGTCAAATGAGCTCAGAATAACAACCTTTGATCTGAAGAGTGCAGATCAAAGCATATCATTTTTCTCTTTTTCTCATTTTTTTTCCTTTTGTGGGGAACACAGCTAATGTAGGCATTTGTATTGCATGACTTCACATTTGAAATGGGTTTGGTATTTCTTGTCTTCTGAATGTGTGGGAGAGGAGGTAGGAAAGGAAGTAAACAAGAAACTTAGATTTGAATTGAACTTTTAAAAAGTTGGAAGGGGACTCAAAAGGCCCTCCATTCCAACCCTTTTTTAGCTGTGCCTTCTATACTTAAGCAGAACAAAAGTAATCTGCCCCCACCCTTTCTACATGAGAGTCCTTCAGACACTTTAGACAGCTATCACATGTTCCCTAGGTCTTGAAGTTAAACATCATTAGTCCCAACTAATTCTGATATGACATGATCTTAAGAGCCTTTATTGTCTTGGTTGCCATACCAAGAGTTTTTCCATTTTATCAAGGTCCTTCCTCAACTGTGGCACCAAGAGAAAAACAGGATACTCCTAATGTGGTCTGATAATAGCAGAGTTGAGTAATATTATTGATTCCTTATTATGATAATTATTTCTCTTAAAGCTTAAATTTCTTAAGGCATTAGCTTTTGGCTGCTGTATAACACCAGTGAAGCCTATATCCTGCTATAGTCCCTAGATGTTTTTAAAGTCATCAGCTGTCTAGCCATATCTCCTTTACCATGCATTTGTGAAGACATTTCTCTAAAATCAAATGCAACACACTATATCCTTACTAAACTTCATTTTTTGTAGATTGTGGATCAGCACTCTAGCCTGCTAACACTTTTGGGAGATTCTAAACCTTATGAATGAATGTACTAACCATCTTTTCCAGTTTTATATTCTGCTTTCTATCCACTTCATCAATAAAAATATTCAACAACATAAGTCTTTTTAAAAAGTACTAACAAACTCCACTAGTGACCTCTTTTAAGTTCTCAAGATCATTAATTTAAGTGGTGCCTGAAAGGTTATATCCATTCATGCAGAGAGGATAAGTCATTTCCAAAAAGCCACATAGGTAGTTAGTAGTAGAATTCATATTTAAGCAGGGGCAGGTATCTCCGGACTTCCTTCTATAGAAAATCTACCCAGCATCCATTTAAAGACCCCAGCTGATAGTTTCCACACCAGCTCATCTAGTCTACTTTCTGGACAACTATAATTGTTAGGAAGTTTTCCCTTATGTTCTCAAGCTAAAATATGACCACTGGTTTCCAGTTCTGTGCTCTAGGGTCTTTGTCAATGTGTCCTGATCTTAAAACATATAAAAGTTAGCTACCATGTTCCTTCTTCTTCCTGTCTTCTCTTCTCCAGACTAAGTATCCTCAATTCCTCCTGAATATTATAAATCAGTGGTCTCAAGATCCCCCCTCATCCTGGTTATCATCTTCTAGTTATGTTCAAGTTGTCAGAAAGGGTGTTACTCCTTTTCTTTGATAGCTTTTTTTATGATTTGACATGAGACAACTAGATTGATATAATTTAGTGCCTTGAATTCAAGGACACTTTTACACAGTTTGAAACTGAACCAACTAGTTGCCTACGTGCTACATAAACACTCAAAAAGAAAGAGTGCTTAAACTAGTGCCCAACAAAGGTTGTTGAGTTCAGCTCTATTGTTTGATCCTCTTTATTAGCACTTGACACTTAAAAGAACCAACATATGTAACAGCAATCAGTTAAGCAGATACTTAGCCCTTAGTAACTTGGGGCTAAGTACGGAAGGTATGAAAAATAGTCCACTTAGTACCACAAAAAAATATACCACAGTTAAGCTATTGAAACCCAAATGCCAAAAAAAATTGTTCATGGACTTAAGGCAAAATATTAGCAGCAACTAAAAAGCCTCATAAAATTAAGGTTTTTTAAACACAGACTGTGGCAAAAACAAACATTCTAAATGACTGAAAATAGATTTTGCTTAATGCCTGATGATTGAAATGAACTAGCAAAGTCACACTGTTTTATAAAGGGGGCCAGAAATCCAACTAGCAGACTTAAATTTGATACATGTTTAAGTGTCCCAGGTTATATCTATGAAAACTGAGGAATACCTTTTCTGATGGAAATAATGACCAACCTTTAACCTTCATCATTGAATGTGCTTATAAAATTTATATATATGTTATAAATTCCATGTCACATATACTCATTTTACAAAGGATAATAGCTCTGGTAGCCAATTTCCATGTCAGAGGGCACCTAGTGCTGCTGTTTACAGAAAGAATCCTTATGCAAGACCATTTCAGCATTATGAACACAACTTACTTTCCCAGGGCACAGGAGCACCATAAAGTAGCTTTTATATCCTAAGGGCTTTATACATGTCTCTTCCACAAATATGTATTGTCTAGTCTAGTATCATAAGGATACTTACAACATGAACTAAAAGCCATTTGCATGGGCAGTCCTTCAAATATATTGTAAGACATTTTTGACATATATTCAGGTTTTCTTCTTATCATTAGTACTTATGATGCTTTAAATAAAATTTGGTGAATAAAATGCCATTAATGGTTCACAGAAAGTTGAATGTTTGAGGCCTAATTAAAAAAAACTAAGGAAAGGATGCCACTCATTAAAACAACTATCAGGTCTTCAAAAACACATTGTGCCTGCAGCTACAATCTTTCCATTGTAGAGGACAATGTCTGCCCAAAGAGCAGAAGAAAAATATGTAGCCCTGTCTTATTCTTTTAACCTTGATGTGATCATTTTTCAATTTCACTTCTTGCCATGTTGATCCAAGCATGTTCTAAAATGTTAGTGACTATTGCAGTATTCTACAAAACTAAGATACGCATGCTGGAGTGAAAAGGAACCAGAGGTGTGAGTCACTGACTAGGTGAAAACAACTGGAGATGAGTCTCTATGGACAACAGATTAGTATTAAGAGTTTCCTTTTTATTTCACTGAAATTATTCCCAAATTCTTGTTCTTTCTTTGTGCAGATGTGAGCATCTGTGTACGTGTGTATGAGTGCACATGCCTATCAGATGTTCATTAGAAGAAATATCATTACTAAAATATTCTCATTGTCTTTAACTTTCCCTCTGGTTTAAATAACATAAATATTTTACTTTATGAACATCTCTAAGTCATATGCTTAGAAAAAGATTCCATTCTTTTAGAACTACAACATTCCTAGAGTCCAATTTGAAATTCAATTTTACATTTATTTTAAATCTCTATGGTTCTTTTCACTATATCCCATTTAGCACTAGAACACTTAATATTAGTAAATTGGTCCCTTTGGGAATCTAAACTTAGGTACACATAACATTACAAGATGAAATTCATAATTCTTTCATAATCACCTCCCATTTGGTTTTTATGACCTCAAAAAGGTAGATTCCCTTAGTGAAACCTGATTGTGTGACTCTAGTATTTATATAAACAATATCTGTTTGTAGTGCAAGTTCATTCATGCACTGAAAACCTTTCCAATTTGGAGTTCTCCAAATGTGACGTTAAAATAAACTTTTATACTGTAGGAATACTTTTTATAGTCTTCACCATTTCTAGACAAAATGCCATTTTCTAGTAGAAAATCACTTTATCATTTTAAATACTATAAACAGAGTATTATAGTGAATTATCCTAATACTGTAAAGAATTACCAGAAATCATCCATAAAGGGAAGATTTTTATGAATTTTTTATGAATATGGTATGTATGTCTAAATAGCTGATATATAATTTTACTGAATAATTAAAACTACAGGTAAATTCTGTTATCAATCAACCAATATATAGCGTCATACGTAGCTAGAAACAAGGCATCATGCTAGAAAACTGCCCAAAGAAGTGTAAGAAACATGAACCCACAGCCAATCAATCCACAAATTAATTATTAAGCTTTTACTATGGGTCAGGTACTATCTAGGAGCTAAACATACAAGAACAAAGAGCAAACAAATACCTATTCATGAAAAGTTTATATTCTAATGGGTAAACATACCAGTCAAGGTGTAGACAATACAAAAATTTTAAGTTAGTAGATACAAATATATACAAAGTAGGTAAATACAAGTTAATTTGGGAGAGAGGGCATTATTAGAACTGGAAGTTACCAGGAAGACTTTCAGGCAGAAGTTGGTGATTGAATTGAATCTTACAGAAAGAGAAGAGCTTTATAAGGCAGCAGTAAGGAGAGTGCATTTCAGGCATACGGATAGCTAGTACAAAGATTTGAACACCACAGGAGATTTTGTCATGTATGAGGAACATGTCATGTCCAGTTAGACTGGACCATAGAGTGTGACAGACGTTTGAAAAATGAGTCCTAATGAGGTTTGAAAAACAGCATGTAGGTTGTGGCTAGGTGGGACAGTGGATAGAGAACCAACCCTGGAGTCAGGAGGACCTGAGTTCAAATTCAGCCTCAGACACTTAACACTTACTAGCTGTGTGACCTTGGGCAAGTCACTTCACCCCAATTGCCCTGCCTTCTCCCCTCCAAAAAACACAAAAAAGAGAAAATAAAAGAAAAACAACTTGGAGATATACTCCTTATTTTTGTATAGGAATATATGGAGGAATTTCTAAATTTTATACTAGAGGAAGACCACTGGGGTTGTTGGAGTAGGAGAGAAGTATGCTTGGTCTACACTTGAGGAAAATTACTTTGTTAACACCGTGTAGAATGGACTGATGTGGTGAGAGAATTGAGGCAGGAAGAACAATTAAAAGGCTGCTAGGGTGAGAGGTAGTAAAGACTTGAACTAAGTAGCTCTGTAATCAGAGAAAAGAGAACCAATGAGAAAAAATGTTGTGGAGGCAGAACTGGGAGGTTTGGCAACTAATTGTATATGTGGGGGAAGTCTAGGAAAATTCCAAAGTTATAACCCTAAGAGACTGGAAAAATGGTGGGGTTATTGACAGAGATAGAGAAGTTTGGAAGAGGAGAAGTTTTGAAGGAGAAATATAATGGGCTCAGTTTTAGATATGCTGAGTTTAAGATGTCTCACAGATGTCCAGTGTCCAAGAGGGATTGTCAAGACTGACAGACACTTAGAGATAATGACACCCCATGTACAGACCTGGGATTTATCTGCATAAAGATGATAGTTATAACCATGGGTTCTAATGAAGTCATCATAAGACTGTAGCTAGAGAAAAGAATACCCACTTTTAGGGGTCTTGATATAAATGATGAGCCATCTAAAGAGACAGAGAAGGAGCAGTCAGACAGGTAATAGGCAATCTAGGAAAAGAGGATTGTCACAAAAACTCAAGGAGGAAAGAGTATGCAGGAAGAAATAAAAATCAACAGTACCAAATGAAGTAGAGAGGTTAGAGAAGAGAAAAGACCATGAGATCTGGCAATGAAGAAATCACTTTAAATTTTGAAGGGAGTGATTTTAGGTAAATGATAAAGTCAGAAGATTACAAATGGTTGAGTAGTGACTATGAGGAGATGAAGTTGAGGCAAGGAGTGCAGACTATTTTGCAAAGAGTTTGGCATAAAAAAGGAATAATATAGGATCACAGGATAATGGGATGGTAGGATTTAGTGAAGGGTTTAGTTGGTTTATTATTGTTTTTTGTAAGGATCGGCCAAGCATATTTGAAGACAATAGGGAAGGAAACTTTTAATAGGGGAAGGTTGAAGATTTGAGGGTAGGATTAACTAGAGAAATGGCATATAATTACTTTTTTAAGTATGTAACAACATAAGGGACAAATAAAGGTTCATTAGAACAAGTGAGTGAAATAAAATTAATTACCAATTGGAACTTCTTGAAATTCATTGCACAAAACATTCCATTTGCCTTTCTTTGTCTTTTGCAGAGGTTGGCCCTACACTTAACATAATTACATTCTTTTTTTGATTATTAAAATCTATAGCTTCCTTGACGCCTTTCCTTCCACCTACTACACTAGGCCCTTGCTGATCCCTCTAGCTCTTAGTGCCTCTCTACCAAAATTACCTTTCACATATTTGACATATGTTTATATATGCACATGCTCTTATCTCCTGTAAAATATAAGTTCTTTGAGGGCAGGGACTGTGACATTTTTCTTCTTTGTATTGCCAGAGCCTAGCACAGTGCCTCTTAATATACTGTATGGTTCCATGGCCAAAATAAAGAAGTGTTAAAGGTGTTCGCACAAACACCGTATGGCTGACATGCTCAAAGAAAGTTTCATGGAAGAAATGAGATGAGACTTGGGCCTTGAAAAATAGCAAGGGTTTAGACAAGCACAGATTAGTGGAGAGGGCATCCCCCACAAAAGACGTATGAATGAAAGTCTAATGGCACATGTAATGTATGATGGCTACACTTCAGTACAATGCTTCCTTTTGGATCTTCCAATCAGTTTCTATTAAGGATATAGACAAGGTCATTAACCATTCTCAAATCTCTAAGCTCAGTATTCTAAAAACCCTAATTAGCTCCACATTCAGCTAAACCACCCTAATGCTTCTCCCACTGAATGAGGAAAGGAACGAAGCCCTAGAGGAAATCAAAACTGATAACCCTAGTTTGGATTTCCAAATTTTATGGTGCATTTATCAAGATGATCAATCTCACGTGATCTGCAGATGTGACTTACAAACTGTTGGAGAAGTGGTAGAACTTAGTGGTACAAAACAGCTGACAAGAGTCAAAGAATGATATATGAATAGACAGGTATCTCCCATTTTGATATGGAGAATGGAAGGGATCCCTTTACAATATCACTTTGCATTGACACATTTTTTGGATTCTGCTTTTTTTAAAGGCAGTAGATAGAAAAGGGGAGAGAATTTTACTTCTGAAAAAAGACAACACATCATGGAAAACATTTTTTTAAGCCTAGTTTGTCTAGTAGTGAAATTTATGGACTTTTAAAAATAGATTTCACCAAACAATTGTGAGGGCAAATGCTGACTTGCAGTCTAGGAGATATCTTTCCGTCAGCTCCAGTAAGATTAAAGTAGGTTCTATTTTCATCACGAGGGAGCTAAGAATGTCGGCACAAAAGAGAGATTCACTTTTGTCCACATCAAGCTGAGCCCCTCACCAGCTAATGCTGTGCTGCTGTAGCAATTGCCAAAATAATGGGTAGCAATGTATAGTACCTTCAGCTTGAAGAATGGCCTAGCACTGCTACAAATCCAGACCAGGAGGATTTCCTAGTTCCCAGCGCTCTAGCTCAAAGCACAGACAAATTCTTTCCTACTCTGCTGTGCCAGGAACCTGACAGTAGAACAATATTAGTGAGGGGAACAGCAAAGGTGTGCTGCAGCATACACTTTCAGGAAATAAAATAGGGCTCAAATAAAGTAGAGTCAAAAACCTCAGGCTATCAGTTACTGCTTGGTCTTCTGCTATTTTTCCTTTGGCCCCAGCATTTTGATGCACACCCCTGATCTCCAAGAACTGAAGCAGGTTTCAGGGGAGATTGAGTCTTTGGTGAAGGGAAATAAGATTTTTTTTTCCTGCAGCAATAGCTACATGGATGGTATTTCTGAATATTCATACTGCACAACTAGTGTGAATATCTCCTTACAAAAATCAAACTAAATCTCTAGGGTTGAACTGTGCACTATCTGCCTCAGGCAGGTTAGTACGAAATTCTGATTTGTACTAATCAGCCCCTGGCTATTGAAGCATGTAATATACTTGATGTGACAATTCCCTGCCTTACAATCTCTACTTCTCCCCTTCTCTTTCCCCCTCCCCTCATGTATACTGGCATTAGCCAATCCCCAACAAACGCCCCATTGGAAGGATTTCCTAGCTCAGGAAGAGTGTACTTAACAGATTCTACACACGCAATCCTCATGAATCCCTACTTCATGCTCCAAGTCCCGTTAGTTGCATAGAGGCCCCATGATTTAGTAGATAAAAAAGTAACTACATATATATATATATATATATATATATATATATATATATATATATATCTAGCAACATGGTCCTGTTGGCTTTACAATAACTATATAACAGGACAAGTTTTACCCAGGTCACTGCACAAGTCACCAATACTCCCAGTATATACATTAGGAATTATGATATGATGGTTGGTCACAGTGACCACATAATTGCTAATACAGAAGGCAAGAAGAAACAAGAAGGAAATTACATTGGATGCTTTTTCTTTTCTTTTCAAACCCTTGTAGACTTGTGCTTCACATTGACTACCCTTGTATCAAAGGAACATGGAAGGATCTAAAGATCAAGATAAGAACATCAGGTTCTTTGAAAGAATTACCATTTTCATGCTTAATTTATGGTTTCATTTGAGAATACAAGCTCTGCAATGTCAAAATATTGTTATCCGTGACTTCTTCTATGGGAGGGAAATTGTGGTAAGCTTTTGCAACTTTTCCTTTAGAACTTGTTACTCATTTCTATCTCAAAAGCTATGACTGACATGACATGGTCTTGTGGTCCCACTCTGAGGTAACATTATACCATGATGACTAACAAAATTCTTTCACTTCAATTATTATCTCAAGTCACAAGATGCAAATATTCCTTTGGATCAGCTACCAATAGCAGAGAATCATAGCTGAGCTCACACAGTAGACACAGAGTGAACAGAGGAAAAGACAAACCGAGATGGAAAAACAATTTAACTTAACAGTCAAAAGAATGCCAGATTTTGAGAATGGATTGGAACAATGTATATACTTATAACTGTATGGCGCTAATTCACTAGCAACGTCTCAAAACACTAAGCAAAGCTGTAAATTATCTACAGTTAGTGATGGAATGGGTATAAACCACCAACACGCAGCTACAAATATCCCCATTGTGGCTTGAAATACTTGTTCTAGTTAACTGGTAGTGGCATTAATAGACGGAAGGAACACAGAGGAGAGGGTACTGAGGTTATCTTTAGACTATTAAAATGTGGCATGTGATCTTTCACTCCATCTTCTACCAACAAACTTCATATCAATCCAACAAACTCTACCACCTGGTAGAAATTGATTTATTTTTGTCCCATGATCTTATTCTTCAAAAACCTTGCAGTTCTGCCCGAAATCCATGACTTAAAGTTGTAATGCAAGATTAAATAACAGACCACATATTATTTCAAGGGCAGGCCAACTCACATTAAACACTCACATTGTGTCCAAAACAAACAGGAAAAAAAACATGCCTTTAGTTACCCAAATACGTATTTTCACTTTGCAGCTATGTGACAGATAAGTTTTGTATTATTCTCTGAACATATCACTGCTGAAAACACAAAGAAAATAAAGCCCATTATTCAAATTAAATTTCCTACATGACAGAAATTTGATTAAGATTAAGATAATTTTCAAAATCTTTCCTCATTGAAACAAATACTGTTTGGCAAAGAAGGAACTAGTTTATTTTAACAAGACAGAGATTAAAAAGCTTTATATTAAAGTTTTGCTTTGGCAAATTGATTCAATGTTGGCAGAGTTCCAGTAGAGCACTGAAAGTGTAAATTAACTTTAGTACTGTTGCCACTTTTATTATATTGGCCCAGTCCAGTCATGAGCACTGAATATTCATCCATCTATCTAAGCTGTTCTTTATTTTGTTAAAAAGCCTTTTGTACCTGGCTTGTCTGTGCTTTGATAGATTGATATTCAGATATTTTATGCCTTTTTGTGGTTATTTGAAATATGATTTGAAATTCTATTATTGCCCTTTGGATTTTATTACATACAAATGTTATTGACTTTTGAGGGTTTTTTTCACAGCTTAAAAGTTTGCCAAAGCTGTTACTTATCTCAATTATTATCTTTGCTGTTTCCCTAACAGTGGTTCTCAACCTGTGGGTCATGAGCCCATTGAACGGGGTCACCAAAGACCATTGGAAAATACATATTTCAGATGGTTTTAGGAACTGAGACACTGCTTCTCTATCTGTCCCTAGGCAAGTGTGCCCACATGCAGATACGCCCACATACGAGTATTAAAGGGTCACAGCATTAGGAAGGCTGAGAACCACTGCCTAGGATTTTCTATGTAAACCATTGCATCATTCAAAAAGCAGGATAGTTTTATCTATTCTTTACCTATCTTTATGTTCTTAATTTTTTTTACTGTCTTAGTGCTACTGCTAACTTTTCCAGAAGTATAAAAAATAGAAGTCTATTTGAAACAAACTTTTGAAATATCTGGAAATATATCAAATCAAGTAGGGACAGCTGCAATACTTACATGAGCAATCCTATACTTATTGGGAAAGTTTCTAGAACATACTCATTGTATATGATACTTGATTTAGGTTTTAGATCAATAATACAAAACATTTTTATAAAAGTCCCTTTTTCCATACTCTTTTGGTGTTCTTAGCATAAATGAGTGTTGAATTTTGTCAGAGGCTTTTCCCACATCTGTTGAAATAATCATGTGGCTTGGCATGCATTGGTTTTTAATATGATTAATTACATTGTTTTCCTAATGTTGAACCCTTCTTGCATCAATGGTATAAATCGAACTTGATCATGATCAATGATTTCTTGCTATAATCTATTACATGTGGTTTACTAAAATTTTTGCATTGATATTCATTAATGATATTGGTCTACCATTCTCTTTCAGTATTTTATGGTTCTCCAGTTTAGGTTTTAGGACTATATCTGTCTCATAAAAGTAATGGATAGGATGCTTTCTTTCTCAAATTTAAGAATAGTGTGTGTAGCATTGGTACTAATTGTCCTTTAAACGTCTGATAGAATGATCTTGTGAATCCAGCAAGACCAGGAGTATTTTTCTTTAGTAGTTCCTTTAGCAATAAATAGTTCTACTTATTTTTTTGAGATTAGATTGTTTGAGATCTCTGTTTGGTCTTCTATTTAGGTATTTTATGTTTCTGAAGATATTCTTCTATTTCTTTCACGTTCTCAGTTTTGTTAGCATATGATTGTACATAGTTGATTCTTGCAATTTTATTAGTTTTGTTGTGATTTCACCTTGTTTATATGCTATTTCTATTTTATTTTCTGTCCTATTTTTTCATCAGATAGGCTAAAAGTCTATACATTTTATTAGTCTTTTCAAAGAAGCAGCTTTTAGTTTTATCATTTCTATATCTTTTGTTAAAATTGTCAGTTTATTTTACTAGTATTTTTAAAGACCTCCTATTTTTGATTTACCTTAGGTTTGTTTGTTGGCTTTCTAATTTTTAAATGTATATTGCATTTTTTATATCTCCAATTGGGTATCTCTCTGTTTTTTGTTGGTGTTGTCTGAACTGATTACTGTTATGGTCTGTAAAAGATGCATTTGTTCCTTCTGCCTTTTTCCATTTATTTACAATATTATTGTACTCTAAAAACATGGTCATTTTTTTTGAGGAAGGGGAAGATAAAAATTCCATGTGATGCTGAGAAACTGTATTTTCTTCATTTAGAAGATGCCATGAGTTTTTAGCTCTAGTTTTTCCAACATTTTGTGCATTATCCTTCTTTGTTTTGAACAAGCCCAACAAAACAAAAGAAAAACATAAAATTGGAAAAAAATTTCTATGCACTTAAAAATAATTTTAAATGTGAGTGTACCAAGAGAATTCTATCCCATCCTTAACTTTTGTGTATTTCCTTTTCTTGTTCTAAGGAAGTCATTAATCCAAACTTCCAGTTTCATTTCCATGTCTTATATCTTCCTCTTTTACTTTGTCATTATTCTTTAGGCCAAATCACAGTAAATTTAAAATCTCTCCCTCCATCTCTCTTTCTCTCTCTCTCTCTCTCTCTCTCTCTCTCTCTCTCTCTCTCTCTCTCTCTCTCTCAGATATGCACCTTATGAGGATCATTTTAACAGATGAATGAAGGGGGACTAGAATGGAGAAAAGTATGAAGTAGACAGTACAACCAGGAAGCCATTGCAATAGTGCAGGTGTGAGACAATGACGATGTCAGAGAAGTGAAGGCAGTTTACACAAAAAGATGTTAAGAAAGTAACAATATCAGAGCACAACAGAAGGTTAGATGTGGAAGGTGAGAGTGAGGAGTCAAGGATGATGCCTAGATTGTGAACTTGGGTGACTGAGAAGAAGGTGGGGTCTTCAACAATAATAGGGAAGTTTAGGAAGACAGTATGTAGAGAGAAGAGAAAAGAAGCCAAGTAAAGTCTTACGAGAAACCACAGGGAGCAAACGTGAGCTGGATGAAGGTATAAAATGGAAGACAAGAGTGGTAGGAAGAGAATCATGACAGAGAGTTGTCACAAAAATCTAGAGCAAAGAGCTTATCAGCAAGAGGGTGACTGATGACATCAAAAGTTACTGAGATCAGGAAGGATGAGGACTGAGAAAAGGTCATTAGATTTGGCAAAATTAAAAAATCATTAGTATTTTTGAGAGAATAGCTTTGGTTGAATTGAAGAGATCAGAAGCTAGACTGTTCAGAATTGAGAAGGATTAAAATAATCAGGATAACAATTTATGGGGAAGTTAGGTGGTGAGTAGAGCACCTTTCCTGAAGGCAGGAGGACCTGAGTTCAAATCCAGTGTCAGACACTTGACACTTAACTAGTTGTGTGACCTTGGGCAAGTCATTAACCCCAATTGCCTCGCTTTCCCCCCTCCAAAAAAGAAAAAGATAATTTACAATGAAGGATTACTGTAGGTTTCTTAAAATTATAAAATGCTACACTATAGGTTTCTTTACTAAAAAAAAAATAAAGCCCCAAATGCCTCAGAATGTAAAATGAGACTAAAAATAAATTTCCACAAATACCACTAATCTATGAAGTGAAGTAAAACTATATAAAAATAATATTAGGGATACTCTTTCAAGCAGAAACAGTCATCCTGATAGAGCGATTAAACTCACTTCATGTGACACAAAATAATTGAAGGGCTAAAAGCAAAACAGTAGCCTAATTACCCATTTCTGAGTTCCTGGAAGACCACATCAATCTAGTGACTGGTACTTTCCGCTTATCAGCAATCAGGAATAAATACCTTCCTTCCTTGTAATCACTCCCCTAAAAACCTTGCTCCAAAAACTGAAACCAAAACATTATCAACATACCTGACTCAAGGTTTCTCAAGACTAATATTCATAATGCTTCATCAATGGTCTATATAAATATCTGAGCAATTATTAACAAACACCTGGGCAGCCCTTACTCTAGTATTATTCATACAATATAGGTCAAAATGTCTTCTTTATACTTAGTTATTTCCTTCTCTTTCCCCATCATAATTTATTGTTTTAACTACTCTGAATCCTTGTCTCTCTCACACTACATTTTCTGCTACTTGTGCTAAAAACACAGAGACATTTATCTTTGATAAAAACAATGTTGAGAAGAAATTTCAATATTGCACCGAATTTATGCTTTATAAGAATCCACTCTTAAAAGTTACTAAAGGAATCCCTCTAGACTTTTGAGTTCTCCATAAAAGAAAAAGAAAGAGAATAATTTGAGATTAGGTTTGTACATCAAAAATCTGGATTAGAGAGGATGGTCTGTATTACTACTACAACAGCATCCACAAGAAGTAATAAATCATACAATCAAGAAACCCAGTCACACTTTAGAATCAGAGCCCTATTTCCAAAAGCAACAGTTATCAAATAATACAAAAGTAGAGGCACTGGAAGGCTGGAATACTTTTCACTCATGCACTTTGTTGTTAATTGAGTCACAAGGTTAAATTTTGGAATATGTGCCTAATTAAATGTGCAAAGCAAATATACAGATACCTTTCTGAAAGATCTGTTTTGTCAACCAGGATTTTTGCTGATTGTAATTTAATACTACTATCACCGGCACTTCTAAATCACTCTTTTGCCTTTTCTTTTAAATAAAATCTCAATAGTTTACCAATATAATGAATGATTTTAATACAGAACTGGAGGACGAAACATATTATATAATCATGTCTTAGCTTTAACCACATAATGCATAACAATGCTGCAAGAAATTATGATGCAAATATTTTGATGAGTCATTATTCCTGTCAAACCCCCAACAAATCCTCCAAAGACTGTAGTGCACAGAGCAAGGATTCAAGATTATTAGATTATTAGATTAGACTATGATAGATTTAGAGAAGTAGCCCAAGCCCAACATCTCTGAATATTTTAAGCTCAGTAAGATGAAGCAGAGAAATGGCAGTGTTCTGTGTTCTTTTTAGTCTTTACAATTAAAGAATGATTATTATCCTCTACTTGGCAGTTAAAGAAAACAGATTATCTTCCAATAACTCAAGTTATCAAACAATTCTATTTTTCAACATTTGAAACCATAAAGGTTAACTTTTTAGCATAAAATGTAGAAATGCCACCTGTCTTGTCCCAATGCTTATGTTATCAAAGACATTCCATGTTAATTAAATGATCATTTGTCAGGTATCTTTTTTTTAAGTCACATTCACAAATCATTGTTTTATTTTTCTCTCAACCTGGAAGGTGCCATCAGCAGGTAGAGTAGAAGACACCTCCCACTTTGACTCCTTGAGCAGCTAGGGCATTATATTCCTTCACAGCCTGTTCTGTCTGGAGGACCAGTACACTTATCCCTTGTTTCTTGAGGTAGTCCACAGTGGATTATGGCACCTTCTGGAAGTTAGGTTCAGAGGCTAGAGGGCTGTGATGAATGGTGGAGTGGACCTTGCCGGGCAGGAATGAACGTGAGGGCTGGGCTGAAGTGAGCTTTCCTTATCCAGAGCCCCGGGGTGAGGAGAAAAACACAGAGCAGGACTTTGACCAGAGGCACTGGGCCAAGCTGACGCAGAAGTGCGGGATTTTGATTCAGCTCCATTATGTCTTCCCCCAAAACTGCTTCCCTTTCTTGGGGTCAAATGAAGGTACAAGATTGTAACACAATCTATAAGGATTTCAAAGTGTGGTCAAGAGGTAGTCGATCCTGGGACTGGAGAGAAATGGGAACTGAGCATTCCCCAGGTGTGCAGCCTGCAGATGTGGAGGAAGTAGCCAAGAAGTGGGTCCAAATCCAGTGAAGCATTGAAGGTGCCAGAATCCACTGTGAGGTATCTTCTAAGTCCTTGTGTCAAATTCTGAGATACATAAATTTATAGAGTATATTATAGTCCTCAAGGAATGTACAATCCAATGTAACAATACTGTGTATTTTCAATCAGACCTTTATCTAAGCCTCTGTCTAAAATTGTTAGTCTTATTTCCCTAGATTTCTTCCCATATTAGAATTTATTCAACAAATAAAATGAAAGAAGTTTTCCATTCTAACAGCTTTAACTTACAAAGGCAAAGTACCCTGAACACAGGAAGTGTTGATCCCTCCTGCTGGGTGTCCTTTTTAGACAACATCTGGAGTACTGAGTTCAATTTGGCATGATCATTTGGCCAAGACATTGACAAAGTATCCAGAGGAAGGTGATCAGGGGCCTCAATATAGCATCATACAAAGACTGAATGAACGAACTGGATATATTAAGTCTGGAGAAGAGGAGACAATGGGGGAATTTGAAGTGCTTTTGAGCAAAAGGCTACCTCAGGATGTAATGGGTTTCCCCTCATTAGGCATTTTCAAGACAAGGTTGACTGACCATTCTTGGGGGAGATGTATTCTTCCCTAAATAAGGTGGCCTCTGTGTCTCTTTAAGCTCTCAGATTTTGTAACTTTACATGATTTACGGAAGAGTGTTAGCCATTTCATTACTATTGCCCTGATGTTTGCTAAAGTGGTACCTTAGGTTTGGAATCAGATTCATCCACCTGAGTTCAGGTTGGTCCCAGACACTTACTAACTGGATGAACCTGGCAAATCACTTAACTCTGTTTGCCTCAGTTCCTCATTTGTAAAATGAGTTGGAGATGGAGATAGCAAACATTCTAATAACTTTGCCAAGAAAACCCCAAATAGGATCAAGAAGCCTGAAACAACTGAGCAATAAAAACATTTGCTTTTCAAAATTCTCAACAGTTTTTGTTATTTATGGGACAAAAAAGAAAGACATACAAGAGGGTGAAAATGCTTATCGTTATAGCAAACTTACTATGCTGTATATGGTACAGAAAATAAGCATGTTTAGTTTTTCCACTCTAGCAATTTAATAATGTATGGGGATTTCCAGTTCCCATCTATTGCACATTTGTTAATAGACTGGTTCTTAGCATATGTTACATAACACACACTTGTTTTTAGTAATTGCAAATATGATACAATTACCCCCCCCAAAAAAAGGGTAATCTTTAAAATGACTTTTTGGGTAATTGTGTCATATTTGTGATTCTAATTTAATAGATTTAAAAAAAACCACAAGAATTACTTCAGAGCTTTGTAACCTGGAGACCATGGAATAATTTAGAATTGAGATGTTATATAACAAATTGAAGTTTGAACTATTACTTCTAATTGAATTTAAAAACCTAATCCTAATAGATCATAGCATTAGAGGCAGAAGCAACCTTAGAGAGCATGGAGCTTGCTAGTAGCACAGGAAGTACCCTCAGTTGGGGGAACAGGGAGGATATCATTTCATGGGGAATAGAGAGCCCGGGATAATTAAATGCTGTTATCAGGGAATTTAAATCTCATCCCAATTCATAATCCCTCAGGAAGAGGACTACTTGGGTAGTATTTTCTTTTAAATAATTATTCTTCATAATGAGGTGCTAAATTCAATTGTTTAATCATACTAGGTATCCAAGAAGTCAGATTATTAGGGATGGGGTAGGTATGCTGAATAGAGTAGTAGTTAGTAAACTTAATAGTCAATAAATAAATGCTTGGGAGGTGGAAAAGAGTGAGGATAAAAGAGGCCCAGTCCTCTGAAATCCTCAAAGTATAATGTTCCGAGTAGAAAGGAACTGTCACTGAGTATAACACCTTCATTTTATAGAGGGAGGTGACTTGTTCCAGATCACAGAGGAATGCTTATTCAAGCTCAAAATGACTTGAGACAGAGACAAATAAAGCTCACATCTCAGATTATTAGAGCTGGAAACTGCCTATAAGATTATCTTGTCCAGTTCTCTCATTTTACAAAGGAGGAAACAAAAGCCCTGAGTTAGAATCATTGCAGGAACTAGAATCATCTAGGTTTCCAGACTCCTCGAGCCGAGTTAAAGCAATTTGATCTCTCCAATGCTATTGGCAGCATCAGCTCTTCCACCAGTCCCTTGATGGTTCATCCCATCCAAGTACACCAAGTACACCCTGACCTCACAGTTACAATGCCCTCCCCTTATCATCCTCCAGTAAGCTAGAAAGCATAAGGTTTTGGGTAGGGTAACATTCATAGGTAAAGTAAGGTTCTCCGTGGATGAAGGGATGGCTACCTCTCCTATTTTGTCTGACCTAATATCCAAGCCCTTAACAGGTCTAAAAGGAAGTTAAGAACTAGTCCTAAGGAAATTTTCCCCCTCCTGAAGCAGCCTCCTCATCATTCAACTAAGCCATAGCAGTCAAAAAGAACTCTCTTGTTCACAGTACTGACAAGCACATTTTTAACCAGGTCTTTGTGCACTGTAGTCTTGGGAAAGTGTTTTGCTGTTTTCTCTCCTCACTTGAAAGGTCTATCTCCCAGGGTCAGGAGGAAAGGATACAGTTCTGCATATTACTACCGGCCATTCTTTCACTTAAGGCACAGTGATGGCAAGGTGGGGAAGGAGGACAATTTGATGGACTGCTGGATTGACCACTTCTGAGTAAAAAGGAAGCTCAGAGTTACTGGTAGAAATGTGACAAGGACCCAGTTATCAAACCTTCCATGCTTTTTCTCCTCAACTAGACTGCCAATCTAAAAAGCCAATTAAGGGTTGATACAAAGATTATCAAAACCAATTAAAGGAGGCTACCAAAAAGAAAAAAGACTGCTATTTAGCTTTCATTGAAATATTTGTCATTAGCTAGTTGATGTGACATGAGGTAACACTTAAATTCCTTTGGACTCGGTTCCCTTTTCAAGAAAGAGGCAGTATGGGTGATGGGGGAGGACACAGGAGAGAGCAGATTGGGGGAGGGGATATACAGTGGGATAGCTGTTTTGGGGTAGCGGATAGGGGAAAGACTGGGAGAAAATTTGTAACTCAAAATCTCATGGAAATGAATGATGTAAACTAAAAATAAACAAAAGTTAATTTAAAGAAAGAGGCAGTATGGTAAAGGGGAATGAATACTAACTCTAAAATGAGAGGATCTGGATATGAATCTTTCCCCTAACACTTACTACCCACGTGACTTTGGCAATTCACTTAAACTCTCCTGGTTTCATGATCTTTATGGGTAAAATGTGTTCTATTTGGTCTGGAAAGCATCTAAGATCTTTGCTACTCATAATCCATGACTCTACGATCTCTAAAGTTCCTTCCAGTTCAAATATCCAATCATTTTAGGATTTGGAGAGGCATACATGCTAATGAAGAGGTGAGAGAAAGGAAAGAATAGAAAACTGTTTCTTTTTTCCTTCCTTCCTGTAAAGAGGCAGAATTGTGCAGAGGATTTCCACTGACACATCCATTGGTCCGTATGAACTCTTCTGATACTTAACTAATATCAGAAGGTCCAAACATTTTATGCTTGAGAAGAAAATAGAAGGAAACTATAAAAACCCATGGTTTTAGCCACATTGATACTATATTCACTGTTATTATATATCCATCAGAATTATATCAAAGGTAAGTATAGATAAGACTAAAAAAAGGACACTGGGAAAAGGAGATGAGTATATAATATTTCATTTCTTTAAAAACATGTCACCTTTTTATTTTGGAAGAAAGCTTCACTCACTTCAATTGTAAAGTTAACAAAAATCTCTAGTCACATCCAATTTAAGTTAAAATCAAATTCCAAATATAAAACGGCTTACTAGTTATAAGCAATATATCCACAGAAAGAAAAAAAGTTCATTTCTGTAATTTTTACATGTTTCAATGTGTTCTAAATATCCACTGTTTATATTATGATGAATAAATTCTCATTCTTTAGTATGAAAAAAAACTTTAGAAATACATAGAGTATCTGCATGGAACAGAAAACAACATTGATTGATGCCATGAAAGTAGCTTTACAATGAATAACAAACAAATTCATTATGATGGTATAAAAATAAAAATAAATTACTTCCTAGTATTCAAACCCCAGTGCGGGTTATTCGTTACTAATATCATTATTCATGACAGGACTAAACACTGAGGTAAAGAAATAAACTTCTGCATTGCATATTTTTATTTCTGCCTATGAAACAAGCTGGAACAAGGGAAAAACAAGGTAATGCAGCCTTTACTTACTTGACACGTGTAACAAAAGTGAATGGAACATATCAAAAGCAGCACAGAAGAATAAAAGAGTTCCAGACTGAATATGAGAAGATGTAGTGTTGTTGTAACTCTGTCACTAACTAGACTGCATGACTGTAGGCAAGGCACTTTACCTGTTGACACTGCGCTTTCTTCATCTTCAAATTAAAATGATTAAGTAAGATTTTTTTAGGTTTTCTTAAATCTACCTTTCTGTGAATCTATGATTCTATTACTCCAATTCCCCTTGGATGCTGATGACTTCACTATCATCAGGGCCTAACACACAATCGGATATTCTGCCTTTTGCATAGCTGTAGAGATAGCTTAGGGTCACAATGAACCAACAGTAACTTCTCTTAAAACCCACATATAGGCAGTTTCGATCTGGTCATTCCAAAAAGCGTTTGCCACAAATAAGTCCCATATGCCTCATCTCTCTTTTAAAAAATATACAAACATGATTTGAATACAAAAGCTTTCAAAAAGCTAAGAATAAACTTCAATGGGGAAAAAAATTATGTCATGACACTCAATAAAAGGAATATGAATTTTTTCTTCCTGAAAAAATTTCTTCTACGAAATTTTCAGATTTCTTCCAAATAGAAGATATACACATATATGATATATGCCTACATATATGTATATATACATAACACACACACGTGAACTTGTGACCTTTGGAATCTTCTGAGTACCTTATGAAAGTAAGGCCCCTCCTACCTCTCTCAGCCAACACAGGAGGTATACTTACACAAATCCCGCATTTATATGTTGAGGCAAGAACAAATGCGAGGCATTTCAAAGTGATAGAAAGTGAGATACTGGGGCAAATACGATTGGGTATGTACAAGAGAGTGAAATAAAAATCAAATTTTCTAAAAAAGGACACACAAGTTTCTTTTCAAAATGTAGAAAAGCTCAATTACCTCAAACTGTAATTAATACCAAACAGTTTAAACTGACAACAAGGAGGACATGAATAGATGCAATAAAATAATATTTTACAGAAATTACAAAATATAGAGGGTATGTCTAAATCAGGCCAACATGATTCCTTTTGGCAAGCTTTTGCAGATTTGTTTGTCGACTGAATCTTACAGAGTGGGATCTACAATATCCATTTAGAGCCTCGAGGGACAAATGGATGATTCAACTTTAGCTATTCCAACTGGGTTTTGACAAGATTTACAATATTACCAAAACCTGAAGTTTATATGAATTATACCACTTTCTAATTTGTATAGCAATAAACACTAAATATAGATTGTTATTAATGGGTATGAATGAACATGTATGTTCATACATACATGTATAAGTAAATTTTTCAAGTATATCACTCTTTATATGTACAACCAGAAAATTAGAAACTGAATTGTTCTAGCTAAAACACGTACAGATAATAGAAAGGGAAATCACTTTGGTGTATAGATCACAAGATCTGCATGCTAAAGTAAAAAATACACACAATTCAGTAGATCAACAACATTTGTGATGTTGGACAAATTTCTTTGCCTCTCTGAGCCTCAGCTTCCTCATCCATAAAAACCAGATGACTTATAAAATCTCTTAAAGCTCTCCTTTCTATGATTTATTGAATTTAGGTTTTCTGATGGTCTAGCTAAAACTTTGCAGATGAAGGTCTGAAGAGAGCTCAGGTTTCTCTCTTCAACTTTGCCATTGTTGGTTAGGCCTAGGCATGTATTAACAATGTCAGACATTGCTTTTTGTGAAAGTTATATATTTACGGATTCTTCATCCTATTGGCTATTTTTACTTAATATATGAATTAAATAATCACAAAAGATGCACATATATTCTATTTTCATCTTCAAAATACATCTGAATCATTTTAAAAGTCTAATGAGACATTAAACAAGTTATATCCGATTTAAAACTGGACATTTTGAGATTCAAAAAAACATATTTCTTTACTTCAATTTTCTTACAAAAATGATAACATTATTCAAGAGACCTGACTCCTAGACTCCAACTCAGAATTAGTTCATAAAACCTAATAAACATGTAACATTAAGACTAAGAAATATGTTGAAATTATTCTCCATACCATCAATCCATCTTGTTTTGATGTGGCCACATTTGCTGGATGTATATTGAAGGTAAAATGTATCTTTCAAATGAATTATTTCTATTTATTGAAATATATACATAGGAGTATAATTCAATATGGTTTTCAGAAGGGAAAATAGTAGCCATTATAGAAGAAAGTGCATGCTTGTGTTTGATAACACACATAGGCAGGCAGCCTTTCCACTATCTTGGAAATAGTAAAGATGTGCCCTTATAAAGTATCAGATTCCAAAATGATGTATTTCATTATACATTTTATCCCCCAAAAGTGACAACCACATGGAAAGGGGCAAAAATCTTTATGTAGCCATAAGGTAAGATGGTTATTTTAGTAGATTCTGCCTTTTAACTTCTCTTTAGAGAATGACAGGAATTGATGCTACATTGATTGAAAGGATGGCATTATATACCATGTATGGTGATTCTCAATGAACTTAACCCAAGAAGGAGTACTTTGCTGAAGGAGGACCAAGAACAACAGTGAAGAGACTCTTGGTCAGATAAAAATCCAGATGAATTGTAGTTGGTTCCTCAGTCTCCAAATTATTTGCAGATATATCCTAAAAGTGAAATGCTAGCCTTCCCTTTCTCACATTCAAATGAAATTATAGAAGTTACTGTGAAAATATCATGTAGCCTACATACATCAGACTGTCAAAACTGTTTCAACAGAGCAGTGTGATTTTTAAATGTAGAAAACAGTATATGACCTTATCTAGACCACAGAGTTAGGAAATAGGGATTGAGAAACCCGGGTTTCTTCAGACTTTCATCTG
The DNA here is from genome assembly GCA_028646575.1 of Pseudocheirus occidentalis. Taxonomy (NCBI): domain Eukaryota; kingdom Metazoa; phylum Chordata; class Mammalia; order Diprotodontia; family Pseudocheiridae; genus Pseudocheirus; species Pseudocheirus occidentalis. Next base: position 122,283,070 of record CM053601.1, on the reverse strand, counting down.
TGAATTATAATAATCAATTTAAGCCTGAGGGGACTATAGAGATAATCTAGACCATTTATTTTTATAGATGAAGAAACTCAGTCCAAGACAAATTTAAGTTATCCAATGTTATACAGCTAAGTGGCATTTGAACTCATATTCTCTGACTCCAAATTTAGTAATTTTTTTTTCTAGAGATGCTCAATATTTCTTAAACTATGTTTCTTCTGGAAAAACCACTTTACTCTATCCCAGGTATCTCATCTGTGAAATTGCATAATCCCTGGTTCCCCTCTCCAACTACCTGAAAACAAAGTGTTTATTAGTTTTCCTCTTCTACAGTTTTCCTTATAAAGTAAAAGCTTTGTAGAAAGAAGATGCATGGCGGGGAGCAGGGGGATAGGGGTGGAAGGAGGTAGGAAAAAGGAATGAATGAAAGGAATGCACAGATAATTGTTGAAGAGGCTAAGCAGAGAGAGCTCATTTCACCCCTGTAATGGTAAAGTGGCACTAGGGGAAATCTAGAGCCTTTATAAAACTACTCACCCTAAGAGCTTGTTATGGGCATAAGGTCAAATTGACTAAGTATAAGACTTTGTTAATGAGCTAATAAATCACTGGCACTTCATATGCAACTCTGAGACTTATCCTATTCAATGTGATGAAGAGCAAATCTGGGCTAACCTTTGAAAATCACTTTGAAAATGTAAAACAACCACCAGAAAAACTAGGCACAACATAGGAAAACAAAGTTCCAATTTATTACCTTCTCCCACCTGAAATGGTCCTGCAAACAACAACAAAAATAATTTATGTGTTGACATGTTCTCAGTCATGTAGCAAAGTATTTGTGCCTAGTAGGTACTTTTATAAGGCTCACATTTGAACAAATGAATGAATAAATGAAGTGATGTCAATCATTATAAGGTTAGAGATCTGATTAATCAAAAGAAGAATTATTTTCAGCACTGCATAATTTGAGGGGGCATTATCAGGCTAACTTGTATGGTATTTGGTGCACTGAAGGCAGAACCTCATTCAATGAACACTATTGGTATATGATAAAATCACTGTAATTCGATGATCAAAAAGGGAAAAAAGAATTTTTTTGCAAAAATTTCCTCTCTTCAGTTTATATTTTGTTATGTCTTACAAACAGATAATATTTAATGTACGTGATCAATTAACTATTTCCTCTGTTTGTAATAAATACCACTAAACAGCAAAAACGTCCAAAGATATTTTTTTCTTGCATCTGCCGAAATCTGTAACTAAATTAAGCATTACCTATGTGTGTTTTTCTTTGAGTAGTGGATGGGCTATGCTCCTTAGAAACAAACAGTAAAATGTAATGTTATTTAGTTTTTATCTATTCTATAATGGAAATATTCAAATTCATAAAACAGAAGTGCACAGTTACATTCATTATTTTTCTAGCTAAATTAATGACTAATCTCATATTATGTGAGAAGCAAAAGAAGGATGTTTGGAAGAACATTTTATCAACTTATTATTTTTAATATCACACACCCAGGAACATAAAAATAACATCAAGAAAGGTGCAATTACACCATTTTTCTATGTTCAAGTTATAACAATACTATGTATCCATAAAAGATCTGCCACAACAGAAATAGATATACCATCACAATAGTAATTTAGATTTAATTTCATTGTGAGAAGAATTTCAACAAACTTGAAAGAAACATATCAGTATCTCTAAAATTTGTGACACAGAAATTTGTTTTGTGACTCAGATTTACAGTCTTTGTGGTCTAGCAAATTCACGTGTTTTAAATGTTGGGGCAATCTAACCTTTCCTGAACTGTATTTTTTTTTTATCTTAATTCAAGTGTTTTCCAGGACCTTATGATGTTTTCCATAGTTTTCTGCAGTTTTCCACCCTGTTCTTTCAGGTGAGCCCAAGATATGGGCAATTAGAGTGTAAATGCAAGCCTCTTGGGGAAATATCCATAAGCAGGTTGATTGGTGTCGATAATATTTTACCACTCAATTTTATGCAACCTGTCACTGTGTAATAAAAGTTTAAGTTTCAGGGGTTGGTATTTCTATTGCATTAATTGTAATGCCTAGTAATGGGTCAGATTCACCTACCCATCATGATGCCATGGGCACTTAATACATTTTTTTCAAAGATGATGAGATTCTTATCACATAAACTTCTTTGGAAAATGATCTGTTTTCCATAGAGTAACAATCTGGCCCTTAAGGCTTACAGTGAATACCTCAACTAATAAGATGTTTTGAGAGTACTGGACTCAAAAATGGTTGAGAGCATCATGACCAATAAAGATAATGAGCATTTGAACCCATTACGTGCCATTCCTAACTAAATCAAACTTCTATAACCACTGAGGTAAGGGAGAAAAAAAAATCAAAAGAAACTGAGAAGTCAGAGAATCTGGGAGTAAGCTTATATATTACCAAGGTACAGGGGTGGGGAAGCTGTAGCCTCAAGGCCATGTGTGGCCATCTAGGTCCTCAAGTGCACCCATTTGATTGAAACCAAACTTCACAGAATGAATTTAATTAATAAAAGGATTTACTCTGTAAAACTTGGCTTCAGTCAAAATGCCACACTCAAGGACCTAGAAGGCCACATGTGGCCTCAAGGCTTCAGGTTCCCCACCCCTTAAGGACAACCCCCTCATTTTATAGATGAAGAAAGTGAAGCATAGTGTAGTGAAATGATGCTGGAGTCCTAGAGTCTGAGTAGTATTGTCTTCAGGACTATTCAAAAATAACTTCTTTAGGTTATAAGGTTTATTCCTAATGAAGTGAAGATTCAGACAATCTTTGTATCAGCCACTTTTCATGGACAGGTAACTTGACTGTCAGGGATACAGAAGTAGCCTTTAAACCAGTATTCAAGATTCATCTCTGAAATATATTAGCTATGAGCAAGTCACATTCTCTCAGTGCTCCAGGCATCTCTGGAAAACCATAAATTGGAGAAAATGTATCTATCTGAATTTGTAGGGGAAGTTCTTACACCTATGAAAATAGAGGTCCAGTTCCTAGCCTTATACCACCTAACATAATTCCCACTACAGTCTAATCTCATAGAGAATCGACTATTATTTTCATCCATTTGCACAGCCCCGAGCATAGTATGTAGATGATTAAGTTATGTTTGTGGAATAAATAAATATATGAATGAATTCTCCATCACATTGCACCAAGCTTTGGTGGAGGCAGGTAGCATCAACACTTAAAGAGTGTCAGAGCTTAAATGGAAGACTGCCTACTCTGTTTCTCATTAAATCCCTTAGGAGGCAAATGAAAGAAACTTCTTTTGCCTCTTTTTCTGAAATATGCCCGCTGATACTACTTTTGATTACTACAATGATTAAATAAAACAAATATTTATGAAGTGCCTAACATGGGAAAAGTATTTTCTAGGTTAGAGACACTGAAATAAAATGGAAAATATCCCTTATCCTCAAGTAGTTTAATGGCTAATGGGGGAAGACAAAATAAATAAATTGAGTAGAGTACAAGGAAAAATGTGGAGGGAGAGAAAACAGAAGTGGAATGATTCGGGAACATTTCAAGGGAAGGGAACTCCACAGAGTCTAGAAAGAAGACAAGGGTTCTGAGAGGCATAGATTAGTAAGTCACTCTGCCAATAAATATTTGTTAAGTGCTTACTATGTGCCCAGCACTGTGCTAGACTCTGGGTACTATATTGCCAATGTGATATCCACAGCAGCTGCAATGAACATGCAGGTGCATTCCAAGGTTTGGATGGCAAGATATAACAGACTCTCTTCCTTGAAGATGTAACCAAGACATTTATTCAAACACCAGTAAGCCAAATCCATCAGAGTAACAAAGAAGTCTATACATATTGCCGATGCAGGGAGCATCAACACCCCAAGCATTCTTTAAGACAAAGTCCATGCACGTCACCAATGTAGAAAATACTGATATCCCAAGCCTTCCCTCTGTTAGGCTTCCTACAAACAAGTTCCCTTAGGCAAAATCACTCCCTCTCTCCCTCATGCCAGCTGCTCCACCTGCTCTACCTGCTCTCACTCTCTCTCTCCCATCTGTGTCTCACCGCCACTTTCTACTCCACTTGTTTGGCAAGCTCCTTCAACCATGGGTTCCAGGAGAAATCATAGGTCTATTAAGGGACAGGGAAGACCATCAAAATCACTTAACATTACAGGTATGCAAGGAAAAGCAAGACAGTCTCTGCCCTCAAATTTTCACTGGGGGAGAAAACAGATAAATAACTATACACAAGATAAATAGAAAATAATCAACAGAGGGAAGTCATGTTAATTAAGAGGGACTAGGAAAGGTTTCCTATAGAAAGAAGGATTTTTGCTGGGACTTGAAGGAAGCCAGGGAATCTAGGCAGCAAAGTTGAGGAGATAAAGCTTTCCAGGCATGGTGGATAGTCAGAGAAAATGCCTGAGGCCAAAAACTTGGGAGTCACATAAATATTAAAGGGTGCACTGTGAAAATGAGGAATGGCTCATAACAATGTATAGGGGCAGGAAGCAGAGCATAGAGTACGAGGAATAGCTAAATTCCACATTGGTCATAGTTTGTGAAGGAAAGGACTTTGATTTAAGGCTGGAAAGAAAGTTGACAGTCAGATTGTAGTGGGTCTTAAACGCCTAGCTAGGAGGTTTCTTTGAATTTGTTTTTGGTTGGTTGGTTTTTATCCAGAGAAGGATCACGAAGGGTTTTTGAGAAAGTGAATTCCATAAGTCAGACACGTTCCTCGGGAATATTTGGGCAGCTCTGTTGAGAATATAGAGGAGAGTCTGAAAGAAGGGAGACCAATTAGAAGTCTGTTCCAAAAGTCTAGGTAAGTGTTCACCTAGTACTGGTGGTGGCAATGTGATCAGAGATGAGGGAGTCAATACAAGAAAGTGTGATCAAGAATTAGCAAGAATTAGAAAATGATTAGAGAAGGGGGCTGAGGAAAAGGGAAGAGTCATAGATGACAATGAAATTATAAATGTGAGTGACTAGAAGGATGCTACCAGGAATAGCATGTACATGCAACAGAAAACAGGGAAGTTTGTATGACTGGCAGGTTTATCAGAGAAGATAATGAGTTCCATTTTCAGCTTGCTGAGTTTGAGATACCTACAAAATTATGCCTCTCTTTCCTCAAATCCAAAGAATTAGGTCAAAGCATCTATAAATGATTTCTTCTCCTGACTAAGAAGAGTTCTGTCTGGGGTTGATTTCTCAATATCAAAACCCAGAATTATAATTTGCTAAGAGTTTCCCACACTAGTAGTAGTCATGTCCTATATATGATGTGTTCTATAGACACGTGTACAGGCAGATGGTACAGTGGATAGAGTCCCAAGCCTGGAATAAAAAAGATTTGTCTTCCTGAGTTTGAATCTGACCTCAGAGACATACTAGCTGTGTGAACCTGGGTAAGTCACTTAACTCTGTTTGCCTCAGTTTCCTCATCTGTAAAATGAGCTGGAAAAGGAAATGACAAACCACTCCAATATTTTTGCCAAGAACACCCCAAATTCAGTCACTAAGTGGAGAACATGGCTGAAACAACAGAACAACAACAAAAATAGACACACATGTATATGATTTTATACTTCACCCAAGTCAAAGTTTAGACAATAAATCCAACTAATGATGGTCTTTCTAACTATTCCATTTCTATCAGCCTCTGTATTTTTATGCCCTACAGGAATATTTCGTAGACACCTTCATAATAAGAAGCACCAAGAGAAGTGATTACTGGAGGCTGTAAGTCTTCAGTTTCAAGAGACAAATTTTCTTTTTAACTCAGAAAACCAGTAATCATATGCACAAAGTGAGATGGTAAGTGTCTATTGCCAGGAATAATCTATAAGATATTTTCAAAAATTGACATTTTAATCTGTCTCTCTCTATCATTGCCTTCCTAGTTGTGACTATTTAAAAACAAATTAACTCTTGTGATTTTAACTGCATAGACACCTTGTAAAAATCTGTCACTATATAGTCGTAGGTAAAATGACCTGACTGTAGATTTTTTAATGATTTTTATGCAAGTGTAAAATCCTAAGGAATATTCATTTAAACAATTATTCTCACTCGTGTGTCCCATTATGTGATGACCATGAGCTATGCAATTCTTTACTTGAGAAAAGGGATCTTAGGAGGGCAAAATGTCATTGGAAATCTTTATTTTCTGATCTATTTTACTATTCACTCCTGGCAAGAAATAATTCTGGATGAACTTTCATATTGCCTAGCTAAGTGAATGAGTGACCTTTGGCTGATCTAATTTGGTTGTCTTTTTTATCCACATATAATTTATAGTGCACAAGCATTAAATAATGCCTTTAACTTTGACCATGTCTAAAATCTCCATGATAACTAGTTAAGACTCTCCATAAATGCTAAGGAAAAAGTTAGCTCACTGATTTGAGCTCCATGTTCATTTCACTAGTATACTTGAAAATATTTTTAACTCTTTTGAGTAAATTAACTACCTGCAATTTTTTTTAACAAAACGAATGTGTTTCATAACACGTCGGCTGTTCCTCACAAGTTTTACTGAAGAAGCAGGAAGTTAGATCAGAGAATTTTCCATGAAGCTGGGCATGTGTGCTTTGCTTTCATGGGGACAAACACATATGTTCTCCCCTAAAGGACATGTACAAGCAGAGGTTCCTGATTGGTCCCATGGTCCTTGTAATGGGGTTCCCTCTAGTCATGTATTTTACCAAAGGGCAAGAGCACATGTGTTTCCCTACTAACATGTAGAAAATTCACACACCTAGCTCCATGGGAAGTGGTTCAATCCAACTCCCTTTCCACATAAATGTTTCTACTGCATATGTTTCTGAGCCAAAAGAGGCAGGTGAGGAAGAGGTGTGGGTTAGATATGGCATTGGTTTTAAGAGTACAAGGCCAGAAAGAAAATAAATTAAGTTCAATTCAATTCTATTCCACAATTCTATTCCACATAGGCATCTACTATGAACAAAGAACTATACAAAAAAGAGGATAAAAGAACCCTCCAAACCAACAGTTCTTTTCATCAAGAAGGTTACAACATGTATATAAATAATTACCTAGCATATTAAATGCAATACAAAGTAATTTCCAGATGGAGAAAGCCCTAATGAGAGTAATAAAGGAGATGACACATAAACTGTGCTTTGAAAAAAAACTAAGAGGCAAACATGAGGAGCAAGGATATTCCAGATAGGATACCCTTGCCTTGTGCAAAGGCAAGAAGGAAGGTGATGGACAGCATTGTGCAGGAAATAGCTAGCAAGTCAATTTTACTGGACTGGAGAGTGCATGAAGGGGAGTACTCTGAAATGATTGGAAAGATAGGTGGGAGTCACATTGTAAAGGGCTTTAAATGCCAAACTGAGTAATTTGTATTTTATCCTAGAGGCAATCAGGACCCACTGAAGATTTTCAAAGGCAAAGGGGGAGGGGCACATGGTCAGAAATGTGTTGAAGGAATATAAATTTGAAAGCAGTATAAAGGATGGCTTAGAAATGTAAAGTGACTAGAGGTAGGGAGCTGAATTAGGAACTTTCACAATAGTTCAGGCAAGAGCTGGTGAGGAAAATAAAGGTTCTGAGTAGAAAAAAAAGGTAAATGATGTCGCAATGATAGACATGGTAAGACTAGGCAGCCCTGTTAGGGACAACACAGAGTCAAAGAAAAGGTGGGGAAGATTTAAGGATGACTCCAAGTTATAAACCAAGGTAAATGTATGGATGG
>CM053601.1:122262057-122274841 GCA_028646575.1 Pseudocheirus occidentalis | reverse complement strand
AAGGAAGGAAGGAAGGAAGGAAGGAAGGAAGGAAGGAACAGAGGGAGGGAGGGAGGGAGGAAGGGAGGGAAGAAGGAAGGAAGGAAGGAATGGAGGGAGGGAAGGAAGGAAGGAAGGAATGGAGGAAGGGAAGGAAGGAAGGAAGGAAGGAGGGAGGGAGGAAGGAAGGGAAGGAGGGAGGGAGGAAACAAGTTATTTAATTGCTAAGAAGTTACATGATTTACCAGGATCACACAGACAGTATAGGTCAGAGATACAACTTTTTATTGCAAGTCTTCCTTACTCCAAGGCCAGCACAGTCATACTGCCCCTCAGAACAACAGAATAATGGAATGAAATATCAAACTTAATTTTTTTTAAAAAACTGGAAATAATTATTCTGAAAATATAAGATCAATAAGGAAACCATTATTTCTCTAAACTCTCAGTAATAACTTTTATTTTTCAGAAATCACAGTCTAAATTTGACTACACCTTTTTTATTTTAACTATATCTTTTCTGAGACAAGAAAGATTACATCATCATGTCTCCAAGGAGGAGAAAATGCAAAGCTTGCCATTTACAAAAGGTATTGTAGGCCTTAATGGTTCCCATAGCCTCATCATAAACCAATGTCATATATCCAGGCTACAAGTTAAGAGTACATGAATAGACCACTCTGGCTGAAATGTAAAACCACTTTTCTCTTTCTCCAGCATCCTATACTTCTAATCCTAAGGAGAATCTCTTTCCTCCAGACAGGAAAAAGGATAAGACTGTCTTTAGAACTTCTCAAGTCTATTGCAATAGATTCTTATTGTTCTCTGTGTCCTTGTATTTATAGGAATTTATAATGTTAGAAGATTTCTTTATTTCTTAAAAAGTTTTTTTAAAAATTCTATGTTGGATTAGATGTCAGTGTACTGAGATTGTTGCCCAGTCCTGCTCCAAACTTTCTGATTCTGAGCAAGTCTTATAACTTCTTGAGGCCTCAAATTCCTAAACACGAAAGTTGGGCTAAATGGCAAGGTTCTTGCTACCTCCAAAATGTTAAGAGGCTTAGAATTCTATTAGAGAAGCAGTGTGGTCCAGTGGAAAGAATGCTGGGCTTTCAGTCAGGAAGTTCACATGAGTTGTCTAATCCTTAATAATTTAGGGACTATGGACAAAATTCATCTGTAAACATGGGTGGTGATACCAGTAGCAACTACCTCACAGGGCTGTGGGGAGGCTCAAATGAGTATATATAAAATATATATTTTATATAAAATATATAAAAAGTATTTTCCCAAAGAGATGGAGCAAAGAATATTTTTAAAATAAAAATTATGAGATTACAGTGCTCAGAGTTCCTAGAAGACAATTCCATTCTACAAAGGAACAGATTAGAAAACAAACAAAAAAGTATTCAAAGGCTTTATAGGGAAACTTTGAAAGTCTTTAAAGACAAGTTCCTACCAACTGCTCAGAAAGGTTAAGGGTTTTCTTAATACAACCTTCAATCATTTACAGTTTCTCTAAAGAACAAGAGTAGCAGGATTGGAAATGCCACCAGAGAAATTTCTGTTTCTTCAATTCATGCTCTGTGTAGGAAAAGAAATGGCAATCTAGTTCTAAGTTGCATGTAAGATGCTCCAAATGTGCTGTTTTCAATAGGTTTTGTAATATATATTGCAGAAACTTTCTCCAAATATTGGGGAAAGTAAAAATGGATCAGTTCCTAAAGCAAACATTTTAGAACTTGAATATGGTGGAGGAAAGGAGGCGTGGAGAGAAGGGAGGAAAGTCATAAAATTTGTAATCTGTTTAGCTCTGGTTGGAAATGCTTCAAAATATTTTTTTCCAATGTATAGGGAGTAATGATTTCCTACTTCCTTACCCTGACCCAGTACACTCACAAAATCAAACAAACTGAAATTACCATCTACATTGTACCTAAGCATTATTTTTGTCCACTTCTTCCAATGAGTTTATAAATAAAGGGCTCAGACACCAAGGTGTTGAAATGAAAATTAAATTATGTTATGGACCAAAAATCACGATATTGTTCTATTACAAATATGCCAAGCAAATCATACTGACATGTTAAATATTAGCTTTACTATAACAAGTTCCCTAAATAAAGTACTTTTCAATTTGCTACTTTGGAGTTATTTTCATCTTTTCAAAACTAACAAGCATTATAGAAAAAATAGGACTTTCCATTTTCCCCTTCCCACTTTTCTTTGAATTCCTTTACTTCCTCTTTCCCTGTTTGGTATAATACATTTCTATGTCTGTGTGTGTGTGTGTGTGTGTGTGTGTGTGTGTGTGTGTATTCTCCCATCTTTTGCTTCACATGGGAATGAAGTTAAATATTGCTCAGTCCTCACCCTCTTGTTGTATAGACGTCTATCTGTGTACTCCAATTTTATAAGGTAATTCCCCCTTGTGGTCATCTCTCTCCTTCCTTGTACAGTTATCCCTTCCATATGATGGCGTTTGCAGAGTGACATCCCCATAATCTGGAAAATCTGTATAAATCTTTTGGTCCTAGTACCAGAGAAGGTCTGAAATATTATGGTATTAAAAAAGATAAAATATGTTGATATTATACAATGCTATATATACATATATATACAGAAATAGATAGATAGATAGATAGATGATAGATAGATAGAGAGAGACAGACAGACAGACAGATAGATAGGTAGATGCAATTCTGAATTTCTAAACTGTTTCTGTGTTCTTTGTTTGCCTTCACATGTTTCCTGTGGTTGTCTTAAAACTTTCCCCAAATTCCCATTAATGTTTTTATGCTGACTCATGATATATTAAACTATGATGAGGAAAGTCATGGTGTGGAAAGGATAACTGTATTTGCTTCTTGTCCTCCCTTTCCATTCTTCTATTAGAATTATTAAGTCATAATAGACTGGCTCTAAGCCCTCTGTCTAATTAGATTCCCTACTACCCATTCCACTAGTAAAGTTATTAAGAAACACCTGTATCATTTTCCCTTGCTAGAATGTTAACAGTTTAACCTTGTTTAATCCTTTATGATTGCTCACTCATATTTACCATTTTATGCTTCTCTTTACTCCTATGATTGTATGACAGGTTTTCTACTCAGTTCTGGTTGTTTCAACAGACCATCACGTTTGGAGGTCTTCTACACATTAAGAATCCATTTTCCCCATTTGGATTATTCTCAGTTTTCCTGGGTAAGTTATCCTTTTTTTTTTTCTTTTTGGAGGGAGGAAGGAAGGGTAGGTGGGGTAAAGTGACTTTCCCAAGGTCACATGGCTAGTTTTGTGTTAAGTGTCTGAGGCCAAATTTGAACTCAGGTCCTCTGGACTTCAGGGCTGGTGCTCTATTCACTGTGACACCTAGCTGCCCCTATAGGTAAGTTATTCTTGATTATACTCCTAGATCTTTTGCTTTCTGGAATATGGCATCCCAGGATTTCTGCTTCTTTCAGGTGGTGGCTGACAAATCTCATCATGTATCTTCTTTGTCCTTCAAATATTTCTTGCTGGTAGAACTTTTATTTTTTGCTTCGAAGCTCTGGTCTAGACTATAACATTCCTGGGAGTTTTCATTTGGAAGTTTCTTTCAGGAGGTGACTGATGGATTTTTTTCTTTTCCTATTTTGCCCTCTGGTTCTAAGTAATTTATGCAGTTTTCTTTTAGGATTCTTGAAATATAATGTCCACACTCCTTTTGCTTTTTTTTGTTATATCTTTCAGGTAATCCAATTATTCTTAAATTTCTGTCCTTGATCTGTTTTCTAGGTCAGTTGTTTTTTTGTTACAAGATAACAAATATTTTCATTTTCAGTCTTTTGACTTTGTTTTAATATTTCTTCATGTCTTGTGGTGTTATTAGTTTCCATTTGGTCAATTTTCCTTTTCATGGAATGTTTTTTCTTTCCCTTGGGTAAGACTTTATTATATCTCTTGTTCCAAGAACTGAATTCTTTTCCTTTTATAGTGAATATCTTTTTTTTTATAGATTTCATTTCTTCTCATCTCTTTCTCATTTTTTTTCTCTAATGCTGTCATCCAATTTTAAAAATTATTTTGGAACTTTTTTTTTACTTTTATTTTATTTCTTCCATGAATTTTAGTTGAACTTCACAAAACCTAAAACTATGGTCTTCTATGAGGTTTTGCTTCATGAGGTTTTGGCAATTATTTTTTTCTGCGTTTGTATCTTGAGTTTCTCTTTCATAACAATAGTTCTTTATGGTGGGATTCTTTTTCTTTCTTTTCTATTTTTTGCAGTCTACTTCTTGACTTTGAACTTTATGTTATAGTGCTGGACCCTGTACATTTCCGTTGTAAATTTGTGACCTAAGCTTCTTTCCTCTTGTTTTCTTACAGTAGAAGCATTCAGTGTTTCCAAAGGGATGTGATCCAGAGCAAAGGCCACACACTACCCTCCTGGTATGAGTTGTACAAGTTATTGATATAATTTTGGGTTTCTCTGCTTGTTCTTGGAAATTTCAGTAGACTGGTACTACAATCAGTCACTTTTTTTTCCTACTGGAAGGTTCTAGAATATATCTGAAGTGACTAAACTACAGTTTCCTCTTTGGTTCCTGACTCTTGCCCTAGTTATCCTATTAAATCCTTTCTCCTGTCCTGGGATCAGATTCACACAGCTACTGTTCCCTTCCTAATTTGCTCCTCACTCTACCACTCTAGGCCCACTAGTGACCACTCCTCTCCACCTCGCCTATGTGCAAATTCTAATCTCTCCTCAATCTAAACTGGAACTGCAGAGTGAGTGATAGTGCTTCCATATCACAGTTGTTTCTTCCCCTCGTATAAGGATCCTCTGGGATCACTTCCTGTCCTGGTACTCAATCTTGGCTATCTTTTAGTCCCTGGGCAGTAGAATGCTCTATGCAATATACTCCTAGACAGACCTTGCCCTCAGTATCTGAAGACTTTTTTGTCTCCCTAAGCTTCCTTGGATAGGAGGTGAGGAAAGACATTTCCTTTGGTTTCAAGATCACAGTAACCTGTGTTTTGTAGATGTTTTTAGAGAAGGTGCCACGGAAGTACAAGGTTGCATTTCTTGTTGACAATCTGTCATTGTGATTCTACATCCCTTCAGGTACTCATGGAACTGAATGTACTGATTACCTAAAGAACATTACTCCCATTGCCCTTGCATAAGAGTTCAATACATCACAGGACAATAGGATCAAGAAGTTGGAAAGGATTTCAGAAGTTACTAGTATGAGTCGTAAATAACCAAGAATCCCTTCAAAAATGTCCCTAACAAGTAATCATCCAGTCTCTGGCTATTCATCTTGAGCAGACAGAGCCAAGCTAAACTGAAAGAATCATGAAATCTACCAATTGGAAAGGACAACAGGTTATGACTAGATGTAGACTTAGGGATTGGCTAATATAACACTCCCATTGTATAATGAAGAGAATGAGAAGTCAAGTCATTTACTGAAGTTCATATAGGTAATCAGCAACAGTAACAAGATGAATCTGTACCTTCTGACACAAAATTCAGTGCTTTTCCTTTAAAGGTGGGAATAAAAACACTGAATTATCACAAATTAGTCCCCCTGCCCATTACCAACCTGGCTGCTCCTCTTTACCCCTATTAGTAGTTCTCTACTAATCAACCTATCCTCATTTGTCCTTTTTTCTCTTTACCCCTCATGTCTCATTCCATTCTTGAGCAAAACAAAAGAAGAGAGATTATTTAGGTTAAAATGGGCTCTATTATTGATTTACACAAGTATTTTCTTCTCTCCGGGTATCAATCTATAAAATAGGGGGTGGGGTAGATTACATTATCAGTAATATCTTCCTCATTTGAATTTCAATTTAGCCCATCCTATTCTCTTTGATAATAGGAAAGGAGAGAGGATGTGGGAATGAAAAAGAAGATGACAAGGTCAAGAGGATGAAAAATAAAGAATGACACACATTACTAATTTGTGAAAAAGATTTGTAGAAGTTCATAAGGAAATAGTCTTTTTAAAGTAGAAAAGGGATAGATACCCAACATTTCTATTTGATATCAAATGTTCTCAGTGGGCAAGTATATCTAAAAGAAGCATAGAAAGTATTTCCAATCACAAAATAGTTGGAAAAAAGAAGCTTTCACAAATGTATTTTATATAAAGGAGATACAGTGGCCTGAAAAGAAGCATGAGAAAAAAGTAATGGAGGATAGAATTATCTAGATATTGTATGAGTACTTCATAGGTAGAGTAAGTTGAATAGTCAACTGAATAGGACAAAGTATAAAGTAATTCTACTAAACTATTGATAATCAAAACTTCCACTACTTAATTAAAGCTATTTAAGAGAGCTGAATTAAGTGTTACAAAACAGGGGTTTAACAATTCAGTAAGTATTTGATTTGTTTCCAATTACTCCATAATGGGGCAGAAACTCTGGATTTAAGGAAAATTGCAAGCTGGAAGAGAAAAGAAGACAGCGAATTTTAAATCATTTAAGAAAATTTATCAGATATGTCTGGACATGCCCACCCACATAAAAACCCTAAGATGAAGAGCTCATCAAAATATATAGCCCACATTAGGTACAACATTCACACTAACAAACTCAGGTACCAAATATATAACTTCTGAAGACAGCAGGTAAAGTATAAATAAATTAAATTTGAAACTTTAAGGAGTTCTTCTACCTGAGTTTTTCAATATTTATCGAATTTTAGCAAACAAACCTCTCCCACCACATACACACCTCCATTCAATTTTTTCAGACATAGACTCTCCCTGAAGACTATAAATGAGGGAGGCAAAATGATAGAGCGACAGGAACGATAGCACAGGGAGACCCCTCCACAAAGATCTAAAAAAATGCACTAGATAGAATTCAAATAGGTAAATACAAGTAAAAAAATCACAATGAATTCATTTTCCAATTCAAATCAACACATGAAGACAGAAAGGGCAGTAGACACAGGGCAGCATCTGGCCAGGAGTATACTGTGCAGAGCGTTTCAATGTTCAGGTACTGAAAGAGATCCCTGATTTTGTATCAGGGCAAAAAGCACTGGAGCAGTACAAGGTGCCTCAAACTTGTGCCTAGTGTGGGAAAAGATGCCATCTGGCAATTCTGTCACTTACCAATTCCAAATACAGGAAAGACAGAGGAAGGGACCTAAAGCTACAGTAGGTGAACTAAGTACAGTGAGACAAACAAGTTAAATTTTTAAAAAGCAGCACCTGTGGGGCTCTAAATTCAAGAACAAAGCAGGGATGCCACTCTAACTGCTACATCAAATAGGGAAGGAAGCTCAGACCAAAGAAGAACTTGTGTATCTGTCACTCTAACTCTGCAGAGCTTCCCAGAGGACAGAGAGCTGAGTCCAGGAGTGATCTGCTTTGACTTCCCATCAGGAACAAGCCTATGGGATGGTTGCTCATACCCAAACCTAGATGAGGAACGAGCAGGACTCAGACCATGAAGGAAATTAGAAGATATTGCCCTGAAGCATATCATGTGGGGAGAACTGAATGCTTGTAGGCTAATCTGAGTTATCCCTATGATTCTTGAATAACAAAATTCGGTGCCCCAAGAAAGCAGCAAAAGGTCCTAAGAGGATAAGCTTAGCTCAATAAGCTCCACAGAAATGTGCACAGACGAGCCACAAAACAAAATGAAAAATGAAAAAGTAATTTAGAATAATGGAGAAACCAAAAAGGAATCCAACCATAAAAAAATTACTGTGATGACAAGGAAACTCAAGATACCAACCCAGAAGGAATTAACTTCCAAAATATTATTAAGTAAAATCTCAGAGGAAAACATATTTGGGGTACAGTTCCAAACAAAATGCATGAAAGACATACAGCAAAAGTTGGAAAAAGAGCGTAAAATGATTTTTAAAATCAAATGACAGCACTAGAGGAAAGAAATAGGAAAAATAAATGATACCTATGGAAGAAAGATATGAAAAAGAGAATTCACAGCTTGGAACAAGAGAAACAAAACCTTACACAAAAGAAAGAAAAAAACCCTCCATGCCTAAAAGGAAAGAGAGATAGAGACAGAGCTAGAGACAGAGACAGAGAGAGACAGAGACAGAGAGACAGAGACAGGGATGGGGAGAGAGGAAAAGTGGGAAAGAGGGACAGGGGGAAAGAGAGAGAGAGAAAGAGAGAGAGAGAGAGAGAGAGAGAGAGAGAGAGAGAGAGAGAGAGAGAGAGAGAGAGAGAGAGAGAGAGAGAGAGAGAGAGAGAGAGTCTGGATATTTTATTGTAAGAATTCCTAAAAGAAAACTGCCTCAATCTCTTAGAACCAGAGGGAAAAGTAGAAAAAGAAAGAAGCTGTGATGATATCATTAAAAATGACAGCAATGAGACAACATAAAAATTTGGGGAATCAGTCAAAGAAATAATCAGGGGAAAATTTATGTTTCAGAACAGTGTCATTAATAAAAGTGAGTAAAAGTAGACTAATCAAACAGTTACACAACTCCCCAATTCTTCCAAAACCCATGTAAAAACCAATGATTTTTAAAAACACCATTTAAACACCAAAATGGAAATGTTGAAAATCAAAAGAAAGATTAATAAAATTAAAACCACGTAAAACTAAATTAATAAAGTAGAATTGATTCTTTTAGAAAAAATGAAATAAAAATAAACATTAGCTAATTTGATTTTCATTTTTAAAAATTTTAAATATAAAAACTGAGTTTGCAACCAATGAAGAAATACAAAATATTATTAGGATCCACTTGGTCCAGTTATATGCAAGGAAACTGATAATCTTATAGAAATATATGAATTTTTTAAAATTTATATCATGCCCAGATTAAAATAATAGGAAATAGGGGACTTAGTCCTATCTTAGAAAAAGAAACTAAACAAGCTATAAATGATATTTCAAAAAAAACAGGGATTGTGGAGAATTCTACACAAAGGGAATCTCCTGAAACATTTAAAGAATAATCATTCAAATTTCTATTTGAGTAAACAGAAAAAGAGTCTAAGTTCTGTTTAAGATACAAATATGATCTTAATACTTAAACAAGGAATAGTCAAAATAGAGGAAGAAAATTTTGTAACACTATATTTAATGAATATAGATAACATAATTATGAATAAAGTATCAGAAAAGAAACTACAGAAAAATATCACAAAGATTATACATTATTATCAGACTGATTTATACCTGATACACAGGGCTGGTTCAATATTGGGAAAATTAAAATGTAATTAATCATATTAATGATAAAAATGACAAAAATTGTGATTATATGAAGGGCTGCATAAGAAAAGCATCTGACAAGATCCAATATCCATTATTTTTTTTAAAAAACACTTGCAAACATAGCAATAAATGAATCTTTCCTTTATAAGTGTCTATCTAATAACAAGAGCCAGTATTATTTGTAATGGCAATAAACTAGAGCTTTATCAAGAAGAACACATATAAAGCAAGGATCTCTATTATTACTAATCAGGTGGTACCCATGAATTGGGGAATGCTGAATACATTATCATTTATGAATGTGATTAGAATACTACTCTGTTGCAAGAAATTATGAAGGAGGTGGTTTCAGGAAACCCAGGAATAATTGTATGAATCAATATAAAGTTGTGAGTAGAATAGGAGAAAAAATATGAAATAATAATAATATTATAAAGACACACAACTTTGTAAGACTTAGGAACTTTGATCACCATAATGACCAACCACAATTCTAGAGAACTCATTATGAAACATGCTATATACCCCAAGATAAGGAGGTGATAGATTGGGAGTTCATGCTGAAATAAACACAAGTATATGTTTGGACATGTGTACATGTGAATGGAAGGATATGGCATGGCCAATGTTGAGATTTGCTTTGCTTGACTTGTCTTGATTCAAAACTTTATCCCCTGTCTCTCTGCCTTTACGTGGGCTGTCTTCTATGTCTAGAATGCATTATATCATAACACTTCTACTTCCCAGAATCTCTCAAATTGGTCAAGATACAACTCTATATGAACAGTTTCCTCATTCTCCCCAATCATTACTGCCTTCTCCTTTTTAACTACCATGTCTTTAGCTCCCTTTCATTTATTTTATGTATATATGTATATATATGTGTGTGTATGTGTGTATGTATGTGTATACACACTAACTTGGGGGGATATGTGTATGTATACACACATATAAATATACACATATACATGTATGTGTATATATATATGTTACATATTCCAATAAAATGCACTTTGATGTGAGTGATTATTTCTTCTTTTGTCTGTTTGTACTCCTCACCTAGCAGAGTACTTTATACAAGTAGAGGCACTTACTTTTTAAAAATGCTTTTGATTGATTAGTAACCATATAATAAAATGATGCTCTATGCCATGCTGAATGAGAATATTACTTAGAGTTTTTATTTACTTTTCTTGTAGAAAGTTTGATTTTCTAGAATTCATCTTATTTATGATGGATATTTATCTTAACAGCTTGCATGCAGAGAGACTTCATTTTGACAGTTTAGATACAAAAAAGCATCCCTACTCAAACATGAGTATATGTATGCACACAAAAAGGACTCAAGAAGAATGCATACTCAGAAAGAACTACTTTGATTTCTCATGTAAAAACAAATTAAAACATGACAATTTTATATGTCATTTTTGTTAATGTATAAGCCTATTTAGTCAACCTACTTCATTGTTTACTGAGTCCTTTTGTTAATCAATAAAAATATTAAGAAGTATATTATAGGGGCGGCTAGGTGGTGCAGTGAATAGAGCACCGGCCCTGGAGTCAGGAGTACCTGAGTTCAAATCCGGCCTCAGACACTTAACACAAAAAACTAGCTGTGTGACCTTGGGCAAGTCACTTAACCCCAACCTGCCCTCCAAAAAAAAAAAAGAGGTATATTATATAATCTCTACTTCAAAGCAGTTTTCAATCTCATTGGAAATACAAGATACATTCCCATAAAACATTTAGAGAAAGTGATAATGAAGAATATATTTGAGCCAACAACTGCAAAGAAAAAAAAGCACCACATTTTAGGGTTAGAGTACCTGTGCTTGGATCTTACTTCTTTTTCTAATTATCTGTGTGAACTATAGGAAGTAATTTAGCATCTCTGGGCCTCAGTTTCTCTACTTATAAAATATTGCTCTAGACCTAGATAATCTCTACAGTTCCTTTAAGCTCTAGATCTCAAGACTCCAATGATAATAATTATTATTATAGGAGGTGAGGAGAGGAAAATTAACATTCCCCAGAGGATAAAAGCTTTATATTAGTTTTTAAGATGACATTTAGGGCTAAAAAGATTTGGAATAAGAAGAAATCTAAAAGAGTCTTAGTTCTGCCACTTAAGAGCTAAAAGAAACTTAAGTAACTTATTTCATAATTCTGGTGCCATTTGCCCTATAAAACCTTACAGGGATTCTGTGAGAAGTAAATGAGATGACAGTCTCTAAGATTTCCATCCATGTTTCATGCTGGGTAAGCCTACATATGATTTCTAAACATTAAATGATATGTATGGATGGGGCAGAGTCAAGATGGAGGAGCAGAAGCAGGAGAAGTATGTGGCTCCCACAATAACCATCTCAAATACCTATAAAATATGACACTAAACAAATTTTAGAGCTCCAGAAGTCATAAAATGACAAAGTAACAAGATTCCCATTGAAGGCAGCCCAGCAGACTGACAGAAAGGGTTCACTGCAGCATGCTGGGAGCAGAGAAGAGTCCCATGTGGTTTTAGACCCAGAACATCCCCTAGAAGCCTGGCTGGAGTTTTCAGGAGAGCTATTCACCAGCAGGCATGGTGGTTTCCAGAATTACCAACCCAAAAGAGCCAAGGAGAAAGGGAAAAGGTAGTGGAACTCAGCTAAATTTGGGGGAGAGGGTCCAGCTGACTACCTCCAGAGCTACAAGCAGTCTGAAGTGGCAGCCCCGCAGATTTCAGGAGGGCCAAGTGATCGATCATTCAGAGGCTAAGGGCTCTTGCCTTGAGCTGCCTGGATCAGAATTGGGGTCTTGTGTGGTGGTCCTGAGGTGCGTTTTCAGTGAGCCAAAGCTGGTGGGGGCTGCAGAGACTGTGACCTCCTAAAAGCTCCAGCAGCTGTGAAAACCCCAGTGATTTGGGACAGAGCTCTCTCCTCTAGAAGCAGAGTTCTACTGAGCCCAAAAGTCAAGTAACTGACTGGCAACATAAGCAGGCAAAAGAAGCAAACCAAGCTCAGCAATCCAATTTTAGATTCCTTTTTTAGGGACAAAAAGGATCAAAGCATGGAACGGGAGGAAGACAACACAGTCAGAATTCCCACACCAAAAACTTCCAAGAAAAATGTAGACTGGTAACATGCCATAGGGGAGCTTAAGAAGGATTTTGAAAACCAAATTAGATAAGTGGAGGAAAAAATGGGGAGAGAAATTAAAATGATGCAAGAAAATCATGAAAAGAGAGTCAACAACCTGACTGAAGAAAATAACACTTTAAAAAATAGACTAAGTCAAATGGCAAAAGAGGCCCAAAAAGCCAATGAGGAGAAGAATGCCTTAAAAAGTCAAATTTGCCAAATGGGAAAAGAATCTCAAAAGCTCACTGAAGAGATTAATTCCTACAGAATCAGACTGGAGCAAATGGAAGCAAATGACTTTATGAGAAATCAAAATACTATTAAACAGATTCAAACAAATGAAAAAATAGAAGGCAATGTGAAATATCTCCTTGAAAAAATCACTGACCTGGAAAATAGATCCAGGAGAGACAATTTAAAAATTATTGAACTACATGAAAGCCATGATCAGAAAAAGAACCTAGAAATCATCCTTCAAG
>CM053601.1:122236902-122261957 GCA_028646575.1 Pseudocheirus occidentalis | reverse complement strand
AAATTCCCCTGATATCTTAGAACCAGAGGGCAAAATAAAACATGAAATAATTCACTGATCACCTCTTGAAAAAGATCCCAAAAAGAAAACTCCTAGGAATGTTATAGCCAGGTTCTGGAGTTCCCAGATCAAGGAGAAAATATTACAAACTGCCAAGAAGAAACAATTTGAATACTGTGGAAACACTATTAGGATAACCCAGGTTCTGGCAGCTTCTACACTGAGGGATCAAAGGGCCTGGAATATGATATTCCAGAGATCAAGGGAGCTAGGATTAAAACCAAGAATCACCTACCCTGCAAAATTGAGTATAATGTTTCAGGGGAAAATATGGTCATTCAATGAGGTGGAGGACTTTCAAGCATTCTTGCTGAAAAAAAAACAGAACGGAATAGAAAAAAATTTGACATTCAAATGCATGAAGCATGAGAAGGTAAACATGAAAGAGAAATCATAAGGAACTTATCAAGGTTGAACTATTTACACGCCAACATGGAAAAATGAGAATTGTAACTTAATGAAACTTTTCTCAATATGAGGATAGGTGAAGGGAATATAAATGTGTGTGTGTATGTATACATACACAGATGTCTATATAGGAAGGTATATATTCAAATGAATACATATGGGAGTGTGTGTATATATGTATACATAGACAGAGGGCACAGGATCAATTGAATAGGAAGGGATGATATTTTAAAAGGTGAAATTAAGATGTGGGAGAGGAATAGAATGAAAGGAGACAGGGAGAGAAAGAAGGGGATCAATTATTTCACATAGAAGAGGCAAGGGATAACTGTTCCAATGGAGAGTACAAACAAGAAGGTAAAAAGGTCAACCTTACTCTCACTGAATTTGGCTTAGGGAGGGAATGACATGTACTCTAAATTTGGTATGTTGCCCTGCAGGAGAGTAGGGGGGAAGGGGATGATGGAGGGGAGGGCAGGTTGTGGGGGAGGTTTGTTAGAAGCACACACTTCTGTAAAGGCACAGGGACAAAGTAGAGTGTAGAACAAGGGGAGGGCAGGATAGAAAGGAGGGAAATATCATTAGTGTTACACACTATGTCCATTGTGGAGATGTTCTGTGTAACTAAACATGTACGCCTTGTATTGAATTGCTTATCCTTCCAGTGGTGGTGGATGACAAAGGAGGAAGGAAAAGAATCTAGAATTTAAAGTTTTACAATCACATATTAAATATATATACTTATATTATTATCATTAATTATTACTTACATGCAACTGGGAAATAAGATAGACAGGCACTGGGTAAGGGAGATCCATCTTGCTCTACCAGAAAGTCAGAGGGGTGTTGGGGTAGGATATGGGAGAAAGCAGATCGGGGGAGGAGGTATGCAGTGGGACTGCTGTTTTTGGGGTGTGGGTAGAGGAAAGATGGGGAGAAATTTTGTAACTCAAAATCTTGTGGAAAGCAATGATGTAAACTAAAAATAAACAAAAGTTAATTTAAAATAAATTGATTAAAAAATAAAATGATACGAATATTGTATGTGTGTCTAGACTTTTGGTTTCCACAGCAGAGAGGGGCTTACTTTCAAGATGTTAAGATGAAGTCATGAAAGATTCTAGGTTTCCCAAAAATAGCTTAGCAAACATCTAAAACAACATTAGATGAAACAATGCCAAAGAGATCATAGAGAAATATCAGTAAGCTCTAAGATCAAATTGAGGGCTAACCAAGAAGGTAGTAAGAAATCTGCAAATGCTCAGATCAGGGACATGCTTAGGAGTATAAATTCAGTGTGAACAACCACAAATGGGAATAGAAGTCAGTGGGATTTTGGTCCTGGACTTTCAGAGAAGCAGAAGAAAAAAAACTAGGTCATTGGATGGAGAGATGTAACCATACTTGCATGATACAATACCATACCAATGAATACCATACAATGCAGGATACAGGGTCAGCTCAATGACTCAGTGTGAACACCTATGGTGGGAACAAGGAACCATGCAGTTACTCTGAGACCAGAGTCATTTCTTACAATCATTTCATGACACACTAATGAAAGAAGCAAATTCCCAACTAGTGACCACGATAAAAGGCCTATGGCTGAGGCCAACAACCATTTTAGACTACAATAACATGGGAAGAAAACAGAAACTGCAGCAGAATCCTAATCAGTGAGAATTCTGAAAAGAAAAGACATTACAAGTATCACACTGAAAGGATGAATGAAATAAAGAGGTTTGTGGGAGAAATTAATAAACTAGAAAATATTATTTTATTTGATTTAAAAAAGTAAAATCAATTTGCAAAAAGGAAATGTGAAAAAAGAAGAATTTACATCAGATGAAGGATGAAATAGTTAAAAACTGTTTACCCAATTGCAAGATCAATGATTTAAATAAAATAGATTAATGTTTATAAAAATACAAAATACCCTACCTAAATTAAGAGGAAAAGATTGTGTAGATACAAATATACATACACATATATATGTACATATGTGTATATATATAAAATTAAAAATATTATATTATCAAAATATTACCAATAAAACTCAGTGTGAAAAGAAATATGAACTTAAAAATATATGTGAAATACTTAGGAATCCACCCAAGACTTACACAGGAACTAGATAAATATAACTACAAAGTACTCCTTCAAGAAATACAGTAGAGAGATTTTAACTATTCATGGTTATATTGCATTAAGATAACCAGAATGGCAATATTGCCTCAATTCACAGATTCATAGCCAAAATTATCATTTGATCCAAGGACAACAATATGAAAAATTAATAACAAAATTAATAAGAGGAATGCACATTAAAACTATGCCTATTTAATTTATTTAGAAAACCCTAAGGAATCAACTAGGATGCTGAGACAATAACTTCAGCTAAATTTCAGGTTATAAAATAAGCATTCTAAAATTGACATAATTTCTGAATAAGAATGACAAAATCCAAGAGGTATTAATTAAAAGAAAAGCTCATTCTAAAAAAATATAAAATACACAAAATATCTGAGGACTAATTCATCAAAGCACACAAAGTATTTAAACAGATGCAATTCCTTTCCCTCCCCCCCCTTAAAGGTCTTAAAAACATCAACAAAACTTAAATTTTTGGAGGAATATTTAGGTCTCATGGCTGGGATGTAACAATATAATTAAAACGGTAATATTATCCATGTAAACTTGAAATTTCAAAGTTATACCAATGAAATTACAAAACTCATGCTTTACAAAATTCAATAAAATAACAAAATCCATTTGAAAATGTTTTAAAATATTAAGTGTGATTACAAAAACCTACAAAGAAGGGAAAATAGCACTTCTAGAATTAAAATTATATTATGAAGCAGAACTTACTGAAACCATCTACTATTGGTTTAAAAAACAGGATCTATGTGCAGCTAGGTGGCTCAGCGAACAGAGCACCAGTCCTGGAGACAGGAGAACCTAAGTTCAAATCCAGCTTCAGACACTTAACAGGTACTATCCATGTGACCTTGGGCAAGTCATTTAACTCCAATTGCGCTGCCTTCCCCCCTCCAAAAAGCAAAACAAACAAACAAAAAAAAACCAGAGTCTAGACACAAGGGAGAATAAAAACCAATAGAATTCAATAACATAATGGTCAATAAGCTGAAAACTTCAATTATGTAGGGGAAAGAAAAAAAAAATACTTGTTCACTGTTTTTCAGTTGTGTCCAACTCTTCATAACTTCATTTGGGGTTTTCTTCACAAAGAAAATGGAATGGTTTGCCAGTGCCTTTCTCAAATCATTTTACACATGAAGAAACTAGGGCAAACCAGGCTACGTAACTTGCCTAGGGTCACAGTGCTGGTAAGTTATCTGAAGCCATATTTGAACTCATAAGATGACCCTTCCTGATGTTAGGCCCAGCATTCCATCTACTGTGCTACCAAGCAGCTCAACAGAAAAGAACACTATTTGACTTTTTTTTTTTTAATGCTGGCGAAAAAAATGGAAAGTGGAATTTTGGGAATACCTTACACAATATTTCACAATAGTTTCTAAATTGATAAACTGCCTTAATGTTGAGGATTATACTATAGAAAAAAAACAGAAGAGGAACAGGTCATATAACTTTTGTAGTTATGGGTAAATGGTATACTCCTTATAAAAATTTCCATCCTATTTAGAGTTTCAAATATTCTCTATACCCCCTCCCCATCTCCCATCCATTGAGAAGTCAAGAAAACAAAACCCATTATAAATCATCAAGCAAATAAATTATTACATCAGTGGTGTCCCTGGTCCAAAAATAGGATTGTAAAGTCAGGAAGAATTGAGTTCAAATCTAATCTTAGACAATAACTATCTGAGTGAGTCTAGGAGAGCCATTTAACCTTTTCTCAGGCTCAATTTCATCATTCAGAAACTAAAAATAATAACATCTATCTCCCAAAGTTGTGGTGAAGATGAAGTGGGATATTTGGACAGTGCTTTTCAAACCTTAAAGCAGAATATAAATTATGATGATGACTCTGATGGTGCACATAT
This sequence comes from Pseudocheirus occidentalis, assembly GCA_028646575.1. Taxonomy (NCBI): domain Eukaryota; kingdom Metazoa; phylum Chordata; class Mammalia; order Diprotodontia; family Pseudocheiridae; genus Pseudocheirus; species Pseudocheirus occidentalis. The sequence continues at coordinate 122,257,458 of CM053601.1, read as the reverse complement.
ACTAAAGTGATAAAAAAAAATTCATAGTAGCTCTTTCTGTAACAAAGATTTAGAAACTAAAGGGGTTGTCCATGTACTTGATAAGATTTAAAAAATTATGGTGTATGATAAGAACATTCCATAAGAAAAGACAAAACATATTGTTTCAGAGAAATCTGAGACAACCTGCATTAACTAATGTAGAATGAAGTAAAAAGTGAAAAGAACCAGAGGAACAATTCAGAAAATTTCAAAAATATTATCAAACACATGAAATCACTTTTGAAAGATTTTGAAAACTGATCAATGCAATAACCAACAAATGTTCCAGTGGATAACTGAAAAAAACATGCTACTCATCTCTAAACAGAGAGGTGGGAACCCTAGATGCAAAATGAGCTTACAAAAGGTCACAATCAACGTGGAAACTTGTTGCATTTTGTTATGCATGTTTGGTACAAGAATTTTTTTAAAGAGGAGTAAGGAGAGGACAAAGACAAAGAAACAGAGAGAGTCAAAGAGACAGAGAAAGATTCATTGAGGTGCATTTTTTATATGCAGAGAACAAAATGCCAAAAACAAAATCACAGAAAAGAAAGATAGCTCTGAAAGTTAGAAATCTTGATTACAATAATGGAATCAATGAACTTTGTATTATACTAGAGATTTGAAGCTCAAGTCACAATCCTTTTTAGTTCTACTAAATCTATAGAAATACTCGTTTAATGTTTAAACTTTTTCTTTGTAATTTTACTTATCTTCTTTTTAATTTATTAAATAAAACAAGCATTTCCATAATATAGTAGAATAAAAAGAAGATATATACAGAAGATGGAAGGAAAGATATAAGACTAAGGATGAATTTTAAAAAGGGATATGGTCAGAATGTCAGAAACACGAAAGCCAAGAATGATCAGAGGCTTCTGCTACATGCTAAGGATAACAAAAGGGGCTTTTTTTTCAGCTATGCAGAGGCAAAAAAGAAAGAAAGAAAGAAAAAGATCAAAGAAGGAATGCCACTATTGCTTAAAGTAAAAGGAATTATAACTGATGATAAAGAGAGAACAAAGCTACTGACACAACATAAGTGGGGTAAATTGTATCTTAATTTTAGAAAAAGAAAGTTCTTTAAAGTCAAGATGATAAGCTTGATTTTTATGAAGACATTTATTCATCAGATTTATAGATGATAAAAAACTAAGAGAGCTAACTCACATCTTCAACAACATAACCAAGTTTCAAAATGCATGAGGTTAGTAGAAAAAATGCTGCACATTTGAAGTCCAAGGATTGGGGTTTGCTCTTGATTCTTCTACTTTTTGTGTAAAACTGGAAAAGTGACTCATCTGCCTTGGGTCTCCATTTCCTTATAGATAAAAAGAAGAGATGATCTCTCAGTTTCCTTCTATCTTTAATTCCTCTCAGGCCATGAAGATCTTGATAAAATGAAACAATGAGATTAATACATACCAAGATGACAGTCAATCATGGTAAATGTAAAGTTCTACACTTGGGCTCCAAAACTAAACTAAAGTCATCAGATATTATAGCCACAGAATGACTAAACTGTCATTTAAGAAATGCCTGGGAGTTTTATTCAAAAACTGGCTTAGCTTGAATAAGCAGTCAGATATTAACAGACAAAAAAGGCCAGTGTGATTTTACATAGAATTAACAGAAGCACAGTCTGCTTTCTGGAGAAGGGAGGTTCGAGTCTTACCATATACTACACTGTGATCAGACCACATCCGGAGTATTGCTACATTCTACACACATTTTAGGAAATGCACTGAGAAACTGGTGTATATGTGGGGGAAGGAGGGTAACTTCATAAAAAGTTATCAGAACAATACCATGGGATTAACCAGCAAAAAGAGAAGGGAAGACTAGGAGGGAATATAACTATTTAAGAATGTGAGAGTTTCCATTTGGAGGAGGAACTAGAACTGGTTTTGCATGGCTGGAATAAACTGACAAGGACAAACTGAGCGAAATTCCACAGGTAAAGATTTCACTTAGCTGTGAAGAAAAAGAGTCAAATAAGTAAAGTCATGCACAAGGATAATGATCTGCACTTGCTTCATCGGGTAGTGCTTCTTACATGACCAGAGGTCTTCTAGTAAAGGTTAAGTGACAAATTGCCAGCAATGCCATATTGCTATTTGGACAGAGGTTGGACCATGAGACCTTCCAACTCTGAAATTGTAAAATTCTATGACATGCAACTTGGCCACTTTCAAAATTTGATTTAACATCTTACAAAAAAGGGCTGATAGTTTTTATCTTAACTTTTCTACCACTTTTTGTTTGCCTTTGGATTTGTTTGTGAAAGCAGATGAGTGCAGCAGACCATGTACTCAGCTGCAACTTAACTTCTATTTAAACATGCATATAAGGTTCAAATGTTTATTCTGATGTCCATTTTAGAATACGTAATGAAATTACTATAAGGCAGAATCCAGTCAATTCTGAACCTTTGGATAAAGTGCTGGTCCCGGAATCAGGAGAACCTGAATTCAATCCAGCTAGCTATGTGACCCTGGGCAAGTCACTTAACCCTGTTTGCCCAGTTTCCTCATCTGTAAAATTATCAGGAGAAGGAAATGGCAAACCACTGCAGTAGCTTTACCAAAAAATCCCCAAATGAGGTTTCAAAGAGTCAGACTTGACTGAAACAACCCAACAACAACAAAATGCTTCACAGGATTGATCATTCCCTACAGAATATCAGCAATCTTACCTCTTTTGGCACAAAGATTTAATAGTATAGAATTACAATGAAGTCTCATCTTACATGATATAATTACATTCACCAGAGAGACAACAATGTTCTTACTTGTCCACCAAAGAGTATGACTGTAACTAATTTAAACTCAACAACACTTGCCCAGAGGCAGCTCTCCACTGATGCAGGGGACAGATTGCCAGATCTGGAGTCAGGAAGAACTGAATTTAAATCTGGCCTCAGACACTTACTAGCTGTGTGACCCTAGGCAAGTCACTTAATCCTGTTTGCCTCAGTTTCTTCATCTACAAAACAATCTTGAGAAGGAAATGGCAAGCCACTACAATATCAAAGAGTAAGACATGACTGAAATAAACAAAATGACACTGGTCCAATTATATGAATAAAATACATTATGTAATCCAATGACTTATATTCCCCAGATATTTTTGAGTTATTTACAAATTCACAGTAATTTATTCTGCTTTCATATTGGCAGCAAATCCAAAAAAGCAAAAAATGTGCCATGATTCTGATAGTAAATAAGCCTGCCCACCTGCTACATAACACAGATTAAATAGATCTACTTTAATGATCTATTTATACCCCCTAAAGTAGAGGAAAATATGTAATTCTACAGAGTTAAGCTTATTTCAAAAATTATGCCTTCAACATTGCAAACGTCCAAATATTTCATTCATTATCAGAAAATTGACACAAAATTCTGTTGTGCTGGAGCAGTTCCCTAGAAATCATGAAATACCAAGTTTAGAGAGAAATCATATGTGACCTATTCCAACTCTATCAGATGCATCCCTCTTTCCAAAATTCCAGAAATAAGCCATCAAGTTTTCTTTTACACATTTATATTAACGAGAGTTTACTAGCTCCTAGGAAAAACTCATCCAGTTTTTATACACCTCTAAGTATTAGGCCCTTTTAAAAAATAAAAAGCTCTATATAACTTCTACCCTTTTCTCATACTTCTTATCTCTGAAGATATTAAAAAGTCTAATCTCACCTCCATATGACAATCTATCACATATTTGAAGACAACAAACTTATTTCTTAGGAGGTTTCCCTTCTCCAGACTTGCAATCACAATTCCTTTTAAGTATTTCTAGAGTTCGTTCCTCCCGGATTCCTTTTCGTCATCTGTAATAACCTACTGACAGTGTCAAAATCTGTTGCAAATTTGTCAAAAACACAGTATTGCCAGAGTTCTAAACTGGCCAGAATATTTGTAAATTTTATCTACAAGAAAATATATTCTGTGGCATACCTCCCCTACCTAAAAGCTAGAGTACTGAATCACCACCACCAATGAAATTAACACTGCACCTACCAAATCTGCACCATTTCTTTCTTATCCTGGATTATAAACTAAGAACAGCCCATCAGGTATGGTACAAACCAGATCAGTTTCCATGGGTACACTGACCATATTTCCAGTTGCCACCTTAGCCTTGACATTAACAGTAACTGGTCCATACATCCATGACACACAAATATGTTTCATGCTAGAATGTGTATACCCTTAGGTGATTTTTTTTAAAGAGTAAAGGTTATTCTTCTAAATTGATTCTGTTCTGCTCCTTCACAAAGAAAACATAGCCACACTGAAAACCAAAATAACCATGTGTGATCAAATGCTAATTTAGCAATAAACAGAAAATGGACTTCAAATCATCTCTTTGTCACTCTAATTGATTAACAGTCACATGAAAATTGATAACATGATTTTCTGTGGAAGTGTGTGGGGCACAAACTCTGCAGCTCTATAAGCTTCTGATATTGACTTTCTTCCAAATAAAGCTTTTTAAGAGTACATTAGTAAGTCCACTAATAAACTTAAAATACAGCCTAATTACAATAATGAGTTCAGCAAAATGAGTTAATGTGGTGCTACACTTACAGATTTGTGTCCCCTAATTCTACTTTAAAATAAAACCAAGACAAAAAAAGTCTCGTACATGAGACAAGCAATTTCGTTCCCTACGAGAGAGTAAATCTACTTTTCCTTTTGTTTTCCCTTTCTATGATCTCTTTCAATACTTTCCCCTTTCCTATATTCCTCAAAGTTCTTCTTAGATCATCCACAGAAGTCCTTCAACCACAAAATTGGTTGTAGTTTGACTGATTCTCTAGCCTTGCTCCTAGATCATTTAAATATTGCACTCTCAAAACCATAACATCTAACACCACAAAAATACCACTGTTTACCAAGCTTGTGAATATTTTAAAAGTTAAGAGCATTATTTCTCCATTAAAAGCTTATTCTCCTGCATCCTCTTGGTATGGAGGTGACCCTGAGTTCTTCCAGGCTATGCCAGCAGAAAACCAGCTGGCAGGTGCTATCAAGCTGGAAAGGCGTTGATTATGGGCCTAGCAACAAACTGTACGTCTGTCAGAGGAACTTAGCTGAGCTAAGTTTGGAGAGACTCATCACCAGAAGGCTGGCCACCTGGTGATGGATTTTTTTTGGCCTCAGAAACTCAGGAAGATGGTCGACTACAGAAAGGAGGGATTATAATCTGAATCAATGTAGGAGACACCTATTAATCTTTGAGGTGCTGTAATGGACTGATTAAAATAGTGCTCTGCTACCACGCGCCTTTGAAGGACGGGATCCCAAATTTAAAGCTATTGTAAAAGAAATGTTTTGTTGTGGTTTATTTTTCTTTACGAAAAAGGGCACCTTCTACTTTAGCAAAATGCTGTTAAAAGACAATTCTCATGTCAACAATTCAACAAATGTATTCTGGGTAGCAATAATATAGGTACCAGGGGCCTAGGAAGTGGGTTTTATCTATTGGAAGGAGAGCGATACCAAGACGGATAATACAAGGTCTCTGCCCTCATGCGCTTACACACTGATCAGAGAGATTACAGAAGCCAAAAACTATAACCCAAAATAGAATATACACACAAATAAATCAATAATTATTTGCTGAAACAATTCAACATCAGAAATAGCTATAGTTTTACCAATAGAGACGACACTAAAGAAGATGAATTCTCTTGAAAATCCACTGTAGTTTGGCTTCCAACCTCATAATTCAACTGAAATTGCTCTCTCCAAAGTTGGCAGTGTTTTCTTAATTGACAAATCTATTGACCTTTTCTTCATTTCTCAAACTTTTTGAACTCACTGCAGGATTTGACATGGAATCTCCTTCTACTGGATACAGTCTCTCTAGGATGAAGACACAGCTCTCTCCTGGTGAATGAATGAATGAATGAATGAATGAATGAATGAACAAATGGATATCTAGACCAGGTATTCATTCACCACTCAAATAAACTCAATTATCATCTCTTTGTGGATGCTTCCCAGATGATAAGTGTGCATGTGTGTATGTGTACATACACATATACCACATACAATCTGGGATTCACAAAAAGATGATAATTGGGAATGTGAGATTATTATCTGGGAAGCATACACAAAGATTTTATATGTGTATATGTAAATATACATAATGTGTATATGTAATGTACATGTATACATCATATACATTACATGCACACACACATATATACATACACTTATACAAATATACTTGTGTGTATGCATGTATAATAATCTTCTGGATTCTAATCCTATAGATCCAACTATTCAAGGGACATTAGTTCCAACTGCTTTTGAACTAAATGTCAACTAAATACACACCCCAGATTCAGTGAGTCTAAAACAGAACTCATCATTATGCTCCTCAGATCTTTCCCTTTTCCTAACTTCTTTAAGGGTATTAACCTTCCTAACAGACTCACAATTGCAGTGACCTAAATTCCATATTTTCTCTTATACATATGCAGTTATTCACCAGATATTATCCTCTCTCTCTCTTTAAAAATGTTTACATATACCTCTCATTTCACCCAGTTACCACTCTGATTCAAGACCTCAATACCACTCTCTTGAACTACCGCCGTAGCTTCCTAATTTGTCTCTCTACCTTGAGTCATTCTCTACTCTTACCTATCTTCCAGGTAGCTGTTAAAAATATTTTTAAAGCATATATCTGATCATGTCACTTACCTGCTCAATACTCCTCAGTGATTCCCAATGACCTCTTGGATCTATTATAAACTCCTCTATTTGGTATTTAAGGTTCTTCATACCACAGGCCTTTCTTCCCTTTCAAGTCTTTTCACACTTTATTCCCTTTTATGAAGTCCAGTGACATCAGTCTATCTGCTTCTTCACACATGATACTCTATGTTCCTTCTCCCTGCCCTAGCACTGGCTTTCACCCATCGATAGAATATTCATTCTCCTTACCTCTGCCTCTTGAATTCCTCAACTAATTTCAAGACTGAGTTCAAATGCCATTTTTTCCATGAGGCTTTCCTAGGTCCCACAGACATTTGAGTTTTCATCTCTAAGATTATCTTCCTTTAATTCTGTATGTATCATGTATGTACTTATTTACTTATCTCTTGTTGCATCCATCAGTACATGTTTCTTAAGGACACTGATTGTTTTGGTGTTTTTATAATCTTTGTTGCTCTCTACTATATGAATCTTCTTGGCACTGTTTCTCCTATAACCTATCTGAACATTCCTTTTCCCTCCTTTGCTGGAGTTTCATCCATCTCACATATACTAACCATGGGTGTCCCCCAAGGCTCTGTCCTGGGTCCTATTCTCTCCTCTGTACTATTTTGCTTGGTGCTCTCATCCTCTCTCATGGACTCAATTATCATATGCATGCAGATAATCCTCTAAGGCAGTGGTTCTCAACCTTCCTAATGCCATGACCCTCTAATACTCATATGTGGACATATCTGCATGTGGGCAGACCCTCCTGGAGACAGATAGAGGAGCAGTTTCTTGGTTCCTAAGACCATTGGAAATGTGTTTTCTGATGGTCTTAGGCGACCCTGTTCGACCCCCAAAAGAGTCACAATCCACAGGTTGAGAACCACTTCTCTAAGGAGAGGGTTGAGGGTGGCCATCTCATCATTTCCCACCTGGTTTCTCTGCTGGACTTAATCCCATGCTAATACCCCTAGTCTGGATGAAGCAGAAAGTTATCCATGTAGTCCCTGCAGCTTGAGAAAACAAATCCACCTTATGGGGGATAAAAGAGGGATGAGGAAGTAGATGGAAGCAGAAAAAGATCTTGATCTTGCCATCATACTCTGTTAAGAGGAGTTATCTGGATAGCACAGGTCTGATGGGAAGGATGCTACCATTCCATAGCTCCAAAAAAGTGTTTTCCTTATAGGAAATTACCCAAATAGTTTCTCTGGGGCTAGAGAAGGACTCAATAGGATAGGAAAAGTATTGCTGAGACTTTTATATCTTCTCTATATGTTTAGCGGGTCCTGTCAGTCCTTGACATCTTTGGTGGAGCAAATGGCTATCCTCTATAATATATATTTATTATACTGAGTGTATGCATGGAAGCTAGGGATCCTATTATTTACAAAAGGGAAAACCAAGACATGAGTTATGCTTAACCTTTATGTTGGGAGATTTCCCAGCATAAATTCTGGGGCAGGGCATAATGAGTCAAAAAAAGAAATTCAGTCATTTGAGTCAGGCTCCCAGAACTGAGTTGATCCACGTCAGTCCAGAGGTTTTAGGTGCCCGTGGGCCATACTCAGCATACTGAGCACAGTTTACTACCACTCTGCTTTTGCTCTGTAGGGAGCAGGCATTAAGATGACTAGATCTGTTATCTCACTATATAACAAATATCAGGCCCTGCTGATCTTTAAAAGTTGCTTTGTAGAAAATGGAAAATTCTGGTGGTTTTCAAGGGAAATAATGTATATAAAAGCCCTCTGAAAACCATGAAGTACTCTAGAAACATAATGCAAATTGTTAAAATTATCATTTCCTTTGTCCTTTTCCTACCTCTCCTTTCATCTGGAATCAGACTATTCACACAAGCCAAAGTTTAATTATAAATCAGATACACACAATTTGATTAAGCCCAGAATGCTGGCACAGTATGAGGCAGTGATCTGAATCCAGTAGCAAAATCACTCCTAAGAGGTTCTGATGTGGATATTTCTCCACCCAAGTCTGTGCAGCTTGAAAACAGCATATGTACATATTGTTCTAAACTGAAGGAGAAAACTTAATCTGAACCAGCTATTTTCTGCTTCCCAAATTCTAAGAGATGTCAACCAGAACTCCTAGGCCATGGAGTTCTTTCTAGGAAAATGGCAAGTGATTATGGCAAATCCTTTTACAACTACCAAAGCAAACAAAGTTGTTATTCAAGAGTATTCCTTTCCTTATTTTCAGCTTTTCTGAGTGCTCACTTACACACAAAGCAAATGAAATGCCACTTTGTCATAGTGGTCTGTGGCTTGTCACAAAGGCCCATTCTTTATTATTGAAAAAAAAAAACCTTTAAGGCCAGATTCCAATCTCAGTCGTACAGTGATGTGGTTCTAAAAAATCTACTTGTGATGCCTGCAAGCAATGAAGAAAGTTTTGTTATTTTTTTAATAAATACAGTGTCATTAGTCAAATGCCTCACAGACTTCTCATGTATGATCAGAGCAGTCATTTTGGGAATGCCTTCCACAATTTATCAGCCTACCTCAAGGTTTAAGATGCCTCCTTCAGCCCCGATTATGAACTAGAACTTTAAGTTTTGAGACCCACTTATAACTGCTTCAGGTTGCTTTAGGCATACTATAGGCTCACATCGCAGAATTACTGCCTCTGAGCCAAGAGACGCTTGTGCTCAAAATAAGAAACATAAGTACAGGGAGTCAAACCCCAGCACAAGGGACCCTACTAATTGGTAACATTGGTGGTAAGCACAGTAGTCTCCATCCATCTACTGGCAGGCAACTTAGGCAATGCTCCAAAGACGCATTTGAAAAGGAAAAGGGGATAAAGTCGCAAAATGTCTGCATTGCACACATCAAAAGTAACTTGCTAGGCAAGAGCAAATTCTTCCTGTACTTTTTAGAAGAACGTTTAAGGAGAGAAAAAATATTGCTTCAGTCACATATGGAAACAATACTCTACACTAGGTCTGCAAAGTACTAGCACAGCCAACAGGGGCCAATGATTCTCAAGTGACATTTTCCAACACTCTAAGAAACTATGGCTAATTCATGCATTAAAGCTATTATTACCATTACAGCAACTGCATATTTGGGGGGGGGGGCAGAAGGCATTGTTTTAAGTGCTAAACAAAATCAAAGAGCCTTCCATGGTCAATGTTATTTCTCTATTTTGTACTGTTAGGTACTAGAAAGGAGAATTTCCTGTCCTCTAGGAGATAATGATGAGATAAATTGTAATCAAAGGAGCTGAGTTAAAATGCTGGCTCTGCTACCTATACAAGAACACAAAAGTAGACAGGAAGTTGCAACTTCTTTCCTCATCTATAAAATGAGTGGCCTCAAGTAGGTGTCTCTGAGGTCTCTCCTAGCTCTGGGCCTAATTCCTTCTAAAATACCTATGAGATTTTTTTAAAATTATGCAAAAATCAAAGGAATGTATTAAGCATCTTCTTGTCAAAGATACACATTGGAAAAATTAAAAGTAAGGGCTGTTGCTTTTTTTCTGTCCTGTCCTATATTTCATGCATTGTAAACATAATGACTCTATTAACCACACCAAAAGGAACAAACTGTCTCATAAAAGATTGTGTGTGTGTGTGTGTGTGTGAGTGAGACAAAATATTTTAATTCAGGACTATACTGGGAAATTCAGGTATGTATGGTCATAATAAATTTGAAAAGCAAAAAGGACATAATTTGAGATGACTTCAAATGAATTCTTCTGGGTCAATACTGGAGTGAAACCCACAAAATTCCTAACCTTTTACTTTAATTCTTGACAACAGGAAAAAAAAATCAAAATTGTTTTACGCCCATAAATTTTAAAAATACCCTCCCAGAAAGGAGGCTAGCTATATGACCGCTTCCAAAGCTTTGCTTGACTGGAATTGTAGGTAAATATACACATGTATGAATATATGAGAACACACAGGCATGAAGACATACAGGCATAATGTCCCATAACTAAAGTGTCTCTTAATCTTGCTGACCTGAGAGTCAATAATATAATTACCTGAAGGTAACATATAAGCTAATAGGTTTTTCCCTTCCTTACTCTTAACATTTTGTATTATAATTTTCTGCTTCTGTTTTAGTGCTATTAAGCTTAATGGGCAAGTGGGAAAAATATATGTCCACATACCTTTCACATCTTTTGATGTGCTAACATTCCAAACTGAATGTTGCCCATGGTACAACCTCTCAGGTGCTTATAAGTATCAGCAATTTCCCCTTTCCTTTGCTATTTTTCTTTTCTAGGCTATCTATGTTATATTACTTCAATCTCTCTTCATACAGTAAGTCATTCCCTCTTATCCATTTATCATTTTAGTCACCCTTTCTTGGAATCTTGCCTTTTTATTTTATTTTTAAACATGATGGGGAGCTCACAAGAACACAGCCACACAACCCCTAGTACTTGTTTGTTACATGGGACAAACTTGCCCGAAAACATTCTAGTTTAGATGAACATGGATTGAAAGCCCAACTCTGCTATTTATTACATAAGTTCCTTTGGGCCAATCATTTAACCTCTCTGGACCTCAATTTCGGCATCTATAACATCTATAAAATAAGAGAGTTAGACTAAATAAAACTTCTAGCTTCAAAATCTAAAACTTATATTATCATAACCATATTTGAGATTCTTTCCACTCTTATGGCTTTCTCTGGTCAACACTTTTAGCCTGTGAATTGAAAAACAGTTGCTGATCTGCTATGTTAGAGAAATTTCTTCACTAGCATAACCTTCACCAAAGAAATCGATAGTCTAGACACTGAAGAACAATGTAGACTCTCTTAGGGGCAAGTCTGATGTTCTACTTATCTCAAAGTTGGTCCTGCCAACTATACTTCAAAATTCAGTGAGCATTTATTTGAAAGGAAAAAACAACAACTATGGCTAATAAAAAGTTGATGACCAAGCTACATAAGAAAATGAGAAAGTTTTTAACTGTCCTTTATGAGTTCCAGTCACCTGGACAAGATAGGGATAGAAGGAACTCTAGCGTGTTGCAGTACTGGAAGAATGTTATTCCTGAGCCATGATGATTTCTTAACTAAATCACTGAACTCCAAAGGATAAATAAATGTTAAAAATATGTACACGGGTTCCAAAATAAAAATTCCAAATTAACAACAACCATATAAAAATGTTCCTTATCACTAATGAAAGAAATATAAATTAAAATAACTAGGATTTCAGCTCATAGGCAACAATATAGCAGAGATGATTTTTAAAATGAAAACAGTTGTTTTTGGAGGGATTTGAGGAAGACAGTAGAATTATTGAACAACTAAAAAAGAAAGGAGCAGTCAACAAGAGTCAGGAAGTTTTCATCAATAACAGCTTATGTGAGACTAGTCTCCTACAGCCTTATTAGATACTTGATCAGGGTAATGTTATTGCTATTGTTTACCTAGATTTTGGCAGAGCAATTTTCAAGGTTAATGAAAGGATTATTGTGGAAATCATAGTGATACAGACTAGACAATATATAGGTAGCTGAATTCAAAACTGGCCAAATGGTTACCTTAAAAGAATATAATGGCTACATTAAAAGAATAGTTTGTATCAACTTGGAAGGTCTCCAGTAGAATTCTTTAGTGAAATATGCTTAGATTCAAGCTGCCATGGGGGGGGGAAGGGAGGAGGGGAGAAAATTTGAAACTCAAGAGATTGTGGAACTGAATCTTGTAAACTAAAAGTGAATAAACAAATCTATTTAAAATTAAAAGTATACAGATATAGATATAAAAAAGAAGTATGCTTAGGTTCTCTGCTGTTTTAACACTCTTATTGATCATTTGGGAAAAGGCATAAATAACATGCTTAACAATTGTGTATATAACACAAACTTCAGTGTAAAGACAGTGTAAAATAGAGTTAGGACTGAAAGATAATTCAACAGATTAAGGCACTGGGCCAAAATAAATGACATGAAATATAACTGGGATAAATGTAAAGTATTAACTTTAGATCAAAAATAAATTTCACAAGTATAAGATTTAGGGGTTATGTCTAAACAACATCAGAATAATATTTGGGGTTTTAGCAGGATATAAGGACCCTAAGAATCAAAAGATATGATATGCTACCAGGAAAGCTAATTCATTTTTTTTAGGATACATGAATAAAGGTCAAATATCTACAACTAAGGAAATGATAGTCCTAGTATAAATCTGCCCAGGTCAATGACATCCGGGGTATTATCTGCAATTCTGGGATATATGCATATGTACATAGAAGCTATCAACAAACTGAAGAACTTCCTAAAGAAGACAATCAGAATGGTTGTAATTACTCAAGGACAGGGTGAAGAAGTAGGTAAGCCTTGAGAAGAAAAGGGGAATGTTCATCTACCTTAAAATATCTTAAGGACTGTCCTGTGAGAGAATTGACTTATTCTTCCTAGTGCCATTGAGCAGGACTAGAAGCAATGGATGGATGTTGCAAATAGGCAAATATAAACTATACTACAAGAAAAACTTGATAAGAAATCCTGGAGAGCTTTTGGGAGGCAAAATAGGGTACAATGACAGGCAAAAGGTTTTCTCACATTATAAGGAAACTGGTGGAAGGAAACGCTCAGTGTGATCTAGAGAGGATTCCTGTTCATTCATGGGTTGAACTAAATAACCTCTGGGATCTCTAGAATCACTTGACATTCCATGATTTTGGTAATGGAGGCCAAAGGTTGTTGATTTCATCCTTTTTGGTCAATTACTGCTAAATGATGCTCCAAGATAGCTTGCAGGACTCTTGTAATAGATGCAAAAAAACATGATGGAATCTAGGAAATGTACCCTCCCCAAACCCAAATATTCAGTAATCCTAGAGAAATCCCCCTTCTAGAAGGGGGAAATACAGTCAGTCAAAAAGACAAAGTTGACCTGTGGATTTGTGGTTTGCTAGCTGAATGATGCTATGTCTAACTCAGAAAAGATATGTATATACATACATATAAACGTACACATATCTATGAGGAAGGAGATGCACAGTAGTTGTACCTGAACAGAGACATATGATGACATAAGCATCTCAAAGAGTTGCAAAAGAAGATCGCTTACCAGAGAAGGTACCCAGCAAATGACATGTGTCTCTGTGGGGCAGCAGTGAGACACTATCTCTCCATCAGTGGCAAAAAGGTGTTTCTGTTTAGACACAATCCTGGGAGCATGCAAACTCTGGGCTATGAACGTTCCTTTTCCAAGAACTGATAGAGCTGGGATGCAGATCAAGATAACTTTTTCCTTACCTTATTTTTCTTGCTTTTTTGTCTATTTTCTTTCACAGAATGTGTTACAGGGAAGTGTTTTGCATGATTACATACGTATAACTTATGTAAAATTGCTTGCCTTCTCCATACCAGGAGAAAGGGAAAGAATTCAGTACTCAAAATTTTTTAAAAGAATATTAAAATTCAGATTTGCATTTTACAAGCAATGCACTGTTTTAATTAAAGATCCTGCCCTTTAGTGTCATGTTTATACTCTGTCTCAGACAAGGAGATTCGCTGAAAATGAAAGATCTTTAAATGTAGATAAATTATGGGATCACTCTCTGAGTACGTTGGGCCTATGGGTAGCCAACAGCTCTGAGTTGCAACATGGGTGTATGAAGGGGAATTGCTAGGTTGGAGTGAGGAGACTTTGTGGGGGAGGGAAGTATGGCAGGGAAGTGAGAGGTGAGGCAAGAAAATAGAACTAGTTCAGTAACTGAGCTACACAGTCATGAAACAGATAACTAACTATATAACTAACTATATATAATAACTAACTATATAACTAACATGAAACAGATAACTAATGTAAGGTTCATATGATTAAAGCTGATCTTGAATAAATTACTTCACCACTCAAAGTCCCTGACGCCTAATCTCTAGAAAAAGGGGACAGTGGGATGGAATGGCACTATAAACATTGATAGAGGGCCTGCTATGTGCCAGCCACCATCCTAAGATAATATTCACAAATATTATCTTATTTTATTGGGTGAAATCACGTCCAAGTTTCCCTTCAACATGAACATTATATGACCTAAGCATCAAATGGGAGTAGTACTGAAAGTGAGTGATTGTGTGAATTAGACCTAAAAGAACCCTATGATTAGAAATCCTCTAAGGCAGCTACTTAATGAGTATGAAGCTGAAGCTGAAAGAAGAAAATGATCATAATAAATGCATTACATACCAGTTTAGGGATTTGAACCCAAGTTCTTTGACTCTAAATTTAGACCTGGTGTCATCATATAGAGTGCTGGACTTGAAATCAGTAAAACTTGGCTTAAAATTCCGTCTTTAATGTGAAGTTTTTCTACTGCTTTAACCACAAAACTTTAAGAATCTCACCACGTTTCTTCATTTGTCAAATAGAGATAATAATGCCTGTAGTATTGACAAGGTTGTAGTGAGGCTCAAATAAGAGAATGCAAACACATCACTTCACCAACTCTAAAATACTTTCTGTTTACACACTTCTTATCTCATTCTTATCTTTTTCCAGGGTGTTCAGATAGAAATAATCTAGGAACAAGGATCTATCCTATTATTCTTTTGTTTTTATTTTTATAGATCACTGCATGGGGAAGTAATGTAAATTAATTTGTATGTGGATAAAAAATATTATTAGAATTTAAGGTTATTCTCTGCAGGCCCAAAGAAAGCATTCTTCATACAATTCTAGAAATAGACAAGACAATATGGATAACATGCATCTCATCATATTCCCACTAAATGTTGAACTCCCCTGGTAGAGTTCTACTTGAAATCTATTCATTCTATGTAGCTTAGTGATTATGAGTATTTGGCATAATGGTATAAATTAAAGGAGAACTAGGTGACACAATAGATAGAGTATTGTTCTTGGACTCAAGAAGACTTGAGTTCAAATCTAACTTCAGACACTTAGTAGCTGTGTGACCCTGGGCAAGTCACTTAACTTTCTTTACCTCAGTTTCTTCTTCTTTAAAATGAGCTAGAGAAGGAAATGACAAACCATTATAGTATCCTTGCCAAGAAAACCCCAAATAGTATCACAAAGAGTAGGTCATAACCGAAACAGCTCAACAACAGCAAATATAAATTTGGACATGACTGGAAAATGACTGAACAGCAACAATAGTATATTGAGCTTTTTATACATTAAGGGTATATTGGAGAAATTGTAGGCAACAGTTTGGTCTGCAATAAAGGCAGAGTTCTAATATAGTTTATTTTTTGAGTTCTCCAGGATATTTTGAAGTCTCTATGGAATAGAGATTTGTCTTCAGTAAGTCCATGAAAGACAGTGAGATTTCCAAGTTGAATTCTAGCTGACCTGTTAGGTATTAGAGAGAGGCTAGATTTTTTTTTTCAGCCTGCAGTGATGTTTTGCTCAGTTTCTACCATTTCATTGCATAATATAGAATACACTGGTCATTAAGACTGAGTTCCTTAAGGATAACTTCACTGAAATTTCTAGTGGTAGCAAATGATCTGGCACTGAACTGTCATAATAAAATCTTGTGTTTCCAGAAACAAATCCTTATGATTCATGATTGATTTTATGCTTCTCTATAAATCTACAATTGGCTGACTTCATATGGACATCACCCATAAAGGGCCTTTTGATTCTACTTTTGTATCTTAGCTGTTTTAAAAGCTCCATTATGAAACGAGGCACCTTTAATCACATTGGACAAATCTAATAACATACTTTCCTACTATGTGGTAAAGTTATGCTGGCCTATTGCAAAAGCATTTCTATTGGTTTTCACAGTTTGTCAAGTTTGATAAAAATGCCTACCAACCCCTTGCTCTTTTATGGCAAGAATATTAATCATCCTATATTCACTTCAAAGTGATGGACCCCATGTTTTATTAATATGTACAGGGTTTTTAGGATACTTCTAAAATCTGTTGTGGTCCACTGTATACTTTCAAAAGTATATATTAAAAATGTTATTGCAAAGGTGTTAAATGTCTGAGATGCATTATTTGTATCCAACTTTGCCTTCAGGACACCAGTGAGTTTCTAATATATTCAACCATAGCCTTCTCTTTAATACCTTTATGCTAGGTACATCTTGCACAGAAGGAACACAGATATGTATCCCTTCATCCATTTGTTCAATCTGATTTGTTGATTCAAGCCCAAAATCTTTGGTCTCTACATTTCCTCAACATTTATTAATGATTTTATGATTATTCAGTCCAAATAACATTTAAATATTATTGGAGATGGATTTCAAAAGATAAAAAAGCTATTTAATGTGGTTTCAATGGAGATAGAATTTGGTATCATTCACATATCAATATTTAATAAGAAATTTTGGTTAAATTCCCTTTTTAATTTGGAACCAGACAATTCTATTTAGGAGAGATCATATCAGATTTAGCTCAAAGTATAACCATAAATGAGCTTAAACTGTCTTCCTGAAAAATACCACATTTTATACAGGAATTGTTCCTGACATAGTTGTAGTCTGAGCAAGATTTAAACAAAGTCTATGTAGACATCAAATATTCTGACTTTGTTACTATAGATAGATCTATTTTATATTAGGACTATGGGAATATGGCATGAGTGCAGGACTGAGTCAAAGACTTTGTGATCATCAAAAAAGACAGTAAAAATATCTAGGGGCAGCTAGGTGGCACAGTGAATAGAGCACTAACCCTGGAGTAAGGAGGCCTGATTTCAAATGCAGACTCAGACACTTAACACTTACTAGCCATATGAACTTGGGCAAGTCACTTAAACCCAATTGCCCTGCCCTCCTCCCTCTAAAAAAAGCAAAAAAAAAAATACATACACACAGTACTTTCTAGTATCTTGATCAATTATTTGTAAAATCATAATAAATTGCTCTTTACTCCCCTGGGACTGTTTGGTATACACCCTTTTTTTCCCCTCAGACAATATGCTGCTTTCTAATAAGCACTAATTGATATTTTAGTGATATAAACTCTGAATAGATAAGCATGAAACTGGTCTAGCATTCATCTGATAATAGATATTTGATACCCTCTGTCAATAATGATGATAAGGATCATAGATTTAGGGCTGGGTGGAATCTCAGAGGTATTAACAATCAAGGCCAACTTCTTCATTTTAAAGATAAGGAAACTGAGTTCCACAGAGATTGAATGACTAACCTGAGGTCTCAGAGGTAGTAAGAGAAGTAGGATCTGACCTAACTCCGGAGTTGGTGCTCTTTCAACTATCCCATGATGCTAACTCCAGAAAGAAAGCTGGGATTAAGCTTTGCTCAGGAAAAGAAGCTGGCAAAGTCCTTTATGAATCATTTGGGTGTGTTTTGTGACCAATTTAAGCCAATGATTAAGGATCTTTCAGTCTTGCTGCTTTTCAGCCTTACAGTGAAGCCTGCCATCCTTGGATAAACCTCTTCTGTCTTTATATGAATGATGATTAAACTCTTTCTTGTTTGATCCAACTTCTGTTTTCCTTGTGTTGCACTTCTAGAAACCTTACAGAGAACCAAAAATTGTCCACATCCCCTTTATCTGATGGTTCTCTCCCTTCACAATAATTTCTTTGGTTCTCAAGTTTCTGAAGGCTTACAAGGTTGTTTGATATTCAATATATACATATATGTGTACTACTTTGACCCCCTGTATCATTTTAACTTTTAGATATCTGCTTTCAAGTACTAATTAAAAAAATCTAGAATCTCAAAAAAATCCTTTTGTTTTCTGAATTCCAATCTGTGTGTTTCCTTTCTATTGCCTTTAACTGGGCAATGTGGTATTGAAATTTGCTCCTGCAGGACAAAATAGACCAATGCCTCTCAGCAAATTTTCAATAGTTCTCTCAAGATGCTTTTTCAGGGTAATGTTTGATAACTGGACTAAGAGGGTATACTTTGATCAGGCTACTTTTCTTCCTATAGTTCTAATTATAAGACAGCTACCTCATTTAGCTCCTGAAATGTTTGTATACTTTTTGTCAAATATTAGGGGGAAATGCAATCATTTGCAATTTTAATAACAGATACCAGCTTTTAAGAATTGTTCTGTTTTGTTGTAATTGGTCTGATAGCTGCATTCAGGACACTGATCATATAAGGAGCTTCTCACAAATAAAGCCCATGTTTGCCCATCTCCTTTGAAAAATCATTTGAACTACTGGTGCTGTTTGATCATTCATTTCCACAACAGGCATAATACTTTGTATTGTGAATTGTTTTTAATTACCTAAGGTCTGTGAATGTTTCCCTCTTCAGGTTGGAGTAGCTCCTCTACTTCATAGCTGTTTTCACCGAATCTGGTTTTAAGGATGAAGTGGTTTTTACATTTCCCTAAACTTATTAACAATGGGTTGTTGCTTGAGTTGAAATTAAGAGTTCGATTGAGACAAAGCAGTATGAAGCATCTTCAAAGCTCAACAAATGGCTAACATCATTTCAGTCATCTTTTTAAAAATGTACTTCAGATTAAATTATATTTTCAAAATACATTTTCATATTTAATAAAAAGTTAAATTTTCAGATTAAATTAAATACTAGCTATCTTGCTATTATTCTTTTATTTTTAATGTTATGTGAACTAGGCGGAAAAGGATAAAAGAAATCATCTTTGTAGTTGAATAAAATATGAGGATGTAAGCTTTTCTTGTCTAAACTTGTTGAAAATGTCGTGATAGAATGTTAGCAATGAAGATGACAAGGATAATATAAAAATCCTATCCTGCTCTCCTATGAATTTTGTCTCCATTGATCTATCTTAATATTTCTTAAGTTTTTATGTTGCTTAGAGATTATGAGAATCTGGGCAGCTAGGTGGCACAGTGAATAGAGCACCGGCCCTGGAGTCAGGAGGACCTGAGTTCAAATCTGACCTCAGACACTTAACACAAAAACTAGCTATGTGACCTTGGGCAAGTCACTTAACCCCAACTGCCCTCCAAAAAGAAAAAAAAAGAGAGATTATGAGAATCTGGTATGGCAATATCTATGTTACTGTTAAGTTTTTATGGATCAAAGTTTTGTGTAGCAATTGTGAGCAACAGTATGTATATGGCCAAGGTCCAGATATAGTATAATAAATAGTATAATTTACTGGATGAGTCTTAGAAATATTTTCAGGTCTATATGTGTGATATAGGGATTTGTCTTCTGTCAGTCTATGAAAAATAGCAAGCTTCTGATATATGACTCTATCCACCAAGTCATATCTTGCTAGATATTTGGTTGATGATAAACTTGCTTAGTATAGTTTTTTGCTGCACAATTTCTTTTTTTTTAATTTTATTGACTTGTTTGTTTACTTTTAGGTTACAAGATTCAGTTCCAGAGTCACTTGAGTTTCAGATTTTTCTCCCCTTCCTCCCCTCCCCCCATCCTCGCCAAGGTGGCATACAATCATGCATAGGACCTGCAAACTCCTTCCCATTGTACAATAGTCTGGTTGAATAGGTGTTACAGCCAATGGAGTGAACAATGAGAAAAGAGAAACAAAAGCCAAACAACAAAAAGAATGATAGCATGCATTGCTTCAGTCTCCGTTTAAATTCTGATCTTTCTGGATCTTTCTCTGAATATAGATATCCCCTTCCATCCTGAGACTTGTATAGTTGTCTTTTAACTGTATGATGCTGAGAAGCGTCCAGTTTTTCAAAATTGGTCATCACACATATGATGTATCTGTGACTGTGTACAAATTTTTCCTGGTTCTGCTCTTCTCACTCAGCATCAATTCATATAAGCCTCTCCAGGTAAGTATGAAGTCAATCTCCTTCCCATTTCTTATAGCACAATAATATTCCATCACATTCATATACCATAACTTGTTCAGCCATTCCCCAATTGA
>CM053601.1:122099484-122236402 GCA_028646575.1 Pseudocheirus occidentalis | reverse complement strand
CTTAATTGCCATAATAAACTTTCATTTTCTATAAACAAATTCATGTGATTCAGTTATGTCTTTGACGAATTTGTTGATATATTGTTATGAGTTTATGTCTCATAGAGAGCTTTTTTATTCCATTTCCATAATCAACATCATCTTATTCTTCTCATCTTTGTCTATGGCAGTAATTCTCAACCTTCCTAATGCCATAACCCTTTAATACTCATATGTGGGTGTATCTGCATGTGGGCAGACCCGCCTGGAATACAGAGGAGCCGTGTCTCAGTTCCTAAGACCATCAGAAATACGTATTTTCTGATGGCCTTAGCTGACCCCTGCGAAAGGGTCATTTGAGCCCCAAAAGGTTCACAACCCACAGGTTGAGAACCGCTGGCCTATGGGGTTTCAATAGTTAGTGCTAACACAATTTATCTTGATATTATTCTATGATATTCAATGTTCTATGCATATAAAGACATACTGATGATGACAAAGATGACGTTGCACATACCATGCCATGCTTCTCCAGAATTCGGAGAACAGAGAGATAATTAGAGGCTAAAGCACCCAGGGAGGCCTTTGTGAAGGAGGTGAGACTTGAATAGTGTTCAGTTAGGTAATGATTGGGACCTATGCTTTTGAAGGAAAATAAATTAACTATAAGTAGGGAACTCTGAACTGATATTGCCTTTTCAGTGGGAAACAGTGAGTCCCAAAGGATGAGCAGGCATGGATGGTTTACAATGTACTTCACAGATATTATTACAGTATCTTTCTCCTAAATCTACACCTCATTTGAACTTAACCTATTTCTTCTGAGGGTTCCATCATCTTCCCTATTGTATTTCCCATTAAAATTAAAGCTATTTAAAGCTATTTAAAGCATTGTTAATAACTAATATAGTGACTGCAACATGGCAAGTATTTAATAAATGTTTGTTGAATTAAACTTAATTTAAAGACCTGAGAACAAAAAAGTTATTTGTAGGCTGAAAGAAAAATAGTGTTTTACCCAAGAAAGCCCTTGATGTCTATAGCTACAGTCTGGGAGACTTGGTATTGTGTGCCAGCAATACCAACTGGTCACAATTATTCTTGTCATAAAGTCCCTAAACACTTGACTTCCTGCACTGGTATAAAAGATTATGTAATTGCCCCAATTTTGTTAATACATATGAAAAAGAAAAACTTTTTTCCAAACCATGTTTTTTTGTTTTTGTTTCAGAAACCATAGTCGCTATGTTTCTTTTACAAACCTTGTTGAAAGGATTATCTTTGAAAGAATACCTGGGAAGAAGGAAGAAAAGGGGTGGAAGAAGAAGGAGAGCAGGGTCAAGGTAGAATAAAAGCAGGGACTTGCCTGAGCTCTTTCATATTCTCCTCTAAAAAAATTTAAAATAACTACTCAAAACAAAATCTGAGGCAGTAGGATGAAACCATTTTCTAGGCAGAAACAACTTATGAGGTCTACAGGAAGGGTCTGGGGTGAGAATGGAGCATAGTTCAGCACAGGCCCTGTCAGTGCAGGCCACTTCCCAGAAATCCAGCAATAGGCTTTGGGGGCAACTGAATCCATGGCAGCTTCCAGAGCTCTAAGCCCACAAATGGCAAGGGGGTTGAATGGACAATTGGTCAGAAGAAGATTATATGTGACCCTTTGGGGTGCACTGGGTGCAGGACTTTGTTATATTGCCCATACAAGTTTCTAGGTCACAGTCCCAGGACAAGGAGAAACATTTACATAACTGAGCATGAAGCATCAGGAGAGTAGGGACCATGATCACAGTTCTAAAGCAGAAGAGAGTACTTTTGGGTGCTTATAGACCAATGCACAGGACAATGAATACACCTTTCTTTAGATCATACCATCTTGAAAGAACTTAAAACTTTCTGACCCCCAGAGCTAGTTCTGAAAACAGCAGCATGAAAAACCTGAAATTTGGAACAGTGACCCATCTAGTCCAGTAGCAAAGTCTAACTTTAACATAAGGTTAAAAGTCAAGAAATAAGGTGGAAAAAACAGAAAACAATAACAACAAGAACCTGAGCCTATAATGTTATTGTGGTGACAGGGAAGATGCAAATACAAATTCAGAAAACAACAAGGTTTGTAAAAGAGCTAAATGTGAACCTTCAGGGTGAATTGGTCTCAGACCCAAAAGGAATGCCTGAAATAACACAAAAAGAATTTTAAAAATCAAATATGACAGGCAGAAGATAAATTTGGAAAAGAAATACCTCTTTTTTCCATAAATAAAAAATAAAACTTTTTTTTAAAAAAGAAATAAGAAAAAAGAAAAAAAGAATGAAAAAAAGAGTCAACCATCTGGTAAAGGACACACAAAAAATACTGAAGAAAATAACATCTTTAAAAGCAAAATAGGCCAAATGATAAGAGAGACACAAAAATCCACTGCAGAGAACTACTTAAAAAGCAGAATTGGTCAAATGGAAAAAGAGATGTACAAGAATTCATTGAAGAGAAGAACTCATTAAAAAACTGAATTGGCCAAATGGAAAAGGAAGAACAAAAGCTTGCTGAAGAAAATAATTTCTTAAAAATTAGAATTGGGCAAGTGGAAGCTAATGACTGCATGAGACATTAATTAACAATAAAACAAAGTCAAAAGAATGAAAAAGAAAAAGAAAGAGTAAAATATCACATTGGGAAAAATAACTGACCTAAATAATAGATCAAAGAAAGATCCTTCAAGAATTATTGGACAACCTGAAAGCCATGATCAAAAATGAACCTACATGTCATATTTCAAGAACTTATTAAGGAAAACTGCCCTGATACCATAGAATGAAAGGGGAAAATAGACACTGAAACAATCCACCAATCACCTCTTGAAAGAGATCCCCAAATGGAAACTTCCAGAGATAATATAACCAAATTCTAAAACACCCAGGTGAAAGAGAAAATACAGCAGGGAGCCAGGAAGAAACAATTCAGATACCATGGAGCCACAATCAGGATAACACAAGACTTAGCAATGTCTACATTAAAGGATTTGAGGAGTTGGAATATGATATTCCAGAAAGTAAAGGACCTAGGATTACAACCAAGAATAACCTATCCAGAAATCTGAGTATAATCCTTCAGGGAAAAAAATGGGATATTTAATGAAATCACTTTCAAGCATTCTTAATGAAAAGACAAGAGCTTAATAGAAATTTTGACTTTTCAATACCAGATTCAAGAGAAGCATAAAAAGGTAAATGCTACGGTTTTGGGGTCAGGATGTATAGGTCTCCCCTATACCCTTCCTCAACAGACTTCGGGCGTCCCTGGCTCCCACTTACTCTGGGAGAAACAGCTGCACAGAAAACTCAGGACACAGGACTTGCTTCTAGCTACATTCTCTAAGCCGGTCATGGCTGGAACTCCCCCTGCCTCCGGGTAGCCTGTATTTAAGTCCTTTCTCCTGAGCCCAGTAGGGCCCCTCCCCTGGCCATGCCCTCACCACAGTGAGCCAATCGTGCATCACCTCGAAGGTGGAGAGATAATCCTGCTTATTGCAAACAGGTGCAGCCTTCGCATTCCACCCCCAGGTGATCATGTGCACTCCTGTTAGCTGAGGACCGGTTCAACCCATCACCTCACCCCACGTGAGGTATCAGAGACCCAACAAGAGACCCAACAGGTAAACATGAAAGAGAAATCCTAAGTGATTCAATAAGGTTAAAATGCTTACATTCCTACATGTGAAAATTATATTTGTATCTCTTAAGAATTTTCTCATAATTAGGGAAGTTAAAAAGTGTTTACATTGATAGAAGACAGAGGTGAGCTGATTATGTTGGAGGAATCTGCAGAACAGAGGGCAGACTGAGGGAAGCAGTGGTCAGAAGCAAATTCTTTTGAGGATGGACAGAATGAAATGAGAATAATAGTAGGATAAATGGGGGAAATAGGATGGAGAGAAATACATGGGTTAGGAATCATAACTATAAATTTGAATGGAAAGATCGCATCCATCAACTGGAAGCTGATAGCAGAATGCATTACATGATTTAAACAGAAAGGGTGATATCATAAGCACATTAGGGGAACTTATAATAGTTAACCTGTTAGATATATGGATAAGGGGAGAACTTACGACCAAACAAGAGATAAAGTGCATTATGGGATGTAAAATGGTCATTTTGACTGCATTGAGTATAAAAAGTTTTGCGTAAGCAAATCCAATGCAACCAAGATTAGAAAGAAAGCAGAAAACTGAGGTGTGGGGAGAATTTTTATAGTAAGTTTCTCTGATAAAGGCTTCATTTCTCAAATATATGGATAACTGAATAAAATTTATAAGGTATATTATTCCCCAATTGATAAATAGTCAAAAGAAATGAAAAGGTAGATTTTGGGAAAAAAAATCAGAGTTCTCTATAGTCATGAAAAAATACTCTAAATCACTATTGATTAGAGAAATCCAAGTTAAAACAACTCTGAGGTACCACCTCATACCTATCAAATTGGCTAATATGAAAGAAAAATAAAATGATTAATGTAGGGGATGTGGGAAAATTGGGGCATTAATGCACCATTGGTGGAAGTGTGAAATGATCTAACCATTCTGGAAAACAATTTGTAACTATGCCCAAAGAGCTATAAAATTGTCCATACCCTTTGACCTGGAAATGCCATTATTAGGTCTATATCACAAAGAGATTTTTTTAAAGGAAAAAGGAAAAGGATCTAGCTGTACAAAAATATTTATAGCAGCTCTTTTTGTGGTGGCAAAGAATTGGAATTTAAAGGAATTCCCATCAATTAGGAAATGGCTGAACAAGTTGTGACATATGATTGAGATGGAATACTACTGTACTATAAGAAATAATGATCAGAATGCTTTCAGAAAAACCTGGAAAGACTTATATGAACTGCTGTACAGTGAAGTGAGCTAAACTAGAAAAACATTGTACACAGCAACAGCAACATTGTACAATAATCAGTTGTCAAAGACTTAGCTATTCTCAGCAATACAATGATCTAAGACAATTCCAAAGGATTTATGATGAAAATACTTTCAACCTCCAAAAACAACTAATGGAATCTGAATGCAGATTGAAGCGTACTTTTTTTAAACTTTATTTTACTTGTTTTTGTCTGTATTTTATTTCACAAAATGACTAAAAGGAAAAAAAATATGCTTTGCATGACTTGACATATATAACCTATATCAAATTGCTTGCCTGCTTAATGGGTGGTGGGGGAAGAAGAAGGGAAGAAGAAAATTTGGAACTCAAAAATTAAAAAAATGTAAAAATTGTTTTTACATGTAATTGGAGGGAAAATATTAGGAGGTGGAGTGGAAAAACACCTGTGTTCAGGAAAAACACAAATTCTCATGGGGAAAATGGAGACAGCAGTTCTTATGGGACCATGTATGCTCAAGACACAGACTGATTGCACTGATGGAATAAGGAAGAAAAAATATGAGGTCAAGGAAATGAAGTGCTTAGCTGAGGTTTGTGACCATAGGGATGGAGAAACCACCCAGGAAGCTTAAAAATCACCATCATTATCCTAACAAGGGCCTGGGATAAGCTAAGCTGAGAACTACAGAGATGAGCAACAGCTGGGAGTTAGGGGGAAAGGGATGGGTCAGATGCCAACAAGAGTAGTTTTCATGTAGTAATGCTAGGGTTATTTTTTTTATTAGAAGTTTAAACCAACCCCACTCCCTCATTTTTGTTACAAGGAAAGAAACTTGGTTGTATTACGGCCATGTCCTTTGGAAGGATTTTTGTTTCCTAAACTATTCTAGTGAGGGAAAGGGATTTGTACTAATTCAGAACATGGTTGAATTTTATTCAATTGCTATTTCTGTCCCAATTAAAATGTTTAATGTTTTCACATTATTCCTTGTTTGGATCTGTTATTACGGTGTCCATCTAATTAATGAAACTTCAGTTCACTTCAGTACTTGTTTTTTGTTGTCAGGTTTTGTTTTGTTTTTTCAACTGTATATGATAAGTGAGCCACTTAAGTAAACTGTAAAAGATAATCAAGATTGGAACCTGAGTCTTTAATTGTCCTGAAGTAGTAAAAACTTCCTACTCCAAGACTACACAGCTATAAAATGTTGGAGGTGAACACTATGATTTCTAGAGTCCCTTTCCTCTCTAACCTGATTTCTATTATCTCATTCTCCCCCTACCCCCTTTCAAATGTTACTTGGATCTAATTAGGGTTTTGTTCCAGGATGGAAGAGCAAGGGAAATCATGGAGAAAAATACTGTGAAAAGATATTTAGGACTGATTCAAAATCTCTGGTACCTATAATGAAAAATGTTCTAAGGTGGTCTTGAATGAGAAACGATAACTGTTGAAGACTGTGGCCTGGTAAAAAGAAGTCCTCAGAATCTGAATCGGAAAGCCAAGGGAATAGGAAGTGGGAAAAATCATCATCGCATGTAGAGTTTGTTTGTTTGGGGTTTTTTTAGGGTGGTAGAATTAATAACATTGATATAAGGAAATAAATATTTTTTAGACAATGATCCTTTGCGATAATAATGAAAATAACTTACAGTGCTTTGACAAAGAAAGAACTTTGCCCATATTATTTCATTTGATTCTCAAAACAATACCCTGAGGTACCAGCATTATTATCCCCATTTGACACAGCAGGCATTTAACAAATGATTGCTCAATTTGAAAAAGAGGAAACTAAGGCCTGGAGAAATTAATTGAATGGCCCAATATCAAACATCCAGTATGCCAGTGACAGAGCTAAATATTACTATTTTGAAGCCTTGTATAAGTCTTTTAACTTCAAAGCCAATTCTCACTCATTAACATATTTATGCTACTAGGACCTATCTGACAATGAGCTCTTATAAAAAGCTTTTATGGCATATTAGTTATATTACAAAAAATACCATTCAACATGATAGAACTGAGAGACAATTTAGAATAGAAGAAAGAATGTGGGGCTTTTAAATATCAAGGTCTGAGTTGAAATCCTGTCTTTGACATTTATTAGTTGGGGGACCCATAGCCAGCAACTTAACCATCCTCAGGCTCATATTCTTCATCTGTAAAATGGGGGTAATAATATCATCTACTTTACAGAGTTGCTGAAAGGACCAAATAAGATAACATATGTAAGGTTTTTTGCAAACCTTAACACACCACATAAATGCGAGTATTCTGAGTTATCATTGTGATCATTATTCTTACTAAAAGTATAAAGAAAAGAATGATTATTTGTCATAAAGGTTTTTTTTAATGTTCACATTAGGATTAGGTTAGGACCTGTTTTTAGGAGTATTAGGATTGCTTTATGCCTTGATATCCTCATCCATAAAAATAAGGGGGTTGGACTCAATGACCTATAAGTTCCTTCCCATTGTAAATCTATGATATTACAATCCTATTATGCTAATCCTTCATAGATTTGGAAGGGGGATCGGGGTTGTTAATATAGTTAATATGAAGATTAAACAAAGACAATACACAGTATTGGTCGTTTGCATTGCTGCCTGAGAGAACTGCCTGTTTAAAAAAAAAGTGTAGTATTTAAGAACCTATCTGTAACAACCACTGAAGTATCCCAAAAGGCCAGAAAACCCTACTTTTGCAAAAGAAGATGGGACTATAAATGGAAGTGGGCAAGGCTAGGCACTATAAGGGGGGCAGTGAGGTGCTACAGTGGATAGAGCACCAGGCTTAGAGTGAGGAAGACCTGAGTTCAAATCTAACCTCAGACACTTAGCTCTGTGACCCTGGACAAGACACTTAACTATTTGCCTCAGTTCCCCATCTGCAAAATGAACTGGAGAAGAAAATGGTAAACCATCCCTGATCTTTGCCAAGAAAACCTCAAATGGGGTCATGAAGAACCACACGTGACTGAATGACAACAGGCTCTACATGAAACCAAAAGGGAAAGGAGAAGGGGAGACTAGATGACAGCCAATGTAGTGAGGTCTGGGTAGATATTTTAGAACTGCCCAGCATTTCCACACTCCTAGATGAATTATCAAGCTCTAGCAGCATACCTGTTATCTTCCTTGTTAAATTATTGTGCATGGTTTGAATCAATGGGAACAAAGGCTCTCGCAGCATCTGCTTCTGTTCCTGGAGAGGAGCAGTGGTCAGCATTAAAGCTATCAGGGCTTCCTGGCCTTGCATGTGACCTGCTGGCTGAGGTGTCTGCGAAGGCTGGAGAGCCGGATGGGGAGCTTTGGACATTTACAGCACGTTTGTAAAGAGGAACAGCTCTGGGTACAGGGGTAGCTACAGAGTGTCTAGGAGATAAATTTTGCACAGCAGTGGGAACCCCCACTCACTGATGTGTAGTAGGGAAACCTCGAGAAGCCTGGGCATTGTACCAGCAGGAGTCAGGTGATGGAGAGTTGGGTGTGTCCCAGACTGGCCAATGGCCTTTAGCACTCCTTGGAAGTCAGAGCTTTGCCTTTAATTACGTCAAAGTTCCTGGTATCCAGGGCACATTCTGCATTTGCCAGCTGCTGCTGGAAGTTGATGTAGGCATAGTCCAGGGAGTGCCAGGTGATCATGTCTCTGCAGACCCAGATGGAGAGCATTGTCTGGCTGGGCTGACCTTCTCATACATCATGGCTTTGGTGACATCCGAGTGCAGCACCCCCCCCCTCCCAAACAGGGAGGCCATGGAGTAACTGCAGGTGGCAGTGTTCATCTCCCCAACCCCCAACACCCCAAGCCCCGCCAGGAGGAACTCCTTCTGGAACCCGGGCAAGGAGAAAAAAAAGATAAGGCTTTACATTTTGGCCAAGGTCAAAATGAGCAACAAACAAGAGATGAGAAACAGTCTGATCCAAGTGGGGAAGGTGGCAGAGCCACAAAGAAATGTGGAGACGCCATCTTGGGGGATCACAGTGGCATGTCATGGGAGGCATGCGCCACCCAGAAGAGCAGAAGATGGGTCTGGAGCCCAGGGTGCAGTCTTGATAATGATAATGAAAGAGAGATAAGAAAACAGGCCTTATCATACATGATAAGTGGACGAACAGGTAGAGAGACACTTTAAATGTGTTTGCTGGAGGCACCTAATAATATATAACATTTCCACAGGCAACCAGCAGAGCTGAGTTGGGATTGTGTCAAACAATGAGTCTTTCACTTGAGAGACTGCATACCAAGTGGTGAATACATTTATACTAAATGATTATATAATAAACTGTCAAAGTTGTCCTCTAAACACTACCCCACCCCAAGGCTATGACTGTAGGAGGTGACATTGCCAAGATCTAATGGCATAAAGAGAGCTAAGGAACCATGCCAAAGACTAATGATATAGGCGGAAGCATAAAAAAACTCAAATCAATTATGTATCTATATATATATATATATATATATACACACACATATATATATATACACATACACATGTAAATGCTTATAAGTATAAATACTTATACAATTATATATTTATTATAAGCTATATATTAATTATATATTATCCTATCTTATATATAAATTATATATTATTTATACTTATAAGTATAGGTATATATGCTTATTTATACTTATAAATAAATCTATATCTATTTATCTG
The DNA here is from genome assembly GCA_028646575.1 of Pseudocheirus occidentalis. Taxonomy (NCBI): domain Eukaryota; kingdom Metazoa; phylum Chordata; class Mammalia; order Diprotodontia; family Pseudocheiridae; genus Pseudocheirus; species Pseudocheirus occidentalis. The sequence continues at coordinate 122,226,875 of CM053601.1, read as the reverse complement.
TCTTATCGAAAATGTTTCCTAAGAAATGGAACAGTGTAGGTGTCAGCAGCCCAAGCTATGTGAGATCATGCTTACCAGTAATCTGACCTGACTATGATTCAACCTAACGACAAAAGTAAAGCAATGCATTCTTCTGCCATAATACTGGTTAGAATACTCAAGCATCATTCCCCATCTTTGTCATCAAATATTTCCTCCAAATCTGGCTCATTCTTGGACTTTTTACCCCACAAGAAGACCATTTCAAGTTCATACAGGCAAAGAGTGTAAAACACACAAACCACTTATCAGTGTAGGTAACTACTCCAAAAGGATTTTTAAAAAACTCCCCAGTAGTGGGATGTGTAGCAGTCACAGGCCACCATGACCACCACCAACACTACCAATCTCTAACCAACTGCCTTTTAAACAAAGGTAAGTCCAAGAACCTTGGGAAGAGCACTTCTACAGGCACATGCACGCACACGCACACAGACACATGCACACACACACACACACACACACATATACACACACACTGGCCCTGCTCCCAGTCTAGCCCTCAATGCCATAGTGGAATAGGAAGTTCAGCCAATAAAGTCCTTCACACTCTCAAATAGTTCAAGATCAGAAACCAACATAGTTTTATTGATGGAAAGGACATTTAAGAAGATGCATTACCATCTGCTTTGTTGCCGCCTACTAAGAAACAGGGTCTTTCCATCGGACTTCAATCACCTGTATGTTTTGTACATTTCAATTAGAAGGTGAGCTACTTGAGAGCTAGGAAATGATGTGCTTTTCTCTTTCTCTTCGTTAGCATTGCACAGAGTGATATGCATGGAGTAAGTGCTTAGTAAATGTTCTTTCATTCATGTAATCATTCACTCATTGTAGAGACATTTTACAGACATTTTTGTGATTGATAGTATTTTGTTTCATGGTTCCAAAAAGATCAGATGTTGTGTCATTTTCAAGTTAATTAATATGCATTTCCTTGAATTTTACTGTTAAAGATCCTGAACTGACACTAATTTCATTCCAAGGTATCTGACTTTGGCAGCTATGACCACAGGAGGGTTAAGCTCCGTACAATATTTTTCCCTTCTTGCTAGGAAAGCAGAAGTTGAAAGGAAGGAGTCCATTTGTCATCCTGATCCCTCAGCTTCTCCTTTTCCATCCTTTTAAAAATGTTTTCCTCTCTTCTTGATTTGTCTTTCTTTCCTCAAAGCCTATCTCCTACCAACATCCCTTAATTACAATTATCTTTCAATTCATATAGCATACCTACTTTTATGGGATTTGTATTCACAGTCTACTAAGTAGGTCAATTGTTATGTTCTAAAGAATATGCTTAACTAATAAAATTAGTAAATATTTTAAAGCACTTACAATTGCTATATTCTAAAGAATATGCTTAACTAATAAAATTAGTAAATATTTTAAAGCACTTACAATTGCTATATTCTAAAGAATATGCTTAACTAATAAAATTAGTAAATATTTTAAAGCACTTACCAGACTGCTTGGCATATAGTAGATACGTAATAAATTATTGTTCTCTTCCCCTTGCCTGCTGCCTTTTCCTTAACTACACACTTCTACTCTAGTCCTTTTCCCCAAAGTAAGTTCGTAGTTAGTAGCACTGGAGCAGAAAACAGATAAAAAAAATTGTCTAGAAAGTCCTAAGGTTGAAGCAAGAGCACGTGGTTTTGAATTTGAAAACTAGCTCTTCAATTTAATAGCAGTATGACCTTTGGCAAATCACCTTACCTCCTGGGACCTCAGTTTCATCATTTGTAAAATTAAAGGATTGAGCTAGAAAGATAATCTAGAAGTTACTTCCTAACTTCAATTCCTCTGAGACTATAAACTGTAAAAATAAGGATCCAAAGAAAATCTAAAAAAATTATCTTGCAAAATTTCAGCCGCCCTTCCCCTTCTGTGGATAACTTCTAGCACAATATACACTCAGTTACTCATTCTTTAAACACTACTTTAGTACAGGTAGACAAACAAATAGTCACTCTCCACCCCACTTTAGGGACATCCATTCACTCTTCATCACTCCAGACCCAATTGAAGAAGCTAATTTGAGGGATGAAGAATGAACATCTATTTTTTACTGAGCTTCTTTCTCCTTTGCATGCCTTCAGTGTTCTAAATAGGATAATAATCAAAAAGGAAAAACTAATTCCCTTCTTTAATAGTTAAGTCCAATTGCCCCCATAACAAATAAATACAGGTCTGTTTTGTAGGAAAACAACTTGTAGTTTTTGAAAACCAATCTCTTGGTGACTTGCTATTAACATGGCAAGTTGCTGTTTATATAGGCTGGATTTTTTTTTCTGGAGAAGGAAGGTTGTGTTTGTCCTCTTCTTAAAAGAGGTTACCTAGAACTCTGATGGATGTATTAAATCTCAAAATTCAAGCAATATTAGGCAGATTCATTTCCTCTGAAGTAAGATGAGTCTTTGGGGAAGTGAGATACAGGTAGTGAGCTGAACAGGCACAGCATGGTTGTGGCAAGGTAGAGCAGGGAGGGAATTGCTCCGCAATTGGAAAAAAAATTGTTTTAATTAGGTTGGTTGGCTGGTGGTTCCCAAAGCAATGTGCTGTGAGTAGGAAAGAAAAAAAAACTTGCTGTAAACAGTTGGTTGTGCTCTGAGCTTTGTGATTCCCAACACTAAAAGAAAATTTTTACTCTTGGAAGCAGGGACAGTCAGGTCAGGGGCATCCTCATCTAAAGTTAAATTGAAGAACTCAAATAGGGTGGTTGGATGGAGGAAGGCTGAGCCACCCTGGCTGTTCCCTTTTGGTACATTATGCAAAAAAGCAGGTGAGCTATGCGTTTCCTTCAACAAGGCGACGATATTACCCAAAACCTAATATCTCTGAGAACAAAATGGACTGAAAATCCTAAAATTTTCAGTGAGTGAAAGCATTCTCTGTCATTTCTGTCTTGGATTATGTAGGGAAAGGTTGAACTCAATTTTATTGAGAAATCAATTGCAATTTGGCACTCTGCATGATACCTGGCAGAGGACACTGATAACAGTCTCTACTGAAATCTGCAAGCTAATTTACTTCTGCTGACTACACACTCACAAACACCAAGGAAAGAGCTGGTATTCAAGGCAATATTTCCCATATGGGATCCACATAAAGCAATTCAACACAATTCAACAAACATTGATTAAATGCCAACTGTATGTAAAGCCCTGCTCTAAGTGCTAGGAGCTAGAAGAAATACATTTAGATAAGACTTGGTCCTTGCCCTCAAAGAATTTATGAAAATGTAACAAATATACAAATACCTCTAACATAAAATAATGCATATGAAAACACATACAAGAGCCAAAAATAAATGGTATATGAATGCTGAGGAAGGTAGAGTCATTATTTATTTGAAGGATTAAAGAAAGGTTTGCTGGAGAAGGTGGCATTCAAACATGGACATTGAAGAATGGGGAAGAATCCAACAGGTGGAGAGGCAAGAAATGGAAATTCCAGATGTAGAGAATGGAGTGAGCAAAGGATTAGAAATAGGAAAGAAAGGATTTATAGACAGGAGGTAGAAAGCAGTCCAGTGTGGTTGAAGTACACTGGGGGACAGGTGGAGAAGAGCATGAGTTATGATTAGAAATGTAATATAGTGATAGATTATGGAGGTCTTGAATTTCCATGATAATCAGTCTGAATGCTACATGAAATGTAATGAAGAAACACTGAAAGATTTCAAGCAAAAGATTAAGACCAGCTCTAAGCATAACAAGAAAAAGTCTATCACTTTTAGATTTTGTTTCCAACTGCTTAAATAAAAATACATATTGAATATGTGAAAGGAAAGATGGCATTAGCCTAACCAACCTGAAGGAAAGTAGAAGGAGAACAAATACTGAGGATGGTTAAGGATTACAGAGTATGCTAAGCGCCGTGAAGGCCTAAAGAGTAAGACTCACCACACAGAAGTCAGAGTCAACCAGTCCTAAGGATTGTTATTTTTCCCCATGCTTTTGCACAGCTCACCCATAAAACTAATAACAAACAATTGCTTCTCCACAATCTTCCCAAAATACTATCACCACTTTAGTTCAAGAAAATGTATCAATCCTGAAAATGTTTGGGCAACAATTTGCACAAACTGTATTCTGAATTACATGTCTAAAAGCACAGAATGTTCTATTTAATGTGATGCTTTCTTGACCTTTAAATGCAGAGGAGCAGCTGAACTAACCAGATTCTTGGATTCTGGGAATTTTCGCAGAATTTATCCAATGTATCAATACAAATCCCACAATACATATAATTTATTTTGGTGAAAAATGGGATACTGAAAACTAACGCACACTCTAGTGCTACTACAAACTGCATTATCTCTGTGGCAGTAGCAGGCACAAAGAACTGTTGGCAAATGGCATTTTCCACAAGTGAATAGTTGAGACTTCACACTCAGCTATTCATCTTACTGACAAGTACCTTGAGTTTTAAGGAGATGGTACTTCAGATGAGAGAGAAAGGGGGCTTCTTTGCTTTTTCAAAAAGAAGAAAAATCTAGAAATTCTGATACTTTTAAGCTGGCTGCTGAATCTTTGTACAGTTTTTTTGAGCACAGATGTGGCCTCTGTGTGCTTTTTGGCCATGGTGGTTTCCCTGAAAAGTATAACATCTGCACAGCTATCCCAAATTTAGAGAAATAGCACAAATGTCTCAAGTTTCCATGGTGCATTTCTAAGGCAGAATCACTGCCCCATAAGGACCTGCTCTCTTCCCATCCTCCACTCTCCAGCATTCTTCCAAGGCTTTGCAAGGATCCAGTTTCTCTCCTATTCCCAAAAGTCAACGGAATGTAGGGCAACTCAGCCGGAAATTACCATTTCGCTCTAGGTCCCTGGAAACTCTAAGCTACCTCTGCCTCTCCCTTGTAGCAATACTATAGATGGAACAAGCTTTGGATTCTGCTTACATAGGCTTGCTTCTATATGTTTAATCACTACCGCAACATAACACATCTTTGGGATGACTCTGCTTACGGCACTAAAGAATACACATCACTTAACTCACTCCCTGAAAAGCTATTTTTAATGGATTCTTGACCTCGCTAGCATCACACATCAATACTGAAGAATACAAGAGAGGTAGAAAGGGAGAAAGAGAGAAAGAAAAAAAGAGAGTGTGCTCTATGATGTATGCAACAGAACTAGATTCTATTTCTTTCACTTTTAATACTATGAAGAGTAAAATTCAGAAAACACATTTTTGAAGAGGCATCATAAGCTATTTGCTATGATAATATCTACAATTCTCATTCATGTTAATGTTGTTCATGTTGGTGATTTCTAACAGCTATCATTTATTATGGTTTCTGTATAAAAATATACATTCATAGAGTATTTTACTGATTTTTAAGGTACTTCAATGGATTAAAAAATTTCATATTACTATGCAAAAAAGAACCAAACCCTACAATTGTATTTATTTTTTAATTTAGTTATATGTATATATTGTGTACACATAAGCAAAATAAGGTATGTGTCTATTCTCTTGCCATTATGAAAACTAAAAAAAAGCCAAAATATGGTCATTTTATGATGTGGCCTTACCAGGGAAGAAGAGGCAATCAATTAGGGAGGACAGTGTTAGGATGAAGCAATTTTAAGGAGAGAAGTCCGGTTTTGATATGGTAATTTTGTTGCTTATTTACCTTGGGTACAACGGAAAGAGTTCTTAGGAAATCATCCTTATTAATTTGTGGAAGCTTCCTTAGAACCTGGAAACCCTGTTCTTAATGAATGGTATTTGATTTTAGAACATTACTAAAAAGCAGGAACAGCTCCCAAATTTTAGAGTTCAAAAAGACTTCCACTTGCATCTAGTTCAACCCACTATAAAATATTTGGCAAATGGTCAGCAGCCTGTCCTTGCCTGCAAACCTCTAATGAAGAACAAACCTACAGCTTCCTCAGGCCGCCTATACCACTTTGGGGGAAGGTGGGGTGCAGCACTGATTGTTAGGAACTTTTTCCTGACATTAAATCTTAACTTTGCCTCTTTGTTTCCACCCTCTGGGACTAAATAAAACCCAACTAATCCACTTTCACAAAACCACCCTTTAACTACTTGAATATGTGTATCATGGCACCACTCACATAAATCTTTTCTTCCTCAGCCTAAACACTCCCAGTTACTTCCTCTAATCTTCATATGGCATCAACTCAAGGCCCTTACACTCCTGATTGTAGTAATTTGAAAGCTTCTTCACTTCATCATTAGCCTTGTGAAAATGGACTGGAACTAAACATAACGCTGAACTCCTCAAGATCTAGCTCACTAAACCAGAAGTTCTTAATCATTCTGGTGTCATGGTCACTTTTGGCAATTTGGTTAAAGATATGAATCCCATCTCAAATGTTTTAAAAATGCACAAAATAAAATGCATAGGATTAGAAAGGAAAGCAAAAGCTAATAAAAATGAAGATAGAAATGTGTGTGTGTGTATATATATATGTATGTATATACATATACATGTATATATGTCTAATATTTTTTAATCTAATTTCAAAGACCCTCTGAAATCTATCCCAGGGTACCCTCCTCTGGAGTGTGTGAACCCTAGGTTAAGAATCCTTATGGTTAACTCTCTTTCAAACTTTCCTATTTCTGTCAAGGCACCACCATCCTTCTAGTGTTCTGCATCTATCACCTTAGCATCACCCTGGACTATTCATTCTTTCTCACCCTATGTGCCCAATCAGCTGCCAAGTTGTGCCTCTTCTACCTTCACAACATTGCCTGCATCTAAAACTTTTTCTCCATTAACTTAGGTACCAGTTTAGTTCAGTCTTTCACGACCTGTTGACTAGATTATTGCAAAGCCCTCTTAATTGATCTCCCTCACTAAAGTTCCTCACTACTCCTATCCATTCTGTACACTGCTGTCAGAGTAATTTTCTCTAAACATAAATAGGACCGTGTTACTCCTCTACTCCACCAATTCCAATGGCTTCCTATTACCTAAAGGATAAAATATAAACTCCCTTGTTTTGTTTTTTAAAAAAACTATACAAGGGCAGCTAAGTGGTATAGTAAATATATGTATCATGTCACCACTTCCATAAATCTTCTCTTCCTCAGCCTAAACACAGCCCAGGAGTTAGGAGGACTTGAGTTCAAATCTGCATTCCTATACTTTACACTTACTAGCTGTGTGACCTTGAACAAATCACTTAACTCTCACAGCCTCATTTCCCCCCTCAAAAAAAAACCCCAACAACTATACAACTTTCCTCCAAACAATCTTTCCAGCCTCACTGAATAACAATCCCTCTCTCCCTTTTCTTTGTGATCCTATGAAATGAGCCTGCTCTCTGTACTTCACACAGGTCACTGCATCTCCTACCTCAGTGTCCTTCATGCTGTTGATCCCACAAGCCTGGAATATATCTCACCCCCAACTTCTACACCACAATCATTCCTTTTTTTAAGATGTAGCTGAGGCACCATCTTGTGTGAGAAGCCTTTCCCAATACCCTCCAACCATAACTTCTAATGCTCACCATACCAAAATGCTTTTTTTGAGAAAAGGTATTTAATATCTTTACATTTATTTGTAAATGTACTTTTTACTTTTGTACATTTGTAAATGTACAAATATCTATTTATAAATGTACTTGTTATTTACACAATTAAGGATGTAAGCTCAAGTTGACTCAAGTCAAGTCAACAAGCATTCATTAAATGCTTACTATGTTTCAGGCTATGTTTAAGCACTGAGTATACAAAGAAAGATGAAAACAAAGATTTCACAGTCTAAGAGGGGAAGATACCAGAAGCAAAAAACTGTGTGTGTGTATGTATGTATGTGTGGCTATGTATTTGATTGTATTTATATCTGTATATATATGTATACATATACACATGTATGTGTGTATATATACATATATATAAAATGGATGAAATCTCAGAGGGAAGTACTAGCATTAAGGGGAATAGTAACAGCTTTTTGGTTGGTACTTTATCTTGGCCTTAAAGAAAGCTAGGAGGCAGAGATGAGGAGGAAAAGGACACAAAGAATGTGGGACAATCAGTGAAAATGCCCAGAGTCAGAAGATAGAGCATTTGTTTAAGGAACAGAAAGGAGACCAATGTCACTGGATCACAGAGTACATGGAGAGGAATAAGGTATAAGAAAAATAGAAACATAGAAAGAGGCAGGTTATGAAGAGCTTCAAAATGCAAAAAGAGTTTATATTTGACCCTGGAAGTTACATCGAGCCAGTGGTACCTATTGAATGGGTGGGTATACAAGCAACATGGTCAGACCTGTTCTTTAGGAAGATCACTTTGAGAATTGAGTAGAGAATAGACTGAAGTTGGGAGAGAGTTAAAACAGAGACAAAACAGAAGGCTTTTGCATTGGTGATAGAGGAGGTACACCAAAGAGTTTCCAAACCTTTTCATCTTAATTCAAATATTCCATGTCTCATCACTCCCCTCATCTCTAACAACCTTGCTTCATATATGAATGAAAAAGTTGAGGCCTTCACCCCTCTTCATCTAAATAAATCATTCAGATGTCTTCAGCCACTGTCTCCTTTTCCATTTTTCTCTCACATGAAGATTTGGCCCTTCTCCTTGTCAAAGCTAATTCCTCAACCTTCACAAGTGATTCCAGCAGATCCCTTCTCCATCAGTGGTCCCCTCTATCTTCACTAGTCTCTCATTAATCTTCAGTCTTTCTATGTCTACTGGATGTTTTCTTACTGCCTAAAAACATGCTCATGTCCCCAGCCCCCCCCAAAAAAACAACCTTCACCTGATCCATCTGCCCATCCCCACTAGCTATCTTTCCATATCTTTGTTTTCCTTTATGGCTAAATTGCTTGAGAAGATCAGCTATGATCTAATTCCTTCACTCCCCTTTCACTCACTCTCTTCTTAACATTATGTGGTTAGAATTCTGACCTTATCATTCAACTGAAATAAAGCTCTCTGAAGTTGTTACCAACTATCCCTTACTTGCCAAATTTAATGGCAGTTTTTCTCTCTCTACATCCTTATCAACAACTCTGCAGCCTTTGACACTGCTCATCACCCTCTTTTCCCTAAAACACTCTTCTCTAGAATTTTGTGACACTACTCTCTTGTTCTCCTAATGTATAACTTCTTTTACTCCTTAACTCTAGAGCTTCACTTTCATAGGTTTCCAAAGTAAGCAATACTGTCCCCTGGGGGTACTAGAATGATCCAGTAGTAGCCTCCTGTGCAAATGGGGGGAGGGGTATTGAAAAAATAAGTGGGTGGTGGAAGTATAAGGAAAGAAGAGACGAGAACTTTGAAAAACCATTCATATATGTTTCATCTGTTGTGTGACAGAGTTAAAGTTGAAGTAATTACATTATTTTCCAAAATAAAGACACAAAATGAAAGTTAAAATCTATCAGTGCTCAAGTCTACTAGAAGATCTTAACAAATAAGTGTTGGCAGGTGAGCATGTCATGCTTTATGGGGAAGTCCAGCATGTACCCACATTAATATGGACATGTAATGACTTGCTTACAATAGGATATCATATAATCACCACACAATATTGTGTCATCAAAATTGCAGGAAAAACACAAATTTATAATAAATTGTTAAATTTAAGATGTATCATTTTTTAAAATATATCATATATTTTTTTGAAATGACACAATTTTTTTAAAGTTAAAGGGTTAAAAAAGTAGTTTTCCATGTAGTACCAAGTAATTTTTTTTTTCTTAAAAGGCTCAGTAGACAAAATAAGCTGGGGAACCTCTGATCTAGATTACACCGACTAAGAGAGTCCACCCAAAACTCTATCCTGGGTGTTCTTCTCCTCTTATGCTATTTCTACTGGTGATCTCATCAGTTGTCATGGATTCTATTATCATTTTTTTTTTTTTGCTTTTTGGAGGGCCGTTGGGGTTAAGTGACTTGCCCAAGATCACACGGCTAGTTTTTTGTGTTAAGTGTCTGAGGCCAGATTTGAACTCAGGTACTCCTGACTTCAGGGCCGGTGCTCTATTCACTGCGCCACCTAGCCACCCCTCTATTATTATTTCTATGCCCATGATACTCAGATCTACTTGTTCAGACCTAGTATCTCTCCTAACCTCTAGTCTCACATCTTCAGCTGCCAAGGGAACATCAAAAAATGGATATTTCATAGACATCTTAAATTCAACATGTCCCAAACTGAACTCATTATCTTCTATACCCAACCCTTTCCCACCTCCTTATTACTATTGGAATTACCACCCTCTAGACTTCATAATTACCTGGAGAGGCTTATCCCAATTGAAGCTAAGTGAGAAAAGCAGAACCAGGAAAAATTTGCACACAGTCACAAATACATCATATGTGTGATGACCAACCTTGATAAACTGGACTCTTCTCAGCAATGCGCAATTAAAAGACAACTCTACAAGTCTCAGAATGGAAGGAGATGTCTACATTCAGAGAAAGATCTAGAAAGACCAGGGTTTAAATGGAGACTGAAGCAACGCATGCTATCATTCTTTTCTATGTTTGGTTTTATTTCTTTTTTCCCATTGTTCACTCCATTGGTTACAGCTCTTCTATACAACCAGACTACTGTACAATGTGAAAGAGTTTGTGGATTCTATATATGATTGTATGCCACCATGGGGGGGGGGGGGGAAGAAGGGGAGAAAATCTGAAACTCAAGTGATTCTGGAACTGAATTTTGTAAACTGAAAGTAAACAAGTCAATTAAAAAAAAGGAATTACCATTCTCCCAGGTGTACAGGCTCTCATCCTAGTTGTCAGCCTGGATCTTCACTCTCTTACCCCCCTCATTAAATCTATTTACAAGTCCTTTCAATTTTGCCTTCCTAACATCTTTTGTATATGCTTCCTCCTTTGCTCTAACACTGCTAACATCCTGGTGCAAATCCTCATTACATTATGCCTACATGACTACACAAAAGCTTTAAAGCTGGTCTCCCTCAAGTCTCTCCGTACTCTAGTCCATTCTCCATTTGACTACCAAAGTGATATCCCTAAGGAATGAGTGTGACCATGTTAACAGACTTCCCCTCACTTCAATATAGTAAATTCCAGTAGTTTCTAATTGGCTGCAGAATCAAACAAAATCCTGTCATTCATAACCTGTGTCTCTCTATCTTTACAATCTTCTTCTACCTTAACCCCTCCACCCCTCTTTGATGTACTCCACAGAAGACATTATATTCCCTTGGTCCAGTATTTTCACCCACGCTTGGATTTTTCTCCATCCTAATCCTGTCTCCTGAATTCCCTGACTTCAGAGTCACAGCAGAAACCTTGCCCTACTAAACAAACAAACAAATAAACAAAAACAACCATTCCTGATTCACTTTAATGCTAATGCCTTCCCTCAGAGATTATCTACAATTTATCCTGACTATATCTTTTTTGTACGTAATTGTTTCACCCATTAGACTGCGAGCTCCATGAGAGGAGGGACTATGTTTTGTCCTTCTTCATAACCTTCAAATGTAGCATAATGCTTTCCACATAACAGGCACTTAATAAATTCTTATTGACTGAATGATTCACAGAATGAATCTGACTCAAGAACTAGTCTATAATTTATAGATAATTCCCCTTTTTTTGAAAATTGCAACATTTTCCTTTATTCTTGTGGTATCTCTTTCTGTCCTTAAACCTTTCAAATATCACTAACAGTGACTAGGCAATCACATTCAACAGTTCTTTCAGTACCAAAGGATGTTGCCCACCTGAGCCAAGTGAGCTGAATTGACTGAGAATTACTAAGTGCTCTCTTATCACCTCTTTACTTATCTTGGATATAACTTCTGCGTTAGCCAGTTGTGTTATGTTATTTCTAGCCAGCAGTGGTTTTAATCTGTTGTTATACTCAGTGAGCTGGCATGATCCTAATTGATAATGCTCCTAACCAATGATAGGGAATCCAGGAACAATGGAATTGTCCACCTCTGCTCATCCATTCATTCAACAATTATTAAACAGCTACTATATTCACAGCACTGTGGTAATTTATGAGGGAGTCAAAGATTAAATAAGACATACACTCATGTACCTTCTAATTTAGAAGAGAGCTATGGTGAATTCACAAATAAGTATGACATGAAATAAAATGGAAAAGCAAGGGAGAGATGCAAACAAAGTGCTATATGAAGTCCAAGGGAGGAAAGTTATCACTGATTGGTTAATTGGGGAAATCTTCATTGAAGAAATGGCATTTGGGTTAGATTTTAAGTGATGAACATTATTTTTAAAATTGTAGGAAATGGAACTTCATTACAGATCTTGAACAGCATGAGCATGAGCATGATCATAGAAGTGAGAATATACTGGTATTATGGGGTCTGTAAGCTCCTTTGGATGCAGCATAGGTTGTATAGAAGGGACTCGTATAAGGTAAGATTGGAAAGGTGGGATGGAGCTTGATAATGGAAAGACTTAAAAGTTAGGCTAACAAGTATAAACTATTGATAGACAATGCGAGGTTTTAAAGAATTATTTAATGTAATGACATGGTCTGATGTACAAATAAAAAAGATTGATCTAGCAACAGTATGGATAATAGATTGGAGAATGGAGGTAGGAAGATTGATTAGGAAGCTACTATGATAATCAAGGTGGATAATAAGGAATGGCTGTACTGAGATGGCAGAAATTAAAAGAAATTAGCATCATGGAGATAGTCCACCTGAAGAGAAATATTCTAGAAAAAAAATTGATAGGACACAGATACTGATTATATTTGAGAGCTTTGGAAGAAAAAAAGTTAAAAACCAAGCTTACCAACAGAAAAAGACATGGAAATAGGGAAGTCAAAAGGAGGAGCACATTTGAGGAAAAGAAATTAAATTTGGTTTTGGACACAATGAGTATGAGATATTTATCAGTGGGACATTCATCCAGGTGGAGATGTCCAATATGAAGTCAAGATGCTGCCATTTGGGCTAGGGATAGAGTTATTGGTATTGTCTCCAAACAAAAATGATATTTGAAGCAGTGACTCTGAATGTAGTGCCCAGATGCAATCTTAGAACCTATGGAAACATAAGGGCAACTGGGTAGAACATGAAATCTTCAGAGAGCGGCAAGTACTTCTCTTCCCACTTCATAAATTACTTGGAGGGAGGATAGGTCCAAGGGGAAAAGGAAGGATGAAAAGTTTTCCAGATTGATGCAGGGGCTCTCAGTGCTTTGAAAATCCCAGGAATGTTCCAATGTAGCTCTGCATTATGATTTCAGAGTTTTAGATCATACCCTTCTTATCCTCAACCTTCATCTTTCTGATGTACCGAAAGGTCTCTTTTTCTAACTCAGATAGTCTTATTCTATATGTAAAAAATATATTAAAAAAAACTTCTGACACAGGAGTTATCTCTTCTAAATTATACCTGACCAACAATCTTTTCTACCACATTACAAACAAGTAATCATTCAACACCTGCTGGAAAATTCCCAGGAAGGAGTAATCCTTTAATATCGAAAGCAACCTGTTCATAAAGCTCTAATTAGGAGGACGTTATTACTTATTCACATCTAACCAAAATCTGATTCTTTCCACTTTCTACCCATTCTGCCTAGTTTTGAGCAGACAAGGCAGAAAAAGTCTAGTCCCTTTTTCCATTTTACTGCCTTTGGATATTCACAGACAGTTGTTCTGTACTATCTAAATCACCTCTTTCCTAGGTTAATCACTATTAACACCTTCAATGGATTCTCATATGGGATGACCTCAAGGCTTGGTTGTCCTCTTGGTTATCTTCCTCTGGCCCCTATGCACTTTGTCTATTCTTCCTAAAACATGGTGCCCAGAATTGAATCCCTCAACTAATGCTTTATTCTGAAAAATTTTTAAAGGAGTATTTATTATGAAGAAGGCCCTATGGAGAAAGCCTAGAGATATAAATATGAAATATGAGCCTCTGATCCCAAGGAACTTAAAATCTATTGATGAGTGTCTGTGGAAGGGAAGGAAATAGCAAGCAGAAAATAAATATTGTGCAAAACAACATGTGGTAAAGACAACAGAGATTCAGAAAATCACCTAAGAAAACTTCCCTTCTAGAGACCTAGTTTTTTCAATGTCCTTTGTTTATTCCTGCATATGTGGTGAAAGGAACTGTACACAGTACCCAAGTAGAGACGTTAAAACTGGCCTGTTTAATTGGCAAAGTTGGCCTATCAAGGAAAAACCATTCAGACTCTGAAAATGAAGTCCTTAGACTATATCAGGAGAGAAATAAGATTCAGAGAATAGGTGAGGAAATGGTTCTTCCCTCCCCTTCCTTTCTTGGGGTGAATTTTTGTTCTGGTTTGTGTTTGTTTGTTTTGTTTGTCTGTTCTTGGCAAACAAAGGGCATTCTACTCGAGAGAGCCACTGGTAAGAGATCATACTGCCCAGAAAGTTGTACTTGGCTAAGCCCTACTACTCCTGAGGTGGGAATGACCTCTACCAAGTCATTTAGCCATCAAATCTCAGTCTTCTTATCTGTAAAACTGGGATGATGTTTTTTTATCTGATGTTCCAGGTTTCCAGCAATAAATATTCATATCCACAGAGGGCTTTGAGATCCTAGGGTGAGGAATGTCATGAAGGGGCAGTAGCTGCGCTATTTTTAGGACTATGTAGATTGCCTCAGCACCAAATTCAATGAGAAAAAGGAGAGAGGGAGCACTGGGCTGGAACCAAACATAATGCAGGCAGATGCTGTGAAAACTTCCCCCCACTGCTAATGCATCTCAATATTCACCTGAAATACGTCTGCTATTCCATTCCTGTGGCTTTCATTTTTACTTGTGACCTGGTTCAAATTTTTCCCCCTTCTATCATCTGAATCCCTATTTAGCATTATATTAATATGGAACTTCATAATGCTGATATGGATCTGTGTATTAAAAACATCAGGGGGCCAGGCTGGCAGTCTGTTGGTATCAACATGCTACTCAGCAGGGAATCTGTGTTAGATACTTTCACATGGTCCATTCTTCCTGAGCTGGCCAGTGGCTAGCAGCAGAACTGCCGAAGCAGCACCCTTTCTTTCAAAAGAGAAAAAAACAAACAAACAAATATTTCTCGTAGAACTTTGCCAAGATATAGCTTTAGAACTTAAAACGTTCTGACCTGTTAGATTGAATTATATAAATGCCTTATCCATGTCAACTAAATTTTAAGAATTTTGAAGGGAATATTTTCAGTTTTGTGTTCTTACTATCTAGCACAAAGGCCTTAATGATAATTCATATTTCTATCATAAATACATACGTGTGTGTACATGCATAGACATATTTTATGTTGGAACCAAACTCATTTTCCCTCACAAATCGACTCATCTTCCAAATGTCACTATTTCCTTTGAAGACACTGCCATCCATCTCCAGTTCCCAGGCTGATAACCAGGAGGTCATCCTTAACCCCTCATTCTTTCTAACCACAGGTATTCAATCAGTTGTGGAATCTTGCAATTTCCTCTCCTATAATATACCACATCTGGACCCTCCTTTGTAAAGGGACTCACCACCACTACCTTAGTTGAGGCCCTTAGCACCTTTCACCTACAGCCTCCTAACTGGTCATCTAGCCTCAATTCTCTCACTACTCCAGTCTATAAATCACAAATTGATTTTCCTTACAGTTCTTCTCTAAATCAATGAGCCCTAGTGGCTTCCGATTGCCTCTAGAATAACATATACATTGATTTTTTTAGTTTCTGAAGTCCTTCACAATTTGATCCCAACATATCTTTCCAGCTTTACTGGATATTATTTCCAGTACCACATCCTACTCACTCTGCTGCTGACACACAATATTCCATCCTGGGTCTCCATGACTTTGCGCTAGCCATCAGTTATGCCTGAAATGGATTCCCTCCACAATTCCACCTCACCCTCTTTTTCTTAAAAATGCAACTACCTCTACATGAAGCCCTTCCTATCCTCTCAACTACTAACCCTTTGCTTTGCAAATTATCTTTTATGTAATTGCTTTGTGCTTCCTTGTATTTATTCTCTTGATATTTATTCTGTATGTATTTATACATGCCCTTGTCTTTCTCATTAGAATATAAGCTTCTTTTTAAACCTTTTATTTATTTTATTTTTAATTCATGAAATAAAACAAACACTTTCATAACACAGTAGAATTTTTTAAATAGATGATTACATACTAAATGGAAAATCTATTATGTACTTTTTAAAAAAAGGATTTGGACCATCTGGTTTGTTTTCATTCTGTGTATTTATATCCCTAGGACAAAGCAAGTGTTTAATAACTATCTGTTGATTGTTTGATATAACCTTGATTGATATCATCCTATGAGGTAAGTAATCTAAGTGTTATGATCCTTATTTAACAGATGAGGAAATTGAGGCTGAATGGTTAAATAACTTGACCAGAGTCTAATGTATGGTAAATGACAGAGTAGAAACTTGGGCCAGGGACTTCTAAATGACTAACAGTTCAGAGCCCTTTTAATGACTCTAATTACTTGGTTGAATTAAACTATTGAATTTATAGCTTTCCACATCCTGTGCCCAGAGAAAGCTGTTGCTCAGGTCTCTATAACCAGAAAAAAATATTGGCTTTACTTTGTTATAGGAGTGTGAGGAGGAGAAACTATGAAAAAGAATGAAGTTGGAAGATCATTCATTGGTATTGAGGAAAAGGAGAAAAAGTCAAGAAAAAGGTAGTACCTTGGCTCAATAACATTAACGTCTCATGTGTTTTAAGGGATCCCAGAGGTATTGGGGGAACAGGAACCTGTTACCATGTGAATCCCAACAGACTTGCTTTAATTGCAATAATTCCATCCTCCACAGGGAAGTGAGACATAAGACTAGGAGGGGAAAAGTCTAAAGGAGGAGAGAGTAGGAACAGTATTTAGCAAATTTTTTTCTCATTTCTGGATTAAGCCCAGACTTAAAGTTGGGACAAATCAAGGTGGAGTCTGAAAAACAACAGACTCCTAATGCTCCCTATACTACTGTAAAAAAAAAAAAAACAATTTCCCTAATTGTAAAATGGCACTTGTTGTTGTGGTTCATTTGCCTTCTCCTGATTTATTCTTTTAAATGTTTCTGCTCCCCCCTCAAAAAAAGAGTTTTAAAAGTTGAATTATGGATCTCCAAAAAAGAGCTGACAAAAATCTCTATTAGCATAATGGCACTATAAGACTATTAAAGCCCTATTAATGTAACCCTTTCTCTGTCTCCAAAAGCCAGATAAATGGAGCAAGAATATTAGTTAGGGGTCTGTTCTTCCATCCATAAGTGGACAGTTTGTATGCAAGGAGCTCCCATTAGTGCTAATGGGAGATACAGATGTAAATCCCCAGGCACTAGTAAGAGAAAAAAGCCCCCTGAGAATTTTTGCCAAGAAACCATCCACTTTGAGAGGTACATTGGAGCCAGCAAGCCCTTAGTCATTAGTGAAGCACTACTGTAGAAGTGATTTGCAACCTCACCCCAAGTATTAGAAATAATACCTCTCTCTTCTATATAGTGACATTCAACTCCCATGTTATTGCCTTAAGATACTGTGCCCACTGAATCTTGTGTCTGTAACACTGCAACATATCCTAAGACAAATGTTATTTTAATTTGCTTTAGGCAGTGAAGGCCAACACACATTTCACTGGAGAAAGTTATGTGTTTTAATTGCTTTATGAAGACATAGCATATGCCCTGACACAGTTAAATGAGTAACAGATTACTCCAAATGCCTTTGGCATAGAATATCTATACATTCATTAGCTAGAACAATTTATCTTCTTGATAAAACTAAAATTACTTATACAGCAGGTTTACTTTCCATGATTAATAAATGATAAAAATCTAAATTATCCATCAGAAATGACTGGTTTAGCCATTAATCTCACATTTATCAGTATCTATAATAAATGTTTTAATATAAAAATCCAATTTTCCAAATATTTTAATTGGTTAAGAAAAAGAAAACACATTTAATGTAAAGGATCATCTCATTTACCATGATATTTCTAATGATGTCTAAATAGTAAGGATATAAAAAGGCAGAGGGTATGATATGGTTTAAAAAATAGGTAAATAAAATCTATGAAGGACAGTTATTAAAAATGTCCAAAATTGCTTTCTCTCTAAAGTATCTCTAGCTATGAGATATCAAACCTAATTTAAGTTTTCTATCATTTGATATTTGTTGTGTAAAAGTGAAAAATCAAACTTATTCTGCAAAGAAAAAAATAGCCTAAAAATGAGAATTGGAAATGTGATAAAAGGTCAAAAGTATAAGTATTCCATGTGGCCAAAAGGGTGGGCTATTGAGTCATAGGTCTTGCTAGAGCAGAAGGTTTGGAATTAAATCATTCTGTCAGCTTTTTTAAATGGTTAAGACCGTCTGTCCTCCAATTAAACTGATCAAGGAAGTCCATGATGGTTTGTTAGTGGCTCTGCTCTAGAGGACACTCATTAAAAGTCTCAGGGCTTATTAGAGAGGTCCAGTCTTGGGCACTTAACTTCTGTTGTCAATTGCTGATTTCTCTGAATTCCAACTGTTAGGGAGAAAAGAATTCCATGGAGAAATCACAGAGGCAAAGTTACACATTTCTGACCGCCTGAAAAAAAAAGGCAGGGAGACATCTGCTACTTTCCAAAGCCACTTGTTACATTCCTGGTGGCTCAGAGCTGTAAGATTGCATTGTCCTACAAAAGATAAAGGACTGAAATTTAAAGGAAAAAAACAATTCCTGTATAGTGAATAATAGGGATTTGAGAGTAATTGATCAATTAATTGATTGATTGATTGATTGATTTTGGTTGTAGCTTAGGTAGGTAGCTAGGAGGGGAAGAAAGAAGAGATGTTCTGTGTGGGGAAAATGGATCTGAACTGAGAAGAGTAAGAAAATAACATAACCTGAATTTGGGTAAAGCTGAAGGGATAATGTTGGGTTTAAAACCAAAGGGATTATGCAGCAATATTTTCCAACTTGTTAATTTAGCCTGACTACTTCAGCGAACAATCCTCACACAATTGTCACTGACTAGGGAAGAAAATCTCTGCACTAAACCTACATGTTGAACCTTAGTGCCCTTTTCTCTCCAAATTATATTCTATAGCCGGCCCATCTCTTCCCTGGCCTTCAAAAATGGGTTTCTCCTTAGCTTAAAATCTCTTCCTTCCCTGAAATTACTGTTCTTCTCTTTTGGCTTATTTAAAACCTATCATTCTAGACTCAGAATAAGCAAAGGGTTTCAGAATTAAGACGGGACCTTAGAAAATCTCTAGTCAAACCCTTCTTAGTAATAAGGAAAATTAGGTCTAGAAGAGTTAAATGACATGTCCAAATTATACCCTTAGGAAGTGAGTAGAAATTTGAACCCAGTTCTACTGACCTGCATAAGTCAATTAAATTCAAATTTTACTGATTTACTTAAATGAAGAATATGAGAATAGGCAATGGGGATGACAGAATGGTGAAAAGACATGATACCCACCATGACAGTCTTTACTGTCAAGTGGGGGGGACTGTAAGAATTTGTAATATAAATGACTAAACACATTTGTTACTATTATTGTTGCTATTAAACAGACAACAAATAAAACAAAATGAAATGCTAATGGGTGCAAAGTGCTTTCCATCTGAGTCTGAGGAAGGAGAAACCACAAGGCTAGAGAGATCAGGAAAAGCATCACAGGAATTTAAGCCTCCATGAAGTCTCCTCCAAATACGCAAGCCTATAATGAGCACTCCCTTCACTGAATTCTGATAATACAGATTATCTCTATCATTTCGTTTGAGAGTTACTTTATATTGCCTTACATTACTGTTTAAGTATTTCATGTGTGTCTTGTCTTCACATCTAAATACACAGGCCTTAAGCACAGGGTGCCAAGTCATATAATTATTTTTTTTCTCCTCCTCAGTAAATGATACAGTGCTGGGGACACGGCAGCTTCTCCATGTTTGCTGAATAAATGAACAAATGGATAAACACTATAAGGGCCTTCCTCATGTAGGATAGGTGAGTATAAGAATAAGGAAAGAGATAGGGAATGAGGGAAGAACAAATACCAATTCAGAGAAAGCTCGGCAAGAAATGACTGGAAGGCTTTGTTTCATATTTCACTGGTGAGAGGGCAGAATCTAAGGACAATAACTTTCAAGTCACATTGCAACCTCTAACATAACTTCAAATGATACTGCTCTCTTCATTGTTAGAGGTACAAAATGGAAAATCCTTCCAAATCAAGAAAGAATAATACCCATCACCACTGAAAGAATGTGTTTTACATTCCTTTTATATTCGCCAAGTTATTCTAAAATTAAAAGCTCTTTTTACGTTTATCCCAATGTCGTTAGTTTAGGAACATACAAGTTTATTAATAACAAATAAATAAACTTTGTTGCCAATAAATAAATGCAGAATTGACTTCATCCTGTCAAAGTTTACAAGTAATAATCCTTAGTTTCAGCATTGAAAGATGCTGAACTACTTGAACTACAAAGACCAGAAATAAGACTGAAGTGTGGGCCTCTATGTTTGGACTATAGCATACCAATTACCAATGCTTCGTGGCTTAGAGAGCATAACATCATCTAACTATAAGATCCCATCATTTGAATAGATTTCTAAAAAATATATATCTTCTATACTACAAGATTCTATAATTTGAATATATATGTATGTATATATACATATATGTATGTATATTTGTATCAACATTTTATTTGTTACATCTAGGATTTTTTTAATCAATAATATTTTAGAGTTTTAATCAGTTTGTCCAGAAATTATTATACTTGTACAGGTACTCCACCCAAACAACTGGCCCATGAAAAGAGATGCAGTGTAGTAGTGTAGAAATGAACTGGAGTAAACAGAACAAGGGTCTAGTCATGACCTTGACCATAATTTTAAACTTGGAAAAATCATTTCACGCCTTTAAGATTCAGTCTTTATCTGTAAAGTGAGAGAATATGAACTGTCTCTTGCAAAATTCTATCAGTCTAGAAAATAGAACAATTAATTATTTATTATCAAATAGACTAGTGGTATCAAAATCAAATAGAAACAAGAGGCCACCAAACTGTGCATAAGGATCCCTGCAGACCATCTACTGACTTGGAAAACACATACTAATTGTTATCTGTGTTCTATTGTATTTTATTCTTTGTTAACTATTTCAAAATTATACTTTAATCTAGTTTGAGCAGTACTCAGGTACTACAGGCCACATGATTGACACTTCTGATATGGAAGCCCCAAAGACTGTGGTTTCTTAGACATCACAGATACATCCTTAATCTTTTAAAGTCCATGTTAATGGGGGGGGAGGTTTGCATAAAATTGCCTTGCATCAAGGATGTTATATTTGAGTAGAGGTTGAAAGAGATCTCTATTTTCCCTTTACAATCTAAGATTCTATGAATCTAGCATCTTTTTAGGGTCTCATAAATGATCTCTCAGTATTTCTTCCCTGCTTATTTGAGAAATCCTCCTTCACTGGAAACTAGGCATGTAGAAAATTTCAACCTTTCAAATTCATTCATGTTTGAGCTCTCCAAAATTAACAAGTCAATACTATTAAAACTGAAATTATTTTATTTCTGGCAAAATCAAAAATGATTAAAACAGCTCTTCCAAAAGCATTATTGCCTTGAAATTCATATTAGGATTTAAATCAGGCTTTAAACATTTAGTCTAAGAGTACTATTTCTTCAGAACAAAGGGAAATGGTGAATTGAAATGGAAATGTGTTTCATAGTAAGTGTTTATCACTGAAGCATAAACAACAAAATTAATATTTTATATTTGTAAAATTTTTAATGTTATTACACATATTCTCCTACCAAGATGTTGTCTCATCAGTATTCTAGAATTCAGATCTCAATTTTAGTTGAGAAAATACATTGCTACATTTTTTAAAAAAGTAAACATACAAAATTAATCATAACTACAACTAACTTTTCCAATTTTTACAATTGTAATACTTTTACAATTTAATATAATCATCTACTTTCTCAGGTACCCAGTACTATGTGCTAGTATATGAAATTGTCAGTGAAACTTAAGTATGAACTGATGATGTCTTAAATTATCACTGAGTTATTCTTGCAATGCCTCAGAGGTGGTAAAAGAACATTCAGTATCTCTTTAAAATATACTTTTGTAAACATCCATACCTTTTGACTCAGAGATTGAACTATTATGCACATTGACTCAGGAGGTTAAAGAGGAAAAGAAGGTTACCACACATGCACGTGTGCACGCGTGCACGCACACCCACACACAGAGTAAATTCTCATCATTTCCAGTAGTTATGCTCTACAAAGTCACCACAAACATCAAATTACTGAACGTGAACCAGTGCTGTAAGGGAACTATTCGCTTGGGTTCCTATGAGGCTCTGCGTACAACTTCTAGTTTAACACTTTCCAAAGAGGCCTCAGTTACAGATTGGTAAATTTCTCCTTCCTTTTTCTGGATGTACCAAATTGTTGATTCATTAACATTGAATTCATGGCCATCAGCACTATAAGTCATGCCTGAACAAAGCTTATCTAACACATGTATTTTCCACGTAAGTCACATCACAGCCTTTTTGCCCTTAGGAACGCTAGACAGCACTTCAACACTATCTGTGCTTGAGAGTCATTTTAAATAGGGAAGTCAACATTTAAAAATGTGGAAAAACGTGACACTAAACAGACCACAAAAAGGATACTTGTTTACAATATGAAAACTGAGACAAGAAGGCAGAGAATCACCATATTCCACCTCAGCTGGGAATACATAATGACCCAAATTTTTCATAGTTCTACATATGCCACAAATGACAGCAACAGTATTGTGAGTATTGATTTGGGGGTTATTAATAAATTTGATTAAGTGGGTAAATTTGCTAATATGGAAGCCACAAAGAATAGTCTGAGTGTGTATACATATACATATACATGTGCATACACACACACCAAAATATTCATAATAGCACTTTCTGTGATAGAAAAAATAGAAACAAAGTAGATGCCCCTGATTAAAGATCAAACATTGTTTATTACATACAAGAATATAATGAAATATGAATGCACCATAAGAAACAACGAATATGAAAATTCAGAGAAGTATAAGAAGACTAAATGAACTAACAAAAGAAGTAAATAAGAATCTGGAAAACAATATACCAAATGATTACAACAATATAAATGGAAATAAAGAAAGGGAAAGGAGGAAAGGAATGAACTCTGTGCAATTACATTGTTCAAGTTTGTTCATGAAGAAGAGAAGAGAAAATGAACCTCATTCCCTCTCTTTTTTGCAGGTGTGAGGAATATGATGAGAAATATTGTGTACTTTGTCAAACTTGGTTTTTCCATTCTTTGTTATAAGGGATGGTTGTCTGGGTAGGGCAGAGTGAAAAGATATATTTAGAAATGAAAATGGTGCAAAAATAAAAGATAACAATAAAATTAATTCATATATATGTGTGTGTGTATATACATATGTACATATGTATGTATGTATCCTTAGAAACCTAAAGCAGATAGAAGAATGTGAGCACAAAACAATTCAAATTCACTAAGCACTCAGGAAGCACCTGCTATACAGGAAGCATAGTACTGTCTTTAAAATTATTGTTGAAAACATTTTCTAAATTTCTTTTAATAGATATTTATATTTGTACTGAGCTAAATTTTATCGAAAAATTTTAAAGTTTAGAAATAATTATTACATATTTCTTGCCCTATCTCTACTGCAAAATTATCTGTTTATTGAGTGATGTTGAGTCTACTACAATGTCCCATTAGCCATTGCTGAAAGGAGCCTAAAACTGCTGGCTAGGAAGGAGTAATCAGTTGTGCAGTTCAATGAAAAGCAGGATAAGCCAGCTGAGAGGCTATTATTACATTCCAGGCAAGAAGAACAGTGTTGCTAATGGATAAATCTCAGCAGGTTCATTCAACATATAAAAACAGCAAATATATTTAAATAGATTTTTCTGATTAATAAATCAATCAACAAGCATACTTTGTGCTAGGAATTTCAGGTAAAAATAAAGAAATCAAACAGTCCCTGTCCTCAAGAAGGTTATGTTCAATTAGAGGAGAAAATGCAGACCTTAATAAATATATATTCTATAAACACAAAGGCTTTTGGGAGACGCTATTGGCAGCTAGGAGGAGGGGACAAGAAAAGCTGTACATGAAAGATACAATATAGATAATATTACATTATGAAATGGAATCAACATGCAGCCCACAGAGATCCTTATCTTAAAATATCTAATTTACCTTGATGAGTTTGAATTTAGTAGGTATTTTAAGAGGCACAAGTAAGAGAGTACATTCCAAGAACAGGGGAACAGTTTATACGATGGCAAAAAGCCAGAAAATGGAATATTAGTGAATGGTTAAAAGCTTGGCTGGACTTCAGAGTAATTTATAGTATGGCTACAAAGGTTGACTGAATGACTAATATGGAAATGTGTTTTATATGATTGCCCAAATATAATATCAAATTAGTTACCCTCTTAGGGAGGAGCAGGGGAAGAACAGAGGGAGAAAATTTGCAACTCAATATTTTTTAAATTAATGTTAGAATTTGTTAGAAATTTAATTTTTAAATTAATGTTAGAAAAAGTAAAATACTATTATAAAGAAAAGGTTGGTTGGAGCCAAGTTGTAAAGCAGTGGTATCAAAATCAAATAGAAACCAAAGGCTGTTAATATATATCTAAGGATTCCTGTGGACCACGTATTGATTTCACATTAATATGCATCTATCTATAAACATAAACATAATATGTATCTATTTTTAATTTGATTGAAGATGCATATGGGAGTGTTTTAAGTAGCATGTGGCCAGTGCCCTTGTGTTTGACGCTTTGGTTGTAACTGACTTCAAATGGTAAACAGAAAGTTTGTATCTGATCTAAAAGTAATAGGAAGACACTGGAATTTACTAAACAGGGAGTACCATGGTCAGATTTATGCTTTAGACTTATCTCTAGCAGCTGTTAAATTCATGTAAGCAAAAACAAGGGTACTATGAAAAGTACTATAGACACAGAATGAATAAGACTTGGTGGCTGGTTAGAGATACAGGGTGAGCCAGGGTATGGGAGACTGGAAAGTCAAGGATGACTTCAATTTTTTTTAACCCAGCAGATTAAAAGGATGGATATGGATAAAAATTAGAAGGATCAAAAGGATGTGTTTGGGGATTTGGGGACATTTGTTGGGTTTCAGATGCCTATAGGAACTCAAATTTAAAATAGCAGCTGAAGTTATATGACGAGAGCTCAGAAGAAGGGCTAGGAATGGATATATATGGATGTGGCAGCCATCTTCATAGAGATGATAATTAATCTACAGGGAGGTGTTGAGGTCAAAAAGTGAAAGAATGCAGAGAGAAAGAAGAGAAGGGGGCCTAGGGCAGGTACTTGAGGCACACTCACAGTTAAGGGGTGGGACGTGGATGATGATCCAGCAATGAGAAGGTCAGACTGTTAAGAAGAGAAATAAGAGAGAACAGTGTCATGAAAATAATGAGATGGAGCGACACAAAGAGCATTATACTGAGTGAGACTTCTAGTTTCTACTTCTGGTTTTAGCAATGACATGCCGTTTGGGATTTTGACTAAGTCGTTTGACCTTTAGGAGACCCAGTTTTTTTTTAAAGCAAATAGTTTATGTCTAATGGTATCCATATTAGGGGGATAAGGAGGGAGGAGGGGAAGAAAAAAAGGAATTTTGGTGATAACTTTTATATATTTAAAAGAAATAGCAAGCATAATACATTTGTAATTTCATGTACAATCGTTTTTTAATTATATTATATTATGGAAATGTTTGTTTTATTCCATATATAAAAATAAATAATTTTTAAAAGTAAATTATAGGAATAATAAGTCATTATCTTTCTGTCTTACAGGTTTGTTTTGCAGATCAAGTGAAAAAATAGATACAAAACCACTGAAAATTATATAGTGCTATGATAGGTATCATACTATTATTGTTATTATGATATTTTCTAGTTTCTGTAGGCACAATTCTACTTAATCTAAATAAAGAAGTATTTTACAGATCAAAATAACTAAGATATCTAAGAGTTCAAAGTTAGCATCCAACAAAATAAGAGCTGTATCCTGTTGCTTTCACAACATGAAGACAGCTAGGTGAGAGAGTACATAGAGTGGTAGACAGTGGCAGACAGATAAAGTTTGAATCCTGCCTCAGTGTGTGACTGGATACATTACAAAGAGGGAAGGGGTTATTCTTACTTTTAATCACTGAAGAAACTGAGGCTTCGAAAAGTTAAGTGACTTCTCAGAAAAGTTCACATATCATGTCACTAGTAGAACTAGGTCATTCATTTGTGTCCATCTCTTCATGGCCTCATTTGGGGCTTTCTTGGCAAAGATCCTGGGGTGATTTGCCATTTCCTTCTCCAGTTCATTTAACAGTTGAGGAAATTGAGTGGAATGACTTGTCCAGGGTCACACAGCAAGTAAGTGTCTAAGACCAGATTTGAACTCATAAAGATGAGTCTTCCTGACTCCAGGGTCAGTGCTCCATGCACTGCACCCCCTAGCAGTCCTAAAACTAGGACTAGAAGCTATATCTTCTGAGTCTTCCACTGTTCATCTGGACACCATCTCTGAATGACAGTTATCTGTAAAATGGGATTGAACTCAAAAGTCCTGTCCAACTCCAGATCTGAGATGACATTCTATGACTTAGATCTCATTAGACTCACAAAAAATATTCTGTGGTGGGGGTACAATTAAATCATGCTACAGAAATCAGACTTTGGAAACTAAGATGATTTAGAAGAGAGAGTGGTTTCTGTTTTTCCCCCCAAATGGGGGGGGGGAGGAAGCCAGCAATGCTAAAAATAAAATCTTTTAGACAGCTAAATGAAATTATACATTTCAGCAGCACATACATGGATTACTGACTATGTAATAGAACTGCTAGACTCCCACAACTGCTAGGAACTAGTGCCTAGAGCTTTATAATCAGAAAGAAGAAATACAAAATCCTGGGGGGGGGGGGAGGGGAAGGATCATGTGTTTTTTCACCAGTTAATTTCAGGTGGGGTTGATGGGGAATGTTGGGAGTGGGAAGAATATTGTTCCCTATGACAAAAGTTTTAGAAGCTTTAACTGTCAAATAATGTCTTTTATATTGTTTGCTTTTAGATGATTTATAAAATCTTAAACTTAATTAACCCCCAATTAAATTAGAATTTATATATACATACTAGAATAGAAAGAGGAGTGTACGTTCAATTGTAAACATTTATTACATGGTTTTCTTTTAAAATACATAATAAATTCTACATGTAACTTTCATAGCTGTCCTCCTTGTCTATAATTCTTTCTGACCTTTCTTCTGTTCTGTTCTGTGAATTTTTTAAATGCTACAATGATCCTCTTTTCTGTTTTGCCAGGTCTTTTTAACCCCATTTTACCTTTCCCATTAAAAAAGAAACTCTTATAATAGAAATAAGCATAATCAAGGAAAACTAAATCCACACATTGTTCATGTTTAAAAATGCATGTCTCATTTTGTCCCCTGAGATGATCACTTCCCTGTTAGGAGATGGGTAGCCTGATTATTTTTTAATCCTTGAAGAAACTGAGGCTCATAAAGGTTAAGTGACTTCTTAGAAAAGGTCACATAGTATGTCACTGGTAGAAAAATGACTTTGGAATCATTCCTTTGGAAATTCAGTTGCTCATTACATTTTACACAGTTCTTAATAATTCAAACTTACTTTTCTTTACTATGTTGTTATTACTGTATAAATAGTTCTCATGGTTCTGCTCACTTAACTCTATATAAGTTTATACAAGTATTATCTGTTTGTGTGAAAATGAGTCATCATTTCTTATGATACAATAATACCCCATCAACTCATTCATTACAACTTATTCACCTATTCCCAAATTAATGAACAATCTTATTTTCCAGTTCTTTACTATAACAAAAAGTAAAATTTATGTACCTTTGTTCTTTCCCTTTTTCTTTGATTTCTTCAAGATCAAGGCCTAATAGTTGTATTGTCGGGTCAAAAGATACATACAGTATACTGAGAGACATTCTGGCCATAATTCCAAATTGTTTGACACAATGGCTGAATAAATGCACTGCTCCTGTATTATAGTACTATATTCCTATTGCATTGCATCGAAAGCTTCTTTGGCTAAGTAGTTGACCAGTGAAGAACAAAAACTTTATAAGGTTTTTAGAAAGTTTCCTCCAAATCAGAGAACAGGGGCATATGTGCTCTACTGCAAAGAGTGCTCAATAAGATTCAGAAGATATACTCTCTCTCTTAATCTTGGGCATCCAACCATATGCATCCAACTATGCTTAATGTTGGATAAATAACTTCTCCTATAGAATCAAAGTTCCTAAGACGATAGGTCTTAGATCTGGAAGGGATCTTCAAGTTGCATCTAGTTCAGAGATGTCAAATTCACTGATGTAAGCCATTGCCCAAGGCTGAAACCAGATTAAAATGTAATTTGAAAATGTTTAATAAAACTAATATACAACGAAATGCTTATATGTTGTTTTCTAAGTCAACATATAGTCCACAGGAGTCTATTTAGATCTGAGTTTGATACTACTTTGATAAACCAGTCCAATCTTTGTAATTTCACAAAATGAGGTAATTGAGATCTAGTTTGTAATTGCCCCCAAGTCACACAGGTAGTAAATAGCAAAGGTAGGATGTGAAAATGAGGTCTTTGAGCTCTAAAGCTGGGACCCTTTCCATGAATGACCTCCCCTCAACTTTTGACAGCTGATTGCCTACTCTTTCTGAAATCTGGAACCTCCTTCTCTGGGTTCTCCTTTGGTAGTTTATCACGATACCATGCCCTGTGACTGTAGGTATTTCTTAAAGGCTTGTCCTAGGTCCTCTTCTCTATTTACTATATGGTCATCACATTGGCTCCCATCAGTTGAATTATTATCTATGTACAGATAATTACCATATCAATTTAACCCCTCTCTACTCTGATTTGTGAGCTTCAGTCCTGTGTCTCCAACTGTCTATTTAGAAATTTCAAACTCAATGACCCAACAAATATCTCAAATTCAACATGTCCAAAACTAAACCCACAAATTTTCTAATGCAAACACTTCCTCCTTCTGAACTTACCAATTTCTTTCAAGAGGACCATCATCCTTCTAGTTCCATAAGTTTGCAATCTCAGCAAAAATCGTTGATTCTTCATGGTCTATCACCCATACAATGCATTTCCCAACTCGTAGTTTCTGTCTTTATGCTATGACTGGCTTCTGATCTCTTCTTTCTATTCACATGGCTAGGGCCCTTGTTCATCAGTACTTTCTGGGATATCACAATAGCCTCTCTAACTCAAGACCCCACCTCTCCAGTCCATTCTAAATACAGCTACTAAAAATATTTCCTAAAGTTTAGGTATGATTAAGTCGCAACCCTAAGTAAATATATCCCAATGACTTTCTAGAAAAAAAAATTTCCTCAACCATTTAAAGACTTTCAACATATCTATCTAAACATTATATATCTGTCATCTTTCTGAATTCTAAAGTTCAGCCAAACTGTCCTTTTTGCTACTTGTCACCCTGACATTCTATCTCCCTTTTCTATAGGCATGTTGTAGCCTTACCCCTTGTCTAGACTGTAGAATCTCCTCCATTCTATCATGTAAAATATCTTGTTCCCTATAAGATTCAACTCAGGTACCAGGTCTTACAAGCTTTTCCAGATCCCCATCTCCTGGGCCCTACCAAAATTACATTATGCTTATTTTGCATATATTCTATATATACTTTTTGTATATAAAGTATGCAAAGTGCTTTGCAAACTTTAAAGTGATATATAAATGAGAGCTATTGGTACCACTGCATTGTTTCATTCAATAGAATGTAAGCTGCTAAAAGGCTGCTGCCATTTCATCTCTATCCATGTATTCATAGCACCTAATAGAGTCGCTTTCATATAGATATTTAATAAATTTTTGCTGAATTCAATTCTGAGTGTCACATTTCAGAATGTGCTAAAATTTCAACTTCTATAGTATGCATTCTTTTCAGGCTCCTGCTAAGGCTAGTTAGTGCCTTACCTCTGAGATTACACTCCATTGTTCTATATGTATATAAATATATGTGTAATATACACATGTATTTATACATATATACACATATGTACATATATATCTTAAGGTGTATTATACTTTGTATTCAAATCCCTGGCATAACTGTACTTTCTACATCATGTAAGACACCCCAAAGCTTAAATGTGCCTTTTCCTCCTAGACAAAAGAGATCAGAACTTAACACAAGTGGCAGGCCATGTCTGTTCATGTTCTCATGGGAAGAAGTGATCATCAAACTAAAAAGTGAAAGAAAAAACAACTTATTTCTAACCAGTTTTACAAGAGCCATTGGGCAAAGACTTGAAATGATCCTAAAATAAGGCTCCAGTCACTGACGCCATTCTTGTCTTTTCTCTACTTTATTCAAAGTATCTCTTTATAAACTATATAGTAGCTCTGCATGCTAAGGACAAAGCTGAAATTGAGCTTGAAACAGGGGCCATGGAATGATTGAGTAGTGAATTAGAAAGAAAATTGTGGCTTTTAAGTTCTAAGAGTGACAGTAGAGAGAATCACTGCACCCAACCAGCTGCTACAACCTGAGCAATTCTCACTTTTCATGACATTTTTCACAGGAGAATTTGATGTAAAACATATTTGTCTCTCTAGATACTCAAGCTGCCTTTTCCCACCTTCTCATTTTGAATTTAGTTTCTACATCCCAGATGTGACTTAGCTACCTTCAGGATCAGTTTCTATTTTTATAAAATGATGCTCAAGAACAATTTGGAAAGGGAAAGAAAAAAAAATCTGAGGTTTTTTAAACCAGCTGTGAAGATCCATCTGGCACTATTCAAAGTCAATCACAATGGACAATACACACAAGAAAACAACATGGATCAGAAAGCAAAAGGCAAAGATGCCACAGGGGAAGAATGGCTTTTATTAACATTTGCTATGGTTTCACACAAAAATATTAATTTCCCAAGAAGTACTGAAGATTTAATTCAAGTTTACAAACTATAAATTCCTTTAAAATATCAACTGCACACCCAAGAATTTATATTAATTTATTTGCATTTGCTTATTCTCAAATCAGTAGATACATATTTATATGCAGCAAAAAGCAAAAATAACTATCTCATGGACATGAAAACATCTCTGTTTGTTAATAGGTCCCATGAATTAAGTCCAGTTCCAGTCTTTAAATGAAAAGGAAGCAAGATAACAGGAAGTTCAAAATGGAGCACAGTTCTTAAAGCCCGTGAGGAACAACTCAGAAATAGTCAGATTTTTGGTTATTATATAAGTTAAAAATTCCACAAATTAAGAGATATTGGGAAAACAACTTAGACACTATTCCGAGGACTTCAAATATCATGAAAACTGTGCAGATTTAAGGAACTGAGCAGATTGGGCCTTGAGAAAACTTTGTGAAAACATGACTGTGGTCTTCAAGTGTCTGAAGCACCATCACATGAGAGAGAAATTGGTTTGGTTTGGTTCGGCCACAGAGGTCAAAATTGGAAACACTGAGTAGGTGGTATAGGGGAATAAACTAAACTCATCAATTCGGCTATTACTTAGTATTTTGCAGGGTTCAAAGACTGACAGGTATACTTGGGCCATAGGTCAAAGGTAAAGGATGGTTCTGTTGGAGAATATGGTGTGTTACTCATTGCTTCTGTTTGTATCTAAATTGTCTATTATCATATAATTCAGCAAAATAGATTTTGTTGAATATTAATAATATATGTTAAAATATACATTTCAATTGTGTTCAGCTTCCTTTTTTAAAAAGCATGTAAAAATTCAACATGTCATATTAAAAGCGCCTGCAATTGTCTGTATTTTATTTTGAACGTCCTGATATCTTCTATGTATTTTCAATGCTTCAATAACTCTCTTTGCCTTATTTTCTTTTGTATTTTTGGTAACTTTAATACTATCTCCCTTTGCCTTCCTAAATCATACACCTCCAAATGAAAAAAGAAAAAAAAGAAAAAAGCATAAGTCTTGTAACAAATAAACGTAATCCAGAAAAACAAATCCACATGTTTGTCATGTCCAAATATGTATGTCTAATTTTGTACCTTGACTCTATCATCCTTCTGTTAGGCAGTAGGAAATATGTTTATTTATCAATTCTCTACAGATATGGTGGGGAATTGCACAAATCAGAATTCTTAAATCTCTTCATGTTGTTTCCTTTCCAATCATGTTACTGTATAAATTGTTCTCCTGGTTCTTCTCATTATACTCTGAATCAGTTAACACAAGTCTTTTCAAGTTTTTATGAAATTTTTTCCTTTCATTATTTCTTAATACACAATAATATTCCATTATACACATATACCATATTTTGCTCAGACATTTTACTAAAATAAAAGGACTGTCATAAATATTTTTGTGCCGAGATATCTTTTTCCTATTTCATTTATCTCATTCGTCATATTTCTGAGTCAAGGGATATTAGCGATTTGCTTTTTTAAAGTACAGTGCTAAATTGCTTGTCAGAATGGCACAACTATTTCACAATTCCACCAACATCACAACACTGTAATAAACTTCCCACAATGCTTCCAACGTCTATCACTTTCCTTTTCTGTCATCTGAGACAGAACCTCAGAGGTTTTTTTGTTTTGTTTTGTTTCGTTTTGTTTTAATTAGCATTTCTCTAAAGGTTAGTGATTTAGAGCATTTTGTCATATGACTTGATAGTTTAGATTTCTTCTTTTGAAAACTATAGTCTCTGATGATTAGCTACTGGGGAATGGCTCACATTCTTATGTAGTGAAATCAGGCACTAATGTATCTTAGCTGTCACAATTTGATCAGAATAATTCACTGCAAGGAGTTTTTCCTGAGTTCACTGTTTTCCTTCCAATTTGACACCATCGGTTGGCCATCACTGCTAAAATATTTTGCATCTACAAATTCTTAGCTGATCATTTTTTTCAGTATGCCTTTTCATAGGCTTCCTTGATAATTTGCCATTATTTTGTAACCCAATAGATGAAGAAATAAAGGTATAAAGAAAGTGACCTGTTTTTTAAGGAAATTGCTCCCAGACCATACAAAAATAATAATGCTGTGAACGGCCATATCTTCAATTGATAATTGCCATCAACACAAAAACATCTACTTATTATTTTATACCAGCTTATAAGGAACATGTTCTTAACTTTTTTATGTCATAGATCCCTTTTGGCATTCTAGTGGAGTCTATGAGCCTCATCTCAGAAAAATATTTTTAAATACATAGGATTACAAAGAAAATCAATTATTTATTGATTTTTATCATTCAAATTATGTATTTATTATTTAAACACAGTGATCACATTTTTTAAATTGAAAGACCCTAGGTTAAGATTCTCTATCAAGATATTTTCAATTATTAATTATCTTTTGTGGGTTTTTATTGCTGTTGTGTTTTTTTTTTAAGTTTGAATCTGTGATTTCATGAATATGGAGAACTGGTATGGTCATTCCCAACACTGATCCTCAGAAACTCATTTGGAAGTTTTAGTTACAGTTCCTTGGGGACACTGAGAAATAAAGTAACTGTTTTGTTCACAGTCACACAATCAGTTTGCTTCAAGGGCAAGACTCATACCCTAGGTATATAGGCCTAGATATCTTCTTATCTTTATGGACACAAATACTGCCTTTCCTTATAAGTGTAGAACTGAGACACCTAAATTAAATAAATTTCTCCAAAGAGTCAGACATTAATCAGTGTCATAAGTCTAGAAAAATCACTGGCATCTCATTCCATAAGCTGCGTACAAAGTTATTGAAGGGGAAAGTGGGACTTTAAAGACAGAGTTTTTAACTTTAACCCTAAATAATAGATTTTCAAATTTAGAATCAATTTTGGAAACTGCATATATTTCATTTATGAATCTATGAATGAGCTCATTAACTTAAGGCTGACAGTAAAAAATTAAAATACATTTTTAAAAAGTGAGTAACGTTTGCCTAATTCTGTGTCTGTTTTTCATGGGAAGTTCACGATTACCATATTTATGACATATCACTTGTCCATATTAAAATCAGGAAATGATGGCTTAAAATGCCTGATATTTAATGTATAATTAAATACACTTAGTGAGTTAGAGGTTGCATACCCATTGGAGGGAATTTTCATGTCTTTTTCCTTCTTCCTCTTCCCTTCTACTGTCCACCAGCTTATTATAATGTGCACTAGCTACCTGTAAGAGTGTCAGTGAGAGAGAAGGGAAAGGGAGTGAAAACTCAAATGAATTTAACACCTTGTAAACTGTTCTGATAAGAAATGTGGCACAAAAGTAGTTTAAGACTAATGACTAAATTGAGGTTTTGCTATCATCATTGTCTCAAGAAATTCACCTTCATTCAAGATTGCATCAACTCTGAAACTCATGTATCTTCAGTGCTGCTCTGCCTATGGGGCCCATCCTTTGCACTCGTGGGTGGACTTTGAAGAGTTCCACTCAGGTCCTCCATTTAAGGAAGGGACCCAGGGCAGTCACTTGATCATTTGCCATCCAGCTGCAGGACTTCTTTACTCTACCCTGAATACTTAGCTTAAGATTTGGGACATAGTCCATGTTTAATAAATGTTTACTCACTATTATCTAGAGTACCCTCCTTTCTTCCTACATCCAACTTGTCTCCAAGCTATTGGAGACAGCTTGTCTCCAAGCTATTCTTTACATTCCAGAATGACATTTCTCATACACAGATCTGGGTCCTGTTACCATTCCACTCTAGCTTTTCCAGTGGTTCCTTATTGCCCAAGAAATGAAATCCCTAAAGTGAGTATATAAGAATCTTCATTTTTTTTACAACAATCTACATACCTTTCATATCTTAGGTCACCACTATTACTCTTCTGCATGCCAAACAATATTATTCATCACTACCTGTGTATTCATTCTCTTTACTTTCCTGTTTCCATTACTTTGCTTAGCCAATTCCCCCTAAAAGAACACCCTATCAGCACCAGTGAATTTCTATCTTTAAAGCCCATTCAAATGCCACTTTCACAGGGGAAAGGAAGGCAAGAGAATAAACATATGGGTATCACTTACTGTGTGCCAGACACTGTGCTAAGCACTTTTCATATTGTCTCATTGTGACCACAGACTTTGCTATGATTATGATCTCTTTGCATCTCTACAAGTCAAGACCAACCTTTTCCCAGACAGATTTTATACAGACTTTTATTTGTACATCATGTTTGTACTTATCATGCATCTTTTGAAAAGACAGCTATGTGTTCACTAACCCTTTGATTACGAATATTAAGGGAGGTATAAAATAAGGAGACATATGCTAGGGTTCATTATGGAAAATGAGCACAGAAGAGTCTATATGGAAAAGAGATACCCTAAAGATGGTAAGATTGTCCAAATGATCCTGATTACAGATGAGATTGTATTAATTGCATTAAATCTCAAGACACCAAAAACTCTCATAAATGAGACTCCACACTCCAAAGATTTTGACCTGTCTATATCTCCTCCTCCCAAAGAAAGTAGGAAAAGAATGCCTATTATCTGGATTATAATATGGAACTGAAAGGTCAGGACAGTGATCAGGTCCGTGAGTACATAGGCCTTCAATGGATAGAACAAATTAATTATGAACTGAGTATAAAACTGAATAGGAGGAAGAAAGCAGACTATATTATATTTGGAACTATATAGTACACTGAATGATTCTAACCTTTTTCCTAAAAGAATGTTGATCTTTTAAACAATAAATGTCTCTGGTGATGTTTTGGTTTTATGTTCAAGAATTCTAGATTATTTCAGTGGTCAAAGAATTAGGATTCCATGACAGTGATAGGACAATGGAGAGAGGTATATGTAAAAAGGTTGCTAACCCTTTGACCCAGCAATACAGCTTCTAGGACTGTATTCCAAAGAGATCACAAAAATGGGGGGAAGATCCACACGTACAAAAATATTTATAGCAGCTCTGTTTTGTGGTGGCCAAGAACTGGAAATGGAGGAAATATCCATCAACTGAGGAATGGCTGAACAAGCTGTGGTACATGAATGTAATGGAATACTATTGTTCTATAAGAAATGATGAACAAGTGAACGTCAAAGAAACCTGGGAAGACTTATATGAACTAAGACTGAGTAAAGTGAGCAGAACCAGGAGAACATTGTACACAGTAACAGCCACAGTGTACAATGACTGTTTTTGACAGATTTAGCCCTTCTCAGCCATGCAAGTCCCTAAAACAATTCCAAAGGACTCAAGATGGAAAATCCAAAGAAGGAACCATGGAGCTGGAATGTAGAGTGAAGCAGACCGTTTCCTTTTTTGTTTCATTTTTCTTTCTCATGGTTTCTCCCATTCATTATAATTCTTCTATGCAACATGACTAATGTGAAAAAACGTGTTCAACAGGAATGTATGTGTAGAGCCTATATCAGATTGCATGCTGTTTTGGCGATGAAGGGAAGAAGGAAGGGGAGAAAAATTTAAACTTATGGAAGTGAATGTTGAAAATTAAAAATAAATTAACTAATAACATTTTTAAAGGCTGGTGAACATTACCAATGAAGCCTTGTGCCATAAGCAACATAGGGGAAGCTAATAAGGAGCTAGATAATTGGAAAAGGAGGTAGACTGAGCACATGATAAGCAAAAGGAACAATGAAGGGCTCATGTGTTACACTGGTACAGTTTCAGAAGACATGGAGAAAGTCTCCCAGCATGTCCAGTGAAATCTTTATGGAGAATTTATGGATGGACATAGGCAATAGTCATGGAGGAAAAAGTGTCCTAAATTAACTGTGTTCTCTACAATTGGAGGGAGTATAACAAGAGCTTATAGATCCAAATGAATCTGGAATTCTGCTGTTTGTATATGCACCACATACCAGTACAAGACTGAAAACTCCATGAGGACAGAGACAGTGTCTTACCTACATTCTATATCATACAAGCATCTAAAACAGTGCTCTACACAAAGATGGATCTCATCAAACATTTATTGAATTGTTTTCCCATACTCTTCTCTCCTTATCTCCCATTACTATGAATAATGGAATGATAAATCAGTGAGGAAAGACTGAAGGAAACCACTTTCTAAACAAAGATCCCCCATCTGCTGCTGTCAGATTTACATTCCATCCTAAGTGAAAGCTGTAATACAAACTGAAATAGGGTGACCTCAGGCAAGATGAGCTGAAGAAATATCACCAGTACACG
Organism: Pseudocheirus occidentalis; assembly: GCA_028646575.1. Lineage (NCBI taxonomy): Eukaryota > Metazoa > Chordata > Mammalia > Diprotodontia > Pseudocheiridae > Pseudocheirus > Pseudocheirus occidentalis. The sequence goes on along the minus strand of CM053601.1, from coordinate 122,189,584 downwards.
AAGAATCATGCCCAGTAGCATGTGTGAGCCCTTGACTCCTGAGTAGGGACAGCAACAGACACATGTCCCACTAAACATTGCCACAGGCAGTTGGAGAGCTAAAAGCATATCTGAAACTCCACTCAAATAGTCTGTAGTCTCAAAGTCCAAGAGAATCCAAAAGAGTGACATGCTATAAGTACTAAACAAAAAATAGTTATTTAGTATTACTTCAGACTGAAGATTATTTAGAATGAAAATATCAAAAATGAGGCACCAGTCTTTTCAGGCAGAATCATATAAATGTGCGGAGAAAGTAATGTCAAATGTTCTTATCTTACCCAAGTTTGACTACTTTTCATGATCTGACCATCTCCTGTCCTCATGTCTTGGCTTATAGGATTCTGCACACACCCTCATTCACTCTACCTTCCATACTAGCTCTTAATATTTGTAGTTTTCCAGGCCTAACTCAGGTATGTACCATCATAGATCCAACCCTAACACCACTCAGCAGGGTGGGATAAAAGTGCTCTTTCCGCAATTAGGTATCTAATAGCAGTTTTACGGACCCCCTTCACTGAACTCATTTGACTTTCTCCTTGCACAATAGTTACATATATCCATGTCTTTCCTCAAAGTGCATGCCACCCAATCTTGAAAGCAGGGTCTGCAATACCAGCACTTAACATTATGCCTCAGACGTGGTCAACACTTAATAACTGTCCCTGAAATTGAATGGAAAATGAAATCCTGATCCCAACAATAGGGACCATCCATCTTTAGTTATCTATCATTTAAGAAGTGGCTGAAAAAATGTTAGTATTGATGTTAATAATGACTCTCCATAAACATATGAAATTCTATCTTCCAGCTTTAAATTTTGTTCAGACATACCGTTAGGTTGTCTCTCTTAATTAAACCTTTCTCTGACTTATTTGAACCTATGGCTACATTTACAAGATATATAAAACTGAAAAAAAATTTAAGTTACTACAAATTCAGATGGCTCATTGACATACAGTTCAATACTAGAAAGTTTAAAGGATTACATACCTGACCTTTTTCTGTTTAACTTAAAAAAAAGTTTATCATGGTAATTCAGTCTCAGATATGCTTAACTGTTTATTCAGAAAATGTCTTGTCTCAAAGTGGAGAGTTCTAACTTCATGGAAGACAAGAAAATTAAATTTCTGAGGCCTCTTTCCATCAGTTTCTCTTAGAATGACAAAAGGATTGGTTTAATCTTGTAAAAAATGAAGATGCTAACTAGAATAAAAATCATTGAAGAGTTCTTTTTAAGGATTTTTAAAATATATGCAGAGGAACAACTGATCTTTAACCAGTATTTTTATACTCATATCCTCAAAAAGATATGACTAAAACTATAACTTTATGTGCTCAGATGCTGACAATAAGAAATGCTTTATGCATGGAAGTAAGAATTCAGTATTAGGCCAGAAAAAAAGTCTCTGGCATCACTCTTCAGCTATGTTGACTAATTAAATGGCAATGAAGTGGATGTGTGAAAATATGCATTAGAGGTGTGTAATATCTAATGTAAAGAAGAGTAATCAAAGCCATTCAACAGGATTTAGGAAAGGATTTTAGTTAGCAGCTTATGAGACAGGAGCATATAATTTTGCTAATTTGAAGTAGGTATTGTAATGTCTAAACATTACTGCTTTGCATATTTTAATGAAAACTGCCTCTCCACTAAGAATCCTTTAGTATGAACTGTATTTGCTCCACAGAGCTTCTAACCATTATGAGTTCAACGTAATAGCAAAGGTAGGCATTGTGCATTAAAATAATGGTCACCTCATTAAAATAGGTTAAAAAACAAGCTCCCCATCCTGTGCTGCTATGACACTGTACCATAAATCTGATGACAGGTGTCACATTAAATGCTTATAATGTGATGAACTTGCATTCATGCAACAAAATCTACACATTTCTTTGATATTCTGTATACACCTGCAACTTGTTAATTCAAGGACATTTATTCAGCAAGTATAAATTTAGAAATGTCTATAGATTTATAAAGCCCTATTTACTTGTTTTGCAATTTACAGAAAATTAATTTGAAATCTTATCTACATGCTTTACAAGGAAACGAAAACATAATGATAGCCAGTCACAAATGCAAGTACCTTGAGATAATGCTACACTGAAAAATCAACTTACATGTTCCACCTAGATTAGACTAAAAAATTTGAGATTTTTGATATTGGAATCTAACGTCTTTCAAGTATCCTTGTAAATCTTAGCATCACTTACCTGCCATCTAGTTTCCTCTTGAAATCCTTTTATCCAGTCTTCTTCTAAGTTCTTATCCTCTCTTGCGGATGCTTTTTCCATAATAGATATAGTTTGTACAAACTGGGTCCAAGCACTGTCTCTGTCTATGTCTCTGTGTCTCTGTCTGTCTCTCTCTCTCCCTTTCACTCTCCCTCTCTCCTCTCACCAAAGAGACTCCAAGAGTAGTTCAGGCACAGACATATGTAGAAAATGTTATGCTAGATGTTGAGGGTTTTGCCATGAAGGACCCATACATGAAAATTTTTGAGAAAGACAGGGCTATTTTGACATGTGCCTATTGGTCCAGCAAGTTCCCAGTGGCTTAGGTAACAAGAAAGAAACAGGGCAAAGCTACAGCAAGTTCATTCTCCTGATATCAATGTAAATGTCCAAGGAGGGAAGTCTAAAGGCATGCTATCTAAATATGTATTTATATGTATGCTTCTGTCTGTTCCTACAAGACGCTGAGTACCCCTTCAGATAGTATTTGCAGTTTCTAACCATTACTCGGTAGGGTTGCATCACAGGGATGCAGTCCCAGGAGATAGATAAGCTACTCCAGATAAAGAAAAGGCATTTTATTTCAACAAATCTCCCTGAAAAGTGCTTTATGAATCACCCAGCAACGAATAAACATGAATAAATATAAGCTCATTTTGGTGAAAATGGGCTCATTACCATAGTGGCTGCTGAGCTCTCTTGTCCCCTTATTTGCACCTCCCCCCAAGCAAGAGACAAACACTTTAGACTGACCACAGAAATTAGCCTCTTACCTAAACAATAGCTTTAGTACAATCTGAAACCTTCATTTGGATTATATTCCCCAGAGAAAGTAGGCTCAACAAAGACGAATCGTATTCCCCCCAGTTTCAGTCATTGTCTTTATTACTACCGAACTCACACTTTTATAATTTCTTACTAAAAAATGAAAAGAATATTCTGCAGGTTTTAAAATGTGTCCCATATGCTGACCATCATTAACACCTAATTCTTATGTTATAAAGGTCATTGTTTCTGATCAACAGATGACTCTGTTACAACACCGCCTATGAGGGAAAAGGTGGGAAACACAAAAATCTTTCTTCTGTCTCCTTATACCTTATATCATTTCAATTCAACTCACTACATATTGATTTGGTAGCTATCAGGTAGAAGGCATGGAGGATTCAAAGATCAAATAGTAAATAGTTCCTGAACCTTCAAGGAGATTACTTTCTATTTACATTTAATGAGGCCTCTGTTCTCCCATAAATAAGGTTATACAGGTGAGAGTAAAACCTTTACGTAGGGAACCATCCTGCTGGTACTGTAGAATTGTCAAAGAAATTTAATATTACCTTCCAGGGCAACATGAATCAAATCCACACTATGCTTCCATATCCACCCACTGGCCCAAAAGTCCAAGCCAAGAAGAAGTCCAAGACACAAAGCAAGATGGGTGGAATATCTACCACACTAAAAACAGTCATTTGTATCCCCTACAGAGGAAGCAATAGTACTATAAGTATCAAGGGGAGGGAATAAATATGTATATGGGGCGGGTGTTGTTTGTTTTGTTTTCCTATCATTCCATTTGATCCCAAGTCTTGAGAGCAATTAAGACTTAGGCAAAATCAAATTCTTACTTATACATAGCATGATTTTACAACATTTCTGCCAGGGTCAAGTTTAGGCAAGACAAGGAAAAGAAGGTAATTAAAAACATTTCTATCAGTCTTATCACTACCTATAGATTGAACTCCCTGAATGGAGGGGCTAAGTCTTCTAATATCCCAAGGGATATTATACTCCTCTATACTCCCTTAACACTTGTACTTTTCCTATAACACTTGACAAACACATTCCCTCAATATTACTTATCTTTGTATCAGCCACAGCACCTAGGGCAGGGTTTCACCTATAACGGGAATACATAAAGTGATTTTTTAAATTTTTTATATGAATTTTACTTTTCCTTTGAGAGGAGAGGAGGTAACTCTAATTGTATCTATGGAAGCAATATATACCCTAACTAAAGATATAACACAAAAAATTCTGAATAAATCAAAATTTCATCATCAAAATTGTCAAAATATGAATAAAATGAAAGACAAGGGAACTAAGGCATGATTGCAATATTTTTACTCAAGAAGATGCAACAAAATAATAAAGACTTATAGCACTTTTAGGTCTATTATATTCATTACATCACTTGAAACTCAAAACAACTCTGTAAGGCAGATACCACAGGTATAAAACAGACAATGTTCATATCCCAATGGTCAGAGGTGAGATATAAACGCCGGTCATTTAGCAGGGTTACATATGCACTGCTATCCATTTCTAGGAACAAGAGGAACGTATAGAGTCCCCATAGGGGGGCTGAGTCTGTGGAACATTAAAAGTGGGATCAACTAAAGATAAACTCTGGAGGAGAAGTTAAAAGGCAGGGTGAAATTTTATGTACAGGTTTACAACGGCCTTTTGTCCTTTGTTTTTGATTGGAGGAGGCTGCCCTTGAAACAGAACCTATTTACTTCTAGGAATAGCAAAGAAGGGAAAGCTAAGAATTGTCAATGGCCCTGGGCAGCTAACAACTTGGTGTTCCTCCCAGGGACCCACTGGAACCTGAGCTAGGATAGTCTGCAGAGCTACACTGGCCAAGTGGAAGATCCTTATACATTATTTCATTGAATCTGCACAACAAGCCTGTGAGGTAGGTGCTATTACAATCCCACTTTACATATTAGGAAACCAAGGCAGATGGAGGGTAGGTGACTTACCTAAGTCACATAGCTGGTAGTGTATAGAGGCAGAATTTGAACTCAGGCCCTGTGTTCTATCCATTATGCCTATTATATGTGCCTTAAATCCCTAATCTAGTCTCCTTGAGAATCTTTCCCTTGGGAAAATGTATCAGATGTTATATTGGAGGGAAAAAGGAAATGGGGGTTACTTTATTGGAATTTGTTTACATTCAAGCCAGGAAACATTAGCAATTAGACCAAAGCACTCCCTTAACTTTACAAAGGATAAAACATATACAAAAGAATGTTATTTAGTGTAGCATAGGCTTTCAGAATTGAAAGTAAACCTTAAAGATTATCATAGGCTTGATGTAAAGAAACTTTTTTTTTTACAGAAACAATTAAAGGAACTCAAGAGATAGCTGGAAACCTATCAGTTGAAGACTTTAAGAGAAGTGTAGATGACTGTTGTCAAGAAAATGTAGAAATACAACATTTAGAAAGCATTTTTGTTACTGTCAAGGTGTATGTGAAAATTCCCAAGATCCTTCATAATTCTGCAATTTTTTGTGACAGCCCAATAGACTAAATTTACACATGAAGAAACTTGAAAGTAAAAATAAAAAGATGGAAAGAAAATTTAAAGGGGGAAGTGGAGAAATAAAAAACCAGGGAAGTTAGTTCTTACCCTGTACTTAACCAACACAAACTGGAAGTAATCATATTAAAATACCCTGTCTGGAAACTATATATTTCAATCATGCAAAGAGAGAAGCTCAGATTATAATTATGAACATTAGCATTGGTATAAGGCTATGCTTCAGATAGACGCCAAATAATTATCATTTAACATAAACCTATCTTTCTATAAGTATGTAATAGCACCAACTGCATATAAGTGGGAGGAAGTAGAAGACATTTCCCAATGGGAACAAGATGATTTCATCCACAGTCTTGGAATTACTTTGATAAATTTAATCCTGAAACAAAATAATTTAATAAAAAAATTACATATGGATGAGATAGCATTAATTTTTCAGTACATATAAATCTTTTCACTATTTTTTTGTTAGAAATTTCATTTATTTCATTAAATATTTCCCAATCACATATAAAAAAATTTAACAAGCAGGGCGGCTAGGTGGCACAGTGAATAGAGCAATGGCCCTGGAGTCAGGAAGACCTGAGTTCAAATGTGGCCTCAGACACTTAACACTTACTAGCCATGTGACCTTGGCAAGTTACTTAACCCCAATTGTCCTGCCTTCCCCCCCCTCTAAAAAGCATAAAATAAATAAAATAAAATAACAATCTCTTTTTAAAAATTTGAGTTCCAAATTCTCAAGCCCTCCCTCCTGCTCTACCCTCTTCTTGAGAAGGCAAGCAGTTTTATTTTGATTATACCTGTGAGGTCATACAAAACATTTTCCATATTACCCATGCTGCATGAGAAAATACAAAAAAATAAATATAAAAGAGTAAAAAATAAGTATGCTTCATTTTGCTTTCAGAATTCATCAGTGCTCTCTCTGGAGGTGGACAGTGTTTTTTATCATAAGTCTTTTGAAATTGTCTTTGAACATTGTATTGCTACAAATAGCGAAGTCATTCACAGTTGATCACTGGACAATATTGCTGTTACTATGTAGTATTTTTATTCTGCTCATTTCACTTTGCATGAGTTCCCTTAAGTCTCCCTAGGTTTTTATGAAATCAACCTGCTTATTATTTTTATAGCACTATTTATTTATTTATAGCATTATTTTTATTATTATTTTACAATAAATAAATTTTATTTTACAAACTATTTTCATTTGTTATATTCCACGATAATTATAGACAATAACCTGTTCAGCCACTCCCCAATTGATGGGTATGCCCTTGCTTTCCAATTCTTTGCCACCACAAAATAAAGACCTGCTATAAATATTTTTGAACAAATTGGTCCTCTTTGATCTCTTTGGGAAATACAGAGCTAGTAATGGTATTGCTAGGTCAAAGGGTATGCACAGGTTTACAGTCCTTTGGGTGTAATTCCATATTGTTCTTCAGAATGGTTGGACTAATTCAGAACTCCACCAACAGTCCCAATTTTCCCTCATCTCCTCTGGTATTTGCCATTTTTCCTTTTCTGTCATGTTAGCCATTCTGAAAGGTATGAGATGACACATCAAAGTTGTTTTAATTTGCATTTCCCTAATCAGTAATGATTTAGAGCATTTTTAATGTGATTATTGATAGCTTTGATTTCTTCTTCTTAAAACTGTTTGTTCATATTTTTTTTTTTACTATTTATCAACTGGTGAATGGCTTTTTTTTTTTTACAGAAACAAGGCCTTTATCAGAGAAATTTGCTGTAAAAATTTCCCTTGGTTTCCTGTCTTCATTCTAATTTTGGTTCATTAGTTTTGTTTGTGCAAAAGCTTTTTAATTTCAAATAATAAAAATTATCTATTTTACTTCTTGTGTTCTCCTCTAACTTTTGCTTGTTCATAAACTCTTCTTTTATCGGGAGATCTGACAGGTCCACTCTCCTATCTGCTACCATTTTATATGACAATTCATCTCATTCGCATTCAGAGTTATGATTAATTGCATATTTCCCTCCATCATATTTTTCCTCCTGTTTTTCCTCTCACTACTTTCACCCTTTCCCTCCTCACCGATGGTTTGTTTCTTTCTACCATCTCTCCCGATCTGCCCTCTTTTCTATCAGCCCTCCCCCCCCCAATACATTTTACTTTATCTCCTTCCCTCCTCCTTTGCTGTTGGGTAAGATAGATTTCAGTGTTCAACTGTTTGTGTACTGGAGAATAAGGTTCAAGCAATTCCCCTCACTCAACCTCCCATCTTTCCCTCAACTACAATTGTATTTTTATGCCTCTTTAATATGAAATAATTTACCCTACTCTACCTCTCCCTTCCTTCTGCACCCAGTATACTGCTCTTTCTCATCCCTTAATTATTTTTTATGTCATTCCCTCGAATTCACCTTATACTCATATTCTCTATCTATGTATATTTAGATACAGTATTAGTGGTACAATTTTTAAGAATTACAAATACAATCTTCCCATGTATGGATGTAAACAGTTCAACTCCACTGAATCCCTTGTGTTTTCTTTTTCCCTTTTTTAGGCTTCTCCTGGACCTTGATATTGGAGATCAATATTTTTGTTCAATTCTGGTCTTCTTATGAAAGCTTGAAATCTTTTTATTTCATTGAATGACTTTTTCCCTTGAAGAATTGTGTTTACCATCACCAGGTAAGTGGTTCTTGGTTGCAGTCCTAGCCCCTTTGCCTTCCAGAATATCATGTTCCATGACCTCCGTTCCTTTAATGTTACAGCTGCTTATGTGTACTCTTCATTGTAGTTCCCCAATATTTGAATTGCTTCTTTCTGACCATTTGCAGTGTTTTTTTCCTTGCCCTGATAGTTCTGAAATTTGGCTATAATGTTCCTTGGATTTTTTTATTTTGAGATCTGTTTCCTGAGGTGACTGGCAGACCCTTTCAATGCCCAGTTTGCCTTCTGGTTCCAGGATATCAGGGCAGTTTTCCTTTGTAATTTCTTGAAAGATGTTGTTCAGGTTATCCTTATGATTATAGCTTTCAGATAGTCCAATGATTCTGACATTGTCTCTCCTGAATCTATTTTCCAGGTCGGTTATTTTTTCCATGAAATATTTTACATTTTCTTCCATTTTTTTCATTCTCTTGAATTTGTTTGATAGATTTTTAATGTCTCATAGAACCATTAGCTTCCACTTGCCCAATACTAACTCTTCTTTTTCCAAGCTGTTGACTCTTTTTTCATAATTTTCTTGTATCACTCTCATTTCTTTTCCCATTTTTTTCTCCTACTTTAATATGATTATGAGTTCCTTTTTGAGCTCTTCCATGGGCTGTTTCTGGGTTTTAGACCACTCCCCATTTTTCTTTGAGGTTTTTCCTGTAGGCATTTTGACATTGCTGTCCTCTTCTGAGTTTGTGTCACCATAATGACTTTCTATTGTCAGATTCTTTTTTGTTTTCTTTTTTTCTCATCTTTTATGAACTTTTTACTTTCTTTTAAATCCGAGCTCTGTTCCCAGGATGGAAGGGGCATTATCTCAGGTTTCTTGTGCCAGAGGCTACAGGCCCTTCAGGGGGTCCTCAGTCTGGTGCTGCATTGTGGGAGTGGGGGATGGGGTGACTGGTGCTGCTGGAGGTTATTGTGATCTGGCAGCTTACCTGCTACTGAGGTAGGTCCTAATGCTGGTATCTGGTGTGTGCTGAGTCAGGTAAGGTGCTTGTGCATTTCCCTGGGACTACACTGAAGCACAAGATGGTCTGGCCACCGACCCATTTGCCCAGGACTATGCTCAAGTACATGGTGGTTCTCAGAGCTAAAGTCTGTCTGTTCTCCAGCCTATCTAGAGGCATGTGGGAAGTCCTGGTGTTGATATTTGCCTGATCCACCACACTGGAAGCTGAGGATTCCCCACTAGTTTGTTGAGCTGGGGCTTGCTACTATGCTTGGATGCTTCCTTTCCTGGAATGTATTCCTCCTTTCCTCAAGTAAGGCAGTCCTTTAAATGTACAGTTATAGAGGGCATTTTCTTAGAATTAACTCCTAAAATAAGCAAAATGGTTAGGAGAGAGAGAGTTTAAGAACACTTGTAAAGTGTTTGCTCCTCTATGACCATGTTTTGAGAATAACATAGGTGTGTAACCCTCTACATGACATGACTTGCAGAATAAAGAAGTGTTCCTGAAAAGGCCATTCTGCCCATAAACATCTTTTCCATTCCATTCCAATTTTATTCATAATGCCTGAAATCCCACCATGAAGGATTCATATAAAATACAATTATTTCTAAGGGGTAATACCTTGAGCATCATTAGTTTTGTTACAGTTAATGACAGGCTGATATTAAGGCCTAGCTGACAGAGGGAAGACCTTTAGGAATGGGAAGAGAAATGAGGTAGACATCCAGAAAGATAAAGAGAACATGATGGAGAAAGAAAACAGGATATAATAAGAGATAGGAAGCACCAAAGACAAATGTCAGAGCTTTTGCTGGGGTTAGACCCAGAGACAACTGGGAACCAGCTCAAACAGGCTCATGAAATCCAATTGCTAAATTTTCAGCATGAACATTTATACCTCTCAAATTAACAAACTACAAATCGGGGCTTGATTTATTATTTTGCTGATTTCTAGACTTAAAACAGTAAAAGAGAAAATATTAATTATTCAAACTAAACTTAGAAGTGCATTGAGTATACATTTTTCTTCCAGATAGCCAGTTGTTAAACTAGTACAGCCCTTGTTAGAGAGGAAGCAGAATGCTGAATAGGAAGAACAAAGGGAAAGATAGTTTAGCTAAATCATAGACTGCTTGAGGGGGATTAATGCATAATTGAGCTGGAAACAGAAGCTGGGGCTAGGTTGTAAAGGTTAATAGCCAAATGGGGGATGGGAGACATATTTTATTGTAGAAATAATAAAAAGTCACTGAAGTTTGAGTACCATAGTGACATGACCAGGTCTGAACTTCAGGAAAACCACATTGGAAGCTGTCAATAGGATGAATTAGAGGGGGGAAGGATGGATGGGGTAGGGTGACCAATTCATTGACCACTGAAATAATTTAGACAAGAGGTGATTAGGACACACATTAAAATAGTATTTGTATGCATGGTGAGAAGAAGGTGGATGCAAGAGATGTTGTGGAGGTAAGGATGGCAAGTTTTCTATGGCAAGTTTTGACAACTGTGGGGTAAGGTTAACAATGAAGAGTGAAGTAAAATAACAATGAAGTTACAAGTTTGACAGACTAGAACACTGAGGATATCCTCAACAGAAATAGGGAAATCTGGTAGGTGGTAGGTGGTTGGGAGGTAGATAATAAGCTCTATTTTGTACATGTTGAGTTTGAAATCTCTCTGGAACATCCAGTTGGAAATGTCTGATAGGTAGCTGATGATAAATGAATGAAATATGAGGAAGATGTGATCTGTGGGATATCTGTAGAAAGATGATGAAGTCACCAAGAGGAAATGTTAGAGAAGACTTGGGATAGAAGCTTGGGGAAAATCCACAGTTCCTAGCTATGGTATAAACTGAGAACTGAGAAGACACAATAGAAAAGTCAGTATTTTTTTTAAAAAATAGGAAGTAAAAAGTGGCTAGTAGTAGATTGTGCTCAAAGGTGTCGGATGCAGAGAGGCCAATGGAAATGAAAAAATGCCACAGAAAAAACTGGCATTGATCTCCTCTCTTTGTTCAATTGCAAAGCAACATAGGGCTTTTTTAGGACACATTCTGGCAAAGAAAATGGGAAGAAGTGTGGCTGCCAAATCGTCTCATACTGTAGATGAGCATAATGGTTCCATTTATTATTTAAGAAAAACAACCAATGACAAGTGAATGAAGTGCTTCCTTGGACATTGAGACGACTGATTTCATATAAATCAATACTGAGTGCTATAAAATGTCAGAAAATACCAAATGAGAAGAAAAGAATCAATAGATAACCTAAGAATTAAATGAGTGATGAATCATCTTTACCAACCAAGATAAATTAAACTATGAAAACTTTGTCAAAGTAACAACCAGGCTCTGACTTAAAACCACAAAATTAAGTTAATTCACATGTGAGGCTCAGAGGGGTCACTTTGAACATAGGCTGTTACTATTTCTTTTTAAAGGAAGAAAAATCATGAGAAAGAGTTACACACAAAGAAATGAACTCAAACTTTTTTCTGACTGAATAACAATAGTTTTCAGGAGTATAAGTAAAAATGATAGATAGATAATATTTCTTAATCCAATTATGTCCCTGAAATTTAACACATTCCCTTAAAGTATCATAGATACTGCTTGTTCAAAATCAGCACCTATTTCTAACAAAATCAATACATCAAAATGGTAGGGGGCATTAGCCCTGCAGGGTACAAAGAACAATAGAATTAGAAAACCTTACTGTGCTACTTTGAAGTTGTCTGACCCAGGACAAATCACTTAAACTTGACTTGGTGGTATAATTACTTGCCCTGACTATTTCATGGGGTTGTTGAATATTTAAAATGCAATAATATAAAAATACTTTGCAACCCCAAAGTTACAAACGATTATTCATAACTAACAAATATAGCCCTGAAAAAGAAATAACTGTATCAAACTATTTTAATTTCTTTCCTCTCATGCAAACATATATAAAAGTACTCTTATTGGCACCAAAATTTGATTATGTATGATTTTCTCCAATAGAATTTTTTTTAAACATGAAATTGTTTCTCAAACTCTCACTCAGCATTTGCAAATGCAGCATAGCTTGCAAATCTTCAGAGAACTATGGACTATAATATGTTTTACCCTTTAGGAAGCTGACTCAGTTTTCAAATCCAAACACCCATTAAAAAAGAACCATTCCTCTTTGTGGTCACAAATTCTCCTAGACCCAAGTTCTCCTAAGTGCTCCCATCAATTCTTCAAAAATAAAAGAATATGAAAAGATGACTCTCAGCCTAACACTGAAATAATAGGAACAGGGATCGAAAGCAAGAAGAAACCTCAGAGGCCAACCCCATATTTTTACAAATGAGGAAAGGGACTCAAAGGGAATTTAAATGACTTGCCATTACAAATATCTTCCAGTCACCGAGGTTAACCTCAGTGTTACCCTGCACTTTTCAGCCTCAACCCAGATAACCAAAGTCAAGCCTTACCATTTCTACTTCTCTGAGATATCTTGCATTTGACCCCTTATCTCTACCCATACAGCCACCTCCTTAGTTCAGACCCTCATTTACTCTCACCTATACAAAAGGTCCTGTTTGGTCTACATACCAATGGGTCTCTGCCCACTTCAGTTCATCCTCCACACAACTACCAAAGTGATTTTTCCCTAAACATAAGTCTGAGCATGTTGTCACTATACTACTCACTAAACTCCAAAGATTCCCTATCACCTTGAGGATAAAACACAAACTCTTCAGTTTGACTTTTAAAGGCCTTCATTACCTGCTCCAAACCCCTTTCTACTCATTATGCATAATTCCCCTTTACAACCTCACTGCTCCAGACAAATCTGCCTTCCTTCTATTCCTGACACAATTCTTTACCTTTCTACTCACAATTCCTCAATGTCCGGAATGTACACCTCCTCATCTCTACCACCCAGAATTCTTCACTTCCTCCAAGCACCTTTCCTGATAGTATCCTAATATCTGCCTTTACTAATGGTCTTTTATTTATTCTGTATATATTTATTCTCTGTATACTTATCAATCAATTGAAAATTATTCATTAAATACCAACTATGTGCCAAACACTATGCTAAGCCCTAAGGCCTACAAGTACAAATACAAGTGCAAGTACAAAAAAATAAACTGATCCCCACGTACAATGAGCTTGTATTCTAATGGAACAAAAAAGTACATGTAAAAATGTATACAGTATACATACACACATATTTAATAAATACATGTGTAAATATGTATATATATCTATATGAAAGTGGTTAAATACAAGGTAGTTTGGGGAAGATGGTGATAATAACGAGAGGAAACAAGAAAATTCCTGCAAAAGATTGTGCCTTAAGGTGTATCTTAAAAAACAGAGTAACTCTATGAGGCTTAGCTTATGGCAGATGGTCATAGAGCATAGAAATACGTGGACAGATATCATATTGAAGATTTTGTCCAACTCATCTCCATGAGAGATTTCAATTTCTTTTTTATGTAGTTAGTAGAAGAAGGGCCATACCTGCACCTCTAACCTAGGCCCTCTATTCCCAGAATCAACATTTGGTCCACCAAACTATCAGACCCCTAAACCAAACTTAACACATAAATCTAATCCAAAGTCTTCTAGAGATAGATGATTAAACAGAATAATAGCTCAATCACAGCAAGCACCCATAGTTGCTTTGATGACCTTTAATAAAGTCACAGTCCTGGAACCCAGGGGGTTGTCTTTCTTAAAGGAAGATGTGCAGACATATACTTGTTCAGATAGACCTATATGGTCTCTAGTTAAACAAAGAGAGAGAGACAAGATGAATCTCAGGAGACTCTTATGCCAATATTTTAAAGCATGAGAACTAGGAGGCATGTTGGAAACCCTTCTGGTAAAAAAAGATATTCAAATATTCTCATACCAGCTGATAAGAGTCAATCATTCCATTTTAAATGTGAGCACTTATACCTCAGAAAACAGGAAATGCTACAAAACCAGGATTTGATTTATTGTTTTGTTTATTGTTGACTCTAGACATAAGGCAGTGATGAAGAAAAAGCTAATAATGGAGATTAAACTTACAAGAGTGACCTGGATACATTTTCTTTGGAGAATTGATCGTTAAACATTTAACTAGCATACTCATACTAGTAACCAAAGAAAAATTATAAAGAAGGTATCTTCAAGAAGTAAATGCAGAAGGCTATTAAGATGGTAGTAGATATAAGGCAGACCCATTCAGGGGAAGCTGAATGTTTATATTAAACAGTTTTTCTAAGGGAAATAATCCCAGACATTTCCATAGCACTTAAACTTTTCAAAGAGCTTTCTCAACCATTATCTCATTTTAATTCTCACAAGAGCCCCATGGAGAACAAATTTTATTATCCCCAACTGATATTCAGAAAAATAAGGCCCAGAGAAGACTAGTTCCTGTCATATGAAAAAGGGATTAGATTTTTTCTAAATAACTCCCAAGGGCAGAATGTGGATGTTACAGAGAAGAATGTTTCATATCAAAACAAAGAAGCATTTTTAACAATTAGGAATTTCCAAAGATGAAGGAGATTGTCTTGTTGATGAGTGAATGTCCCATCACTAGAAGTATACAAAGATCAGGTCACCAACTCTCAGGAATGATGCAGCAAGTTTGAACTAGATACTCTTTAAAAGTATCTCTCAATACAAGATTTTGTTATTCTGTGAGGTATTTCATTTACTGGATTTGTAAACCAATTGATGGTTATGTTCAATGAGGAAGTGGGGACCTTGATTTCAACCTGATCAGGTAAAGTCTCTTCATGTTTCCTGAACTCTCAGCCCTTTTTACTCCTGTCTCCTTTTCTCTAACATAGATAAAAGAGTGGGGGTGGGGGTGGAGGTAGGAGTGGAAGTGCTCTTAGTTATCTAGAAACAGTAGAGGAAAACAGTGGTAATCATATACATCTAGACTTCCAGCAAAAGTTTCACAGGGAAAGAACTCTTATCTAAACTTTACCTGATCTTCAGCACCAGCACAGCTGGTACATAATAGGTACATAATAATAATTTATCTGGATACACATATTGCCCCTTCAGATACTACTCATCTATCTAAATCTGCCATTCCAATTCAAACCCAATATCAATTGATTACCCCCATATTGTTTTTTTCTCCTGGTGATATAGAGTCAAATATGCCTTTTCATCAGCCTCATGAGTACCTACAGGAACCTCAAAGATGGTTACAAAAACTCATATTTCTTGAAAAACTATCACCAGGTGAGTTCTTCTTGGTCTCAATTCATTCTGAACATCTCTCTCTGTCTCTCTGTCTCTCTTTCTCTCTCTCTCTCTCTCTCTCTCTCTCTCTCTCTCTCTCACACACACACACACACACACACACACACACACCACACCCCTTTTCAATAAAACTACTATTAACCTTAACTGCTAAAAAAACCACACATATACACACACAAATCAAAACAGTTTATACACAGATTCAAATGCCTATAACAGCATAATGCTAAAAGAATAAAATGGAGAAGGGTGATGTTAAAATTGTACTAATAACTAAAGAGAGATGAAAAAAGGGATGGCATCTTACAGATAACAAATACGTGCTTCATAAATATTTGGGAAAAATGCATGGTGTTGGAGGTTAGGAAGGAAAGCAATAATAATTTTATACTTTTGTGGCTGATTTTACATTTACAAAACACTTTCCTCCCAACAAATCTGTATTTGTAGGTAGCATTTACATAGTGCTTTAAGGCCTGCAAAATGCTTTTTTAACCATCATTATTACCTCATTTGATCCTCCTAGCAACCTTGAAGATAAGTGCTTATTATTATACCTATTTCACAGATGAGCACATTGAGGCAGGTAGCAGTTAAATGTGACACACCACTAATAATTGTCCAAGACCACATTCGAACTCATGTCTTCCTAACTCCAGCATTTGATACACGGCACCATGAACCAGACAAGATATTCCTTGCAAGTATTCCTGTTTTATACACAAGGGAGTTATGAGTCAGATAAATGAAGGGACTTGATTTGACTTGCCCAAACCCACAGAACTATCATCACATTCAAACCCAAGTCTCCTTTCTCCATGGCCAGCACTTTTTTTCTACTATAACAGAATGAGAGAACAAAGAAGGGATAAATGAACACAGAGCATCTGGACTTCCAGATTCATCAGTGATAGGTGTGAGTCCCATAGCCATTCACAAAGTCATTTACTTTTAAGACACCATTAATGCCTTCTTTTAAGAAGCCTCAACAGTATAAAATAAACAAAACAGTAGCAGCTCCGCCGTGTGTTATTTCTGGCTGACGGTTCTGCCCTGCACTACTGGCTAGTCTTTTGTCCTATGGTGCTGAGGTCTGCTCCAGTAACAGAGGCTGACTACTGTCCCCAAAGGACCCTGAGAAAAACAAGTGGAAATCTCTCTAGAGGGCTCAGCATAAAGTAAGGTTTTACATAAATAAATTCCCATTTAACATTTTCTGGAAAATAATTCATTAGTTATCATTTCCGACATAGTATTTATGAATTTTCTTAGCCTGGTAATAAAAGCAGCATATATCCAAACAAGCTTCACCACTGTCTTTGTAAAATAGAGTTCATTATCTTTTTTTCTCTTGAAGATTAAGGCCAATGAATAAAAGAAAGAGGGATTTTGCCCCTATATTTAGCACTCCTTACAACATCATGTCTCACAGGTATTAAAAATAGACCAAAATCAGCTGAACACGTTCTGTAAAATCATTAAAAATGGTAGGGCTTTCCAAGTGGAATATTTAAATGTATGCTACTTCCAGCTCCAGCTATATTGCTTGGATTTTTTTAATAGGGAAAACAGTTCTATAGGGAACACTTCCTAGGAAGGAACCTCCCAAGAATGATAGGTTCAAGAAGTACTTTCCCCATATTAGGTATTGTTTGGCAATGTCCCTTAGGATTATGATACAATAGAAAGCAGTATCAGTAGCCTGGGAAGCAATTTATCTCCAAGACCCCCAAGTCTTCTTTCAGAGATGTATTGCCACATGCCCAACCAGGAATTTCCCTGAGTCATTCCCCCATTCCAATCTGAGAAAAAAAATAAAAATATAAACCAATTCTGATATGTCATCAACAAATAAGTGTGAATTAGTTTAATCAGTTACTCTTCTGAAAAGTAATGGCATTTTGTGTTGAGGAGGGTGGGGCTTCCCTTTTTCAAGGAGGGAGTAAGACTGATATCTCCCCACCAGCAATTGGAAGATTTAGCCCTGTTTCTTGGAAGTTCTTTTTTGTTTTTAACGTTTTACTTTGTCTCCTACACTTTTAAAAGTGATAAAGCTGACAACCTTGCTAATCTCAAAATATTCTTACTTGAAGGTAAGGGGCAATTGGGAGTGCCTGGTAGGCAAGATGAAAAAACACAGTATTTTGCCAGGTGGTTTGGAGCTAAAAATAGAAATGTTCATTCACTTAAAAAACTTCTTTAGGCAGAGAAAGTAACCTTTATAGGGGCTTTTCTAGGCAAATGGGTCTGCAACTAGGCTAGCACTGAAGTGGGAATAAGCCGTTTTCTCAGGCCTGGTTTGAAAGAAGCCACTTTCCAGAGAAGAGGGCCTGAGGAAGTAGCTAAAAAAGAATACCACCCAAGGGGAAAAAAATAACTAAAGTCACAAAAAGGTTTAAAAGTGACTGACAGAATTGTGCCCAGGCTCAAGGACTGAACATACAGCATAACTATTACTGGAAAAAATACGTTAACACCCACCATTTTCCAGTATGAACCATCCAATTCAATTGGAAAAGTCATTTTCAGAGAGCATGCTTCTTCCTACTCCATGACATTGCCTTTCTCTATTCATCCACAATTCCCAATGAGAAAGAGCATCCACCAATCCCTTCACATGTGTCCTAGAGTGAAAGGAGGGTGGGATCTATACCCAAAGGTCCTCTATCCAAATCTAAGTTTTCCTATTTACCATCTACCTGTTCTGAGACAAATTGTCTGACCTCTCTAGGCTTCACTTTCTTGATCTGTAATAAGCACCTACTTCATGTTAGGCATTGTGCCAAGGCACTGGGAATAAATAGAAAAAGAAAAAAATAAGAAATAGTCTCTGTTTTCAAGGAGCTGCCTTCTTGAGGGGGACAATATACATACAAACAAGTGTGCAAAGAATACAAAGTAGTTAGGGAAGGTGACCAGAAGCAGTCTTGAGAGACGATTCAGTGAGGCAGGGATAAAGAAGGAGCATATTCCAGTAATGGAAGATGCTCGGTGAAAAGACACAATGATAAGAGACAGAAATGGAATGCTACATGTAAGGGAAAGGTCTGAAGTGAAGGGAAATGTATTCATTATGGAATGGGAATTACAGAAGGCACAATCAAAGATGTGAGCAGAATTGGACTGGGATGTGGGAGGAATAAGATAGAAGAGAAAGGGAATAAGGGAAATGGGGGATGTCAGGCTGACAGGGGAAGCTCAGGATGACAAGAGAGGTATTTTCTAAAAAAAAAAAACTAATTTGAAGAAAAGAGAATAAACAAAGAATGGAAAGATTGCTGCTTGGCCATGGTGAGATGAAAAGATAGGACTGGAAGGGATGAAGGAACAAAGATTCAGCCTTGGACACTTCCTAGCCCAGTGACCCTGTACAATATACTGAACTTCTGGCTGCCTCGATTTCTTCATATGTAACATAAGGATAATACTAGCACCTGCCTCCCAGGGTTGTTGTGAGGAGGCTAAAAATACTCTTTTTCAGGCAATTGACACCGGTGCCTGAAAAATAGTAGGCACTTAATAAATTCTCATTAATTTGTTTAAGCTTTAAGTGAACTACATTTTTTCACACTGAAAATACTATCAGATGTGATAATTGACACAACTCTCAGTGATATTTGAAAGAGCATGGAATATGGGAGAGCTTCTGTAGGACAAAAAGCCAAGAATCCCCATTTTCAAACAAGGAAGAAAACAGTCTGCAAGCTATAGATTCATTAACTAAACTTCAACCCCTGGGAAAATTCTAGAATGGAACATTAAAAGATGAGTAAACATCTAGCGAAGAAAGGAGTGATTATACAAGGCAGCTAGGTGGCCTAGTGGAGAATGTCAGTTACATAATCACAAGAATATGATGGAATCCTCTGCCTCAAACACTTACTAGCTGTAGGCCTGGTAAGTCACTTAACCTTCCCTTGTTTTGCTTTCCTCATCATGGACTTAAGAATAGCACCTGCCTCACAGAGTTATGAGGATCAAGTAAAATCTCATATGTAAAGGATTTTGTAAATCTTACAAGTACCATATAAATGCTATCTCTTAAGGCAAAGAACTAGAATAACCTCAACAAGAATAGGCCAAGTCAGGTTAACCTTATTTCCTTTCTGCAACAAGCTTACTAAACTGGAAAATTCAGGCGATAGAACCAACCTACATCTTAGCAAATCTTTTGATAAAAATATCTCATTCTAGTTTCATGGAAGAAATATAGATGTGCAGAACAGCTGATAATAAAGTTAGATGGATTTATGTATGGTTGAAAAACCATATCCAAATGGTCATTGTTCATGATTAACTGGACAAGATATCTCCTCTTCAACCAGTGACTTGAATAAATCAATAAGGGATTTATAAGCATATAGAATTACATATTTATTATGTAATTATAATACTTTATTATATAATTATATTCATTCTATTATTATGTGTGATCAGCAATATGTAATGTGTTTTAATATATAATTCTTAAATAATTTTATACACACACATATATAATTTATAAGTCTATGAGGGATACTAACCAAACTTGCACATGATACCAAATTTGGGGGAACAGCTAACAAAAAACAGAATCTTCATGAAGTAGAGAATTGTGCTAAATTTAGTAAGATTAAATGCAATCAGGATAAATATAAAATCTTAATCTAAAGTGGAAAAAAGTCAGCTTCAAAAGTACAAGATGAGGGAGGAATATGCAGCTAGCAGTTTGCCTGAAAAAGATCTGGGAGGGGAGGGTGCTTAGTAGATTGCCAACTCAATATGACATAGCAGTATGATATGGCAGCCAAAAAAGCTAATGCAATCTTGGCCCTCATTGAGAGGAGGAGGGAGAGAGAGTGAGAGAGGGAGAGACAGAGAGACAGAGAGAGAGAACTTTCAGAAATATAGAGGTAAAAGGCCCTCTGTACTCTGTCCTAGTCAAACAATATCTGTAGTGTCATATGAAAATTGTGTAATATAGTTGATAAACTAAGATTGATCATCTGAAAAACATTCAAAGGAAACCACCTAAGATTAAAGTCCTTGGGTTCATGTCATATGAAGATAGAGTGAAGTAACTGGGAGTCATTAGCCTACAGAAGAAATAAATAAAATTTATAAAATAAAATAAAATTCAAAAACTCAGGAGAAATAAAGTAATTGTCTTCAAATAACTGAAGTGTTGCCCTATAGGACAGGGATGAGACTTTTTCCATTTGGCCTGAGAAAATGGAAACAGGAAAAAATTAGTAGGAGAGGCAAATTTAGGATTAATATCAAGAAAAACTTCCTGACAATCAAAGCTCTTCAAAAGTAGAATAGGCTACTGGGTCTTTGTAGAGGCTTCAAGCAGAAGACAGATGATCACCTGCCAGGTATCTGGAGGAAGAGATTCCTGCTGGGGGTTGGACTAGACCAGAGGGCCCTCCTAAATCTAAAATTCTGTGATAATTTAGCACTTAGTGACAGAGTTTTATATCATCCTATACAATTATTTCATAAATGTTTCTCTAAAATGGACCAAGACTCCATTTCATTGTAGTTCCCATAGTGCTGGTCACATTGTATGCCCTGTATAAATACTTCAGGGTCTCCCCATCCACATGACTCCTAAATCCTGTATGATACAGTAAGTACCTACATAGGAACTGTATGAGGGTAACATTAACTGGTGAAGCAATTGAAACAAAATCTGCTTGAATGGCAGTTCAGAATCCTAACACTCTATTTTTGCTATTAGATAGACAGATCAGATCCTTGCCTCTCCATAACTGAAGAACAACAAGAGTTCAGGAATTTTCCTGTATGTGAAACTTACAAAATCAAATGCCTGTTGAACAGTTAAGCCATTCACTTTATCAGTCTTTTTCTTGGCAGCTTGCTTTCAACAAGATGTCTCCCATATTAAGCTTATGCAATATAATTCCTTGGTAAAAGAGAACAATCATTAACTGTGATGACCCTCTGAATATTAATATTGAGTAATAAACTAGGGGACTTTCACTTGGCAAGATGTTTGCCACTACCATGGAGAGTACCTACTGGATCGAAGTGGAAGGATAACCAATATAAATTGTGAGACCATTCAAATGCTGTTTTGTAGATGACACTATGTTATTCATATTAAGCCTCAAAACACTGCAGAATCTCCTAAATGAAATCAACAAAAATTAAAAAGAGTTTGGAAAAATCAACTCGATGAAGAAATGTCTGCTTTCCAGGAAATGCTATGGAACTGGATGGAGAGCCCAGAATTAGACAAAGATGATCTTCGATGCCTCTTAGAATCCCAAGTCTCCTTCCAAACTCAACTCAAGCAATACCTCCTTTAGAAGGCCGTTCCTAATCCAGGTGGATGGTAAAGTCCGCCCCAACCCAAAGTTACTTCACTTATTTTTTGTATATCTTTTGCATGAATTACAGTATGTTATATCACATTCTGAATAGAGGAACTGGTCCTGGTTTAAGTTCCCCTTTTGGCACATGTGCTCAGTTATTTAACCTTTTACTGTCCCCAGGAATTATCTAAGATTATGAATTGCAAAGGAGAGACTAAGTTGTGCCAAGCACAGAAATAAACTCACTGAGAATTCCCTATACCACTGAAGTCACTGGTCTGACCAAAGACAAAAACATTTTGCAATAAACTTTTTGTAGGATCCACTCAGCTCACTTTCCTAACTTGAACTCCTTCTGGCAGTCTGAAGTCCCCATTTCCCCAAGGGCAGTGACTATTACTCTCCCTCTTGGTTTAAGGGGTAATCCTGAGAGTTGCTGGAGTTTCACTCATGATCCCTGTTATGCTTACCACTGACTACCAACTAGACTTAACTAGTACTTGCAAAAGAAGGATATTTACTAAGCAGATAGAGTAAAAACAGTTGTTATAGAAACAATCCCTTAAAACTAGGGCCAGGCTTCCCCCTTCTACACACAAGTTTCCTGAAGAAATTAAACTCAAAGTTATAATAAAATGATATTGGGCACAAGTATAGGAAATCCATGTGCCACAAGAGCTCCTAGTTACTAATCCCTTTCTCTCTGTGTCTGTCTCCCTCTCAAGTGTTTATCAAGACATTAAAAAAAACCTTATAAAGTTTCCCTGAGTATCTGCTGGGCTCTGAGGGTCAATGTCCATGTTAAAATACCAGAATTGCCTTTCCTCAATGTTTACAGTTGGTCCTCAATGTGTCTCTTGGCATCCAATGCAGACACTGCAGTCAGTCACTGCTGCTCCAGGGATGCTGTTACTTGTTCCAGTGGATATGAATGGACCCTTCAGGGGCTTTCAAACTTTATGGGGTCCTAACTCTGGAAATTCCATCTCTGTATATCTTGTTGTCTTTTCTCAGGATATATTCAGTTATCCCTTAGCACATCTCTCCTTATTCATAGCCGGGTGCATTGTCTTTTCCTAGTGCAGTATCACTGCCAACATGGTCAATGGAGAGAGAGAATTAGCTAGAGAAAGGCTCCCAAACCAACTTCTACTTAGGCACCTGGAATCTCATTCACTCAGGAATTTGGAGTCTTTCCACTTGAATGACTCTGAACTAGCTTGCTACACATCCCCACGCTCCCCAACCCCCACCAAAACACAACCCACTTCAAAAGTAAAACATAATCTTCAACCAATCAGAAGATATACTATGTGGTATCATCTGTCTTTACCTAATGACCAAAGTCCCAGCAATCCTTTCAAATGAAGAAATGATTTCTACTTAGTTTACTTTTGATTGGCTGATTAGACTAACATGTCTTCAGTCAATATTTGGGTATGGAAGTACTCTCTCACTCTTCACTAATATGAGTAGATGCTGTCTCTCCTAACAAAATGTAGTGTGTCCTTGAAGGAAGAAACTAGGTCACTTTTGACATTCTCTCCCTAGAACCTGGCACATACCAAGAGCAACAAATGTTTGTTGATTGATACAAGGTCCCTTCCAGCTTAAAATTCTAGGACCTTATAAGTGCCATGAATATTATATTAAAGAGCAATGACGAATCCCAATTTAATCCACAATATCTCAAAATATTATCAAGGGGGTATACAATTCCCCACTGATCATACCTAAGGATTGACAAAAATGGGTAGTATACATTTAATGTATCTAGCCTATGGTATAACTGAAAAATGAAGCATGTTATACTGAATAGAATACCAAAGTTGGACCCCAAGACCTGGGTTCAAATCCCATCTCTGCCACCTACTCCTTCTGTGAGCTTGGGAACCTCTCTTTACCTGTAAAATGAGAGAACTAAACTAGCTGAGTTCTCTCATTGTCTTCCAGATCTATGTCTATGATTTTAACATATAATAATAAAGTAACTGCCTGGATTAAGAAAATCCATGTTCCTGTCTTCTGGTCTGTAGCTATACAATTTAAGTGCTCTCTTCCCACAGCTCTGAACCAAGAAATAGGATCAATAGCAAGTTAAATAGCACCTTGAACATCCTTATAGAATTCTCCAGCAGGTAGGCAGCCATTCATTTTTTATATGGGACAAGGAGTATAAGTAAAAGCAAGGGGATGATGTTTATGAACTCACTGTTCCATTAGAGCTTGGGAAGAAACTTCTATTTTCTTCAACCACAAGGTGCAATAAGCCAAACTCTTAGTACATATCCAGCAGATTGTCTCTTTTATTTGCATCAATATGTCTACCTCTGATAACTCTAGGGAATACTTCCTTGAGCTCAGGACACAAAAAAAGAACCATTGCATGCTAAAAATGGTGAAATTCTGCATTTTTTCAGTTCTAGATAAATGGTTAACCAGCATGATTTCATGTGCCATTTATAATAATATCTTGTTAAACTGATCATTCTATTTTGTTCCAAATCTGTGGAAGGAATTACTTGTCTTAATGTAATTTTTCTTTTTGGGGGGGAAGATGAAATTAATTCAGAAAAGACTCTGAAAGTCAGGGTCACCAACTAGGATATCAATAATCACTATGTCATTCAACTGAACTGGTGTTTACTAAGCTACTTGATTTAAGATGCTTAAGTAAGAGTTTTAAAAGACTACCAGCTTCCAGATTATTGGATTAATCAATTGTGACTATCCATAGTAGATACTATTATTGAACTGATACTTTAACTAGTTGGAAATTTTATCTTAGGAACTTTTTCTTAGCCTTTTGCAATTTGTACTTGTTTGGCCATTTTTGATTCAAGATAAACATGTTAACATCCTAGTTGCCTCTAGTTGTTAACAGGTCATATCTCATGAATGCAATCCATGCCTAAGTAAATTTAGAGTGCTCTTGCCCTTGCTTCTCTATACCCCTCCCCCAAAATTCACAGAGCATTATGCTTGATGCACAACACTGCCAAATGTCTGTTACCAGACCATTAATAAAGATGTGGAAACTGCTTCCAAATGATGGCAATTAGCTATAATGATTAAACAAAACATGGTTTCACATTACACTGAACTGATATTTGAATGTAATTCTCTTGTGCTCTTTGGTATAAAGGTACTATATAAATTATTATTATTATTGTATTTTTAGCATCAGCAATAATAAAAACAATAATAAATCAGTCAGATTTTACCAGATTATAATTTGTTAGTGTTTCATAGAAGCTTATTTTGTAGATAAAGGTTTGTTAACTTTTTTTCAGGGAATGTGGGCATAGCTTATTAGTTTTTCAGAGTATATGGGCACTGCCATAAAATGTCTCAGTATGATGAAGTACCTTAGAAATCAGATGAGTATTAGTCTTTGTATGCATTATATGTTACGCAAAAATCCCTTAATCTGCACAGTTAGATTAGCTTTACTCCATCCTGAATCGGTGACAAATCATTTAGGGCTGTTTAAAACCAATTGAACAGTCGATACACTTTTAAAGAGGGCTATTAGCAATGCCTAAAACAAGTATTAACTTCCACTAAAGTCCTATTCTGATGTCTCATCATGGGGTGAATGAGACCATGGGTTCTCAAAGGCTATGCCTGCTGAGCTGAAGCTCTGGCAGGTCCAACCAGGCTGGGAAGGCTGTCTATAATAAGGTGTAGAGTGGTTGGGATTTCATTAATGGAGGAAGTACCACACCAATTAAATCACTTGAAGTATCCTTAAAGTATTTAAGTGGAGTACTAGAGCAATGCAAATGTCAAGTTACTTATGACTTGAGATAAAATGAAAGACAAAGCAATGAGCCCATTAAAAAGTACTTGGGAGCTTTGCAACTTTTTAAAGACAGACACAGGAAGACAGGAATCCTATCTGGACAGGGCTATATTTATTCTGCTCATATGAAGTCGAGACAAATGGTCCTGAAGAGGTCTCTGTATTTGGAAAGAACTCCTTGGTCCCTTTTCAACTTTCCATACACAGGTCAAACAACACAAATTCCCTCCTACCCAATCACCTCTGCCTGTTCCCCATTACCCCCAGAGAACTTTGTGATCACTCATCAAAAAATAACAGAGTTCATGACTTCAGCGACTTCCTCTGCCTAGGACAGAGAAGTTCAAGCGAGATGATTTACAAACAGCTTTTACAAAGCCTGCTGCCAGAATCACAGATGTTTCTGGATGAGGAGGCCCAAGAAAAGATCAGCTTTTAAGTGGATGGTGTCCTGAGGACACTTTGCAAATATAACTCAAAATTTGTAAATCATTTTTTAAAGTTGGTGGCATAAGTCTGAACCATAAGTGCATGAGGAGGTAGCATCGCGGTCAGAAGACAATCATATAAAATATCTGAATGTAGGAAACGCAGATTTCCATAATCAGCCACAACCTGCTGCTTCAGAGCCCTTTAGTGCAATAGGGACCAGTGCAACAAAGCAAAAGAAGGAATTCACTTGAAATGTGCAGAAACACCTTTATAACAAAGTGTTGATTTAACCGGAATCCTTCCATGCTCTGATAAAACTATGAATGTCGAACTTTGGCCTGTTTGCAGAATGTAAGCGATTCATTTACATATGAAAGAGCCAGAAAATCAGCTGTGGGTCCACAGAAGCAACAGCTTTGGAGCCCTTTCTCAGTTCACTCAAGTTCACATACTGGAGGGATGGAAAGTTTATAGATTGGTGGAGATCACTCCGGAAAAGTCCAGAAAAGAGCCAGGTGTGAAGGAAGAACTCAGCTCTTGAGGATTCACTTAGATTTCTCTTCCTGCTCTCCACTTACCAACAGCAATAGCATTTTGCAAGCAGAAATATATGGTTATATATATATATATATAGGTTATATATATGGTTATAGGTACATAGCCTGAGAGGAGAATCCAAGGATATACTTTCCATGGCCTCCACCTCAACCTTCTGTGGAGGAGTTTGGAAGATAGAAAACCTATCTCCTGAATCAAGTCTCTGAGGGAGTAGAACTGGGGGAACCTCCTCTAAGAGTGTGGCAGTGCGTTAGTCATGAACTTTAGCTGAAGTTGAAACCAGATACAGTGGAGACCATAGTCAAGCAACAGAGGTCCACACTCAGGGCAGTAGCAATTATTTCATGCTCAACAAAGAGCAGGACATGTCCCACAGAGGTACTGTGACAGGTAAGGAGCAATTCAAAGACACCACGATTATACATGGTCCTATAGGACCAGAGTTACAAACTGTACCCCCATAGGGTGATGGGGAAGAGACACTCGTACTTAATATTTTTACTTACTCATTACACTCATACCTTATCTTTCTACTTACTCATGAGGGGAAAGAGGGAGAAAACTCTATTATGAATCTACTCAGAGCACTTGAATAAAACACATTTTCTCTAAATTAACTGTCTTTTGGTTGACTATTAAATTACAAACCATGAGCTTTGAGCCTGGAATAGCCATTCTCCTCAACTCATGAAGTTGCCTGGGACACAGAAAAGATAAAACTGGTCTTTGTAGAAACTATTTATACCTTTTTGACTGTAAGACCAGCTGACTGTCCACTACACCATGCTGGTTCACCTGCTAAGTACACTCATTCAAAGACTTATGACTCTACTCGCATGTTACCCCACTACCCATGCAGCAACCCACTCCTCTAGTAAATATGCATAGTATCTATACATATCAACACATAGTAAACAGTCTTTTAGAGTTGTTGTGGCTTTAAAATAAAATCATCTAACCAAGGCAAATCAGGTGATGAACCTCTGTGAACTCAGGCTGGTGCTGAGAAGACAAAGCAGGCCCATCCTCAAAGCTGTTGTAGCCTGGTAGTGCTTGACAGAGTGTATGCTCTTCTGACAGCCTTTGAGAACCTAGGGTCACATCCACAGTAGGTGAAACATCCAAGAAGGTGAAATAATTTGGTTCCCACGACTGGTAACACAAAACCTTATTTTTTAGTTATTTGCCTGCAAATCATGGTCCTCCTGCATACCTCTTAAACAATATTTATACAGCAATGGATATATAGATCTTATTAGGACCAAAAAAACAAAAAAACAAAAAAACCCAAACCTTCCCAAATTGAACTATTTGTAACTTTCTCCCTCAAGTTTCACTCACCCCTGATTTGAAATGCAATGAAAGCACATTATTACTGTTTAAGATGCAAAGTACTGCCCTGAAAAATATTGCTTTTTTACCTGAGGTGAAACAAGTTATAAATTAATGGTTGGTAGAGAGCAAGGTACATGGTAAATAGAAATTCCTTAGAACCATGTGTGGGCTATTCTCCAATAATGAGGTTATACTTGGGAGTGGATTAATTACTCTTTTTCTTCCAACTTAATTTATTTCATACTTTAAGAAACCAAAGTGTCCAGTAGCCACTATACTTGTGACAAAAAAACACAATAAAAGCAATTTCTCTGATCCAAAAAATGAAGCGTTCCCGGTAATGCATTTTTGAATCCAGCATACCTTCCACTAATGAGGTTTCAGCATGCTATAAATAACACTAATGAGACTTTGTCTTGCCCATGTAATATATTTCCTTGATACAGCTTTAGATTCTCTCATGTTGCGTGGAAAACTAACAGCCTTAGAAAGAAATGTCTTCCAATAGCACATTAAAACCAAAAGCACAATTAAATATAAATGAATTCAGTAATTTAATTGCACTATTGTCGCTTTAAAAAATTCAAAAGAAAAGTAATGATGTCATTTTTTAATCGGTAAATAATAAAAGTGCTGCGGGGTTGGTGCAATATTTAAATAAACATTTTTCTTGAAAAGGGTAGGATGCAAAGACCACGTTACATGTTTAAGAAATCTTGTGGTTTGCAAGAAACAGACTTCCTTGGGTTAAACTGTTCTAATCCTCCAAATGCCTTAAAGCAAAGAAAGAGGCCTTAATTTCAGTCTTTTGATAAAGTTAAATTCTATAACCTCCAGCTTCCTTCCATATTCTTGCTTTCAGAATGTTTTCTGCTTTGGAATATGAGCAACAGCATTCATGTTAGTTTGATGAAGGTTTCAGGGAAAAAAATGCTGAGGGATCTGACTATTTGGCTACCTCTAGGGGTAAATACCTGAAAAATGGACTTTGTCATCAGAAAAGCAATCATTATTATGTAGCGATGATGTAGCACTTTAGCTTTGGCAAAGTGTTCAAAAATCATTAAGTAGGCTGCCTCTCATACAAGGCCTGACCTAGCCCATCCTCACTTCGATTATTCTTTCTGAGAAAATCAGAGACGTGAAAATAACTGAAAAGGGTGATCAAACCAAAGAGTTTGAGCTTCACTTTATATTGATTTGTATTCAATTACAACTAAGAATCTATATACATAGATGTATAATTTATATATAAATTACCACTTTATATATAAATTATCACTTTAATGCTTAATAAAAATCAATATAAAAATTAAAATGTTTAAAAGTAATTTAATTTTAATTTAAAAGTAAAAGTAAAAAAGCAACATTATGGAAAAATATGGGAAATGCATTTATTTTCAGCATATTATCTTTTTAAGTTATAGAGATGCTACAGAGATTCATTGAATCAAAATACTCAAAAATAATTAAGGAAAGAAACATTAAATATCACCTTAACTGGGTCCCTAACATAGAACAGAGCTACATCTGGAGAGATGTGTGCTTTTCCTAAGTTTTCCTGATGGAAAGATTTGACAGACACAAGGTATCTGTTACCTCTTGGTGCTGGTATCTGAGAAAGAAATGGTAGATCTCCATAAAGCAATTGATTTGGTGATACACAAATGAAGCCCATGCTATAGCTGTTCAAACTGACCTTTACATTATGTGTATCTAAACTTGACAAAATGGTACTGAGTTTGAACGTTTGTTTGTTTGTTTGTTTGTTTTTAATTCTCATGATTCTCTTTTATTCAAATAGTATTTAGTGTTCTGGTAGCAAGTCAACATTTCCCATTTAAAGTCTAAAATAAGAAAGAATAAATTATATTTATTTATATATATTATATTATAATTATGCTTAGTTGTTTTCATTTTTTAATTGAAAGAATGATAAGTGGTACCTCACTAAATCAACTAATGAACTAATGGAACCTCACTAGACTTTTGTAATGGTCAGATGAGAATATTTACAAATTCCATGTAAAAGTATCATATAGATCAGTGGCTCTCAACCTTCCTAATGCCACAAGCAACCTTTTAATACTCGTATGTGGGTGTATCTACATGTGGGCAGACCCACCTAGAGATGGATAGAGGAACATGGTGTCTCAGTTCCTGAGACCATTAGAAATATTTGTTTTCCGATAGTCTTAGGCGACCCCTGTGACCCCTGTGAAAGGGGTCATGACCCACAGGTTGAGAACCACTGATATAGATGTTGACAGGAAGAGGAGAAAAGAAAGCAGAGGAGGAAAACCATGAGGATGTGATCACACTGGAATATAGAATAAGGTAGACTACAAAGTTTGAAATAATTAGTGTGGGGCTGAACTCAATGATTTCCAAGTTTCCTCATATCTCAAAGATTCTCTATGACTTGTGTTGACCCTACTGTCATTAGCTCAATATTGTATGGCCTTTGGTAAGTGACTTCATTCATGTGAATCTCAGTTTCTTCTACATGTCAAATGAAGCGGTTGGGATTAGGCCCTTCCAACTCAAAACAATTTATGATAACTAATTCTAGAGTTGAATCAAGCTTATCCTTGGGAAGGTCTTTCTCACAACTAAGCTATGTACATAGTACTGAGGTCCATACTCCACTCTCTGTGGTGGTAGAAGATGAATGGGTTAGTTTGCAGAATACCAATGGTCTGAAGAGGCTTGTTTAAATATAGTATGAATTAGTTGATAGAGCAATGTTTTTGGAGATAGGAAGCCCTAATCTTTCTCGCTAGCTGTATGTCCCTGGGAAAGTCACTGATCATCTCTGTGCCTCAGTTTCCTCATGTAAAAAGGAGAGGTTTGGACTTTATGGCTTCTAAGGTATCTTCCAGTTCTAAATCCGTAAGTTTATAATTTCCAAGGAAGAAAAATATTGGATATCCATACTGAGGATTTGGGGGAATGAATACTAGAGAAAAAATTATTAATTGGGGAATCCCTAATCACTTAGATGAAATTCTCAATGATGACAATACAAAGCACAAGTCTTTGTTTAAAGCAAAAGTTCTTAACCTTTTTTGTGCTAGACACACAAGGGTGGATGGACATTTTAATGTGACCTGAAGGAATAGTCCATGGACAATGTTCATGAAGCCCGATTCCTATATGGAGAAAGGGGTTTCTGAATCACCTAGGAAGCATAATCCTGGAATCTAGTCTTTTAGTAAAAGAACAAAGATTTACTAGGCAGCACTTAGGGAGGTGCCGTATGGGCAATCTCAGGTACAGACCTCCTAGAAAGAAAAGAGGGTTACTTGATGCATTTTGCTCCTAAGATAAAAACAATATTATCCATAACATTCTGGTGCAGCGTCCTACCTGGAGAGTGATGCCAGGGAGCTCTTCTGGCAGCACAGGTCCAATGGAAAGTGTTTTGCTTATTCATCTCAAAGAATGGTGATTCTCCAGTGGGAGTGAGGCACTCCCACTTATAGGCAATAAATCCAATTCCATTTTATTCCATCAGTTATGTAAACACAAACAATGCAACCTATACCCAACTCAATCTTGACATATTGAGGGGACTTTACATTGGAATGAATGTTATAAATGTTCAATCTGTTTATTTGGTCTTTCTTAACTATCACTAGATCACAGGTTCCTAGTGGTTGCAGAGTTCTTTTATACTAAACTTGGAAGGCAGCCAGTACAGATCCTGCCTCATAAAATTATCCTCAACAAGTGTGCTTGATGACAGTCACCCAGTATTGCCATAATAACCTACTCTACATGTGTCAGAGGAACATTAGGAGGATAAAAATGATACAACAAGGGAGCACTCATTCTAGAAACCAAAAAATAATAATAATAATAATACAAGCAGATACAAAATGGTATATTATGAACTTTTCTGGGCCTTAGATTCTAAAAGATCAGTGTTGGATCAGATGATCCCCATAGCTCTTGAACCTCTCATTCCCTGTTCTTATTATAATTCTATTTCTTCAATTAGCAGAACTTGCCTGCCCACCACAGTCCTGAATCAGGTGCCTAAATTTCTGGACATTTCCCGTCTAGTGCCATATACACTTTGTCAAGCCATCCAAAGCTCATCTCTAATCCCAAAATTGCTACCACACAATCTCTTTCTATGCATTTTCTTTAATTCCATAAGACAGGAGAAACAGCTGTGTTAAAGCAACTGATCGTTCATTCCAGTGCTCCTGGCTGTAACTCAAAGAAGCTGCAATCACTTGGAAGCTGCTGCTGTTCAGGAGAACTAAGGGAAGCAGACTGAATTGACAACCAAGTCCTGCCTGCAGATTTCTTCCTGTCACCTGTAGAATACATCAGTGTCCTAGCTTCAACAGACAGTCAGTGAGCTGCACGAGCATCTCCAAAAAACATACACTTTTGCTATTATTTCTGTACAAAAACCAAAGACTCCAGCAAGCTCTTTGGTTTTCCTGGACAACTGCCCAAAGTGCTGGATAGAAAGAAAAGCTGCAGGTTGCCCACAGTCCTCTAGTTTGAATGGCTAAAGACAATTAAAAGAAAAATGCCAAATGTTGAATAGGTACAACTCTGCCTAATGCTGCGTAGGTTCTACTGTTCCCTTTGCATGGTCTTGCTTTGTTTTGTTCACGTCACCGTGTCCTGTTTTAGTCAGATAGAAACGAGAGAATATTGTTTTTGTCTAATTGCTTTACTCAAAGCTCTCACCAAAGGCAAACCACACTGGAATTTTATTATTTTTAGAATACTACAGGGTTTTAACTTTAAGCAGTCATGTGATCTACAGAACCACAATGATCCTTAAATGAACCATTTTCCCCCAGTCTCAGGAAAATGTGTGTGTGTGTTTGTCTGTGTGAAGTCCCACACAAGGTTAGCAAAATATGCTCCAAGGCCACATCAGCATCTATTTATAAGCATACCATACACACATGGGATTTTTAAAGTGGCACTTGATGTGCGGTAATAGTTTTTTCCCCGCTAATGTAGAAAACTTAGTAGAGGTCAATATGATGTATCATTTTCTAAGTCACTTTTGTTTATTAAGAAATTCAGAATAATAGGATCCAACCTGAAAAAAGTCAATGCAGTCTAAAAATAACGAAGTGCATAACAAATTTGTCCTCATTTTCTCTTAATAGAAGGTGTTTCTTGTGCTCTGGTAGGGATGACCTATCCAACACATAACCTTGTACAGTCAATTTATTCCTTCATCAGACATTCATTTGTGAGAGATTTTATTGTGCATTGTCTTAACATAAAACTGCAGCACAAAGCAAGCTTTCATTTAATAGATCGGTTCTTTTATCAGGAAACCTATCTAAAAGGCATTAGTTCAAAAGAAAGAAGAGTTGATGTGAGAATATCGTTTAATTCTCCTACAAAGCTGTGTTTTCTCACTTCGGGTAGAAGGATTTCTCAATCAAAAACCCTAAAGTCATAGTTTGTATAGTACCTTATAGTCTTCAAAATACTTTTTCACAAATATCATCTGATTTGATCCCAACAACAACCTTATGAGGGAAGTAGGGGATATACTCTGATTTCCACTGTGGCTGTCACACAGAGAGCAGCAGGGCTTGAACTAAATACTATTTTCTTATTCAGAATCCAGTGATCTTTGCAATGCACCTCCCAAGCTACAGGGTATGACCTAAGGACATGAGACAAGGGAATCCTGCTCCGATGTCACTCCATTAGTCAAGGTTCTTAAAACCACAACACAGAAGATTCATTCCTTTGGGAAGAAGGGTTTTTGTTTGGCTGATTTTTTTTGTCTCTAAGAATCACCTATTAAAATGCAAATATCCATGGGATAGTAATGTCCTTTATGAGAAAACACTTTAGCAGGAATTAATTGATGGATCGGAAAAAAAAGGAAAGTGCCTAGGAGGTGGGGGGAGGAGACACTGAGGAGACACCAAAAGACAGGAAAGATGTTCTAAAAAGTAGGAGGAGAACAACAAAGAAAAATTTTAATCAACTCACACTCTTGTATAGGACTAACCCTGAAGACACAAATTCTACAAAATAACTATTTATTAGCAGAGCCTGGACTATTACAATAGCCTCCTAATTGGTCTCTCTGAATCCCTTCTCAACTATAAGCCCATCAATAATAACTGCCAAAGTGACATCCCTAAAGCATAAGTCTGACCATGCCAATCCCCTGTTCAAGAAATTCCCATGGCTCCTTCTTCCCATACTCCTCCATTTGACATCCAAAGCCCTTCACAATCTGACTCCAACTATTTTACCATACCAACCGCACATTACTCCCTGTCACACACTCTAAATTCTAGTGTATCTGGCCAATTTCTCTTCCTAGTATGAGAACATTCTAACACCCACTAATTCCTATTGTACTGCCTAACACTGTCCTAAAATGTTCTCCTTTCTCACTACAGCCTCTTAAAACCCTTAATCTTTCTGCTCATCTCCAGCCACATTCTCCAATAGGCATTTCCTACTTCCCCCAGTTATCAATGCCCTCACCCCCACTCCAACACTTTGCATTTCTTTTGTATATATTCTGTATTTATTTCTCAATAAATTGTAATCCCTCTCCTCACTCCTCATCAGAATAGAAGTTCTTGGAAGACAAAAGCTATCTTAATTATGTATTTGAATCCCTAGTGCCTGATATATTGGAGGTATTTAATAAATGCTTGCTGATAAATTGATAACACCCTAAATACAAAGAAATGGGACAAAGCATTTAAGTATATAGAATAAAACCCCATATTTTAAAATAGTATAATCCTGCACTTATGAAAGACAACACGGTCTTCTAGATAGAAAGCTGGCTGAAAAACCAGGATGCCTGGGTTCAAAAATACATCCTGTTTGTTTGACCCCTAAGCAAGTCACTTCCCTCCCTGCTCAATATCTCTTTGCTCCTAAAATGATAAATTGTAAAGACGAAGACAATGTGCATTGATAGAGGGAATTTTCTCACCTGAAAGTTACCTAAACTAATGAACAAATCCAGTCTTTATTCCTATTCCTAAATTGGTCACTTCAGTCAGAACTATGGTACATCTATCTGTGTGAAAGTTGAGTATTCTGATCCAATTATCACCAGCCCCTAAAAGTTAGTTTTGTGCATGAGAAAAGCAAATATGAAGAGACCCCCCCCACCTCTGATGTACGCTGGACCAGCATCAGAAGACACACAGGTCAGGCATTTAGAGCTGGAAAGGACTTTGGAAATCAGCTAGCCAAACCCTCTCATTTTACAGATGAGGAAACCCAGGTCATGGGAAGTTAAGCAATGTGTTGAATGTCACATAGTTTGCAAGTGGGAGAGCTAGGATTTGAACTTCTCCCTCCAAATCCAGACCTCTCCCTGGGCCAGGAGGGCACTTGAGTTTCAGCTCCTGTCCTCATCCTCACTCAGCCTTCTCTAATGGCCATGGTAAGTCTGAGGGGCAGTTCCTTGCCATACAATGAGACAACAATTGCCATTACCACCTCTTGTTGGGGTTGGTTGTTGTAAGAATCAAATGATATTATCAAGGTTAAAATGCATTTAAAAATGCAAAGTGGGGGGCAGCTGTGTGGCACAATGGATAGGATCAGGAGGACCTGAGTTCAAATCTGGCCTCAGACACTTACTAGCTGTGTGGCCTTGAGCAAGTCACTTAACCCTAATTTCCTCAAAGAAAAATGTAAAGTGATATGCATAAGTAAAGTAGCATTATAATACCATGATGTTGAGATATAGATAAGGCACATCACTGTGACAGAGAAGGATGCTGCCTACTTTCACCTGCCTTCATGAAATTGGCCCCTTTAGATGTCCCCTTAGGTCTTACCCTGAGTTCCTCACATTGGAATTCCAAGTGTTGTGTAGGTACAAATGGAGAAAATGGACAAGAGTTGCCTTGAGCACTACAGAGAAAGAAGTTGAGCAGAGGGGAAGGCTCATTTGGCACAATCTTGGATCCACGACTTTGCCAATGTGTCTTTGATCTTGACATATTCATCAAAGAAGACTTCTGCTCCTTTGAGCCTACTATGTTCTGCCTGGAAAACCCAACTGTGGTAAAAGAGGGAGGATGCAGGGAAACTGGATGCCATCAGAAGCTTTGCATTTTAAATAGCTACTTTTCTCTGCAGTCCTATGTGGGAGGGGAACATATGGCCTTACATTTATTAGACTCCTGAGTTTAGGTTTGAAACATCATATTTTCATTACAAATAAGCTTGATGACACTGCCTATTGCAATGATTTCAACGCATGGCTAATTTTATCTGTGGTGGCGGTAAGAGTGGCATATCAATTTACTGCCAGAGGAGAATAATCTGATTCTAGCATCTTACCCCTGAACCTGAGTTGTCTATTTTAATGATGAAACCTGAAACAATTGATTACTGATGGGGCTATAAAGAACCATCTAAAAGCTCGAAGAAAAAAGGAAGCATCTTTAAGAAATGTGAATGTTCACAACAGTGGGGGGTAGAGGAGAATAGAGTCTGTGTGCATCCAAGGGCACGCGGAAGGTTCACTTCTTCAGCAAGCCCAGCCAAGGGTTTCATGGAGCAGCTCAAGTCGGCACAATTTGGCCAGCAATCTGGCAAGAATGGGACTGTTTGTGAAGTTTCTTTCTTCTGCTTCTGGCCTCCAGCCAGACAAGGAAACAGCCGTGAAAGCCTCACTAATGGGCAGCTACACTCCAAGGCAGGAAGTATAGAAGAAAATAAAAGCAGAAAATATCAGGTGGAGTGAAAGGTATTCTAATGTCAGCTACCAGCCATCCTTCAAGGTCCTACCATCTCCATAGTAACTTCCTTGGCGATGCTCTCTCCCTCCTGAGAGGACTTTGTCAAAGATAATGATGTTTGTAAAATAAAGAGCTAGAAGTGCCCTTGGAGATCATCCAGTACTAATTATTATTAATAATAATCATGGACATTTATATGATACTTGGAGAGACTTGCAAAGCTCTTTTGATCTGAACCATAATCCCATGAATAAGAATGACAGATGTTATTATCTATATTTTACAGATGACAGAGGGTAAGAGACTTGCCCCATTAGCTGCTGTCACAAGGAGGATTCAAACCCAGGTTTCTTTTGATACCAAGTCTAGCATTCTCTTCACCATACCATGCTGCCTGTCCCTCTCTTATTTCAGTGCCACAATCAACCTTACATACATCTCTTTATCTCTCCTAGAAATATTATATTTCCTAGATGATTTAGTCCACGACCCTAATAGAGACTGTTTTATAAAAATTTGCATGCTGCCAAGGCATTCTTAAGATAGTAGGTGGGGAACCTGTCACCACGAGGCCACATGTGGTCCTCTAGTTCTACAAGTGCAACCTTTTTACTGAATCCAAACTTCACAGAACAACTCCTCTTTATAAAAGAATTTGTTCTATAAAACTTGGATTCAGTCAAAAGACCATACCCAAGGACCCAGAAGGCCACATGGGTCCTCAGGGCCACAGGTTTTCCACCCCGGTGTCAATTAAAATCCATGGAATACACTAATAACTGCTCAATAAATATTCAGTTCAATTTAATTCAATTCAATAAATCAACAAACATTTAATAATCATCTACTATAGGCCAGGGAATGTGCTGGGTGCTAAGGATACGGAGACAAAAATGAAATAATCCCCACTCTCAAGGAGGTTATATTTTTCAAGAGACAACATGTACATATATAAACAAATATAGAGACAGAGAGGCATGGGGGATAGAGAGATGGCTGGAAGCCAGGAATACCTTGGTTCAAATCCTAACACTGACACATTCTTGGCTCTATATGAGCAAACCATATAACCTAGCAAGTGTTCTTGGCAACTAAGACTATAAAACTAAGTGGCAGAGAATTTTCTCATCAGGGAACTCCCTATACTACAAAAAATATCATAGCTGCAGTCCCCACAAGTATACGAGAGAAAATAAATATAAGTTAGTACAGGATGGCTGAATGAATTGGGAAAAATATTCATGTAGAAGGTAACACTTGAGCTAAATCACAAGATGAAAAGGAACACTATGAAACAGAATTGACAAATAGAAGGCCAGAAGGAAGGAAGAGAAATAGGAAATGGAGGATCATCTGTAAGATACAAAGGGACGGTCAGTTTGGCTGCACGATAGAGTGGAGGAAGAGGAGAAAAGTATAATTATGCTCCAACACTAGGCTGGGGTCACATTGTGAAGACTTTTAAAGTGCAAAGATTCAACACAATGTATGAAATACAGTCCAGATTGGTTGGAATGGAGTATGTTTGTTAGAGCAGTATGAAATTAATGAGGAAAAAGAGGGTGAAGTCAAATTGTGAAGAGCTTTAAATGCCAAACACAAGAGTCAGTGTTTTATCCTAGAAGCAAAAGGGAACCACCAAGATTTCTGAATTAGAAGCAACATGATCAGAAGACACGGCTTACTTGAGCTGGACCAGAATCTATTAAAAATATATTCTAGCCCAGTTCACAAAAACTTGTATAATCACTTGTCAGCTTCCTATCCTTCCTTTCCCTCATCACTTATTTATATTTTTCCTATGTACTTATAGGAGCATGTTTGTATTATACTTATTTGTAGACATTTGTTATAATAAATGTATAAACTCAGTATGAAAGCAGGAGCCATTTCTTCTTTCTTTTAAGATCCATAGTTTAGGCTAGCACGATTCTGGCAAGATTCAACATAAATTGTTGAATTAATTGATTGATTGGCCGAATGAATGATGGATTGGCAGAATCCATTCTTGATGCTACCAAAAGAAAAAAATCCTGAAGCATCAAGTTAATATTTAAGCATCTATGCAAGTGGAATGAACAGAACTATTCTCACTAATCAGTCACAGTCCAAAGAGCCAGATCAATTCAAAGAACCAGGGGTACAGAAGTAATGACACAACCTGAGAATAACTGAAGTCCCAGTTCTCTCCAGCTACCACTAAGGCAGAAAGCAGTTTAAGCTGGGGCTCTGTCTAATACTGTTGGAAATCTGTCCAGCACTGCTGATGCATCTGTCTCCTTTATGCCCCTTTTTTAACTCACAAGAAGACTTCTGTGTGATTCGAGATAGAATCCCACCCTAGATGTACCCCCCCAAAAAAAGTTCTCCCCTACAATGTTTGCCATATCCTCATCATCTGACCTATATGAATTTCTACCTCTCTATCAAAGTAAGAGACTGAAACACTGGTTAAAGGAAGATATACCCTGTCTGTGTGATCCTAAGAACTAAGGATCTCATGGGGGAAAGGGACAGTATTAAATTTTGGTCAGCTGTTGGTTACTGGAAGAAATAGCAAAGTATCCTTCGATGGACAGGTTACTGGGAGAGGTAGAGCCGGAACAGGTCAAATAAGCTAGGAGAGCATAGGTTTGAAGCTCCCCCTATCTTCCCTAAAACCTTGGAAAGAATGTATCCTCTCTCAACATGAATGAGCAGGTCCTTGATAACTATTTGTTAAATTAACTTAATGAAAGCTTTGTTAATAAAATATATCCTTAAAGATCCTGTTTATTTTTTTGCCTTCCAAATTGATTCATCCCCATTTTTAGTTGAGTGTTCAAGAAGCTTACCTAATTTTCCATTTAGATCCATAGCACCAAAATAAAGGTAAAAATTCTGACCAAACATATCTGTAATCACAAGTTTATGGGAGCATAATAACTTACATGTCTATAAGATTTAAAAATTCACAAAGCACATCCACAGACAGATCTTTCAAGGTAGATAGTATTTTTAAGTTTTATTGATGAATTTTGCTTTTATTTTCAAGCCATATTTTTAAATAAACCCACTCACCCAGTGAGCCTTCCCTTGTTACAAAGAAAATAAAGTTAGGGAAAACCAACTGGCACACTGACTACACCTGAAAATGTATAAAACATTCCATATCCCTAATTCTTCCATTCTCCAATGAAAGAGGAAAGGTATGCTTGCTCATTCCTCATCTGGGGTCATGCAACTGGTTTCATTTTATTGTTATTTTCGTTAACATTGCTAGAGTCATAGAGTAAAATGTTCAAGATTTTCCTTATATCACTCAATAGAAGATCATCCAAGTATTCCCATGCTTCTCTGAATTCTCTGCATTCACAATATATTGTGGTAAAATAATTTTCCATTATATTCATGTAACCCATTTCCTTTATCCATTCCCAAATCAATGGGATCCCATTATTTCTGATTTTTCCTCCCACAATAAATGTTGCTATAAATATTGTGGTATATTCAAAATCTTTCCTTTTGTCCTGATCCTCCTTAAGTAATATGATTGGCAGCAGGATCTCTGAGTGAAAAGATTTTGTAATTGGATTTCTCTCTTAACTGTATCTTGGTAGAACACAGGAATATAGTACATGTTTAATAAAAGTCTGGTCATTTATTAACTTCCAGGTATTTTGTGTATTTTGAATTGAATTTCCCTATCACTTACTCTTGGTATTTTTATTACTATTTTAATGTAAGTAGTGTACTTTCCATTTCAAACATAATGAAACAAACTCAAAGAACTTGAGTGACTGGTTAAAAAATCACGATTCAGATCCAGTTCTCCTGATTCTATTATAGCAGGATGTTTCTGAATATGAGATAAGAAATAACTTAAGTACATTCTGGGGACATACTTCTTCAAAGTTCTAACACAGAAGATATGGAGCCCATGCCACCCTGCACAACTAGCCCATAATCCTATAATCTACATGCAAATACAGAGGTGAAGCAGCAGTGCCGCAGTTTTGCGGTAAATACCAGGACAAACTTTGAAGTCAAAAAAGCAATCAACATACTTCGTAGGCAGGATCACAGAAGAGTCACTCCAAGACCAATTTCTGTCTTGATACGAAATGAGATAAACACCTATTTGCCTATTATTTTGCGAAAACCACAAACCAACACATCTATCTTAATTCTGCATTATTCATTTCTTAAAGTATCACTTCCTGAAAAGTAATTGTATTTACATCAGCACTTCTCATAGGCTAAGCCTGTGGTGCTTGACCTGCAATGTACATGCAGTTATGACAGCATTGTACTACCTTCTGTGAGAAGTGACTAGACATCAGCAAAGCAAGAAAGACATGAAAGTCATGAGACATATAGTCTTCAAATGACATTAAGAGGTTGACATAACGTGGGGGGAAAGAAAATATTAGGAGGGAAATGGAACTGGAATTGATTCTATGAATTTCTTTGATCCATAATAAATTACTCTTCGATATCTGATAGTAGGTTGATTCTGTTTCATCATGACTGGAAGAGTCATATTTAACCATGATGGGAGGCATCTGAAAGGACTAGTAAGCTGTTAAAATGTTATTTGTGATTTCAAATAAGATTAAAGTTCTCTGGTTAATAAAATCACAATCTCAGATTAGAGTGAACAAAACAGAATTACAGAATTTCATAAAACCACCTCAGTCCTTGCACTCATCAGCTCACAAAAACTTAGGCGAAAGGATCTTTGGAGAATATCTAGTTCAAACCCCCACCCCCATTCAAAGATTTCGTGTATTCCTAACCTTTAAAGCCAGTATGTACTAAATTGTTAAAAACAACTTATATATTCCAATATGATAACTGGGGCATAACCACCTATCGGGCAGGGATCATTCATGTTTACACACATACACACACACACAAACACACACACAACATATAGTGAATAAAGTGAATGAATGGATGTTACTTTCTCTTGGGAACTCATATAACGTATCCTATAATATTATATAATTTGATAGGAGATATTTTGATATAAGTTATATAATCTGATATAAGATAATTTAAGAGCTGTAAGCTACATGAAGTAAGAGACACAAATGAAATAAGTATGTAAATCTCTCAAAAGATATGTAAAATGCTTTATAAATGTTATATCATTGGTGTATATGCTTATTTCTATGTATGTGTTTTAAGAGAAGGCAAGCTAGAGAAGTTGCAAGCACTAGAATTGAAATCTCAAAGTTAGAAGTGACCTCAGAGGTCACATGGCACAAATAAAGATTTATAGTTATTTGTTAAATTAATTAACTCATTAATGAGTCTGTAGCACAGTATTTTTTTTTTGTAGCTAAGAGAAAAAAAGCCCAAAAGCACCACATTGGTATTTCATCAGCTCTGCAGAGAGAGGAACCAGGGCCATTCACCAAGTGGTCACCCACTTCCTAAATTTACGAAAGGGAAACCTAGTGTCTCCAGATGCAGCCTCTTTCACTTTTGGATAGTTAATTGTAATGAAATATTTCCTACCATGAAGCCTAAATCTGTCTCCTTCAGGTTTTATTCATTATTCCTAGTTCTGTCCTCTGAGTCTAAGCAGAACCAGTCTAATTACTCTGGCATCCAAGAGCCCTGCAGATAACTGAAAACAGGGATTGTTAATCCCTCCATTAATCTCCTCCATAGTAAACATCCAGAGTTCATTCAACAAAATATCATAAGGCATATACTCCACTTGCTATTCCACACTGATTGCTCAGCTTTGTAAATTTCACAATGCTATTTCCCCCAAAATGTGGCACACAGAACTGAACACAGTATTCTAGATAAAAATTGCAACTACGGATAAACTTTTTTTAATCCATATTTTAATTCTAGTCTATTACATGTAACACTGGGTCCTCCTCCAATACCTCGGTGTGAGTAAGGTGGTGATCCTGTGCCAGTAGAGGTTAAGTTCTACAAGGTTCCAGGAGACACATGCTTTGAATATCAGCTTTTATGCCTTTTATCTGAAGACCATACGAGTAAAGTTCAGAGATTCATTGCCTGGTTGGTTATGGGGGGATGGATTATTTGAGCCACCACAACAAGTAGAAGAAGATTCAAAGTCTCTATCAGGGGAAGAAATGTCTTCACTAATGAAAACATGGATCTTTTAATATTAAAGTATATCATAACAGTGGCAGCTAGATGGCACAATGAATAGTGTATTGGACCTGGAGTCAGGAAAACTCATCTTCCTGAATTCAAATCTGGCCTCAGACTCTTCTTAACTGTGGAAACCTGGGCAAGTCATTGACCCCTGTTTGCTTCAGTTTCATCATCTATAAAATTAGCTGGAGAGTGAAATGACAAACCATTGTAGTATCTTTGCCAAGGAAACCCCAGATAGGGTCATGAAGAATCAGACATGATTGAAAATGACTGAACAACAAATATCACAACACTATTGTATCTAAATAACAACTGAACACCTACTAATATAGTGTTTTGTTGTAAAATTTCCTAATTATACAGGTAAAATTAGACCTGAGACCTAGACCAAAAAATGAGGCCTGGACTTAGATAATGTAATCTAACTCCATTTCATAGATAAGGTCCTGGGATAGAAATTGAGGGGATGGATAAATGGTCAAAGGATATGAACAGGCAGTTTTCAGAGGAAGAACTGATCCAACCATTCTGGAGAGCAAGCTGGAGCTATGCCCAAAAGGCTATAAAAATGTGTATACCCTCTGACCCAGCAATACCACTTCTAGGGCTGTATCCCAAAGAGATCATACAAGTGGGAGGAGGACCCATATGTACAAAAATATTTATAGCAGCTCTTTTTGTAGTGGCAAAGAACTGGAAATTGTGGAAATGCCTATCAACTGGGGAATGACTAAACAAGTTGTGGTCTATGAATGTAATGGAATACTATTGTACTATAAGAAATGATGAACAGGCAAAAACTTCAGAGAAGCCTGTAAAGACTTTTAAGAACTAATGCTGAATGAGGGGAGCAGAACCAGGAGAACATTGTACACAGTAGCAGCTACAGTGTGTGAAGACTGATTTTGATAGACTTAGCCCTTCTTAGCAATGCACGGACCTAAAACAATTCCAAAGGACACACAATGGAAAATTCCAGCCACATCCAGAGAGACAACTATGGAGTC
Organism: Pseudocheirus occidentalis; assembly: GCA_028646575.1. Taxonomy (NCBI): domain Eukaryota; kingdom Metazoa; phylum Chordata; class Mammalia; order Diprotodontia; family Pseudocheiridae; genus Pseudocheirus; species Pseudocheirus occidentalis. The sequence goes on along the minus strand of CM053601.1, from coordinate 122,145,746 downwards.
AGAATGCAGAACAAAGCGGACTATTTTCTTTTTTTTTCTTTCTCATGGCTTTTCCCATTTGTTATAATTCTTTTATGCAACATGACTAATGTGAAAATGTGATTAATAGGACTATATATGTTGAGCCTAAATAAAATTGCAAGTCATCTTGGAGGAGGAAAGGGAAAAAAATTTAAAAACTTACAGAAATGAATGTTGAAAACTAAAAAAAACAATTAATTTTTTTTAAATTGGCGTGGGGGTGGGGAGTGAAGGACTGTGTTGCCAGGGGTCAGAATTAATCAGGATGTATTTGGGTTTAAACATCAGATCCAAAAGATCACAGTTATGTAATCCTGGGAAAGTAAAAAATCTCCCCAGGCTTCAGTTGCATTGGCCATTAGTTAGCTTTGAAAATAAGTTTTCAAGTCCTAGTATGAAGAGTCCAGATGGATTTTTCCTTATTATCACAAGATGTGCCATACTTACTCATTTGAGGTAAATATGGATACTCACTTCCTGCATTATACTTTAATTGAGTCATATTCAAGAATACCACCAAAGTTTGTCAGTCTTTGGCTCAAGAGAAGATTTTATGATGAAAAAATAAGTATTAAGTGCTCATTTCTGAATAGGTGCAATGAAGTTATACATTTATTACTTATAAATCACTGAACTTCAAATGAAATGTTATGCACTGCATTTCAAGAGAACAGGAGACTAAGATAGGAGTTGGAAAATGATATAGGGTAATATCAGTGAAGCAACTGCAAACAGAATTTTCTGGGAAAGCAAACAGGAAAATAATTTGATCTAACAATCAGCTCAACAAACATTTATTAACTATCTGCTAAACTAATCACTAAGGGACATAAAAACATAAGTAAGACTGAATTTCTGCCCTCGAGGAGCTTAAAATTAACTAGGGAAAATAAGACAAGTGCCTAAGAAACTAACATCCAAATTTGAATATAAAGCTACAAACCAAAGGCTGTGAGAAATGATAGTGAGAAGAGATCAGTTGAAAGATAGGGAATTAAGAAAGGCTCCTTAGAGGAGATGATAATCCTTCATCCTAAAAAAAGAAATCAGCCCCAGGAATGGATCAGCCAGTGTTGCCTGATGGTGCATGTGTGTAGGCATCACCATTCTTCCAGTCTCCCGGATTCATCATCTTGACAGGATCTTCTGCTTTCTAGGGGCAATCAATCAGTTGCCAAATTTGGCATTTCTACCTCCATGACATCTCATGCATCCAAGCTCTCTTTGCTCTACTCACATAGTTAAAATCTTAGCTCATTCTTTGAGGGCCTCTGTGTTCCATAGATAAGTTCTACCAAGGGATTCCACTTGGAGGTGGGGGCATAGGCTCAGTAAGCTTCAGTGCTTTCTCTGTTTCTGCTTTTTACTCTCTGAACTTTACCCCCATGTGCTAGTATCTTTCCCTCCCCTTCCTTTTTTGGTTCCCTTTTTATTTTTATCTCCCTCATCAGAATGTATATAAGTTCCTTATGGGAAGGTACTGACATCTTTGCTTATATTTGTACCCATAATAATTTAGCACAATGCCGGGCACACAATAAATACTTAATAAATATTTTTACTTCGCTTTCTTGTGTAGATTATTATAACAGGTCTCCTAATTTGTCTCTCACCTGGAGTCTTCTCAGCACAATGCTGTTGAAGTGATTTTCTTTAAAGGCAAATCCAATCATATCACTTCCCTGCTCAACAAATTGCAGTGGCTACTTATCACATCTGAGATAAAATACGATGTTCTCTATTTAACTTTTTAAGTCTTTTTCAAGGACCTCAACCTATTTCTCCATCTTCACTATAACCCAGGCAAACTATCATCTTTGGGGGACATAATACAAGGACACAGGTAACAGAATGTGAAGAGCAAAGGAGAGTGACAGAGAAAATGCTATGACAGGTGACAGGAGAATATCATTTAGGGATGGAGAATGCAGAAAAGCTTCACAGAGATGAACACACCTTCATAAAAATGAATTCAGTCCTCGGAATCAGGTCAACAATTTTTCTCTGATAGTAATTTCTACCAGTCTCTTAATCCATCACCCCTGATACTATGTCTACCATCTCTAAGCTTTTATACAAGTTGTCCCACAAACCTAGAATGCACTCCCTCCTAATCAATATGACACAGAAATCATTCTGACTCCTTTAATACAACAGCTTAAGCACCACATGCCTATATGAAGCTTTTCCTGATCCCCTCAACTGCTAGAGACCTCCGTCTCAAACAACATTGTATTTCACTGCAGTGATTGTAAATATAAATTTTTCCAAATAGTAATTTTATGAAAGTAATTGCATTATTTATTGTATTATATTTGTTCTCTATGAACTTATATGTGGTCTTGTCATCTCCCTGTTATAATGTGAGGTCCCTGATAATAAGAATTGTTTCATTCATTGTATTTGTAATTTCAGTACCCGAAACAGTGTCTGGCATATAAAAGGCAAGTAATATATACATATTAACTCATTGATTGTTTTATAGCAGAAAAAACTCACTTTGTACCTTGAATATATGAGAAAACTCATTTGCATAATTACTTTGGTTATTAGAGGAACACTGATAAAATTTTGGTAAGAAAGGGAGTTGAAAGTAAGGTGCTCTGGAACACCTTGAGATTGCCTATGGGTGGCTTTTTAATTCATTCTCTTTCATTAGGACAGACTATGAAGAACTGACAACTAAAAACTATAGAATTTCTTATTTATAGGGAATAAGCATTTATACAGTCCCTTCTCAGGACCAGGGACTGTGCAAAGTGCTTCTTACAAATATGATCTCATTTGACCCTCACAACACCACCAAGATGTTGGTGTTATTATTATACCCATTTCACAGTTGAGGAAACTGAGGGAAATAGGTAACATGACTTACTCGAGGTCACTCAGCTAGTAAGTATGAGACCATGTTTGAACTCAGGTCCTCATGACTCCAGGTCCAGTGCTCTAACTACTGTGCCATTGAGCTGCCCCTCAGAGCAACTTTGAATAAAATTCATATGAACTCATTTAGTTTATATGAGTTTTCTTCTTTTCCTTTCCTTAGTGGAGAGGTCAGGCCAAGTTACTAGGTAAGCATTCATTTGTGAAGGTATTTATCACCAAATGTAGGGATTATGCTGAGTTGGATAAACAAATCAAGCCTCCCAATTTTAACTCACATAGAGAACCCTCATTCAAATTGCTATGGTGGGTGATCCTAACTCAGCCATGGTCTACCTATGACTATTTGCTCACCTGATTTACTGAATTCCCCTAATTATGACATTCTACCAAACTATCAATGTGCATAGTGGATAAAGTTCTCCCCATTAGGAAATTTAAGCCCCTCCTCTGAATTATACTGGTTGCTTGCCTACAGTCACGAATCCTTTAGCTAAATCTCTCAGCACCCCCAAAGCAACTTGTATAAGTTGATGAATATAAATCCCTCCATAAAGAGAACTTCTTCAATAGGTGGAAAGCAAATAAAACCAACTAGAATTATATCCACTAGTGGGTCAAAAGCATAGTCCCTAGGATAGTCCACAAGCCAAGTAAAGGAGTCCATCTAGGGATCGCTGGCATGTAAAACACGTCGCATTAAATCCATTGCATTTCAAAACCAACTACATTTCAATAAAGTGGAAAATCCAAATCTGAGACAGATGTATAGGAATTCTAAGCTGAAGACCATTTGAGAGAGAGAGCGAGAGCTTTATGAAATAACACTTTATGAGAATCACTTGATCCACTGCCATAAAGACAACTGTTATCCACCATAGCTCATCCTCCTAATACTGATAATTTCCTAAAACCCTACAGATGGTATACTTGTATACTATTCAAAAAGTGGGTAAAATAATTTTTTGAAAATCTGATAAATACTTTTGGCATTCAAAAGTGTGTCTATCAGTTGCTTTCAATATAAGAAATTTAAATAAGAGTTAATGAAATAAGACAGAATCTAGAGCAACAGGAGAACTTTCTACTCTGTACCACCCATCACACCTGGAAACCTGCTTATTCTACCTATTTTAATTTTAGGAAAGATTTAAATGGCTATTTTTCCACTGCAGAGACAACTCAAATGCAAATTACTGCTCCACCGTCTTTTTGATACCAAGGTATCAGCTTATATCTGATCAAATAATCTAGATGATTAAATGAACAAGGCTTTTCTCAGAGATTTATTTCTGTCTTATCATGACTACACTGTGCTCTTCTTAATCTTTCAAAAACCTTTTTTTTCTTTTTTCATCATGAAAAGTCACTGACCTTGATCAGAACCTATCCAAACAATGTATCTTATTAGTTGTCATAGACAAACTACTAGAAAAACAGATATCTTAAAGACGTGTTCTGCTTTAGGAAAACTCAAATTACAAAAGCAGACAAATTAAAGGATAGTTGTGTGAATTACAGAAGTTTTTATGACTTTAAAATCATGATCCAACCCCATTATTTAAAGATAAGGACTTCAAAATCTTGAATCACCACTCTCCTACAGTATTTAAATATTTGTTTGTAAATATAAACTGCTTTGGGAAGGGTAGGAAGGGGGGAGGGGAAAGTATCCCTGTTGGAAAAGAATATTAAAACCAAAGGTGCCATTATCATATGAAGAGATATTAGAAAAGAAGACAAAGAATCTTGTTTGTCATGAATATCAATGAGATTGAATATACCCAATTTCAATTCTTCACAATATTTTATAAATATAAAGGCTTCCGAAGAAAAGGGTGCCTACTGCTCTGTCAATAGTCTTAGGAAAGCCCTAAATTAGTGTCATGTAAGGCATTGTTAAAAATTATGGGCAGCCGTGAAGAGTTCAGCAAAGAGCAGGTAACAAAGCAGAGCAAATCCCTTATTAGGCTTTTTATTAATTGTCATCTAGCAGGGAGGCTCAGAATACTAATGACTGAGAAACATGCAACTATAGCGATCTTAGAGGGAAATTTAAAAAAAAAAGGAGCATGGTCATCATCATAATAATTTATATCTCAATGATTCTTTGAAATTTACAATGCCCTTCCCTCACAAAACCCAGAACATACATTCCACTTTACAGATAAAGAAAGTATGGCTCAAAAAAAAAAAACCTAAATGATTTACCCAAGGTCACTCATTAAATATTTGTAAGTATAAGTAAGCTACTACTTCAAGCACTCTAATACTGATTATCATGTATTTCATGTTTATAGAGTATTTAACATTTTATAAAATGCTCTCCTCCCAACAAAGTGAGTAGTAGAAGTCACATTGTACCCATTTTAAAGATAAGCAAGCTAAAAAAAAAATCTTAAGTGGCCAAGGTCATACAGGTAATAAGTACCAAAGAACTCTTTATACAAGATCAGCACTCTTTGCACCACATCATGCTTTTCTGTTACAAGTAGTGCTGGATGAGAAGTCAAGATGATTAATTCTACTGGTCATCTGTAAAATAAAAGGGTGGGACTACATGAGATCTGGTTCCTTGTAATACACATATTCTGATTTGAAGAAGAAAAAAATAACCAAATGAAATACTTCATGTAACCTCTTTTAATCTGAGTATTTGGGATTATTACATTGAAATCTAGAACTGTAATTAGCAATATCTGCACTTGGATCAAAGGGCATGGATGAGAGTCGGTGGAGAAAATACCCATCCTGGGAGGGCAGCCCTATAGCATCAGAAGGAAGAACTAACTGTGAAGAAATCATGCTCACATGAAATACCACTGTTCCCATGGAAAGCAGAGTAGCAGGCACAGAAGCAAGAACTCCCTTCCAAATGTCTCTACCTGGGCACAAACACAATGATCCACTCTACTAAGGCTTACAATTGAAACCCTGGAGAATAAAATATTGGAACAACTTTTGTGATATGTTCCTTGAATCCCTTAAAGTTTAAAAAGGTCTTACAAATTGGCAAGTCTCCCTACCCTTAACCTCTCCTCCACTCTAAAATAAATTAAAAAGAAGGAAGAGGAGGGTGTCAAAATATGTTTTTATATATTTTTCACATTTAATTAGTAGAAAAAACTTTTTAAAAATTCTTATTGTCATTGTGCAGGACTACAATTAACACAATTTTAAAAATATCTTAAAATGTAACTAACTTATAATTTGGGGTAATTCACAGAGACAGGTTAAAATTGCCTTAATACTTCTGTCTAAATACAGAAGGATTGATACTCCAATTAATGTTACAATGGTTGTCCTTCATTCTCAACGAGGACCAAAATGACCTCCCTATTTTGGGGTCAAGGTACAGTGTGTCTGATTGTGACTAATCAGAACAATAAAAGCTTGAAAGGCTGTACCACAGTTGGGTACCAAAAGTCCATATGGATTAATTAATATCATAAGTAAAAATTTATTTATTTATCTATTTCCAAAGATGATTACAGGGAAAGGAAAAGAATCTATATGTTCTAAAATGTTTACAGCATCTCTCTTTCTGGTGACAAAAACTGGAAGTCACAAGAATGCCTGTCAGTTGGGGAATGTCCAAACAAGTTGTGTTTTATGATTGTGATGGAATACTTCTGTCCTATCAGAAATTATAGTCACAATGATGTTAGGAAAATATGGAAACACCTGCATGAAGTAATAAAGAGCAAAAGGAACAGGACCAAGAGAATTTTGTAACAGTAACAGCAACACTATTTTAAGAATGACTTTGAGCGAATAAGTCATTTTGACTCTTATAAATATCCAAATTAACTATAAAAGACATGAAGAAAGATGCTATCTGCAATCCAGAGAAAGAATTGATAAATAGAAGTACATATAGTATAATTGTATATATGTATGTATAAATACGCATATATGTGTGTATTTTTATACATATATACATGTATCCTTATATGTGTGTATATGTATATATACACATACATACCTATTTGTGTCTAATGGTAGTCATCTCTATGGTGTGGGAAGAAAAGAGAAAAGAAAAAGAAGAAATGTATGTGATAATTTTGTTGTATGTTTGAAAGGAATAGCAAGTTGTATATTTGAAAGGAACAGCAGAGTAGATTTGAAGGTTCATGGGCAATCATCTTTTTATTGTACTTTGTTATGGAAATGCTTCTTTTATTCTACAAATTAAAAATAACATTTAAAAAACAAAAATAAATGAATAAATTAACCGAAGAAGAGGAACAAACTATTCTTACTTTATTACCTTGGGAAGACTCAACTTCTAGTCTACAGCAAGATGGTAATGATTAAGACAGGTGTTTGGGGATGCTAATTACAAATCAATTCTTATCTACTCATTAAAGCAGGGCCTCTAGAAAGCAAGCAAGTGCTTGGAAATAATAAAATTGTGTTTCTTTTCAAACAGTCTACCATTTAGTCTTTTCCATAATTCAGACTGGCCTTCCTCCCTAATTAGTGCAAATTAGTGAGTTAACCATGACAGAAAAGTGGCCCTGTCAAAGCTAATTATGAGCCTATTGTAGCGTTTTGGTAGATGGACCCTTTAACTTCAGTAAAAGTTCATTTTGAAGATTGCCAAAGTGTTTCAAAGACTTTGTTGAGACAACATGCAGCATCACCCTTCAAAGTAGTTAAATAGTACAAAATTCTCCAGAAATATAGCAGCTCTTAACAATACTGCACAATCACATCATCTAGCCAGCAATCTTACCTCAAAGATTTCTTAATGCACGCTTAGCCTACCAAAAGTAATAGGTTATCTCTTCATATGCAAAATACGCCTAAAACATTTTTTTTGCTTCTTTACTGACCTGAAATTCAAACTCTTTGAGGGTTAACCTTCCTGTGATTGAAAGCTCTATGCAGAATCCTGTTTATCTTTTTCCCAGGTACTCATAAACCAAACACTGCCATTCATTTCCAGCCTTTTTTTTTTTTTTAAGCCAGGCAAATAGGTACTTTTAAACATGTTCCTCTTGTCCCTTGTTTACCTGACCGGCCTAATTTATAGTATTTCCTGCCAGTGTGCTGCTGCTCTTGCTTTATAACAGCTAATACACATGCATACATTACTGCTGACATTTTAAAACATTTCTAACAGTTTGTGTGAGGGCACGGTAAACAGATGCTTTGGGATTTTTTACCCATTATCAGTCATCTCTGAAGACTGCAGTAAAGTGACAGGTTTTTGAGACTTTTCAGTCTAACAGTAAGAGATTTATTTTTAATAGAATATTGATATTAGGGTACAAAATGGCATTTGGTGTTTACTTTTTTCCCCCTAGCAATGCAGTTTAGCTGATGGGTTGTTTTGAAGCCTTACCCTCTGTTCTATCTACTACTCTATTTTTTATAAAGGGGGAAAAAAGTTGCAGACTTTTATGAACTCTCTGATTAAAGTACCTCCATCTGAATGCAGATTAAAAGTTCTAACACCTGAGAGCACTAAACCAATGAATATTTATACCGAAAGCTAGCAGATGAATGCACTCTAAATCTTCAAATGCAAGTCTAGTCATGGGTTTTATCTTATTTTAGGACTTACTTTTTATTAAAATGAACTCTTGCATATTTACACTACAGAAATAAATGTTATTTGCAAGCACAATACAGGGATCTTGCAAATGCATAGGTTCAGTGGAAAGTAAATTCACTACTCTAGTCGATTTATTTCTTTATCAGGTATTCCTTTAAGAGGAGTTTCATTGTATATCATTGGCACAATTTGGGATCCAGCAAACATATTTCTTTTGAAAGTTTATTTATTTGGCAGCAGAGATAATTGTGTGACCCTCCTTGGAATATGGAATTGCCTTGATTTTGTAATTTTCTGCTATCATCAGATATGGGGCTAAGGAGTGAGGTGAACTTTACCTCATATTCAAGATTTGTAAAGGTTAGTGAAGTACAAATTTGTTCCAGTAACAAGATTAATATTTTGGCTCTAAGGTGTGACTTTCCAGGGGTTTTTTTTTAATTTTTTTGTTTGTTAAATACAGGCCTCTGTATCATTTGGATACATGTGCCTGCCAACATTATATTCGAGTTAAAAATGTGCCTTTCAGAATACAAATTGGATTCTCCCAACATATTAATGAGAGTTATAAAGGATTTCTAGGTCAAGTGGAAGGCCAATAGAACCTAGATCAGAGGCTCCAAACCTATTTACTAAGTAAGGGGAGTGAATGTAAATATTGTCTTTGATTCATATCACATGACAAGAATACCACCCATAGCTTAAAAAAAAAGAAAGAGCTATTATTGCAAAGAAAATAAAAGGTTCAGTTATTGAATGATAAAGTTCAAGATGAAAAGCGTCATTATTTTTACCAAATTTATTTTGTAAACAAGATCCTGTTATTCTTGTTATAGGCAAAGCAAACCATATGAAAAGAGGCTAAAAAAGAATTTCAGGTTGTCTTAATTTAATCAAATACAAACTTTGAACATATGATTGGAACCTATGTTCCTTGTCCAATTGTTACTAGGGACAAAATGCAAATATATATTCCTGTGTCTAGGCCTATGCTTCTTCTTTTTCATAAACTAAGTTTACAAATAAATGTTTACAAATCAACCCGCTTGTCATTTTTTCATTTTGATGTGTAAAAGCTACATTTTAATTGTTACCTTTTTAAGATTTCACCAAGGAAATGTTTTTGCAAGCTCACAAAGCTACTGAATCAGCAATTTTATTTCCATATTCTAGATGTCACAAGATTTTTCGTTGCATTTCCAATATTTTTTTAAAGTAGATCTGTTTTAGTACAAATTAAGCAAATTACTCTTATTTTCCTAACCATTACACTTCCATTTGATAGGTCTTAGATTATACATAGTATTTTTTTGGTCTATTACAGGACTCAGTGTCATTTGGATATATGTTCAATGAAAATTATTTTTTAAATCAATACAATTTTGGATTAACTATAGGATTGCTGAATTATCTATAGGAAAGCTGAATGTATTTTACTGGGGAGAGGGGGGAGAGAAAAGATGAGGCAAAAAGTGAAGAGTATGAGAGAGTAGATAGAACAGAAAGCATCCATACTCTTAGCAATAAGCTACTCATACTGTTTGGGTGATTTTTTTTTTTGCCCTGAGCTCTGCATCCTGACCAGGCCATGAAATTTATTAAGAAAAATGGACCAAGTAAATGGAATTGTTGTTCAACATGTGCCTTTATTAATACTTCTATTAACTTCTTCATATACATATCAAATGGCTATGTCTACAGTGTAGAACCCAGTCGACATAAATTTCCCTTTAACATAGCTTTTGATTAGCCATCATGTGTCACAGTAGAGTGATCTAAAGTTAATATTTCCCTCTTTCACCCTTCTTCACCGAAATGAATGTGCTATAAATGACTGCATTTTTAGAATTCAATCATGGGTATAATGAAAGCTATGATGCCGTCATGGACTTTACGCAGGTGTTTTTCTTAAAAATTCTTGCCAGGATTTAAGAAAAGTCCATATATGAGGATAGAAGTTCTCTCTAGGATTATGTTCATATGCATATGAAATTTAAACAGCAAATTGTCATGTAATTCATATAGACCCATGGTCAAAATACGCAGCCTAACCCTTCTCCTTAGTCTTTGCATAGCTCATGTGAGCAGCAAGGGCCAAGTCATACAACTGAAATGATACACCTCTAATTATGCCTCAGGAAACTCTTATGATGTTTTCCCTTTTACCACATGATACAACTTTGTGCTCATTTCAGGGACAGTCTGCCTTGCTATTCATTTTCCTAATGCTAAAAGAGTTTGTTTCTGCTCTCTCCTCTTTGCCATGCAATATTTTGCAGAAGGCTCTTGAGCCACTCCCACATTCTGAAAAGTGTGCCTGAGCTAAAACTCATCTATTTGTAATAGAACTGAAAAATGCCTGATTCAGGCTACAAGTCGTGGGTGAGCTGCTAGTGCAGAGAGTGAATTTATTTTGCCTTTCAAGGGTTTAATTGCTCACAACATGGTGCAGTTTTGAATAATCCTTCAGAATTTAATATAAGCTTGGAGGAGGGTGTCGATATGTTGATTCTTCAGGCATCAGTATCACAAGATAGTTGAAACACAACAGGGGACAAACTTCTTAAACTTACCCGAGCCTGTCAAGAGTAAAAAGTGTTCATTAATGATTTGATCCAAGAGGGAATGAGAGCAAAGGAGTCCCTTCACAAGAATTGGCTGGCAAGTGTAGTGTCACTTGGAAGGGTCCCAGGTCATTTTAACATTGAAATCTCGTGCCTTAAGACTTGCTCATTATAATAAGAAAATAACACCCAAAAGTTGGCACCTATTGCCCAGAAACATATAAAGTAGATATATTGAAGTGTAATTGAAGTAATTAACTTGCAAAGGGAAAAGGCAAGTCAGAAAATGTTTTAGGGCAGGAACTCTGAGGAGAATGTCGGTAGGTGCCTTTATATCTCTAGAAAGACTACTTTAAATCACAGAATTCATGGCTATTGGCGATAGTCAAATATTTAACTGGAATTTTTCATGGATAGCAACAGAGTTATAATTCACCACTTATTGTCAAACATGCTAAGATGGGCATTAAGGTCACCTGCCTGTGCATGTAATATGAAAAATCTACAGTATCATTTGTAAGAGTCTCTAAATCAGAACTTTAAAAAAGCATGGAAAAAATAAAAACAATTTAAATTAAAGTACATAATATGTAACAAAAAATAAAATATGTAATAATTATTTAATACAGTTATCCCATTTACATCATGATCTGCAAAATTCACATAACATTTTTTGGCCCTTCCTTCATACCAGAGAAGAAATCTGAATTATTATGGTCTTAAAAGTTAAAATATGTTGATATTATACAATACTATATTTTATTCATTTCTGAATTTCAAAAAGTTTTTTGTGTTATCTGCTGGCCTTCACGTGTCATGGTTCCACAAAACTCCCACAAAATTCCCATTCAATTTCTTATGACAGTTCATGATATATTGAGACCGTGATGTGAAAGTCACAATGTGGAAGAGATAACTGTGTTATGTAAGTGTGTATACATACATATATGTGTATGTATATGTAGCAAAAATAAAAAATTCAGCAAAATAAAACACTCTATAGATACGTGTGGTGCACACCAGAAGGTCTATGTTACCATTACCCAATTTTACGTAAGTTAAAAAAAAATTCAGGGAGGGTAAAACTACAATTTTGAGTTCAGTCCTCTCCCCAGTTCTATGCTAGTACAACTTGATTATACTGCTTCATGAACCTTGGAAAAGAGTGACTTGCGTGTAGATATAAAGACCATGTAAAACAAAAGGACTAGATAATATTCCTGGCTTTTATCCTTGTGTAGATAAAAATCTCTGGGTACCTTAAATGTTTCTCAGTCATAAACAAAGGCTAAGCTAGAGATCACTGTGTACAAGCAAAGAGCTTTTTCAAGATCCTTTCCCTGAAGTGCCTTTCAAAGAGTATGGCAGTTTCCAATGATGCTCAATAAAACAATATTTTTTCTCTTCTTCAACAAAGGCATAACAAGCTGACAACTCCAAGGGGGGAAAACTGACCCACAGAAACAACAGTCTCTCTAATATTTGTAAAAGCCCTTCAAACTCATGTAAGGACTTTATCAGGGCTTTGAGAAGACTGTCTCGTTGCCTGATTTTTTTTTCAAAGAAAAGTATAGATGTTGAGAAGACAGAACACTTATTAAAAGGCAACTAGAGTTAAAATCAATCCCCATATTCTCTGAATACAGACACAAAGCCTATAAACTACCTAGATTTTACTAACAGATTTCTAAAACTATAGCAGCTCTTTAGTCATTTTAATAATTCTAAACTGAGAGGGCTCACAAGTCATAGATACAGACAGACAGAGATACATAGAAAAACGCATGGAGATACAGAGAGAGAGAGAGAAATAAATACATAAATACACACACACACACACACACACATATATATACAGATCTATACATCTCTAAATGCATCTATATATATATATATGTATATATACATATATTTCATAGATATAGATATATCCCAATCTGATGATCAAATAGCTAGCTGGTTGTTTCGATTTTTTACTTTTTTCCTACAACCTCAGACACAAATATGCCTGAATAAGTAAACAATAAATTGGGCAGCTCTCAATTCTAGGAACTTATAAGTTTTAAGAAGCAGAAGCAAAGAACAAGTCCAACTGAAGTGAAATCAGAGGCTATCTTGGATACACCAAGGTGTACAGAACAATCACTTGTTTATTCAAAATATGAATTAATGTCAACAAGGAAGAGAGAGTTTCCTGTTCAACAAATCATTTAGGTCAGTTTATTTTGGGGTGTGTGATTATTACTAATTCGAATCCAATAATAAAGTAGGTAGGATATACAGTTTAAGACTAACCAGCCCAGTCACTTGAAAAAACATTCCTTTTTGCAGATACCAGATCTGAAAAGGATCCAAACTCCAGCTTATTCATTTTAGAAAGCACCTAACTTATTCAAATCATTCTCTTCTGGACCTCCCTGGTCATGGCTATTTGCCATTGAAATTGTTAACCATGCTTTTTGTCCACTATAATCAAGAAATTTGCGGCTGTCTATCCACTTGACCCCTAAAAACTGGATAAATCTGCAGGGCACATGTAGAGGGAAAGTTCTTACTTAGTGTGTGTGTGAGAATACATTTCATCTTCTCTTAGCCCTTGTATGGATTGCTTGTTACACAAGACTATTGGATTTGAGAATTGTTCTTTAATCTCGGTACTTCTATGGCCTCTGTCCAGCATCTCTTTTAACTTTTTATATTCTTGGCAGTATACTGCAAGGAAATAAGCTTTCTCATATCAAATTTTCTTTCTAGCTGAATAAAGGCTAGGGACAGAGACTGCTACTCTGATTTCATTGGTATAAGAAACTCACAGTTGAGGAGATTCTTGGAGAGTCTAAGTGACTTGCCTATGGTCACACAGCCAGTACGTGTCAGGAGACAGACTTTAACATCGGTCTTTCTGGCTCTAAGGCCAGCTCTCTACCTACTAGATGACACTTTCTAGTGAAATTTTCTTTATGTGAATGCAAAGAAAATTCATAGTACAGGGACTCCACTTTTAAAAATAAAGGTTGTAAGATTGTTAGCAATAAAAAAAATTGTTTATAAGTCACAAGTTCTAAGTTGATGATTCTTTTTAACTACTTTGTGTTAACAGAAAGATCAAAAGAGTGTAAAGTATAACTAGTCAGAATAAAATCCAAAAATTAGACCACAGTATATAATAAATAGGAGAGAAAAGAAAGATAATTTTATTTTTGTTTGATGCAATAATTTTTAAGAGCATGGAATTAAGAGTACTTGAGATCCAAGGATAAATAAAGTCTTCTTTCAGCTTTACCCACAAATCCTGCTATTTTCCATTCAAATATGTTTTGGAAACATCATGTGCCATCTTCGAATGCACATGACGTTTTCACACATGCCTCCATTAACATACTACCTTTACACATATTAATGAACATCTAGGCACAGACATTAGGCAAATTGCATACCCAAAGACTCACAAGGGAAGTGTTCATTTGAGAGCCTAAATGCTGGAACTGAGTGCACCAAAAAGTCTGTAAAAACTCTGGTCCATTACAGCTCAATTATCCAAAGGATTCAACCTGAGAGGTAGTGATTCTCAAACTAAAAATTCTGAAATCTAAGTCTAGCTGCTTCACAAAATCAAAATTTTTCTTTGTTTGTAGAAGACCTTAGGATTCTGCAGGATTTTAAGGTACCAAGAGGATGCACACTAAGTTTCTGCCCACTACTTGGAGGGTCATGTGGAGAAAGCTCAGTCAGGAGTCCAAAATTGCCTGTGTTGTCTGTCTGTCAGTTACCTGGATTCATGAGGCAGAAGACCATAAAACATATGTGTGATGGTTTCTAAACCATCAACACAACAAGAAAGGATAAAACCAATGGTGGTGTCATCTTCAAATGATAAGGACACAGGAAGAGATAAATGTATGGACAGGTAGCAACCTGAACTCCATTCAGAATTGTCAATAATCAGTCACCTGATCATGAACCCAATAATCAGAGTAAGCTGAGAAAAGAACGAGGTATTTCTTTTCTTCCCGATGGTGCCTAAGTGTCAGAAATTTAGTGGCATGCAAACTGGATGACATTCCTTTAGAAGATACTTTCCAAGATTATTATAATCATCAAAATAATTAAGGGGGAGGGGGAGAAAAAGATAACATATACTGACCTGACCCTAGTCAGATACCCTCAGGAATCACTAATGGATCTTTAAATTCCTGAAAAGAGTGCCAGGACTGTGTTCTAAACAAGAGTTGCATTACATGTCAATCACCTAAAAATAGCATCTGCTAAGAAAGAGACAAAAAAGTGGAACCTCTATCTTTGTCTGAGAGCACCTATGTGAAAACATGCCCTAAGATTCTTTCATATATGTTCATTACCTGATAAATTTACCCTTGAAGCATGTTAGAGAAGGTGGATCCTATAATCAACTAGGGGACTTGCCTTTGGAAACTGAAAGTCCAATCTTCTTTAATATGGCTTTGAAAAAAATTATAGCAACTGAGGCCTATTTTTCCCCCAAGCTATATTAAATAATTCTCCAGATAACACAGGAACTAACAGAAATGAGGAGAGCTCCCAGGGAAAGCTAATCACTAGGCACAGGCTCCAAATAACCATTCTGGTCAACAGAAGATGCTGAGCCAAGATGCTTATGAGGAGTCAGAGAGGGAATTGAAAAACACAGGGGCAGGCAAAATTCTTTGTTCCTAAGGATTTCTAATGTAATTTTAACAAAATGTCCTCCAAAGAAGCAAAATTTGGTAAGGTGGATGCACATGAGCTAAACAGAAGATTTTGCTGAAGCTCAATAAGTCTTGAGAACCTCAGAATAAAATTCCATAACCATACACTGAGCTTGCCACCAAGAAGTAATTTAATTCTGAGGAATAATCAACCTAGCTAAAAGCATGTGAAGCCTGGAAGTGTCCTCAAGTGTCCTTAGTAAGTATGATTGGTTCCTGAGGTAATAGATATCATAGACCAGTCTTAAGCCAAGCTATTCCTGTTACAATCAGTCCAATTACTTACTTCTTGGACTAATGAACAAGGGAAGATAGGTGAAGTAACTAGGAAGAAAGAGAGAGAAAGAAATGAACTTCTAGTACACATTTTCCAGAGCAAGAGCTGAAGCAGAATAACCCATGGGTGAACTTGGCAAGTGATTTCTCTTTCAAATGATGCTCTCTCACTGCAGGATACATCAGCCTGAAATGACCAAGCGTGGCATCAAAAATGCACATGAAGAAAGGGCTAGTGAAAGAAAGTTGATTTTTTTATGGCATATCTTACTTGCTTGGAGGCAAAATCTGTTGCTGCATTTGGACTCCTGAAAGAACGTCCTGCATCTCTCCCTTCAGGATCTAAAGATGTGACCATCTGAAGCAAAGAAAGAGCCACAGAGTTTCCTTCAGTAAAAATCAATCATACTAGGTTGATAGGATCTTAAGGGCAGCTAACAGGGAGAGGCTATATTACTAAACTAGGGCAGCTAGGTGGTACAGTGAATAGAAGTGCTAAGCCTGAAGTCTCATCCTCCTGAGTTCAAATTTGCCCTTGGACACTTAATAGCCATGTGACCATGGGTACCTCACTTAACCCTGGCTCAGTTTCCTCATCCATAAAATGAGTTGGAAAAGGAAATGGTGAATTACTCTAGCGTCTTTACCAAGAAAACCCCACATGGGATCCCAAAAAGTGAGACAAAATTAAAAAACAACAGAACAACATGTTGCTAGTTAGGAATTAAATATTTGAATAGTCAATAACAATGGGATGAAAATAGTAAGTAGCATGTCAGAACTGACATCCAGGTTATTTAAATCTCACAACAGCCCCATGGGATAGATATGCTATACTTATTTTACCCCAATTTTACAGATGAGGAAAATTAGTCTGACTGGATAAAGTTGATGCAGAAAGTTAAAAAAATCAGAGGCAGAATTCATAACTTTATTATTTTTGCATATGGGTGTGGGTACATACTATGTTCTCCAACAAAAATGTAAGCTCTTTTGGAATAAGGACATGTAATTTTGGAGTCAGTATCCTCATACCTAACAGTGCCTGGTACCATTTAGCTAATAAATAAATGTTCATTAATTCACATTAATGGATTCCTGATTCCAAGTAAAACAGTCTATTCACTGAACCATGTCTTAGTTATAAAAACAATAACACTTTAAACCAATTTATCAATTTTTCTGGTGGAGGAAAATGAACTGTATAGCAGTGTTTTCATAGCAGTATTTTGATATAAGAAGACATGGAAAGATATTATTAAAACCATTCAATGAACATAGAAACACTGGTCTAAATTTAAAAACTGACTTGCCCAGAGTTGGTAACCCAAGCTGGTGACAAAACTGGGGGAAGACCTGTTTGCCATCGGGGCTCACTAGAGGAACAAATCAAATGGGAACTCCAGGGAGAGATCCAATGTTCTCCTTCCCCAATGAGTTCAGTGCTTCTCTTTTTTTCCTCCTCAATTCCCATCCTCATACAAGGGAACTTCAACATACATACTGACACTTTCTCAAACATCCCAACCTCCCACTTCCTCAATGACTCATTTTTCATGATGACCTACTCCACCACCCCACCTCAGAAGCACCTAGGAAAGGTCATATTATTGATTGTCCCATCACCCACAGGTGTTCTACCTCCACATTCATGAACTCTGAAATGCCTTTCTCTAATCATTATCTGTTGTTACTTCACATTTCCCTTTGCCTATCGATCCCTGACCTTCTTCTAAATCTCCCTGAGTTCACATCTTCTTTGAAGCCTTCAATCCCTCTCAACTCTTTCCTAGGTCATTAAACTTACACTGACTATACTCTTTAACTTCCTCACCTTGACTCCTTAGTAAATCAGACCAATGTTACAGTTTCCTCTTCTATGGAAGCCTTGGACTTTTGCTATCAATATCCTATTTTGTTAGCAATATTCTATTGCTAATCTTGACCTTCCATGCCTCAATCTTGGATCACTCCCACAATTGCCTGCTCTAACGCCTCTTCACATTCCTATTCTGAATAAAACTAGAAAAAAAATCATTAAACTGTACTGACTAGGCATACTACAAATTTTTATTTAATTCATTTGGTTGTTTCATTTATGTATGACTCTTCACAGCCCCATTTTGGGGCTTTCTTGGCAAAAGATACTAGAGTAGTTTACCATTTCCTTCTCCAACTCATGGGGAAACTGAGGCAAACCGGGTTAAGTTAGGTGCCCAGGGTCATATGGCTAGTAAGTGTTTGAGGCTCAATTAAAACTTAGTTCTTCATGATTCGAGGGCAATTTTAATAAATTCCTGAATCCAGAATGCAAAAGGTTGATAAGTGAATGGATCCCAAAGAAGCCAAAGAAGTGAAGGCCAAGAATATTAAGCACTGTTTCTAAGAGTTTGGCAAGGGAATGAAGCCTTCTAGTTTCAAAAGGCTTTCAAATGCAGACTCTCATTTGATCCTTACAAGAACCGTCTTAGATACAAAAGGTATTTTTATCCCCCTAAATAAAGGTTAAGTAGCTTGTTTAAGGGCATACTGCCAATCAGTAACAATGTTAGAATATTGAGGGATTGGGATATCCTTCTTAAGGGTGCTAATTTGAGCTCCAATTCCCATGTCTTTTCCTGGATATTATTAGTTGCTTCTCAATTAATCAGCCAGATATAATTAACTTTTGTTGTTGTTCAGCTATACCCAACTCTTCATGACACCATTTGAGGTTTTCTTGGCAAAAATTATGTAGTGGTTTGTCTTTCCTTCACAGTTTGTAAGAGTCTGGGGCCAGTTTGAACTCAGGAAGATGAATCTTCCTTACTTCAGGCCCAACACTATCCAGTGTGCCACCTAGTTGCCCCTAATTAATTTTTAGAGAGAGCTATTTACAAAGGTGTCATTATAAGAACAAGTGCCACAAAACATTCCTCCAAAGTCTGTGATTTGAAGGAAGCCTTGAGAAAAAAAGAGTCTAAGGAAAAGTGGGTTCAGTTAAAGAGTAAATATGGGAAAAAAGAAAGTCCTGGTTGCCGAAAGTCTTCTTCTCCCTCTTGGAAGGGTTCTCAAGAAATGACTGCTATCTCAATGTAATTGAATTGAACCTGTATACCACAGAAAGAAATCTAAGAG
This sequence comes from Pseudocheirus occidentalis, assembly GCA_028646575.1. Lineage (NCBI taxonomy): Eukaryota > Metazoa > Chordata > Mammalia > Diprotodontia > Pseudocheiridae > Pseudocheirus > Pseudocheirus occidentalis. Next base: position 122,126,598 of record CM053601.1, on the reverse strand, counting down.
AAGGATGCTTCGTAGATGGTCCAATTGCTGACCTTTCTTTGTATTTAACTACTATTACAGGTGCTTGAGAGGGTTTGCACTGGTGTGCATGGGACTGATAGAGTGCTTGGGTGTCTATGCTTGAACCCTAGTTTGCAAAATCACATTTCTCCCTAGCCTCAAATCCCCCTAGCCTCAAAACACAGTCTCGGGCAATTTCTCTCTAGCTCAAGGCCAGCATGCCCTGGCAAAATGCTTATCTCTCTTTCTGTTACAGTGGCCAGCTGCATCTATAGAATTTAGTAGTTTGACCCAACTGTGTACTGGCTGAAGCAGCTGTGTACTTGGTCATACCTATCATATATATCATAGACTCAGTCATACATATACTCCCTAGCTCATTATACACATCCTGAATCCCTTGGTAGTTTGGGATATACTAAACTCCCAATATCCATCTTGCAAACATGACATTGATGAGTGGCAGTTTGGTCAGCCCTGACTGCTAGCTGACTTAGTGACATTTCAAGTCTAAAACCACACCTCCATGCTGCCCCACCTTGGGCTATTTCCCAATGAATTCTGGTCAATATGCCTGGGTAGTAGATATTAAAAGTGCATGTTCCTTTAAGAACTGACCACTCCTTAACTCCTTCCTAATCACACCCTGACTTACCTAGTTAGCATAATTTGCATATGTTTTACTACTCTTATCCTATATAAACTTTAAATGTACCTCTCTAAGGTTGCAGGTTCCCTAAGAACTCTTGCCTGCTGTAAAGCATAACAATAAATCTTTGCCACCTTGACTCAGAGCATGCTTGAGTCCGTGAATTCATTCCAGACTGCTTTCCAGGAACTCTGGTTATTGGACTCCCTGAACTCTTTGACCCCTTGACCCCGCATCAGGATGATCTACCAAGGACAGTTCCTGATGTCATGATTCCTATCCTGGAGGACATGACCAAGAACATGATAACTGTGAGGATTACAGCAGATTTTATAGGGAAAGTGGAGGAAGAGAAGGATGCAAAGTTGCCTGAGACAGGAGCAGATTTACAGGAGACAATCCCAATCCCTTTATTACAGCTTTGGAGACACAGACCAGATACAGCTCAATCCACTTAGTTGCTATTCAAGTATGATGATGGTGAATTTCTGACACAATCACCAGTATAGGAATTGTGTTTAGTGGACATTTTTATTAGCTCCTTTTAAAAAAGTGAACACCTAGTGAAAGGATGACTTTTACTCATTTTATGAAGATATGGTGAAATTGAAATGTGTTCATTCTATATTTCCTAGTTTGCTGCTTTATTCAAAGTAGAATGTTTTCAGAGAAGTATGGTTTACATGTATTTTTAAAGTTTAAATCTTAACTGCTGACAAATTGCTCCTGCACAAATGCTTCATTTGAAAGGGCTTTTTATTGAATGCATGGGATATTGAAGACTCGATATGTAGGTAAAATGCTTCCAAATGGTTTACTAAACCAATAATAGTGTGATTTCTAAGAGAAAGAAAAACAGACAAGAGAAAAGTAGCTCTGGGGCATTCCTTATCTCTTCTCAAGGCAGGGACCATGCAGCAATATTATACCTAGATAAAATAAGTGTCCTAGCACTCTACACTTTGTCATCTTCATCTGCAATATAGAAAATAATTTCAGCTCCCTTCCTAAAATTGTGAGGAATCACCAAAAAAAATTTTAATTTATACTTATAAAATTTTTTTCTCCCTAAATCTCACATTTGTAAAATACAAAATGTATGGTGGATGTAGATGAGCCAAAGACTCCAGTCTGACTGAGACAAACACAAAGAACTATTACCAAATTAACTCCTTAGGATCTTTTTTTAAATGTCTGTGAACTTAATGAAGAGTCTGTTTGAAATAAATTCCCCTATCTTAATTGGTGTCATTAGTGCTGAAGAGAGATAATGTGCTTGAATTTTCCAAGGTATGTTCTAATTTCATGAAGTCTTAAAGGAAGGGCACTGACTAAAAAGAATGTTGTGACTCTTGGGCAGTCTTTTGAACTTTGGAATCAAGGACAAGGAATTTCAAATAAGCTAAAAAAAATACAAATTCCTTCACCATACAATTATAAACCTGACATGAACTGACTAATCATTACTATGAGCTTCTGTTCAGAGTTGAGCCATAATAAAGATAAATTATTTAAAAGCCCTTTGCAAATGTGAAGTGTTATACAAGTCCTCAAAATAACTTCAATGTGAATGATACCTTCGAGAAAAATATCACAAAACTCTTAAAATAGTTTTAACATTACATGTTTCAGAATGTCACAATGAAATAGAAGTCATTTCATCTACAATATCACTGTTGATAGTCAAAGCTATAGAAATTTCCTCTGCTTTTAAAGGAAACAAAGATTTTTAAATCATGAAAAGATGCACCTTTTTAAAAAAAAAAAAGCTGCAAAATGCATCAGCATCTTTTCTGGATTGGGGGAGAATTCTAGATTCTCAATATCATTCAATATATTCCACCTTGGAATAATTGTTATGCTCCTTCCTTCCAGTGCATTATATATAATTCAGAGAAGAAAGAGTGAATCATAGGACCGTAGGATCTGAATTTGGTAAGGTCTTCAGTAGATCATTCAAACCAAAGCTCTTCCTATACAGATGAGGAAACATAAAGTCCAAAGATGTTATGGGACCTGCCAGAAGGCAAACAGGTACCAAGGAGCAAAGCAAGATCGTAACAGGAGTTATCTAGCTAATATAGATGACAAAGCCTGGAAGTACAAGAAAGAAACTCCTCTGAGAAGGAAGAATCACAAGCATGCTCAGAGAAATGTTTAACCACATAGATATCCACGGGGTGAAGACAAATATAGTGTCTTGTTCTCCACTTTCTATTAATATTTGGTTAGTTAAGACATGATATAAGCTGGGGACTTTTTTTTTCAGACTTCTGGTAAAGGAAAACCAATATAACACTTACAAGCTCCAGGATATTAATCAGACAACAAGGCTGAAAACACTGGATAGCTATCCCCTTCTTGACAACCTTTAACCTATGAATTACTTAAAGTGATTGATTTGTAGTAAGTTCTTTTTTACTGATAACTCTCTGTTCCATTTTTCTACACCTCACATATCCAAAGTCAAGCTCAAAGTCTACTTCCTCCACAAGTTTTCCGGATCACCCAAGATTATCAATAATCTTTCATTCTTCTGAATTCATTTCATATAATTTGCTACTTTATTATGTGTGTATATATATATATATATGTGTGTGTACTGCAAATATATATATATCCTTTTATATATTTTACTATTACTTATTTGGAATTTATCATTGCCATCCAATCACTACCACACCTTTAAGACCATGTGAGTATTATTACTATGTGCATTGAAGCTGAATCCTCCAATATGCTATCTTCCCATTAGAATGAAAACTCAGTTGAGAACAGAGATCAGCTAACTTAGTAACTTATGCTTGGCAAATAATAAGCTGATATCATCATTCATTTAATACCTGGTATTACATGACAGTTATGCTGTCATGTATATGTCTTCATAAATATTTTGTTATTGTTACTTAGTTATTTCACTCATGTTCAACTATTTGTGACCCTGTTTTGGAGTTTGCTTGGCAAAGATACTGGAACAACATGCCATTTCCTTCTCTAGCTCATTTTACAAATGAGGAAACTGAGGCCAACAGAGTTAGGTGAATTGCCCAGGATCACACAGGTAGTAAGTGCTTGAGGTTGAATTTGAACTCAGGTCTTCCTAATTCCTGGTTTTGTACTCTACATGCAGCACCACCTAGCTGCCCATCTTAAAAGGCATACTTTTATTAATACTTTTAATTTTTATATCCATTCACATAGTATTCCATTCATATATAAGCCAAGATGGATCCCTTCTTTTGGCAAGCCACAAAATTGATGCAAAAAATGGGCACACAGCAATTCTGACAGTAGTCTATGTTGGAATGCCCCTATCTCTAGCCCATGGGGAAAAAAGTTGTTTTATTATGTGTTCTATGCAATTTTACCTGGTTTTCCCATTATATCAGGTTCATTTCTCCTTTACTGATCTTTTCATTAATGTTATTGTAGACATTGTAGATTTTTCTCGCCTTTTTTTCCCACTTGGTTCTGCATTTCTTCCTACAAATATTTCTAAGCATCCCTGAACTTTTCATATATCATTTTGTACCACAACATGATATTCCATCGCATACATATATCATAGGTTTTAATTGATCATTTCAAAATCAACCATCACCCACTTTGCTTCTAGTTCTTTACTATAATAAAAAGTGATGTTGTGAATAGAGTGGGATATATTGGATGTCTATGCCTTGAACTTCTTTTCAGTATGATATTGAACGGCAAAGACAGAACAAGAAGTAGCAAACATTTGTTGAATTAATAAAAGAACCCCACATATACACACTCCATGGCAAAAATAAATAGATTGGATAACTGAATAGAAAAGGGAGGTAGAAGCAGAAACAATATCTGGTTAGAGTAGGTTGCCTTAGAGTTCAGATTTATTACTTCCTAGGACAATCTCCAAAAACATCACTGACAAAATCTATTTATTCATAGATTATAACACACCATGGACCTGAAAATTTCCTCTAAGGTTCTCAGTGAAGAGCAGGTCATACAAACATGATCCAACACCTGCTCAAAATGTGACCCCCAAAGGTGATTTTAAAAAAACATCTATATCCTCTCCATTATGTGACCCACATGGATGGCTCACTTGGCACTGATAATCTTTTTTACCCTATGAAGGCTGAATGAAGAATTTAGAAATGAAAATGTGAAACCCAGGTATTCAGAAAATCGAAAGAGGGAAGATGTAGGATCTAAAGAAACAAGGGATTTCAGAAAAGCATCCTTTACTCTGATATCTGATCCCCTCCTTTTAGCTATAAGAAAATATGAAGTCTAGAGAGGGTCCTCTCACCTCATTCCACTCCTTAATGTTTTGAGGCAAAGTAATGAGTGATATCATGAATGAAGAAATGAACATTTATTAAGTGTCTGCTACATTCAAAACACTGTGTGAAATCCTGGTGATATACATAGACTATCTAGATAGCCCCTTCTCTCAAGAGGAGCACATTCTAATTTGGAAAGACAATACATATAAGAGGGTTTAGTTGCACGATACATGAAAAGGTCCAATGGTCTTATTTGTGCACTAACAAGAGAAATAGCAAACCCTGGTAGTCTGGAAGGAATAGTGTCAGCACAGATGGCAAGGGCAGGTAGATTTTGGGAACCAGTGACAGGATATATGGAAGGGCTGGTTGTCCCTTATGTTACTGAAATGATTGCTTATGGTGATTCCTTGCTCATTAAAGTGACAAAAGTAGTCATGTTGACCCAGAAATGGGGTGGGAAGTGTGAGGGAGGGGCAACTTAGTAGATGTTAGACTACCAGCATTGGGAAGAAGGAAATGGGGACTTTACATTCTCTACCACTGTGCTAGGGATGGTGAGGTCATCATCCAGCTAGGAAAGGGAAACAGAAGGGACAACTAACACAAAAATTGGGGTAAGAAGTTTCCTGCTACATCTGATTCCTCTAGGCTCTACCAAGGTTATCTGGGGCATGGCTGGGTAGGGGGCAGTTAGGAGCAAAGGCAAGTCCATGGTTCATGTTCACCTAAGATAAATACAAAGGTAGGGCAAGCCTATGTATATTCAAGGTTCCTAGGCAAAGCATTTGTTTTGTTCACTGTACGGAGTCACACAAAAGAAAACATTGACCTAGAAAATATCTACTTGAAGTGCCATCATGTGGATAAGCACAAGACATAGTGAAATGCATGAAACATAATTCCTCTTCCTTAGCAGTATGATATTCAAAGATATTTGCTGAAATGTCCTACTGTGGACAAGAGGCAAAATGCCTCTCTGAACCTGTTGATGAAATGAATATGAGAATGAAGGACCTATCCACCTCAGAGAGTTGTATAGAAAATAATTTTAAATGTAAGGTATTTATAAAAATATCTTATTATTTTTAATGGATGTTTACTGACATCCTGTTTTTATATCACCAAAATTCTGCCTCCTTATATTCCTTCTCCTCCTCCTCTGAGAAATATATCCAGTATAATAGTTTTTAAGAGAAAAAATATGATCAATATGCTTTGAAATTAAACAGATATAGATGAAGAAAGTTATTTACAGAATTTTATACACGAGAGTCACCTAAAGATCCTGTATTCTGACCTCATCACCTGACAGGCGAGAAAACTGAGGTCCTAAAAAGTTAAATGACCTGCTTAAGCTCATACTTAGGAAGCAGTACAATTGAATTTGAGTTGAGATCTTCTGGCTAGAGGTATAATGGTGTGTGTGTGTGTGTGTGTGTGTGTGTGTGTGTGCAACACTCAATTACAGAAAATAACATAAAAACATTACCAATGACTGGCTAAGTACCCATCTTCTCCAAACAAAATGTGCCTATGAACAGAAATTGGCAGTGCTTTAATCCAAAGGAATAAGCATTGGAAGGTCTTTTGAGATCCCTACAGGGCCACTGGGAAAGATTTCTTTGAATCAGAAAATCATAGGTTCTCAGAGTTGAAATTCTCTTGGATCCCCCTAAGGTAATCCAACTAACCATCAGAGCAAGAATTCCCTCTATGGAAAGACTTTACAAGTAGTCAACAATACTCTACTTTAAGACTCTCATTGATGGGAAATTTCCTACCTCACAATACAGACCATTCCCTGTTGGGGCAATTATGATTGTTAGGAAGTATCTCTTTACACTGACCAAAAATATACTTTCCCAAAACTTCTATCCATTGGTCAATCCAGCGGTTCCCAACCTGTGGGTTATGTTCAATTTGTAACAATGAAAATACATCCTGCATATCAGATATTTACATTACAATTCACAACAGTAGCAAAATTACAGTTATGAAGTAGCAACAAAAATAATTTTATGGTTGGGGGTCACCACAACATGAGGAACTATATTAAATGGTCATGACATTAGGAAGGTTGAGAACCACTGGGTCAATCAGTCAGTCAAAAGACATTTATAAAGCACTTGCTGTGTGCCAGATACTATGTTAAATAATGGGAATATAACCAAAAGGTAGACCTTATCTTCAAGGAGCTCATAATCTGATGCAGGAGAAAAGAATCAAGTATGTAGAAAAATACTACATATAGGATAAATAGAAAATACTTGTAAGAAAGAAGGCATAGGATTAAAAGGAGTTGGGAAAAGCTAGCTATAGAAGATGGAAATTTACCAGGGACTTGAGGTAGCCAATAGGGGAAGAGGGGGGAGGAAATACTAAGAATGGGAGAGAGATAAAGAAAATGCCTAGAGCTAAGAGATAAAGTAGGCATCTTGTTTAAAGAACAGTAAAAAGGTCGAGTGTCACTGGATTGAAAGTACATGGAAAAGGGGCAGCTGGGTGGCACAGTAGATATAGGAGTGGGTCATACAGACACTTAGCTGTATGACCCTGGGCAAGTCACTTAATCCTGATTGCCTCCAAAAAAAATGTATGTGGTGAAAAGGAAGGAAAAGAGAGTAGTTTTAATTGAATGATGAATAGAAATGCAATCACAATGAATGACCCAGAGTTATGGGGGGAAATATATTTATTAATGTGTGAATAGTATACCAAACAGATAACAAGGCATAATGGAAGAAAGCATCATGGTCTAATAGAAAGGATGTTGCTTTGTTAAAAGTACCTGGATTTGAATCCAGTTTCTGTCTCTTAATACCTGGGGTAACTCACTTACTTGACTGACCCTGACCCAGTAACTTCATTATCTCTAAGCTTTAATTTCCTCATCCAATAAAATAGGGATAATTATATTTATCCTATCAAATCTCACCAGGTGACTAGACTGATCAAATGACTTCATATTAAATGAAAGCAATTAGTATCCACAAAGCATCATATAAAATGTATACTATTATTATTAAGCAAGTTATGAAAATGACAAAAACAAAATTGGCTTTTGTGAATTTGACTTTTATTTACAGCTAAATCAATTTTTTTCCTGACTTACCAAAAAAAATAGTAGGAACATGCTATTACTTTGTTATAATTCATCGACTGCTAAAAGAATGAATGAATATCTTCTAAAACCCTTTGGAATAGTAGAATATCTGCAACTGTTAGTACAAAGCCATTTTAGAGATCATAATAAATCAATAATTCACAGAAGGTACAACAGCTACAGAACATCCTTACAAATAAATAAACAGATACAGATAAAAAACAAATTATGTATTTTGATCTTTAATCAATACCTAGGAAATCAACAGTATAAGAAAGAAGAGAATTTTATTTCATCTTCAGTCAGAAACTGAGGAGTTATCTGTGAATTCATTTTATACTTTAAAAATGCTCCCAATTTCTAACTATTGGGTTCAACTTGGGGCAATTACTGCTATATATATATATATGACTCAAAAATAGGCAAGTGGGTAGAAAACAGAAAATAAAAAATGATCAATTAATGCATTATGCTCTGTAGCAAAAACTTCTAACAATCCATTTGGTAGTATTTAATGTTGTCTTCTTCTTGTATGGTCATAAATAGTTCTGTTTCTGCACCCTATGTAACTGGTTTTATATAGAAATATATTGAAATTAATGTTGTAAAAATAGTTTAATAATTTTACATTTTAATATATTATTCCTTTCATTAAAGTGAGCCTCATCTCCATAGTCCAAGGGTTCCTTACCTAGCACCTATGAACTTTTTAAAAAAGAAATTTCAATAAATGTATGTTAATGATTGTTTTTTCATAGTCTTAACTAATATATTTTATTTTATAAACTAAAAAGCCTCATTCTGAGAAGTCATCTAGGAATTTATAGATTTCACCAAAGTACAAAAAGGTCCATGACACTAAACAGCTAAAAGAAACTGTCACAGCCCTTCTATTACTGAGTTTTGGCTATTCTTTCATGAAAATGACTAGCATTCCTTCTTTCCTTACTTATTACCTATTTCACAGAATTATCAGGGAAATGTACAATGAAACTTTAGATCACTCTACTAACAGAACTTATCTTTAGCATTATTATTATAATTACTATTGTTATTTCCATTGGCAGCTAGGTGGCTCAGTAGACAGAGTGCCAACTCTCCAGTCAGGATGACTCATCTTCCTAGATTTCAAATTCTGCCTCAGACACTTAGCAGCAAGTCACTTAACACTGTTTGCCTCAGTTTCCTCACCTGTAAAATGAGCTGGAGAGGGAAATGGCAAACCACCCCAATATCTTTATTAACAAAACCCCAAATGAAGTCACTAAGAGTTGGACATGAGCAAACAACTGAACAACAATTATCATTTACAAAGCCATCGTTGTCATTCAAACCTCATCATTTTTCATGTAAACCACCTTCAACAGCCTCCTAAATGGTCTGTCTACCTGTGGTCCCTCTCATCTTCAGTTCTTCATAAACACTTTTTTAAAGTTTTATTGGTTTTTTTTTTAATCACAGGTGTTTACAAATTATACCTACTTCTGAAAAGTCACTTGTAAGGAACTAAACAATTTAGCAACACTAACACTAACACTGACTTTATTTTTATCTATCCTTCTGAGTTTTATGCTGCCTTAAAATTTGATAAGTGTTCTATCTCTCCTGTCATCCAAGTCAATGATACAAATGTTGAACTGAATATTTTCCCATTATTTCTTTTTTATGTCGATTCAACATTCCACATCTATAGTATACCCCAATCCTCTATTTTTCATTTTTAAATTAAATTTAATTAATAAAAATGTATTGTCTCCACTTTCTATTCTCTACTATCTATACTATTATCTATTATCTATACTATATATCTATATCTATTACTATATCTATTATCTATTCTCTGCCCATTAGAAAAAAAATAGCAAAGAAAAACAAATTTCTTTTAACAAATTGTGGTATTTGTCCTTTGTTTTCCTAGGACCATGGCATCAGGAAAATAATGACATGACTTGCAGTTGACCTTGATTTGAGTGAGGGAGTGTTGTGAAAGGTCACCAGCCTCACTTTCTCCTCCAGAACCATCTGGATGCAGTGACCAGATATCCATCAAAAAGACTGGAGATGACCCAGGATGCAATGAGAGACCTTGGCCCATTAAGACTAAGGCCTTTTCAGGTACTCACCTAGAGTGAGGCATTAGTCAAGTAAAATAAATTTGCTCATTGACTGTATATATTATATGTTAGATAACATGTTATATCACATATATAACATGTGTGACATATTGTGATATATCAATCTGTCGTATATTAGAAATTTATCACCTCTTTATTAAGAGGTAAATGGCATCCAATGGTGTGTTGGTAAATATTTAACAACCAGCTCTATGGAAATATATGTGTGTATGTGTACAATACACAGTTAAAATTCAACTACATTATTAATATTTTTTCTCTTAATTGTAGATAATCAACAGAACAAGAAATCAAGTCCCGATTTACAGTGTTGCTGATTTCTGAGCAGTAAATGCTGACACTAAAAATTAACAATCAGCTGTTGAGAGCTAATCTGGTCTGACAAGACACCTCTATTCTTATTGTTCATCCTTGGTTCTTTGGAATAATGTATGGACATTATTATAGGGATCATAGTTCTCATAGTTTTCCAAGTTGTTTACCTTTACATATTGTTATTATTGTGTAAATTGTTCTCTTATTTCTGCTCATTTCATCTTTCATCGTTTTAGAATAGTGATGGTATGGTATAAATTGCTCTCCTAGTTCTGCTCGCTGCACTCTGCATTAGTTCATATAAATTGTCCTTTGCTGAAAGTTCACCTTCAGTACATCCTGAACATTTCATTTATATTTTCCTAAAACACCTACAGCCCCCAGACCTCTAAGGGATAAAGCTATTGTAGGACCAGATCCAAATCCCCCAGTCCTGTATTCAAACATCATCTATCCCGTCTCCTATTTTCACAGACTTTTCAGCCATAATACCACTTACATAATCTCTCTTCTGTAATAAAACTGGTTTATTTAGTGTCCCTTGGATATTAAGTACATTTGCATATTTAATTCACTACTTCAGAATGACAGCCAATCTCTTCTCCACTCACCTCAAAGGGTCTGGGTTTAAATCCTAGCTCTGCTAGTCAATAGTTTTATGACTTTGACCAAGTAATTTAAGCCTATCTCTGGAAAAAGAAGAAGTTGAGCTAAATATTTATAAATTCCCTTTCAATTCTAAGCACTCTAAGTAGCGTGCAACATGGCCCAATGGATGAGAACTGGTCTTGAAATCAAAAAGACCTAAACTAGGGTTGGGGAAACTTCAGCCTTGAAGTTACATGTGGCCTTCTAGTGCAGCCTTTGCATTCTCAAGTGCAGCCTTTGATTTGTTCTGTGAAGTGAGGACGTAAGGCAACAGGTTCCCCACCCCTGATCCAGACCAAAGACCAGTCTCTGATATAATAATTGATGTGACCCCTTGGCAAGTCATATAACCCCTAGGTAAGTACCTCAGGCAATTTTCTAAGGTTTAAAGTTGCAGTGCAGTCAAAGAACTGCATTGATAGAGAAGGGTTTCCCCTAAGCAATAAAACTTATCTAGTTTGAAAACAAAAACTAATGCCATATAACATTTTCCAACAAAATTGTTAGTCTGGTAAATAAGGTTAATGCCAAGAAGAGAACGCTGCAGAATTTCAGCAAAATGTTTCACAAAGTATCTCTCACTCCCCATATGGAAAGCTATAGTCTAAATGACAGTATACTTGGGTGAACTGAGACACTGGTTGAATGGCTGGATCCAAAGAATGGTAATTAATGAATCCACATCAACATAAAAAGGAAATAAGGGGAGAATATGTTTGGTTCAATATTTATAGCACTGACTTAGATGAAAGCAGATATGGAATGCTTATCAAATTTTAAGACAGCATAAAACTCAGAAGGATAGATAAAACTTTGGAAAACAAGGGTAAACTTTAGCTCAACTCTAGCAATGTCTTAAAAATTGAGAGTTTTCTAAAAATACAATGAGCTACTTAGGGAAGTAATTAGTTCCCAGACATTCTGGCTATAAAAACAGAGGCTGAATGGTTATTTATCCTATTTTCTCTAGAAGACATCATTGTTTAGTTATAAGTTTGACAAACTAGAAATCAAAGTCACTAATTCATATCTGATGCTGGCTGCTTATTGACTTAGATTTTTAAAATGTAAGATTATCTATCTATCTGCTGTATTTTTATTTATTTTGTTACATATGAGGGCTATGTGCTTGACACTTTTGAAATGGATGACCTCTGGGTCTCCTTCTTACTTGACAATTCTCTATCTTCAACGGCACCGAGCATAGGATCTTAAGTTATCATAGGCAAGTGATAACCATTTGTTGAAAAGAGTAGAAGAATTATAGAACCTTAAATCTGGTAAAAATGTTAGAGAAATAACCTAATCCTCACAATTTAGGAATGAAGAAATTGAGGCCCAGAGAGCCCAAGTCACCCAACTATTTACTGAGAGTCAGAACTTTGATATGAACATTAAATGAGATACTACAACTACATAGAATTAAAAAATTATCTAGAAAAATTTTTTTAATTACCTAATATGTCATATAACTGGAATCTTTTTAAAAATGTTTCAATTATTATAATACTATCTCATATTAACATAGTTCTTTAAGATCTAGGTTTTCCTCATAGCAACTCAATTGTTTTTTACTTCACCTTACATTTATGTATATATGTGTGTGTGTGTGTGTGTGTGTGTGTGTGTGTGTGTGTACACACACAAGTTCCTTATAGAAAGCACTGATCCATGCTAAGTTCAAAGAATCCCTAAATCCCAGAGACTCAATTCAGTAGCTAAGGATTATATATACTATGTCATTAATATGACCAAGTACTCTTTTCAAGCAAAAGTTGAATACTTTGAGGTTTAATATTTTTTATATGATTACTACTTGCCACTGGCCAAAGATTTGTTGACTTCTGCAACAGACAAAGATATTTAAAAATTAATTGAATTTCCTTTGAGCATAGATTCCCTGAGATAACTCTTTAAGTAAAAACTTTCTGCTTTCATTATGGTTCATTTCAAAATAAACAAAAGTTTAAATTTCACAAATCTTCAAAATAATGAGAGGGATTCAGGCTCACCAATTTTTTCACATACTCACATGACCAAGAACCAAAAAAAATTAATGAAATAATTAGTCAAATATAGGAAAATATACACAATTTAGGAAATGACTAATTGTTCTTCCCTGCTGGGGACATTTGCAATTGTTAGCAAGAATAATAACAGTATGGTCATTTTATCAGAGTGAGTAGAAGAGATACCAGAGAAAAACAAATAAGGAAGACTAGTCAAAAACTCAAAAAGGTAATTTACTAAACTGAGAAAGAGAGAAAGAGAAACAAAGCTAGAAAGACAGGGAGAACATGTACATATACATAAATATTTTGTATTTGTATATATACATGCATATATAATGTGTTTATTTTACATATATATTTATATATATGTATATATATATATAATTTCATTGGTATAGGTAGGTCCTACAGAAATTATTCTGTATTTTTATGGCAGTAGGGAGTTTCTGGGAGCCTAAGTAGTGAAAGAGGAAGTATTTATCAGAGGAAACAAGAAGTCATGTCTTTTTGGCTTTAAAGCTAAAATTCCATTATGCTATGTTGCCACTCACTGGACTGGATACATATATGTATGGATGGATGTATATAAATACAAATACATACATATATAAATACAAACATATATGTATGTATGTGTATATATGTGGGTATATGTATATATTTTATATATTATCACTGGACTATTTGTAAACCTCAAAGCAACATATTCAAGTAGCATCCTGATTTACTCCAAACACTGGCCACAGAATCCTTTTTACAAGACTGTCACACTCAATAGAACAGTAATCAAATAATTTCACAGAACTCAAAAAATGTTAGAGGTGGAAGGAAGCTTAGAAATCTTCTTAGGCCAAGCTGCCCTTTATTTTCTAGATTTTATAGATGATGAGACCCAGTGAGGTCAAGTAGATAACCTGAGATCCGACCCAGCTAATGGCAAAGCCAAAACTAGAACCCTCAAAATGGAACCCATTGGATTGCTAAAACACTGATTTTCCCACTTCAGTTACAGTCTCATTTCTATGATTTCACTAATCTGCCTCTTAAGGAAGAAAAAACAGAAAAAAAAATATAAGCAGAGAAATATTAAATGTTATCCCTCCACTCTTGTGGCAAACAGGATAATTTGATCTAAATAAAAGTGGAAGTCGATAACGTAGGTTGCTTTCCTACACATTTACCCTAGATTTCTTAAATGAAGTATAAACAGTAATTATCAACAGGAATGTGTATAATGGGCAGTGAGACATAAGCTGGTTGACAACAAGTTTCCAATGGGAAATGAAGATAACTAGAAAGCAAACCAAAATATTTGCCCGTTGTTTATTAACATGTCAATCACTCCCTAGTCCATAAAGACAAAAATAACCTATGCTGTAAATTTTTCCTACATATACTTCATCTGCCATAAAATTTAATGACATTGTTGCTGATGCCATTAAAATGGCTGCCATGTTCCACCCTGAAGGTGACTACTTCACTGGTGATTGAAGGGATGTAATGTGAATTTTATTTTTATGTGTTTGACTGTAGGGTCTCCATCACCACAGACCTCAGAAAAAACCAAACTAAATCATAGCAGACACAGTGGGCCCACAGAGGAATAACTAGTCTGCTAATAAGGTTCTATGGATTACCCAAAATGAAAAAATAAAGAAAATGAACTAAAAAGGAATGCAAATCATTAGGAATAGGAAAATCAAAGTAGATATAAATTAAGTTCTCTTAAATACAATAAAGTTTACTCCTCACACATATACATACACAACCCTTTCCAAAATCAACCTATCAATGAAAGTCAATTCAAATCAACAAATATTTATTTAGTACTACTATATCCAACAGACCATATTGTGAATTGAGGGATATATGAAAAATAAGACAGTTCCTTCCCTCAAGTTGACAATCACATATGGAAAAAAGACATAATTAAAAATAAAAGAGGCAAAGAGCATCATAAAAGGAACTTCGTATAAAGTCGTAAAGGGAAGGGTCATGTCTGGATAGGGTTTGGGGGGTAGGGAGGTAAGAGAAGGCTTTATAAAGTCTAATAAATACCTCTGACATTTACCAGTGGCACAATGTTGGGGAAATACTATAATTCTCTGAACTTCAGCTTCATCACCTTCTATTACCTAGCTCACAGAGAATTGATATGAAGATTAAATACCATTTCTGCCCAGTTCTTTGGAACTTTAATGCATTATACAAATTGAAATTATTAATAATAATTACAACCACAATTATTAAAAGACCTAGAGGAAGGCTTTCAATGTAATTTGTTCAAATGCCATATGGAAGATTTATTAAAAATACAGCTAATCATAAGACAAGAAGACACAGATAGGTTATGATGAAGGTATACACATGATGAAGGCCTATACTGAGATTATGTCTCCACAGACATGTTAAAGATCATTTGAATGATCATCAAAAGTCTCTTTTTTCTATGAAAAATGAAAATGGGAGATAATTTTACATTTTGAAATAATTTACTTCAAATTGCCTTCAGAATTGAAAAAAACAAGTAAAATGGCTTCCTTTATTTATAACTCATAATGCTGTGGGAAGTAAAATTCAGAGAAAAACTAAACTTCAAATGTATAATGCACCCTCACATCACTGAAGTCAAACTGAAAAATGACTTGTGAGAGCTCATTTCTGAAACTAATTGGTGGCAAGAGAGACAATGTGTAATGAGATAAAAGGATCAAAAATGTATGAATGAACTGTATTTTAAAAGTTTTTTGTAGTCATACAGATGCTAACTGACTGAAAATAAAATAAATTATTTTTGAGCTTCACTGAAAATGAATATTATCTCCATAGGCAGAAATAGAAAGGAGAAGACATTCTAGAAGAAATGCAGAATAAACAAATACAAAAAGAGACAGGAGAATGGATTTAGGGAATAAATAATCTATCAGCTTTTAAGGTAGAATATATGGGAAGGGGAATTGAAGCCAAGTTGAACAGGCATAGAAATTTGTATATCATATACAAAACAATGGTAAGGTATTAAATATTTTAGAGCAGAGGCATATATATATATATATATATATAGCAGTGGTTCTTAACCTTTCTAATGCCATGATCCTTTAATACAGTTTCTCATGTTGTGGCGACCCCCAACCATAAAATTATTTTCATTGCTACTTCATAACTGTAATTTTGCTACTGTTATGAATCATAATATAAATGTGTGATATGCAGGATGTATTTTTATTGTTACAAGTTGAACATAACTCACGGGTTGAGAACCACTGGCTTATAAGATATGTTGAAAGGGGAAAGACTCAGAGTAGAGATAACAATTAGAAAACTTTTCCAATAATGTAGATGAGATAACCGGTTATTAAGATTATCTAAGGTACCATTCCCTCATTGCTAAGAATGAAAAGGAGATTAATATAAAAATATCATTGAAGCAGAAATAATGGAGAGATTTTAGACATCGGTGACTGGCACAATGATGATGCAAACTGTTGTATACAAATAGGGAAGTCAGGTGAGAATCTATAGGCTAACTTAGGTGGTCAGTTTTGAACAGTTTGATAAAAATTTTGTATTAGGACATCCAAGTATAAAACCTCTAGTACAGTTGTAAATGAGCATTTGAAAGGTGAAAAGATTAAAGATTCAAAAGATTTCTTTCAAAAATTACACTGTTCCCTTCTTTCCCAATCTCTATGATACTCAATTCTCCTTAAACCTCCCTGCCTATTCTCTAAGCCTCATGTACCTTACACCTAATCCTCCAGTGTCCTACTCCAGTTGTTCCCACTCTTTCCATTGTGATCTCTGCAATTACTATTTCTTAATTAACAAACTTCCATTTTAAACCTTTTTTTCCTATTTTGTTCTTTTCATCTTCTGAAACTCATAACAACTTAGATTCCCCCAGAAGACACAACAACCTTGGACACCCTCTCCAACACTGGCTGCACTTCAGTCATAGTTCCCCTACACACTGGTAGTAGAAGAAAGGTAAAAAAAAATATTCTTTGGCCTCCGCTGAAACTTCCAAGCTCTCCCTTTATCACCTTCACTTAGTAATATCAGCTCCTTGAGGTACATGCTGTCCAAAATTATCACTCAACCCAGATCTTAGTGGCAATTATCTTAGCCCCCAAATCAGATTCTCCTCCTTCTCAGTATCTGAAGCAATCTGAAACTACTCATTACCAAATCCTAGTGGCTACTCTGGACTTTCTGGGTAGTCATGAAACTGCTTTCCTCATTCTGAAAATGGATAACTCAGCTCCACAAAGTGGTTAAACAACTTGTTTAAAATCACATGGCCTATCAGTAGCACATAAACTAATCTGGTTTCTTTCTTTTCTAGTCCAATGGGTATTATGAAATACATCACTCATGCTTTAAGTAATGTTTCAGTACTCCTTCATGTTAGTTGGGAATATTCTAATTAATATAGCCCAATAATACATATTCCTGCTATTATTCTGGTTGAACTTTTCACTATTTCTTCATATAAAATGAAAGTGACCCACTATTTTCTTTTCATTGTTATTAGAGCTAGTAAATAATAGTGACTTCTTTAGGATCTGCCTTGAATCAACAGAAACTATAAATGCATTCCATTTTTCTAACAGGCAAGAAGTGGTAAGGGGAGAAAATATCAATAATTTGCAAAAAAAAAAGTTAGGTATACTATTATAGCCATGCTAAGTTCAAATGCACAGCCTATGCATTTGTGCATTCAGAATAAATGGCACAAGTCATTTCCCTATAAATTCAAAGTGTATATTAGAACATGAAATCGTATTTTAAATGGATTTCACATACTGCTTCTCTTCATCCCTCTAAATACCAAAGATTAGACTTGCTACTTTGCTTGTTCAGTCTTTTTTTTTCTTTTTGTCTAATAAGATATGAACAGCAGTGAGTGGCTTTATTGCCCTCAGCTACCTGAAAGGAAAACGGGAAAGATAAACTCTGCCTGCTCTCTGAATTCCAAACAACATTTATTTTCATTATGATTGTTTCCAGACCCTTCAAAATGGCACTGTCACCTAAATGGTAGTACTCAATATATTTTTTAAAAATCTTTTCATTTAAGTATTGTAATGCCTCTATCACCTGACCTTTGGAAATCTATCACTATTTTTTCTCCATTTAATTCAATCTCTCCCTTCAAGGACTGGCTACTCAGAAATTTTACTCTCCTACTTCATCTCAACTCCCTGCTCATATTCTAATGGTCTGACAATTCTCCCAATCTCTGCTGCCACTATTTGGTATGACAATCTTTCAATACCAACTTTATTCTACCCTATCGTATGACTCTCTCTTAACAGAGCCTATCAAAGTACAATTCTTCCACTAAATTTATCGAACACAAGTTCTGAAGCAACCTCAGTGGGCCTAGATGTTCATACTATACTTAATCATGAGAAGGGAAGGCTAAAAGGCCATTTAACAATAGTTGTCAAGAATATGAACAGTTGTTAAGAGAAGGACTTGTTCTCCCTTTCCACAATGGACTTGTGGAAGAGAGGAAAATAGCTAAAATCATAGCAAGAGAGTTAGATTTAACCTAGGAAAAGTTTTCAGATTACAATGATCATGAAGTGCTCTAGAAGGTTTCTAAGAAAAAGCTACTTGATATCTATCCCTGGAGAGTCTTAAAAAATAAGAAGACTTTACACCTATCTGTTAATGGGCTATCACTCCATGCCTGACTGCAGGCAAGAGTTGGACTACTTGATTGAATTATGGTTTATTTTTTAATCAATTATGGTACTATGGTAAGTGAAAAAACCCATGTAAGGACAAGTCTACTGTCCAGTTTGAGCTTTTTTCTTTTTGAAATAATCTTAAAATAATCACAGGTAGAAATCTAGGTAGAGATTCTATGGAATAATCAATAATAAAGATACAGAAGATTTATGCAAGAACAAGGAAAGAAACAATCTTTCCATTCTATCTTTACTTAGGTGCTGGGCATAATTAGCTCCACAATTTTTTAAAGTGCAGAGATTCATAGTATTGATAAACAAAATAGACTCTACGGATCACCTAATCCAACCTGTTCTCATGTTGTACATGAGGAAATACAGGTCCAAAGAAATGGAGATAATGTGTCCAGGGTCACACAGGTAAAGAAGGAGCATTGCTGAGAATACAATCAAATCTAATCTAAATCCATATCTTTGACTTTCTCCTAGACCAGTGGTGTCAAACTCAAACAGAAATGGAGCCAACCATGCGTTAGTATCCCTGCCTGGTGTATTAACTTATAAATTAACATTAAATTCTACTGCATTTTTATTTTATTAAAATATATTTTAAAATATATTTCCCAATTACATTTTAATCTGTTTCCTGTCCCACTGGGAAGTTCACCTATGTTTTAGACCATGAATAAGAAATATGTAAAGTGAACAAATAAGATATTCAGGACCTAATAAGCAAAAGAGACAAGTTTATCTGAGTTCTTTGAATAATAATATTTGAAGAATACTTTACATTTGTAAAGCACTTTACAGTAAGCAAAATATTCTTAAAGTGAAATCAGGAATTTGTTGGCCAAAAAAGGTTACCAGTTGCTATAGCAATCATGGACATCATAGAGTTCAAATGAAGTACGTTGGAGGCAAATACAAAGACAAAAAAGTTTTCATTTAAAGAATTTGTTTTCTTTTTGTTGTTGTTGTTTTTAATATTTTTCCTCTTTTTAAAAGGCAAAATAATTGACAAGTATTTAAGATGTTACTGAAGTATAGGGTGTGTGTGTATGTGTGTGTGTGTGTGTGTGTATTCCCCCCACTCAAAACTTTTTATGCAAATCACACTGGTCATAATAAAGTTCATAATAAAGGACATAAAGAAGAAGTTAAAGTGATTTTCAAACTGAAGGAAAAAGTAAATCGAAAGTTGTATTGGCATATTTTAAAATTAAATAATAATTAAATAATAATGTTATATCACAGTTATATACTGGTTTTAGGTATTTACAGAGGCATTTACAAAAATAAACATTTGAAGGAGGGAACACAGGATAATAGGATTATAGATTTAAAGCAGTAAGAGACTCTAGAAACCATCTAGTGTAACTCCTTTCATTTCACAAATGAGGAAACTAAGTCTCAGGAAGATGAGACTTTCTTCCTATCTCATCATTCCTAAATAAGACACTTCACAAATAAATATCAGAGTGGTGATAGCAAGCCAGGATTATTGGCACCAAGTCCACAGCACCATATTGCCCATGAAAGAAATGTGTACTTATTCAGAATATTTATAACCAAATTAATATCACTGAGTTTTGTCACTACCCTTGCAGGATAATTGGAGGCATATTGCATTATTTTATAAAGGACATAATGGGATTATGGAATTAGTTCATTAAAAGATGCCTTACTTTAATGAATGTGTGATCCCATCAGTACAGATGCTCCTTTAAACCATGCAGATTGCAACCCAATGATGCCTGATTATACTGTACAAGACTGATGTGGGTCATCCCCATAAATTTTCCACCCAAGATACTGAAGGTTTTCATCTCATTCTCCTAACATTACAGGGGTGTCAAGAGAATGTGCACATTTTATATAGCATCCGGATGTATTTTTTCCATGTGCTGATTGATTTTGCTTGGTATTTTTCTTCCTTCTTCCTTAAAAAAAATCTTTGTTATAAAGAACTTCTCTCCGAAAGGAGGAACAAGAAAGGTAACATAGGTAATTTATTTAAAATAGCAATTAAAGCCTATTATTTAAACATTTTAAAATTCTGCTATTTTCCAAAGATAAAAAGCAAGATCAATCTCTTGCCCAATTCAAGCTCCAGATCACTGTCTACATGCAATGTCTCATGAAGATGAATACCCCAAAAGACAAATTGTCCATCTGACTGCTCTTATCAGTCATATGGACAACTGTATGAAATATAAGCATGTACAAAGTTATACATGCTCATGTATAAAGGTGGATTAAAGTGAGAAGACTTTTAAATATGGATTTTGTCATTTGCTACCTGTATGAACTCAAAATATTCATTTCACATTTCTAGACCTGTTCCCTTATTCATAAAATGAGGATACACTAAAAGATTTCTAAGATTCAGAGCTGGAAGAAATGTATGTTCCCATAACTATTTTGAGTAATCATGAATATTAGTGCTTCAGTGTCTGAGCCTTATTGAAATAAGCATAATGCCATTTATAAAAAGAACAGCTCTGGGATCTCGCAATTTAAGAGGTACTTGATTAATAGTTGAGAATTTATGTTTGATTTAGAGTCTATGCTGGTCATTTTACATGAAAGTGGCAGACACCTTTTGGTGAACATCTGTCTCCTTGTTCTATGAGTCACTTGATATTGATCATTAGTGTCTTTCAAAAAATCTTTGATGATTTTCACTTATGCAAGAGACAGCCTTTCTGTCAGCCTTTAAGATTGTTTTGGACTAACAAATAAAATGCTTTTGTAAAATCCAACAAACAGTAACCACAGTAGGTTTTAATAGACCTTTCAGTCTATTAATTGACTGTATCTGTGTTCTACTATAAAATATCATTTGCCAAAGTCTACCAGTTCCCTTTTTATACCTAGATGAAGAATCCCATGGATGGGACTAACAAATCAAATGTTTCTGTAAGATCCAACAAACAGTAAGCATAGTAGATTCCTGTGTTCTCTATATATTTTAGTCTATTTATTTCCTGTAAATATGTTCTATTATAAAATAATATTCATCAAACTCTGCCAGTTTCCTTCTCATACCTTCATCAAGGATCCCATTGAGACATTTATAGATTCTCATAAAAATTCTGCAACAATGGTTAAATGTTTTTAACCTAGTTTTATTTTAATATGGTTCAAAATTTTTCAGACTTTAGTATCTTCTCCTCTTTCAGATACTTTGAGAATCAATCTCCCTATACCCTCAAAACTGATGCCTAATGCACAGATCTCCTTTGTGTATACATAATCCTGTCTAGCTGCTTGCTTATTTTGGTTTTTTGCTGTCATTTTTATTTGCCTCATCCAGCACATCCAGTACTGTGATGTTGCATCACACTTGTCACATGTGACAAGTATTATGGCTTCACTTTACTTGAAGGTATAAAGCTTGTTATATTAATCTTTCCAGCTCTTTTCCATTTTTCATCAGTTTGTTGTCCTTCTAGTTTCATTCCCAAATGTCTTTAGATGATTTTGCTTTGTTGGCTATCTTGCCAAGCACTCTTTAAGCTGTTTCCCTCCCCCCCCCCTTGATTGCTTCTCACTGTTTTATGTGATAAGAATGCCCACATTTTTCTATCATTCATCACAAGATTTTGCAAACAATTCTAAATGAATATTACCTTTGGCCACCATATCTCTTTACTTGGCATATTTTTTTCTGTCTAAGGAAGTTTCTAGGATCTTCTGGTATCTTTACTATGGCAAAAGATTGTCATCAGTTACATCAATGTTCTTTCCTCCATATTTTTTGTTAATTTGTGGCATCAATTACTTATTTAAATAGTTGACTGTGGAGTTGTCTTAAGTGCATGCAACGAATATCTTTTTCTCATTCTTAATTTTTCTTCTAGTGTTAAATTTACTGTAATTCCTTCTTTAACAATTCAATAATCAGATTTTTTTTTATCCAAGACTGACGCCCATGTATATTAACAGATTATTTACTGTATAAAATACATGATCATTTTCAATGTTATTTGATATTTGCCAAGTTCAGGATCTCCTAATTCTTTGGTGGATGACTGGGCTGGGGCCTTTGAATCACACAGATTCCTACCCTAGAATCTTACTGAAAAATTAAGTTTTTAATCTAGGTTTCCCAAAGAATAGAGAACAGGTACCCAACTCCCACATAATCAATAGAAAATTAATAAGACAAGAAATCATAGGTGCCCAGGAATAAATATAGAGACATAAAGCACTGAATAGTCCATTAGACTGACCCCACCAAAGAACTATACTTTGGAGGAATCCTCAGTCACCTCCCACATTCACCTCACATGAAAATAAAAGCAACAGAAGTGTTGGCAAGGTTCAGTCTTTTTTTCCTTCCACATCCTACTCCATGATTTTAGTCTAATACCTATATGTTACCTTAGGTTGAGCATACACTTGAACTTCTCAAGGACCCTCATCTCTGACTTGTTTTCAAATAAACAAACAAGGAGGCAAAAACCTGACAGGAACTTGGAATCTATCAACCTTCTCTTCTCTGACCACTTGGACAAGGATAGGTAGCTTTCAACAAGCTTTTACTGCCAGTGACAATTTTATGCTATTGGGATGAAGAAGATAAATCCCCCATCTACGCGTGCCCCCTAATAGATGATTTACTATTCCCTCAATCTATAAGTTCCAAATGGAGAAAACATGCAGAAAGGCTGAGCTGGAATCTCCATTTACCTTTCTATTCCATACTGGGAAAAGGCGGTTCTTCCAAGAAGAACCTGTTCCTTCCATCACCAATCATTTAAAGGTAGGCACCATGATAAGGAACCAATCAGGAAGACAACATGTGTAAGTATTGAGGTATTCTAGCTGATATTCTTTGGGTTAATGTTTATTTCCTATGATTCAGCTTTAACAAAGTTTCGTTTAATTTAATCCTAATTTATTCAGCATATTTGTGTTTAGTTCTCTACTCTGATTCTCTCCCTTTGTTGGATTATCAAAGGCTGTTTAATGAAGCACAGGTACCAGTAAGTTCTATACCAAATGGGGAAGGTGTCAAAAATGGCAGGCACCGTATTGCATGCCTGTAGTCTAAGGATCAGACAAGCTAAAGTCAATGAGGCTCATCAACAGAAAGTTGGCTACCAGATGATAAATTTTTTCAGGCTCAGAAGCTCATAAAGATGATCTATTAAAAAGTGAAAGGATTACATTCTGGGTCTGTGCAGAGAATACTGACAACAATAAAATCATGGATGATATATTTATGTGTGTTACATAAGAAGCTCGGTTATAGTAGAACAAGGTTCAGATAGGAAGTCAGAGGCATTGGTGTGAATGTTGATACTACCATTGACTAGCTGTTTGACCTTAGACAAGTCTTTTAACTGTTCTGTCAGTCAGTCTCTTGGTTATCTCTTCCACAGTGTGGGGCTTAGGGGTAAGGCACCCCCATAATCTGGAAATATAAAAATTTTGGCCCTACCTTTGTACCAGAGAAGTCTGAATTTTTCTTTTTGGTTTTGTTTTTCCTTTTACGGGATGTTTACAACACCCTATTGCAAAATTTAGGTTATGTATTTGTCATAGGCGATATATGGGTCATTGTTAAGTAAAAATACTGTATGAAAAAGAACCTTGCGTTGTCTGCTAGCTTTTGTGTGTTGTCTGAAGCTTTTGCACACCTTCCCAAATATTCCCATTTAATTTCTTATGCTTACGCATGATATATTGAAATTATGATGGGGAAAGTCACAATGTGGAAGGAATAACTGCATAGCTATCATAGCATATCTTACCCTCTCTCTTTTAATTATACAAGTGGTTAAGGACATAATTAAAACTTTATTTTGTTAGATTCAGTCCATTATTCCAGGTCTTTAAGACCCTGTGAAACCTGTTTCTGTAGCTGCCTTCTTAATTAATTCTACCAACCACACACCATCACAAAATGTGATAAGCCTGCCATCTTGGTCTTTATCCTAGTCATTGGCAAAAATGTTAACTAAGAAAGAGCTAGGAAATGCAACTAGACGTCTCCCTGCGGGCCAAGATGGTCTATCTAACACTAATAAATCAATTTTTTTTATAGAAACTAATTTTGTTGATTAAATTTCCCTGTATGAGTCTTGGTCCTTGTTTTTGAAACACTTTCAACCCAGTTCCTATATGTCTGAGTCAAGGACTGCTACATTTTCTCATAAACTTGAGCAAGGGGTGGTAAACTGGTCACAGGTTCCCCACTTCTGCATGACTGATGGTGGATGCAGACCTGCCTTTACAAAGGGAATGAATCTAAAATTCACTGAGATAGAGTAAACTGACACTCAGGAAGGAGTTCTTCCAAACAAAAATACAATACCCTGTCTCATCACTTCCCTTAACCTAACACATATCCTTAAATCATTCCCTTTTCACTGAGATGTCCCAAAGAAAACTCTTCCTAAAAAGGCAAATGCCCTTGCAATAAGAAGCATATAAAACAATCATCTTAATATGAATTAGTTCCTCAGATGGCACAAAGACAGGAAATTAAATTTAAAAAACAGTTGAAATGTTGACATGTGTAGATTAGAGTGCAAGGAGTCCAAAAATCCCAAGCAATCCCATGGGAGGAAAGGGTTGATGGTGGCAACAGACAACTGCAGGACCCTTGACTAAAGTATTTGGTATAAGAGCACTGGGAACTTCAAAGAAAATATTAAAAGAGGCAAGGAAACAGCAGGAATTGTGTCTCTAGCCAAAAAATTTCAAGTTTGACCCACTGGTACATTCTTCCTGAACTTCTCTTTTGAGAAAAGAATAAAGAAAAGCTAAATAAGTGTTTAATAAATGCTAGCTGATTGGATGACTGACCAGCAATATTTCATTTTCCAGACTTTGCCACTGCACCTCTCCCTCTGCCCTAGCAACTTCCTTTTCCCATTGGTAAATACTTCCCTGAGCCAGAAGCCATCCTTCATTCTCCAGATAATGCCATCAAGCTCCCCACAAGAATACCTATTCTTCTCCCTTCCTCCCAGCTTTTCAGTTCCCTTTTACATATTGTCTCCTTCCCATTAAAAGGTAAGCTGCTTGAGGACAGAGATTGTATTTCTTTTTGCTTGTATTTAGAACCTCAGAACTTATATAGATGAAATATAGTAAGCACATCATTAATATGTGTAACTTGACCTAATGCCATCTTTGGTATATATTCTTAATTTCAAGAGATTAAGATGCCATAAAATTTGTCTTTAGGAAAAAATGTAAAGCTTAAACAAGAGTATAAGAGGGGGGGAAAGCATGTGATCTTATTATCAATGGAATGTGGAAATTCCTGGACTATTGTTGAATTTTTATCTATTGATGTTCTATAGGTTCATCTTAGAGAAATTAAAGTATAAAGTATCCTGCCAGGGGGGTGGAGCCAAGATGGCAGCATAGAAGCAGCAAGGTCCCGCAGCTCCCACCACCACCCTAAACACCCATTAAATTATGAGCCCAGATAAAGTCTAGGTGTCTCAGACTCACAAAAATACAGAGAACCCATGTCTCCCTGAAGGCAGCTCGGCAGCAGGGGCTCATCTCAGCAGCTGGGAGCAGAGACTGAAACAGCCTGAAGCCGAGACCTCGGCCAGGCCTGGGACGGTGGGAAGGAGCCGGGCTAAGCTGAGCCAAACGGGCACCGCAGCCAGCCTGCAGAGGTTCTAGAGCCTCCAGCACCTCCACATCTGCCAAGGCGTGAGGAACAGATGGAAGAGGCACAGCTCACATCAGAGCAGAGCAGAGACCCGGCCAGCCCCAAACCCCAGGGGCGTCCATGAGGAGCCTCCCAAACCACAACGTGAGTCTACTTCAAAGAAGATCTAAAGCACCTGCCTAAGGGTATCTTTAAAGCCTCAGAGTTGGTTAGTGAAAGTGAAACTTTGAAAATTAATTTGGGGGTGGTAAAAGCAGTTCGGCCACTCTGTCCCCAGGCAAGGAAGCAGTGGGGGAAGGGAACTGCTGGAACCAGCAGAGGCCCCCACCAGGCTGCTTCAGAGCCCCTGGCCTGCAGACTCTGCAGGGGGAGCTGAATCGATTGATCAAGGCCAAGTGCTCTTGAGTTGAGAGGCCTGGATCTGGATCATGGTCTTGGGTGGTGGTCCTGGGGTGCACTTTCAGCAATCCAAAGCTGGGGGGACTTGCAACACCCCCCTAATAGCTCTGGCAGTTGGGAAAACCCCAGCAGTTTGGAACAGAGCTTCTCCCCCTAGAAGCAGAGTTTCACAGACCTAAAAAAAACCAACCAATTAACTGGACAACATGAGGAAAAGAAGGCAAAATAAAAATAC
>CM053601.1:121968599-122098984 GCA_028646575.1 Pseudocheirus occidentalis | reverse complement strand
AGAGCAGAGCAGGGGAGGGGCTTTACAGTGGGATTGCTGTTTTAGGGTTGGGACAGGGCAAGACAGGGAGAAAATGTGTAATTCAAAAATGTAATGAAAATGAATAACGTAAACAAGAAAACAAATAAAAAATAAATTAAAAAAATAATAAAAGTATCCTGCCAGAGTAGGAGATAGGACACAGTTGCCATGTCTTCACCAGAATTAAAATTCTAAGTTGGATTTGAGCCAGATCATCTGCTCTAGGTTGAAAGCAAAGTTGAAAACAAGAAAAAATGGGGAAATTACTAACTTTTATGACATGGGGGATAACAACCCAATAAAATCCTGCTGCTCTCGGGAGCCTCAGTTTCTCTCTATATAAAATCAGAATATTAATAGTCATACTATGTACATCACAGTACTGGGGTAAGGAAATAAAACACGTCACACACTTTTAACAAAATATACATGAGTGGTTGTTTTTTCTTGTTGCTGCTATTGTTATTAAAAGGGGACTAAGTCTCCCCACAAAAGGGTTGTATAAACTGTCGTGAGAGCTATAAGTAGTCAAGATGTTTCACAAAGAAGATAATCATGTACCAACTAAAAGACAGAAAAGTAGAAAACAGTGCTGGATTTGTGAATGACTTGTTTTCATCCTAGCAAACATAGGATGCAAAAATGTAGAGTGATAAAAGTTTTATTCCAGGTTTACTATTATCCATAGCTTCCTTAGTTTATCGCTTCCTTTCTCCATCATGAGCTCCCTACCCACCCATCTAACTAAATATTTTCAAAGTACCACTTCCTCCTCTCCAGCTTCTGTCACGGTATATATCAGGTCAAGCTTCTGCTATAGAGAAACGCAGTATTTTCTTTTCCTTAACTCAAATAATAGCAACAGCACTTATTCACAGTAACTATGGTCTCTAAAGTAGGTTATATGAATGCTGAGTGTCAAAGATGCAAGATGATCCTCTAAAACAGCAATTCTCAACCTGTGGGTCACGACCCCTTTGGGGGTCAATTGACCTTTTTATAGGGGTCACAGGGGTCGCCTAAGACTATTGGAAAACACATATTTCCCATGGTCTTAGGAACCAAGACACCAGTCCTCTATCTGTCTCCAGGCAGGTCTGCCCACATGCAGATACATCCACATACAAGTATTAAAGGGTCGCAGCATTAAGAAGGTTGAGAACTACTGCTCTAAAATCTAGAAAGAAATTATTAGAACCTCTATATTTATGTTTATCTAAAAATAAAGGCACTAAGTTTTACTAATATTTAAAATGTGGATTAAGAAAGGTTACCTCATTAAGTTCATGTATAAGACAGTTCTGAGTCATATGCATTAGATAAGACACCCTAAAAGAAAAGTGGAAGTTGCACACCAAGGAAAGGTAAACAATGGTTCTCTCATTAATTTGTTTGCTTTCATTGAATTGAGAAATATGCAATTAAGCTATTCTTGTTTAAATAGATTTATGTCATACTGTCCAATTTTACATCAACTGTCTATTGTAACTGGAAAAGTAACTTGAAACAAGTTGCGTAGGGAAATTAAAAACTGAATCTAACATTGATAACATGAGTATGAACAAATGAGAAAATGGTAGAGATGACATTTATACTCTTCCTAATATGAGTTCTTCCTCACCTATGCTATGAGATAAAAATGAAAATATGGTCAACTATGAAGTCATCTGATGGATGACCATGAAAAGTTTGTGTTACAAAGATCTTATTGATCATTTCGTGGCAAAGTGTTGAAAAGAGTTGTTAGCTCGAAGGTAAGTTATGCGTTTTTCTTTTACAAAGTGACAAGTGCACCAGATTTGCTGAACTTTGTCTGAAGACAAATGGTTGCCAGAACTAGCATACAGCCTGTTGAGACAGGAGAAAAAAAATACAAAATACAAACTTCCTTTCAAGATAAAGGGATCTTTTTAACAATTAATAATAAGAAACTAAATGTTTTTTGCAAGAAATCTGTTATGGAGAAAGCATTCTGAAAATAATCATTTGAAAATATTTCCATCATTATGTGATTTGGTTGCCAAAAAAGGTAGGCTCTACCCCCATAAAAAAATTCTCATATCTACACACTTCTATAACTTGGAAACATCCTTTTCACACCTGGTTTTATAATCTTCCAAATGAAAAATTTTAGAGTGTTTTGAAACCATTTGTTTAAAAAAAACATAATGCTACCTTCCAATTCATTTCTAAGAACAAATGGTTGACATAAAAGAAAATGCAAACAGTAGATGAATTTCAATAAAATTCTTTGTATAATTGGTCGATGGGAGTGAAAATTTACTACTATGAGTTGGAAAACACAATCAGTGATTTACTTCTTCCACTTGGATCTCCAAGTCTTTTTGAATCAACTCTTAACAACTATGGCAACCATTAAGAAGTACTGATATAGAACCATACCTTCAAATAACTATATCACAAAGTGTTAAATCAAGATTTCAGAAATTATGTAGCCTATTCAAACATCTTTTTCACTAAAATATCATTACTAATAATAATTTTGAGACCAAAAGTGTTTTACACAGTGATACTATCAGTACAATAAAAATGAGTTTAAAATAATTATTTCATCTTCCACATGCTTTTAATTTCAATTTTGCCTATGCCTATAATATAGAAGATATTGTTGAAATATTATAGGCATTTTAAATAAATATGCATTCTCAAAGGTATATGCTCAAAATATTTTTATAAGGGTGAGAAATTTAAAAGTTTCCACTGGTCTAGAAAACTTATTTTCCACTAGTACGCTATCCTGGATTATTTGTTTTGTCTTTGTTTTTCTGCAATATTGTTATGTGTATTAATTTAACATCATAAATCACAGCTCTATTCTTTCACTCTCAGTAAGTACAACCAAGGGAAACTTCATGAGGATACTAGGAAGAAAGAAAAGGATTTCTAGTGTGATATGTGTTTGCTACATGCTTGTACATTCTTTACCATTTCTTGTACCTGGGAGTCAATTCCATGAGATACTTCCTTAGATACGTTCCACCTCCTCACCTCCGCGTTCCCAATGTTCCCTCACTCCTGCCTTGCAAGTCTGTTCCTTCTAAGATTACCTTCCATTTGTGGTGTACACATCTTTTATCAACAGCTATTTTCACAATGACCTTTCAAGCAGAGCTCCTTGAGAACAGGGAATGTGTTACAAGGAATGGGTGATTTTATACTCATAGAACAGTGCCTGGAAAATATGTGATTAATGAATGCATGCTGACCTGACAGCTTGACTCTCAAGAGGAGATAAGGGTGTTAGAGTAGAAGTTCTTATGAGTGGGGGCAAAAGGGAAAAGTGTATGAGATATTATACAATCAACAAGACCCATCAACTAGTTAGATGTAGGAAAATTATTAAATAATATTAGCCAAAGTTTGGATTATGTCATAGTCTCCTCTCAGAGTATGACCAATCACTTATGACCATACAGAGAATCTCATTCTGGGGAAATTCATGGAGACAAAGGAGAATTCATTACCAACTGAAGCCATTGCAAGCACCAGGCATTCTAAGGTTCACAAAATTGTAATCCATCATCAGGCCTCAGAAACAACATGCCAAGAACCAGGACGCAGACAAGCAGATTGATACAGTTGACTACTCTGGGTCTGTGCCTTTTTATCAGCAGCACACCAATCACTAAAGCACAGGGCAAAGCCAAAGCAGGAGAGCTTTGTGGCCTAGAACAAATGCCCACAGCTTATCCAGAGAGTGGGGTATGATAATCAGAACAGAAATTCATCCACAGATAGATGAAGCAAAAGGTTAAGGCCAAGAATTTGGGGAAAGGGCAAAGCAGACCCTGAAAGATCATTAGTTCTATAGAGCTAGCTTCCCTCTGTGTCTTATACCTTTTTCCCTAAGCAATAAGGCATAAGACAAGTTAAGTCAAAGTGATAGGTCCCAAAATTTGGGAGAAATAATTCAATCCTAAATGGATACTAGCATGTGAATACAATTTTTCACATTTGGGGAGGGTCCCTATAATTAAATTTCTTCTAAGGTTGGTCTTTCCTGAGACAGCCCTATCAGGTCACTGAGAGAAAAGTGGTGTTAAAGAGATTGCTGCTTTCTAAGCAACAAACACCTTGTGATTATTGAAAGCCCAAATGTACTACAGCCCACTCTTCTGTTCTTTTTCAATTCTGGACTAAGATTGTTGCCTATTTGCAGCAGCTGTTTAAGATACATATAGTGATGGGGATGCTCATCCAACAGTTTCCCATAACCTAGGAAATATTTATTCTTCAGTCATTTTATTTTTCCAGTGGGAATGGCTACAATCACTGTGGACTAACATGGAGCTTACTGCAAAGGGATCACTACAATATGTAAGCACATTTTCATGTGCAAATGGTAGTATTTCTCTATCACTACAGAATCCTTCTACTGGCTTTTTCAGGACAGTTTTCATGACCTAACTCAAGAATATTCTTCAGAAATAGGTGGGATAAGAAGTTAGTTACTGAGGAGTGGTTAAGTGGTGCAGTGAATAGAGCACCGGCCTTGGAGTCAGGAGGACCCGAGTTCAAATCCAACCTCGGACATTTAACACACACACACACACACACACACACACACACACACACAACCTAGCCGTGTGAGCTCAGGCAAGTCACTTAATCCCAATTGCCCTACCTTCCTCTCTCCAAAAATAAAAAATAAAAATAAAAATCCTTTAAAAAAAGGAGTTAGTTACTGCCCTATAGTATGAAGCTATTAACACCTAGAGCATCGGTTCTCAACCTGTGGGTTATGTTCAATTTGTAACAATGAAAATACATCCTGCATATCAGATATTTACATTGTGATTCATAACAGTAGGAAAATTACAGTTATTAATTAGCAACAAAAATAATTTTATGGTTGGGGGTCACCACAACAAGAGAAACTGTATTAAATGGTTGCGGCATTAGGAAGGTTGAGACCACTTACCTAGAGCTAAGTACAGACCTTGGCTTTATGAACAATAAAGTCCTAAAAATACACTTCCAAGAGAAATGACTTCATATTTGTGCAATATTATGAAACTAAGTGGTTAGAGCAAGACAAGAAGACAATGCAGAAGATGCTATGATTCTATAAATATGAAATATTGGAATTACCTGTAGGTTTAAGTGTTATGACTCTCAGTGCCACATATCTAAAATTGAGTTTCATATTTATAACCAAACTATTATATGCTAGTTTCAGAGGATGAGGACAGATCTGTGTTGTAAGGAACATTTTATCAAGGGAAAAGGACTACATATCAGAACATCCAAATGGACAGGATTTGACCAATAGTATAAACAAATCTGGGGGGTAATTAGCTACTTTGTGACAACATTTTGCTATATTACCTTCCAGATTTAATGACCAAGAGTCAAGATGAGAACAACGTAAGGAGACAAATTTTGTTTTGATTCTAAAAGTGGGAAATCATCAACCAGTTCAAATTGCTACTCATTGGTATTTCTAGTAAAAGGTCTGTTTAAACATCTGTCATGGGTGTCATGGGGGGGGGAAATCTTACGCTGGGTGGGAGGTTAGACTAGATGACCTCTAAATATCCTTCTAACCTGAAGATGTTATGATTCTATGAATATGAGATACTGAAATTATCTGTAGGTTTAAGTACTGACTCTCAGTACCACATATCTGAAAATTGATTTTTATATTTACAACAGAACTGTTATACGCTAGTTTCAGAGGACAAGGACAAATCTGTGTTGTAGAGAATATCATAACAAGGAAAAATAACTGCATATCAGCACATTCAAAATGGTCATGATTTGACCTTTAGCATAAACACACCCAGGGGGTAATTAGGAACTTCATGAAAACATTTTGCTTCCAAATTTAATGAAGAGCCTCGATGAAAACAGAAATAAAGGAGAAGAGGAAATTGTTGAATTTCTTTTTCCTGCTCCATTTAAAATATATACTTAACGATTAATGGGTGAGTGTATAGGTGAGCATCAGGGCTCACATACTATATTCTGTATTTTCAGAAAAATAAGAGATATACTGATTGGAATTCTTTCCCCCTCGTTAGTTCTCAGAGCAATGCAGATTTCTGTGTATGTTTCCTCTAAATTACGTACAATACCAGATAAAAGATTTGTTTTGAAAAACAGCCACTTCCCAAAATAAGAGGGTTTATCAATTCCAATCATTCTTATCCAAAATTAGTTGTCAAGTTTCAATAGCTGGAATGAATTTAACAACATAAATTCAGTACTGCTGCAGAATGACTAATTCAACCTTGTAGAACAGTCCTGTGTATGCAGCCCTTCTGGGATTGATCATTTAAAATAACATTTAAAATAACAGTTCTTTATATTATAATAGTACTTATTAACAGTTGACTGACACTAGATATATTCAAAACAAAGCATCAATTTAGAAAAATGCTTACCTCTCTGGAAATTGTTAAGTAGTTGTCCAACACTTACTATAGTAAAAAAAAATAGAATAATTACTGTGGTATTACGGGGCTGAATTATTTAACTAATAGCAATATTTTCCTCTCCTGTGAAAGGCCAACAAATACATTATGATGCCATAGCAATATTCATAAAATCTCATTAGGCCAACTGTAAGTCAACATTAGCCAATCATGTTCATGATCTTTATTTACACATCAAAGTTAAGCACATGCTCTAGCCAGTTAGAAACAAAATTAAATTGGAAAACACCATTGTTCTCATTAAGGAGTACTCTCTTAAGCTGTTCTTAAGACAGGGAAGGCTTTCCCAGCGCCATTATAAAGCAGTGTTATCAAAAGAGAATTGTGCATCATTACTTGACATAAAACAAATGGACAGAAACAGCCCTCAGAACAGTCTGGTTTTTCACTGACAAGCTGATTCTTCCCTCAGTCATTTTATGCCACTTTACTATGGTAATCAGAAAATCCTTCTGGGATAAGAGAAAAATTTCTCACTTTAAAAATAAATACTTCTGTCTTACCTAAGCATTATTTTTATATTAAAATGAGAGCCTATCATTTTGGCATTTATTTTGCTGCAACTGACATTATGTCTTAATTTTTAAAAAAAATATTCATAATGCTGGCTTAAACAGATGTTTGTTATGGCTGACAGCAATTCAGTTTGGCTGCCCACTTCCAGAAGCAGAGCCAGTCATCTGCTGCTGGGTTGAAGCAGGGGGTACTTTCTGGGATAAGTCTAAATTTTGAAATCTAAACAACTCCACAGCTCAGCACAGCACAGCAATGACCACAAAATGTGTCTGTTTCAACATGAAAA
The DNA here is from genome assembly GCA_028646575.1 of Pseudocheirus occidentalis. NCBI lineage: Eukaryota > Metazoa > Chordata > Mammalia > Diprotodontia > Pseudocheiridae > Pseudocheirus > Pseudocheirus occidentalis. The sequence continues at coordinate 122,091,703 of CM053601.1, read as the reverse complement.
TATTACATTGCATACATTATTTACAACTCCCACCTGGAGACCATTCAGTAGGTTCTCCTAGCCTACAGGAGCAGCACCCACAGCACTGTGGTGGAGAATTTATTTGCATTTAGAAACTCTGCATTGATTCAATCCAAAACACAGTCACATTAACTGTTTTACATCACAAAGATAAAATACCCCACAGATACATATTTTCCACTAATGCCCCATTCCAGTGATTCATCATGGTGTGGATGTGGATACTGATTCTCAAAGAAGCGTCCAGTGGAACACAGATCCTGAAAGTTCTTACTGAGCTGGAAAGGCTTAGAGGTCAAATGACAAATGATGTCAGTCTAAGGGCCAGCCTAATTAAATTAGGAGAAACCCCTCACTATATAATTTCAGAGTTGGAAGGGACCTCAGAGGTCAACTAGTCCAATGTCCACCTGAAGCAGGAAACTTTCAACATCCCTCACTAATAAATGGCCATCCAACCTTCCTTTGCAGAGCTTCAGTGACAGGGAAATCATTATTTCATGGGGTAGATGATTCTACTGAGAGGAAGGATAATTCTACTGTTACAGTTTCTCCTTAGAAATTTACTTAACATAAAAGACATATATTTTTCATAACTGTCCTTTAAGTTTGTTAAGAGAACAACAATTTAAGTGAAAATGAAATTTTCATAGCACCATCATTGCCATAAGCACCTAAAGCTGATGTATGGGAACAAAAAAGGATTTTTTTTTCTCCATTAGTAAATCTTGAATTCATTATTTCTAGATACAATTTAAATTCCAAAGACTGGCTTCTTCATCAACATGAAGCTATTGGATCACTAAACAAAGCTGAGGACTATTATGTGTGTGTGTGCATGTGCGTGTGCGTGTGCGTGTGCATGTGCGTGTGTGTGTGTGTGTGTACTCTATTCTACTTTTCCTGAGAGTTAAGAGAAAATTCACAGTTCAGCCAAAGAGCAGAAGCAATTGTGATGCCTGAATGAGAAGTCTTCAAACAATTATTGGTAAGACACAGAAATGAACAGTTGTTATTTTGAAACATGAAAACAAATCAAACTAAGCATTTTACAATTTAAAAAGAGAAATATTACCCTCTCTCTAACCTTCGTCTATGCAGTGGTTCTCAACCTTCCTAATGCCACGACCCTTTAATACTCATATGTGGGCGTATCTGCTTGTGCGTGTACCCACCTGGAGACGAATAGAGGAGTGGTGTCTCGGTTCCTAAGACCATCAGAAATATGTGTTTTCCAGTGATCTTAGGTAATCCCTGTGACCCCCGTGAAAGGGTCGTTCAACCCCAAAGGGGTCGTGACCCACAGCTTGAGAACCCACTAATCGGATGATTTTCTACCTGTTGGGGTCAAGCAGATAAAATCTCTCTCTTCCACAGGAAAGTTTTGCTTCAAATACTTGAAGATGACTTTCAGGTAGTCATCCTTATCCTGTGACCCTTACCTCTTTTTCTTCCCCAAGCTAAATATCCTAAATTGCTAAAGCATAGATGTTCATATATAACGGTTTAGCATCCTCCCTTACTGTGCTGTTCACCGTCCTCTATTTGGCCACAAGATAAGGAACTTTTTTGGGCAACAGGAATTTATGAAGACCTTTTACCAAGATGTCATGGAAATGGTGTGACATGTTTCAGTAGAAAGAATATACACATCAATGAAATCAGAAATCGAATGAAAATACTGATTTTTAAAAGTGAATATAAACTTTGTGTATACATATACATAAATACATACATAGTGATTAAAAAATCAGAAACACGTATCTCTATAAAACCTGTTTTTTTATTATTTTCTAGAAAGATCATCTTGAACTTTAACACACAGCATACAATCTACACCTTGTGATGTTTCTGAGAACTACTCTTTTTTTCTCTTTTTTCAGCCTTTCACACACACTGGTCAGAATGCAAATAAACAGCATACTGATACATAACATAGTTCTGTAACATTGCATTTAGGAAGGCATATGTTTTCAAACAAACAAATAAAGCCAAGCCACAGAAAAGAGATGATTTTAAGAAAGCAAAAAAGAACTGTCCAAAGAAGAAAGACATTAGGATTTTTCGTAACAGAAAATTCTAAAAACATTTATAATCCAAGCTGATATAACAGACATGCTAGAAAGAACTTGTTTCATTCATTCATTCATTCAATTTGTTTCAATGCCTACATTGCAATCATTTGAGAATTTGAGCATAAAAAATAAAATTCAAAGTGCCTGAAGCTGTAATACAGACAGTATACAAAATATGCAAAAGCTTTAAAGTGAACAGAATAAATATGCTATCCTTTGACACACAGATAATTTTTCTAAGTATAAAGCTCCTTATTACTGAATGAACAAGGAATAGATGTGGGCCTTCCTTACTCTGAATACTTCTGCGCTTGTTTCTAGATGTTAAAAATAGCAACCATAATACTAAGTTAATCTCGTTCTTTTGCATATAATATTATGAACCTATCAATAATCGAATGGGCCACCCTACTTTGCCACTGAGAAAAATGTTAAAAGACCCAAGCCAACAGCTGCCGAAGAAACAAGAAAAGCAAAAAAAAAAAAAAAAAAAATTTGCAGCAAGTGGTACCACCTGTGCCTGTCTAATTCCAGTCCAAACAATCTACTACTTAGTGGTGGTGAAGGGTGGAAAATCAGTTAGTCACTCACAGTTGGGGGAACAAGAGGCAGCAACTTCAACTTAAGCATGTCTGTGCCTCCTGTGAAAGAGATCCTAAAATTGCAACTTTAAATGCCTTGGGTATTGACAGAGCAATCCAAATGCTGGCTAAGTGGACATTAATGTACTATAAAATACCTGTTGGACCTACACAAACTAAATTATTTTCCCTCCTACCTATATACCAAGAGGGTATAATCTACCGGTGAAGAGGGAAAAAAGATTTCTTGATTTTTAAATTGAGTTCAATTGAAATGCACAAGCAGGGAGGGGTCTGAGTGAGCCCCAGCTAAATAAATCCAGTGGAGTGAGAAGCTTTTATTTTCTTCTTAGGGCTGACTTTCTCAATGCACCTACCTGGAATGGGAACAGTACCAAGGGCTGACCTACCACTTTATATTTGGGAGTACCGTGTTCTTGTTTATTCTCACTGTTTCTCCCCTTTAGTTTTATAATTTTCCATTAGCCTTCAGGGTGTCTGTAGTGCCTCCTACCTTCTCAACACCCTACTCTTTTCTGGGAATGTGAATTCCTTGAGAGAAAGGACCATTTGATTTTTCTCTATATATCCACAGGGCTTGGTGAAGTGTTCAGCTCGTGGGAGATGCTTAAGAAATGCTTAGTGTTGGGGGCGGCTAGGTGGCACAGTGAATAGAGCACCAGCCCTGGAGTCAGGAGTACCTGAGTTCAAATCCGGCCTCAGACACTTAACACAAAAAACTAGCTGTGTGACCTTGGGCAAGTCACTTAACCCCAACTGCCCTCCAAAAAGCAAAAAAAAAAAAAATGCTTAGCGTTTATTGGAAAGAGAATCAGTGAATTGATAGACATTTATTATGTAGCTTCCTTGTGCCAAGCATTGTGTTAAGCTAGAGGTAATGAAATAAAAATGAAATCATCCCTTCCTTTAAGAAACTGCCATTTTATTGGAGTATTAAATGCAACATATAAATATTATATATAAATGTATTGATATACAACATATAAATAGGTTTTGTAAATATATGAATAAATATAAAATAATATGCAAATGGAATACTCTTAAGTATAATAGACACTGTCTATACAAAAGCGCAGGGACAGGACATAGTGCATTGTATGCCAGTACTAGCAAGGTGACCACTCCAGTTGGACAATAAAGTGTTTGAAGGGTGGCAAGGTACAGTAAGTCTGGAAATGATGTCAGCTAGAGCCAGACTGGGGAAGAGTTTTTAATGCCAAATAAAGGATCTTGTAGTTTATCCTGGATGCAACAGGGAGTCACTGGAGCTTAATTGAGCTTGGGACTGATATGGTTAGACCTGTTTTAGGAATATCACTTTAACAGCTGGATGAAAGATAGATTGGAGTAGGGAGATTCCAACCATTCAAAGAGTAACCTATTTTTGCCTATCCTGTTTAATTCTACTGGGGGGAGGGGGTACAGAGAGAGGGCAACAAAATCCTGGGAGCCTTAAACAAGGGACTTCTGGAGACAATGTCTGGCCAAAGGCAGGTCTCTTAATGATTGTCGGTATAGACACTGTGGCAGGCCAGGAGAAGGGTTATTTCGGGAAAGGAAAATTTTTGGCTCCCTATAAATCACAAATGGCCTCTGGCACACACAATCAACACTTCCCAGGGGCATAGCCCCAAAAAGGCAGAACAGGAGTGGATCACAGAGGAGCCCAAGAATACCCCTTCTAATCCCTTGGCCCTCTCTACATACATGTGGCAAGGATTTTCCAGGGAGTCCTTTCTGGCTGCATTGTATTCTCTGGTATTGAACAGCTAAATCTCTGTGATGAGTGACTATTCCAAACTCATTCCAATTGTAACTCTTCAGGTGGCCCCATCCCAGTTTACCTAGCTGGTGGCAGTTGGTCTGATTGACACAGTAGTCTACATTTTGACAGACTTTCAAGCAGCCAAACTCAGGAACTATTCTGCCACCAAATATGTCAATATAGCCAAAGTGAACAGGCTCAGGTTTTCCCCCTATGAGAAACCACGTGCAAGTCACTGATTTCCTAGAGGATTTTAGAAGGAAGCACAGGAAAAATACTAAAATGTATTACCTATACAAAGTCAGACAAGTGAGTACCTAGGATATTTTATATGTAATTCTCTCCCATCGAAGAGCTAAGGCCTGTCAGAGATGCCCAAGCTTATGCTTGCCTGTCAGTCTTATTTCTGTCTTGCAGGCAGTTCATCCGTTGAAATCAATAGGTAGGAAATCAATAAAATGCAAACATGGTACTTCACTCTTGATAGTTTAAAATCTCTCCCTTCAATGCTAAAAACATTGCTGTGTTTCCCTATGTAATGTTTTTGTTGCTAACTGGTAAACCACTCCCATGATGTTCCTGTCAGTTTCCTCTTTTGCAATTTTGATTATAAGCAGCAACATGATATAGCTGAAAATCACCTCCAAGACATCACCTGAGAGAACCTCACAAACGCCACTGAATCCTCTTCCTGAGCTCCCTCAGTAATCCCTTCAATGCTATTTCCAGGAGCTAACACATTCACCAAAGATGGACCTTTAGATAAATTCTAGTTGGAGGGTACTTACCCACTTTGGGTAATACTGCAAGAGTGAGAAACGGTTAAGCCATGTGCCTAACCTCTTGAATCAATAGCAAAGAATTTCGCTATTGTGCTTCTCACAAACCATGCTTTGTTACTCCTACCAGAAACAAAATATTGACTAAACAATGAATAAAATTTAATATGGTAATTCATGGGTGTCTCTGAAGAAGGCTGCCCCATACAGATTGAATTACGCATAAGGAACCCTACAAAAAATAAAAATGCAAAAGTATCTCAGTCCAATCAAGCTACCAAAAAATCAATGAAATTTCTCGGTAGCCAGACTGGATCCAGTCAAAAGTTTGCCATATTGGCTTTAACTGTAGATTTTTATTCCTTTGAGGAATCATTATATTATTTGGGCTGACATTCACTTTAGGTTTTGAATACATTAAAAATGCCCTGCAATCTGGACTAATGTTAAAAGTATGTCTCTTGGCAATGTAAGTGTAGTGTAGCTATTCTGCACCCCGGAAAAAAAAATCAAGACATCACTCAATTCAGTTTTTTTTGAAGGTCAAAGAAATGAAATGCCAAAGGAACAGAGTAAGTTTGCATCATGTTTGGTCCAGTTTATTCACATAAATAATTGAAGTTAGAATATCTAGTCAATAATAATAAAAACAATAGCTAATATTTATATGGCTTTTGTTCACGTGGAATATCTTCGTTGGTTTATAACAGGGCTATAAGGTAAATACACTCGGTATCATCTCTGGTTTACTGTTGTAGAACCTGAGGCTAGGGGAAATTAAGTGAGTTAACCACTATCACATTGATGGTTAAGTATCAGGAGCAGATCCTTGCTCCAAATTCTGCACTCTATTCCTAATGGATTACTATCCCCCTGCAAAAAACTAAGCTATTCTTCAACAATCCAATCCATTGTTCAAGAAAAAAAAAAACTGGATCCATTCCAGATATGGGATGTCTCCTGAACAGTATTAAAATTGGCTTCCTAACCACAAAGAGTTGTAATCCAAGTGGGATGTTACTGGCATGAAATGGAATAATACTCACTATGTTGTCTTCTTCAGACATACAGCAAAAATATTATAACATACTTTGCACAACATTCATTTTCTTCAATAACACTGCGTACAAATGTTATCTCCACTAAATGTGAGAGTTCAGGGCCTAGTCTGCAAGTTTATAAAAGTAGCTAGTGCCTCAATCTAGTCTCCCACAGAGGCCTCACTATATATATCATTAGTTCACATGCTTCACTGTTGGGTAAAAATGCTATTAAGAAACATATCATTTACCCAATAGACTAGAATGGATCCCAAGGAGCTATTCTAGTCTATCAGGTAATTATGGGGAAAACATGTATTATTTACTTGAGAAAATGGAATGCCTCCTTGGGAGCCATGGTGGTCCATCCCAGCTATTCATAATAAAAAGATTATCACATTTCTGTGATAACAGCCACTGCACTTTCACAGGGATGGGGATAGAGAAAGAGTATCAATAGCATTACGAGGTCCAAGCAAACCTCAAATAAAGATTTCTGAAGATGCATTCTTAACTAATCCAAAAAATTATCTTTGAAAAGAAAGAAAATTATTTCAGCAACTTTGTCCATCTCTACTTAAACGATAAATTCTCAAATATAAAGAACATGGAACGTGGTGTCTTTTACCCCCAAAGTGTGCTACCCTAGAATAAATAGTAGATTTGAAATCAAAGAAATAAGATTCAAATCTCACGTATGCCTTTACTAGCTGAATAACCTTAGCCAATTCTTGACCTTGCTCTCTACGGACTAAGTGGCCTAGTGGGTAGGGAACTAGAACTTGGTGTTAGGAAACCCAGAGGTTCAATTCTATCTCATGTTTACAAGCTGTGTGTTTCTGGGCCACTTACTCAACATCTCATGCTCAGTTTCCTCATTTGTCAAAAGTATATAATAAAATATATCTCACAAAGTATTTATAAAGATCAAATCAGGTGACAGGTAAAGCAAACCTTACAGAGGTAAATAAATATAACTGTTTCTAATAAGATTTTGTTTCCTAGGGTCTCTTCTAACTCAGATTTTAGAATTTCTATGAACTGAGAAGTTATGGGCATGTCTTACCACCAAAACGCAATGAGTTCTGTGAAGAGAGTTACAACTAGACAAATGAAGAGTTTAATGTTTACATTTCACCTCATTCATTTTCTGTCTTCCTTTCTTTTTTCCTCCTTCCTTTCTTTCTTTCATTCTTTGTTTCTTTCTTTCTTTTTTTGTGGTGAGGCAATCAGGGTTAACTGACTTGCCCAGGGTCATACAGCTAGTGAGTGTCAAGTGTCTGAGGCTGCATTTGAACTCAGGTTCTCCTGACTCCAAGGCCAGTATTCTATCCATTGCACCACCTAGCTGCCCACATCTCATTCATTTTCAGAACATTAAACTAGGAGTCAGGAAATTTAGATTTTAGCCGTGTTTCTGCCATTATCTGGGTGAGCCTGGATAGTTAATTTTACCTCCAGCCCTTGTGATCTCTAAAGTCCCTTCCAGGGGCGGCTAGGTGGCGCAGTGAATAGAGCATCGGCCCTGGAGTCAGGAGTACCTGAGTTCAAATCCGGCCTCAGACACTTAACACAAAAAAAAAACTAGCCGTGTGACCTTGGGCAAGTGACTTAACCCCAACTGCCCTCCAAAAATAAAAAATAAAAAAATAAAAATAAAGTCCCTTCCAGCTCTTCAGATTTAATGGAGTTCTATAATTCTGCATTCTTATGGGAAAGCTTACAATATCATTTAACTTTATAGCCTCGTGTTTCTTTTCTTTTCTTTTTTCTTTTTTGCTTTTTGGAGGGGCAAGGGCAGGGCAATTGGGGTTAAGTGACTTGCCCAAGGTCACACAGCTAATTTTTGTGTGTGTTGTGTTTGAGGTCAGATTGGAACTCGGGTCCTCCCAACTCCGGGGCTGGTGCTCTGTTCACCGCACCACTTAGCCACCCCTAGCCACATGTTTCTACAACTCTCCTTAACTACCCATTTCATTTTTGTTCTTTACTCTCACCTCATCTCACCATCATTCCAACCAGAAAAGAGAGAGAGAGAGAGAGAAAACCAGAGTATTGCCCTTGAGTAGAGTGAAATTAGGTACTGTTAAGAAAAGAAGGTAATAATGACATTAGAAAAAAAGTGGTAAGAAAAAGATAGCAAAAATTAGAAGATAGAATTCATTTAGTCATAAATACTTAAGTGACATTATTTTAATAGAATTATGCTTAATATATAATTACTAATGCCCTATGACAAATATTAAAGTGGTTAAAGTTGATTATCATTTCTGTGAAAATGACTACCTCATTTATGTTTCCAGCCCTAATTTCTCTACTATTCTTCAGAATATCAGCAAGTGTCCGATAAAGATTTAAAACTAGATGCATTTTAGATATGTCACACTCAATATGTCCAATGGAAAACTCATTATCTTTACCCCAAAATCAATCTCCATCTTCCAAACTTCCCAAATTCTATCCAGTTCACCCCCATGCACTAACTTTTGCAAAGCTCAAGTGCTCACTCTATTGCCTTCCATACCCAATTGGTTGTCAATTACTATAAGTTCATCCCTCAATAACCTCTCTCCATGTAGATGACCAACACCCAACATTGGGATATCACCTCTTACTTGTACTAGTTCGATTATATTCTAATTGTTTGCCTCAAGTGCCCCCCTTTCTAAATCATTTTGTACTCAGTCAACAAGCATTTATTAGGCATTAACACACAGCTGCCAAAATGATATAAAAATAAACCATAGGTGTCACCATGTCTCTTTTCTCTCAGATCATGTGTTTGACATTTAAAGCAATTCAGTTTGGCTCCAACCGCCCATCCCAGCCTTATTATAAATGACTCTCCTTCACAGACTCTATAATCCATAAAAGTGGTCTTGTTCCTCACACACACCATTCCTTCTCCCATCCATTTATCTGGAATACGTCAACCTTTTAGAAAGCCTAGCTTGCTTCAGAGATCATCCCAAGTGCCACATCCTAAATGAGGCCTTTCCACATCTTTTTGCAGTCCTTGCCGCGTGCACCTTAAAATTGTATTTTTTGTATTAATTTGGGTACACGCTGCCTCTCCCAAGTGAACATAAACTACTTGAGGACATGATTGGTTTTAATTTTGCCTTTTTATTGCCAGAACCTCAAACAGTACAAGGCACACAGTAGGCTCTAACTGTTTCATGATTGACTCTACAAATAAGTCATTGATGGATAGAATGACACAGTGTTAGCTCTATACCAGAAGGTATATGTCAGAGAACAGATTTTTTTTCATGTAATATATGTATATATATATATATATATTCCTATGGGAATAGGAATATACAATGGTAAAAATTCACCTTGATTTACACAATCATTGTTTTTAAAGACCTGTTTACAGTCAGTTCTGCTATAATGAGATACGTGCATTTCCAAAAATCATCACACTATACAAAAGACCACTGCTCTATGCAAAATAACACAATAAAAAAAACTCAGGGCTTATGGAGAAAATGAAGTTAGGAGCAAAACACTCAAAATTTCATCAGAGATATGTTAAAAAAGAGAGAGATGAATTTAATAAAAACAATAGCACAATTTTATACATGTTAAGTCATTAAGAAATACTACAAAAAAATAGCACTGGTGCTCCCAGTCTGCAGGTGCTGCTCAGTCTATACCCCTGTTTGCACATGACAGGGCTGGCAGTTTAATTGGGCAGACCACAATCCCAAGGCCTCAGGGAAGAAAGACCCTGATGGAAGGTTGGGGGCTGGGGTTGGGGGCGGGGGAGGGGGAAGGGGTTGCAGAAAAGCCCTCTTCAACCAACAGCTCCTTCTGCAACAGAAGATAAATATACAATATAATAAATACAACACTCAAAAAGAGACGAAATTTGCTTGTAAAATTCAGCCTTGGAAGGGTAGCAGCTTTTGAGTTTTATGACATTTTCTGCATTCAAGGAAGAAATCACACATAAGCAAACAAAATCTGCATTATACTCTAGTTTTTCCTTAATATCAGTTACATTGGAATAATTTCACGTTTTTAAAACAATTGTTTTCTAGCTGTTTTCTAACTCCATTTTCTAATTTTCTGGAAAATTAAATCATTTTTATATGGAACTAAACTTTTTCAGTTGGTACATTTTGTCAATCGTATTGTCCCACTAATATATAATTCCATATATACTTTCCTTTCATGTAGAATTAATCTTCAATTGAAATTGAATTAAAGTTGAAGATCAAACATTGTTTGGTTTTTTTTCCTGCCTGTTCTCTGAAGGACTTAATCATTTGTAAACAAACATCCAAATGTAATGGGGAAGGTGACTTTTTATGCTGCCCTTAGACTGCTCAAGTCACATACATCTGTTTTTATTTTATTTAAGTAGAGCAAGTAGATTTTGGAGGACAGCTGAATGGTACATGAGTGTAAGACCCACTTTTGTTACATGTGTGACCTTGAGTAAGGTCTTCAAGCTCTCTCAGCCTCAACTTTTTGGGAGGGACCTGGACCAAAATCCCTTCTGGCTCTAAGACTGTGGCTTTTGTGACTGCTATGGGAGAAAAGGCAAAGTAGTTGTTATTATTATACCCATTAGACAGACAAAGGATCTAATCAACAGGGTTAGGTGACTTACTTAGCCAGATCGCAGAACTAGCAATAAGGCACAGATCCAAGGCTGGTATCAGGATGTTCTGACTCTCTTTGTACAATGCCCTTTCTACTGCATCATGCTAACAAGGTGACAATCATGACCCATCTGGTGCCTGGCTTCTTACTGCTAAGCCAAGTTGGGAGTCTGGGGTGGACACAGGAAGGGGGTGAGTTTATGTCTCTAAATAAAACTTTAAACCACCTAATCAACGGCTGGTGTCAAAAAGAAGAACCGATCATGACACAGAGCAAATGCTTAGAGCATTACTTGAACTTTCCATGTTTCCTGGTTGTCATGGATGCATGGCTCACTGCAACCAAACGAAATCTGATCAACCACTCAGTGAACAATCTGAAAATAGCTAATTTGATCAATCAGTAAACACATCCAAGTGATTCTGTCTACAGTATGCCAAATATCATGGCATAGTAGAAGCAGTATTGGTCATGAAGGTAAAATATTTGGGTCTCCAACTCAATAAATCGCATTAAATAGGTTTAAAATCACAAAATTTTAGAGCTAGTTCTTCAGAGGTTATTTAGTTAAACACAAAGAGAAAAGAATATTCCCTGTACATATTCAATAAGCACTTATAAGGAATTTACTAGACCTCCAATGAGGGAGAGCTCAATACCTACTGATGTCACATAGTATATTTATTAAGTACTTACTCTGCACCAAAAACGGTTCTAAATCCTGAAGCTACAAAAAGAAAATAGAGATGGTCTCTGGTTGAAAGGAGTACACATTCAAAAGGGGAAAACCATATAAGGGAGGGCTCATGTTTAATACAGATGTTTATGTTTAATTCATGGCAGACAGAAAGGCCACGAAATACTTTGGTTTTGATAGGGAAAGAAAAAAAGTCAGGTGAAAACTTTCAAGAACATTGAAGCACAAAGGTGAGGCAGATAGTCCTCAACTAAGGAAAGAAATGATTTGTTAGGTCACAGGGGAGGGCAGCAGGGGCTCTCAAAAACCTATAAGACTTGCAGACATGGGACTCAGCAACCACAAGACAGTAGGTTGCTATGCCAGGAGGGATCTGGGCAAGGGGCTATAAGTGTTGGATTGGGTAAAGCTAAGGCCTGTGGTTCCCTTTAGTGGTGGTCAGTGTTGCTGATGGCTGGTACCTGTCAGGACGTTAGTTCCAGAGAGTGCAAGATTCGTTACTCTAAATGTTAAGAAGTTTTTCCTTATTTTAAACCAAATTTCCCTCTCTCCAACTTCTCTACCCATCACTCCTATTCCTGTGCTTTAGAGACAAACAAATGAATAAATCTATTCCATTTTGCTTGAGATTGCATTTCAAATACTTACAAACAGCTACCATATCACCAAGTCCTATCTTCTCCAGGGTAAAAGCCCCCTGTACTCTCAATAGATACATACATTCCATGATTTGAAGGCCTTTTACTGGTCTCCTAGTCTCTCTTTTCTAGATGCTCTCTCTAGGATGCCTGCAATCTTCCTAGCTTGTGGCACCAAGAATTAAGTACAACAGTCTCCTCATCTGTAAAATGAGAGTGTTCCATTAGATGGTTTCTAAGTAATTTCTAGATTCCACATTCTGTGATCTGGAGGAAATCTGAAATTTTTAGAAGAATAAAATCAAGATTTTCCAAATAGATGAATCTTTCTTTGCTAAGGGGTTGATAAACCATGTAGATTTAAGGTAGGATGTTTTAGGGTTTCCCTCCCAGTTTTCAAACCATATAATATAATTATAAAAGCAGTAACATAGACATTTTTGTTTGGCTGTAGTTATTGCTGCCATTGCTGCTTTTTCCAGAGTAAGACCAGAAAATTTTGGTGGACAATCCCCAAACTGAAATGAGAAAATGGGAATTAATTCAATGAAAAGATGAGGAGTTTAATACTTTGTTATTAAAAGATCATCAACTTCATTCTATGAAGCCACTATTATTTTAACTCTCTGTTTTCCCAATCATCACCAAATTTAAATGCCAAAAATAATATAAGCTTAAAACTTTTACCTACATAAAGTTTCCATGGAAAATGCATAAAGTCTAAATGGAAAATATTTTTAGGTAGTACTAAATTAACTTTTTTGTGAAATAAAGAATGTTTAATCTTTTTGAGTGTCATGGATACCTCTGGCAGTCAGGTGAGGCCCCAAACTGAAACTATTCTTAGAATACTATTCTAAAATATATAAATGAATAGATGTGTGCATATATGTATATACGTATGTGTGTATGTGTGTGTGTGTGTATATAATTATAAAGGAAACTAATTCTATTGAAATAGTTATCAAAATCCTTTAAAAACAAGCATACAGGACCAGGCTAAGAATCTGTAGCCTTAAATTATCAGAGTTTAGAACTAAAAGGAATTTAAGAGATTGTCTAATTCAGCTTCCTCATTTTAAAAATAAGACCCAGACAAGTAACAGGACTTTCACTAGGTCACGAAAGTCAGACGCAGGAGATCTAAGACCCAAGTCTTCCGTCTGTAAACGTACCATTCTTCCTCCAACAATAATGAATTATATTTTTGCTATTTTAAAGGTATCCTTTTTATCAATGATTAGCCACAACTTTGATAGTGGAAACAGCGCCATTGATCATTTGTATATGTAAATGCATTATATATGAGAAAGAATGAGCAACTGGTTTGTCCCTATGCCTAAAAGACACTATATATTTCATTGGTCTCAGCTGGGTTTGGACACTATCCAGCACCCATTTTATGAATAAGCAATATGGAACTGACTATGGTCAATATCATCAGGCTATAAAACATTTCTTTCAGTCTATGTTGTCCCATGTGAGCCAGGAGACAAATGGGCAATTCCCAATGTTCCACAGCATTTGAACATTTTTTTATCTTAATCATAAACTTTTAAACTTTATCTTTTGAGGATAAGATACAAAATCAAGACTTGAAACATGAGTCCTTGGGGACAAAGTCCAGGAGGATACATATTCAGAGCTCAAGAAACAGCAGCGGTTAAGTCAGTCTTTCTATAATTCTCCATTCCCCTATACACAGTATGGCAGAGAGATGTTGTTAGGTCATGGAAATGCTGCAGAAATAGCACACAGTAACAGTAAAGCACTTAACAAGGCCCTTACATTTCCAGAGGACTAGAATTCAAATTCCAGCTCTGCTATGTATTACCTTTTTCTCTTTTCTTTTTTTAATTTTGTTTTGTTTTGTTTTGTTTTGTTTTGTTTTTTTGGAGGGGAAAGGTAGGGCAACTGAGGTTAAGCGACTTGCCGAAGGTCACACCGCTAGTTTTGTGTTAGATGCCTGAGGCCGGATTTGAACTCAGGTCCTCCTGACTCCAGGGCCCAGTGCTCTATTTTCTCGTGTGTAAAATGTGGGAATTTTATTTGGTAGATTCTAAAGTCCTTTTCTAAAACTTAATGAATATATTTTTGTGGACTAGATAATAAAATATTACTGTTAGGTATAAGTACAATTGGTAGAACTGAATATCCTAAAAGTATTAATCACTTAACCCAGGAATGAACATTTAATAAACATCAACGATATTCCTGGAACTATGCCAGGAACTTGGAAGATAAAAACAAAATAATCCCTGCCCTCAAGGAGGTTACATTCTATGGGGGAAACAAGTACATATATAAGGAAATAGAAACTATATAGAAAGCAAATACAATTTTGATGGGTGGTAAGGTATTCACAGATGGCGGTGACCACCATGTTGGACGTTAGATCAAAAGTTAGAAGGGACCTCAGAAGAAACCTATTCTAACTATATCTCATTTTACAAATATGAAAACTGAACTGCATGGAGATTCAGTGATTTTCCTCAAATGATAAAGACAGCAAGAATCAGAGGATGGACCTGAAGTCATCTCTGATTACAGAGTTCTCTCCACTCTAGGACATGGCTCTTGAGTTGAGCTTCAAATTCTGAGAAGATGAGGGAGCACAAGCACAAGGGTGAGGGGACAGTCTATTGAAAGACACAAAGAAAGGAGATAGCATGTGGTGTAATAGGAATTACAAGGAGGCCAGTTTGGACTGGAAAGTCCATGTGAGGGAGGAATGGGTAATAAGCATAGAAAGAGAGGCTGAAGGAAGATTATAAAGGGCTTTAAATGCTAAATCCAAGACTTTGCATTTTAGCCGGGAGATAACAGGGATTCATTGGCTTATCCAAAAACCAGAAGGCTATTTCCAGTGGAACTATGCCAAACGTTTAATAATTGGATGAATGATAACATTGACTTATAGAGCACTTATAGAACAATTTTCCATACAACAACTCCATGGCAGAAATGTAAGTATTATTATTCCCACTTTTAAATGAGGAAGCAGAGGCTTAAATTTGCCTGTGGACATACAACCTGCCAATATATGGGATGAGATTTATGTACAGATCTTTTTTGACTCCAAATGATAAAGACACAGGAAATACACTATTATAATTCATGCATGGTATAAGTCTGGAAGGAAGAGCCAGATGACAGAATCAAATTTAAAAACTACCTCAAAATGTCAGACTACCAGGCAAAACCCAGTACCCTCAAATAGATCATTTAAAAGCTATAATGGAAAGACCAGCATATGAAGGAAATATGTGAAAACAGAGAATTGGAAAGACTTGGTTTGGACACAGTTTGAGTGAAATTGACCTTAGGATTTTAGTTAACCAGAAGATCATTATGAGACAATGAAATATAAAGCAGCACCTACGAAAGCTTTAGAGGGGACAAATCATGGAACCTAATGGTCTCACTGCACCCTCTACAGATTAGATCATGTCTGGAATTTTCATTTATAGATGTTCATTGTAAAAGACACAATGACAGACCAGAATGTATCCAAAGTAATAGAACTATGATGGTGAAAGATCTAAAAACCATGGCAGATGGAGAATGGCTGAAGGAAATGTAATGTTTAACTTGTATAAAGGTGAAAAGACAAAGGAAATATAATAGTTATGTTGAAAAAATTGAATGTAAAAGATAGATCAGCCTTATATTATCCCAAAAGTCAAAATTAGGAGCAATGAGTGGAAAGTTCAAAAGGAAAGAAAGAGGAATAAGTCACCAAACAGAGTCACTAAAATGAAAATTGACAGTTCTAAATACAAACCCCATCTACATCTATATATAGTTGAAATGTGACTTGAATATAAACAAATAGAGATGATATTAGACTCACAGGGATCATAGGGTTGTAGATTTCAATTAATCAATAAGTAATACTAGGAAAGGTCTCACATTCAGTAAATCTTGGTACCTGAATTGAGTCTTAAAGGGAGTCAGGGGTTACAAAAGTTTGGGAGATTACCCTAGGCACTGGAGAAATTTTTTGCATAGGCATGACAGGTAGAAACGAAATGTCACAGAGAAGGAATAGAAAGAAAGCTAATTTACTAAGTAGATTTGAAACAAAAAGGAAATTGAGAGGTCCTTACTCCAACCCCTTAATTTAACCAATGAGGAGAGAGCTATGACCCTTGAAGTAAAATGATTTTTTTAAGGTCATAGATATAGGATAGAATGGTAAAGATGAAAGAAGTGATTTAGACAGGAGGATTTAGCTTTCCAAATACAATCTCAATGAGAAGTGATTGATAAGCACAAGAAACATAATCTTGGGAGTCAGAAGAAATAAATTCTGGTAAATGCTATACTAGTGACATGCTTAATCCTTCTTCTACAAAACTAGGAAGAACTTCTAGATTTCTTCAAGGATATTATCCATAAAGCACGGCTTTCCCAATTGACACATACACTATGTTGGAAGAAGAAAGTAGGACTTGGGGGAGGGGAGGGGTGTAAAGCAACTACCAGAATTACTAGATGTTTTTAAGTACAACTGGTAAAAAGAAAATAGACATTCCTTTAGTGGAATAAAGTTAACATCGCACCCAACAAAAGCCAGGCTAACACAGTGAATCTACTCAAACTGACAGTGAAGGCAGTCTAGTGATTATTTATTACAGTGTGTACCTTACATTTAACTGAAGTCCAACAAGACAGCACAATGTGCTGCCGTCACTATCAGTCAACATAGGCCTTTGGCAAATAAACTGTGTGTGTCACACAGATGCTTGCAAAATTTGAACTTGAAGTATATTAACTTAAAATTAAACATTTTTCCCCAAGTAGAAGTAAAAACCATATCTGTTATATTTCTCAGTATAATTCATTTTGATAAATATATAAAAATTTTCCTCAAAAAATGCAGTTTTTAAAGATTAAGATTATTTTAAAAGTTATAATCATTTGAAATTTTCAAGAATTAAATTTAAATTGAGGCAGCTGGTGACTCAGTGGACAGAGCACTGGGCCTGGAGTCAGGAAGACCGAAGTTCAAATTCAGCCTCCAACATTTCCTAGCTGCGTGACTCTGAGCAAGTCATTGCCTAACAAAACAATCCACTGGAGAGGGAAATGGCAAAGCGCTCCAGTACCTTTGCCAAGAATACACCATAAACAGTTGATCCTTGAGTTCATGAAGAGTCAGACGCAACTGAACAACAGCAAAAGTTGTGACTCATTTTTAAAAATTAAAAGAATACCTTCCTTGATGAATAAAGATAAATAATCATTTCAAAGAGAAAACCCACAGGAACAGCTGAAACTAATACAAGCAAAAAGAAGAACGATATTTTAATTAGCATGAATACAGAAACACAAAGCAAAACTACAACCCTAGAAAATACTATTTACTGTACTTATCGCTTGGACTCATGAGCACTCTTACTGATAAAGAGGAAAGACTACTGTAGTTCACTTTATAGGAATGCTTTTGTTACAGATAGCATGAAACCTAATACATACAAACAACACCTTGAGAGCATACATGTAGAATACTTTTGGCAAGACAAGATTTTTGAAACAAAAACTTCTTAAAGCTACATTTTTTTTCATCCAAAGGCCTGCTTGCATAATATAAGACAGAATATAGAATTATTAAGTGCAAAATGCCTCCTTTGGTTGGAGAAATAATGATGCTGCCTTTCATAGAATTAAAATGATGCTGAGCACACTTGAATATTTCTGCTTGTAGATAATATAGTGGGAAGGATAATTATTAAACAAAACATTTATAATCAATTAATTGAAAAACTGCAATCTTCCTATTTTTCACTGACAGAGGCAGCATGGTACGGTGGATACAGAATTAGCTTCAGAAC
This sequence comes from Pseudocheirus occidentalis, assembly GCA_028646575.1. Taxonomy (NCBI): domain Eukaryota; kingdom Metazoa; phylum Chordata; class Mammalia; order Diprotodontia; family Pseudocheiridae; genus Pseudocheirus; species Pseudocheirus occidentalis. The sequence continues at coordinate 122,073,632 of CM053601.1, read as the reverse complement.
CCAGAATTTTGGGTTTAAGTCTCATATCTGGCATATAATAGCAATATGACACTATGCAAGCTGCTTTAAATTGTCAGCGATCTAGGAAACTTTTTAGTAGCATAAGGAGTTTCCACAAGCAAGACTTCCCTATTCCAATGAAATCACAGGTGCATTGGCTACCTCTATTTTTCACTGCAAGTAGAGTAAGTAATAGACATAAAGATGTTCAATGGCTTATATAATATAATATGGTATGAAAACTGATATTAGGGAAGATTGTGGTTTGTTTGGTGTAGGGTAGGGGTTTTTTGCAAATTTATTGATGGCAATGTTGTACCAAGAGAAGGCTTCAAATAATTTATAAAAGTAAAATATGATGTCGGGAAGGAAAGAAGGGGGAAAAAAAGGAGGAAGGAAGGAATGAAGGAAGGAAGGAAGGAAGGAAGGAAGGAAGGAAGGAAGGAAGGAAGGAAGGAAGGAAGGAAGGAAGGAAGGAAGGAAGGAAGGAAAGAAGGAAGGAGGGAGGGAGGGAGGGAAGGAAGGAAGGGAAGGGGGGAGGGAGGGAGGAAGGAAGGGAGGGAGGAAGGAAGGAAGGAGTTTTGAGCAGCAATGATATGCTAGGTATTGTGCTAAGGGCTTTACACATACTATCTCTTTTGATTCTCCAAACAACCCTGCTGAGTAGGTGCCATTATTATCCCCATTTTACACTTAAAGAAAATAAGGCAGATAGAGGGCAAATGACTTGTTCAGGAAGATAAAGCCAGTAAGTGTCTAATGCTAGATCTGAACTCAGATCTTCCAGATTCAAGGTACAGCATTCTATCAGCTGTGCCACCTAACTTCCTCTAGGTGATGGAGCTCTGCGGATGTCAGAATGAAAGAAAAGTCTAAAAGCACTACTTTATGTGATAAGAGCAGTACCAAATCACTGTGGGACATACTGCCTTTCTCATGACAAAGTACTTTTTTAGGGTTTTTGAGATAAAAGAATAAATTGTCATTTGCAAAAATAAATTTATTTTGTAGCAAAAAACTGAAGTTTTATTATTCATTGAATATTTTTAAAGTGAGTATGCTATATCAATGTGTTTCTCAAATTCATAAAATGAATTAGTAACTTTTTCAAAATAATATGTGAAGTTTCCTAATTAAAATATTTGCCTTACAAATAAGAGAAATAAAAGACCCATTCAAAAACTCCCTTAATCAGACTAGAGAAACAAGTATCATTTTATTTTAAAGATCTCAATATTTAAAATAGGAATGTATAAGGACATAATTTGACAGAGAACAATCTTATGCATTAATATAAACACTATTACTCCAACAGAACCAGAATAAGTAAAAGACTTATCTCATTGTAGTACATTGAAACAAGCATTTGGTCATGAAGTGCACATTATGTTTTGGCTCTGAGTGAGTAAGATTTTGTTTAAAAACAGAAAAGCAATACAAATTTTACTGTTGTTCATAACATCCTAATTTACGTGAAACAAGGTTTTCTTTGTTAGTCATTATAAGGATAGAATAATGATTTCAGGTAGTGGGTGAAAAAAATTAAGAGTGCTAATATTGAATCATCATCTACTTATCTGACATTTCTAACAGGATGCGCCAGAGGCATATCAACCTCAACATGTCCAAAAGAGAATTCATTATCATTTCCTCTAAACCTAACCTTCTCCAAACTTCTCTATTAGTCAAAGGAAATTCTTCCAGTCATGAAGATTCACAACCTTGGAGTTCTCCTATACCCCTGATTCTCCATAGGATCACATATCTAGTCAGTTGTCAATTCTAATTCCACAGCAACTACTATATCAGTTCATTTTATTCCACAAACAGGATAACCACTGTATTTTAGGCCTTCATCTCTCCCCTAGACTATTTCAACAATCCCCTAATTATCCATCTTGCCTCAAGTCTCTCCTTGCTCCAACACCTCCAGCACAGAGATAACAAAGTGAATCCTATAACAAAAGTTTGACCATGTCTCTCCCCTAGTCAATAAATTCTACTGCCTTCCAGCTATCTCTAAGATCAAATGTCAAGTCAAGAAGGTCAACAAGCATTTATTTATCAAACGCCTACTACTTGCCAAGCATTGTGCTGAGAATTGAGAATAAACAGAAAGGAAAAAATAGTACCTGCTCTGAAGGAGCATATTAACCATAGTGGGGGGACACAGCATGTAAACAATGAGGTACAAAGAAAAGATAAAATGGGTGAAATCAAAGATATGAACAAAGGGAAGGACCGAATAGCATTGGGGGGATCAGGAAAGACTTCTTGATAGAAGGTAAAATTTTAGCTGAATGGTGATGTGAGAGAAGCCATAGATGAACAATAACAAAGGAGGATGGGAGAGAGACAGAGACAGAGAGACCGAGAGAGACAGAGAGAATCAATGTATCACATGTTTAATATTATAACTATAGCAATAGTATCATAGTTATTCACCATATAAATTATAAATATAACTACAACTGGTTTAATTAATAAATGTGTGTGTATTATATTGAATATTTAAGAATTGTTTGTTGCTATAAAAATCATAGTGAATTCTTAGTTTTGTGTGAACAAAATACAAGGCACAAAAACTATTGTTTTATGAAAAGTTTTGGGGTATAACATGTTTCTGGGGAAAAATCTGGGTCATCGCTGCATAAAGTTTAGAAACCAATACTATATAGATCATATAAAATATCTAAAACATACACATCAAAGTCTTTTAAAAAGTAATGTGAGGTAAAATCTACATGAAATGGCTTACCAAATCTCAGGGAGGGGCAAGGGGAGAGAAGGAGGTATAGAATTTGGAACTCAAAGTTTTTTAGTTCATTGTTTTATCAAGTAACTGGGGAAAAATTTAAATACTATTTTTATTAAGCCATGTGAATATCAACCAACAAATGTTTTCATTGATCACTTGCTATGGATTTTAAGATTTACAAAATCTTTTTCATCACAACTCATTTAAGATAAAAACCGAAGCTGAGAGAATTTGAAGTGTTTTGCCAAAGGCCAAGAACAGAGCCAGTAAAGATTTTAGTTGATTTTATTTTTAATTTATGGAATAAAATAAGCATTTTTATAACATAATCTTTCTCTTAGAACAGTGGTTCTCAACCTTCCTAATGCCGTGATGCTTTAATACTAGTATATGGGCATATGTGCATGTGGGTGGAGCCACCTGGAGATGGATAGAGGAGCAGTGTCTCAGTTCCTAAAACCATTGGAAATAGGTGTTTTCTGATGGTCTTAGGAGACCCCTGTGACCCCTGTGAAAGGGTCACTACATCCCCAAAGGGGTTGCGACCCACAGGTTGAGAACTGCTGTCTTAGAACTAGAGCCAGTAAATATTAAAGTCCAGATGTGAACTCAGAGATCCCCTAATTCTAAGTTCACACTCTTTCCAACATACTATGCTACTTACTCCTATCATTATATTTAGAATGTCTTCATTTCATGTTTGCAGCATTCCTGAGATATAAAATGATGGATTTTGTGCAATGTTTTTCTCTTCTTACTTTCCTATTCTTCCCTCAATGACCTTGTTGCTTCTATCAATAAGATCTGATCTTGAAAAGGATCTGCTTGTGATAAAAGTAAAAAAAAATGCAAGATACAGCTCCAGCTCACGGTCTGATAGGTCCTTTTTTAATGAAACATTCAGGATTTTGGCTCCTGGGAAATGATCAGTTTGCAAGTGGAAGAAACAACACAAAGAGGAAACAAACAAGCACAGAGTAAAAAAGATTTGTTTAAAAAATATATATTTTCACTGGTCCTCTTTTACTCTCTTTTGAGCTCTGTCTCTACATCATCTCGCATTATTATGGGAAACTGCTACATTTGAAACTTATTCCTAGAATGTCTACAATTCTTAAAATAACAAGTTCATAAAGTCCAAGAATTCTAGCAATCAAGACTCATTCGAATGTGATAGAGTTAAAAAAAAAAAAGCACTGAAGTTGGCAGTCCAGAAGCCTGGCTGAAGGGCAGGTTCTGATTTTTACAATCATGTATGACCTGGGACAAATCCTTTCAGCTCTCTGATGCTCATTTTTATCATGTGTCCGATAGAGATGATAATGTTTGCCACCCTCATCACAGGGTTGTTGTAGCAAAGCACCATGCAAAGGTTAAAGTGCTATAAAAATGGGATTTATTATGCAAAATGGAAGCTACAATCCCAAAATACAGAGAACGAATTCTTTAACAAGATTCTAAGGAATCACAAATGAACTAAAAAGTTGTTCTTGAAGGACAAATCAATGACAAAATCAATAATAATAACATATTTATAAAGCACTTCGAGGTTTATGTAGCTCCTTCCTCACAAAAACCTCATAAGATAGGGAGAGAGTATTATCGCCATTTTAATTACTAGAACTGTAAAATGTGCGATTCATTACGCTATACTCTCTGTTCAAGAAGCATATGTTGAAGATATAAGAAGTAAATGAAAAATCAGCAAATAGGAAGCAATCTATGCTAATTGCCCAAAGAGAGATTCAAACAGTAACTGCTATGCCACTCCAGATAAGGTAGGAATTATTATGGTTTGTGAAGAACTTGTAAGAACAACTTTACCTCGATCCTTTATATGTTCCATGCAAATAATTCTGTAATGACAGTTTTTCAAGAGCATCTCATTTGCAGAGTCTGTTTGTGTCTCTGATTATTAGCAACAAGACATGGAACAAGGAGATGTGTGCCAGTCAAAGGTATTCATCACTTTCACAGAGGATGACCTTGTGAGAGTCAGCTATGATTCTTTATGATTTGAGCTATTCAAGATTCTCCTGTTTATTGATAATATTAAGCTAATCTCATTGAGCCTTAGACCATTATAGGAGTTCATCTGTGAGATCCATAATTACTCAAAACAGAGTAAAATACCATGATCATGGAATAAAATGCTCATTGTCTGGGCCAAAAGTGTCAAAAATACAGCCCATAGGCCTCATGTGGTGTCAGTACACTCCTGAGTGCATGCAGCCCAAACCAAATTAGAGCACAATTGGAAAAATATTTAGCAAAATAAATAAAAATACAATAAAACATAGATAATATATTTTTTAAAACTAAGTCAATATGTAGCCAATAGGGATTCTATGCATGGATTAAATGGGTCCCTATTTCTGTTCGAGTTTGACAGCATGGGTTTAAGCTACAGAACGCAAATGGCTGGTCAGTCCATTGAATTAGTCTTCCACTGCATATGTACCTGGTAATGTGCAGCAGATGGATAATTGCACAGTGTTTTCAATGATATTAACAAATACAGATTTCATCCCCTGATGCAATATGGTTACAAGTGCTAGACCAATCTCTGAAGAATCCAAATGAAAGGAAACAGGAAAAGCCTATCTCTAATAATGATGGAGTTACAGGTAGTGACAAGTAATATAATTGAAGATGTACATTTATGATCAGCAAAGGAGGTGAGCATAGTGAGAAATGACAAGAGGATGTTCTATGTCCTACACGAAGCTCCACAAAACATAAAAAGACCCCCACGGAAAGCCTCCAGCATGTTAGGGAGATCCCCTTTGAAGGATTCACAGCAGACTATGAAAAAGAATCATGAAGGATGAAAAGGCATGATGGATCAGGTGCTTTCTGCAGTGATGGAGGAAATAGCCACAATAATGAGATCACTGATCCATTGAAGTACTGAATTATACACAGAGTCAGCTCGACATCCTTGTCCTATCTGAAGGCAGCATGCTCGCAAAAGCAGCAAATTTTTTTTTTCCTATACTACACAGAAAACAGAGACAAAAGTAAGACAGCCTTACCTTAAAGCAAGGGACAGAAGACACATGAGAGATATTTGTCCTTCTGTTGGTTACAATGTAAACTTCATGAGAGTAGGGACTGTATTCTAAAACTATGGATATGAAAGATCAATCTGGATTCATGGTTTGCATTAGAAGAATGGATCTTTTATCTATGCTTCCTGCTCAAAAAATAAATATTTGCCTTTTCCACAAATATGAAATGAATCCAATGCAAGAAATAATGACAGCTTCCCATATGAAATACCATACTCTTCCTGAAATGTTGTGATGATTCTTATTCCCCTACCTTAACTTCAAAATGATGAATATCACTCTCCAAGTTCAATATACTTCTAACAAATGCCTTAGAAAAAATTAAGATGTGAACAATTTCCTTATCCTACAATTGAAGTTCAATTTGCATTCATATTTACAAAGCAAAGCACTGAGATTTTCAAAAAAAACTAAAATTAACCAATCATCTCTCCAATGTGCTGCTGAATAGGCTACAAGATATCTACTCAACCATTCCTGAATATACAGAATCAATATGTCAGTGAAGCTCTCTCTCAAGGGCACAAATATCTGAGTCGTACCTTCTTCCCCTTGCCAGTCAGCTGAAAGATAGGCCTCCTTATATTTTGATTTATTGGATGATCATTGTTGTACAAAACAAATTTTTCAGGAGAGAATACTGCTTTTATACTGGGATTTTATGTTTTTACCTCATCCTGTATAAAATTCATCCAATAAAGAACTTCACATAAAAAAAGAAAAATAGTCTTAAGAAACATAGAACTCAATATTAATGCTCATGAGTTGTTAACATATTTTATTTTGCTACTGAGCTTGATACTCATCAAATATACCATTGAGTGACTGTTTTTTGTATACAGAAAGAGGAAATCAGAGAGCAAGAGAGAAATGGGATGACAATAAGCATAACAAAGGTGTTTTTCTATTTGCCTTTTTTGGAATCACTACTCCCTTCCAGTTACCTCCAACACTTCTCCTATCCCTACCCCCAAAAGCCTTTCCTCTGTAATAAGCATGTATAGTCGAGTAAAACAACTCCATATAGTGACTGAATCTGAAATGTGTGCCTCATTTTGTACTTTAACCAAGAGGTGGAAAGCATGATTCATCAGTGGGATTCTCAAGTTGTGACTAGCCATTACAATAATAAGAGATCTTTCAAATGTAGTTTTCCTGACAGTGTTACAGTCATCATATACATTGTTCTAGTTCTACTTACTGTAATCTTACTGTAAGTTCTACTTACTGTAAACTGTAGTCAGTTCATATAGGCCCTCCTAAGTTTCACTGAATCAGTCATTTCTGTAATTTTGTTTGGAGCTTATCATAGTATATGGTGTGCGATCTTTGTCTAAACCGAACTTCTGAGAGATTTTTTCATTTTTCCCAATGCTTCTTGTCAAACAGTGAATCCTTACTCCAAAATGGTTGGAGTTTCGGGCTTACTGAACACTATCATTATTTCTATGTTGAATTCAGGGGTGGGATGTTTTGTTCATTTTTTTGGAGGGGGGAGGGCAGAGCAATTGGGGTTAGGTGACTTGCCCAAGGTCACACGGCTAGTAAGTGTTAAGTGTCTGAGGTCGGATTTGAACTCAGGTCCTCCTGACTCCAGGGCCAGTGCTCTATTCACTGTGGCACCTAGCTGCCACTAGGGATGTTTTTATAAATGTTTAATAAACAGCTCTCAGGGGGGGAGGATAGGTGGCACAGTGAATAGATCATCTGCACTGAAGTCAGGAGGATCTGAGTTCAAATCCAGCCTCAGACACTTGACACACTTACTAGCTGTGTGACTTTGGGCAAGTCACTTAACCCCAAGTGCCCTCCAAAAAGCAGAAAACAAACAAACAAACAAATATAAACAACTCTCAGAGGAAAAAAAGATGCCCATGACAAATTTGTAACTTTAATCCGTATCATTAACATTTTCTTTATCATTTTCTTAAGTCTAGACAATCAACAAAAATCAATCAATCAATCTCTGGTTTGTAGCTTTTACTGATCTCCAAAATGTAAAAACTCACACTTAAAATTTAAATAAACAATTTTTGCAAGCTGATTTGAGCTAACTCCAACACAACCTTGATTCAGTTGCTTCTGGGTTTTATATATCTGATTTGTATCACTGATCTTCTAGAGGAGGAAAAAAATATGGGACTAATGGGACAAGTAGAGGGGTTCAGGTTGAGACTGATAAGAAGGGCTATCTATTCCCATGAAACTAATTGAAAAGGAGAAACAAATTGTGGGTGATAATGAACTAATTTGAAGGGGGAAAGGATGTGTAATGGTAATTAATTCAGCAGGTACTTGGCCCTTAGTGACTAAGGGCTAAGTACTTCTGTGAAAGAAGCAGAAGGTATAAACTCTATCTCCTATGTGAACAGAGGGCATGAACTCTGTCTCCTTTTGCTGACTGGCAGGAGGGGGTTAGCTGAGACAGAAGGTCAGTGTGTGTATATAAGAAGAATTCCAGAGACAGAGAATCAGAGTCAGGATTTTTCCTCCTGGTGGAGGAAGCAGGATTGCTTCTGGGAGCCAGGCTTGCTGTACTGAGAACTGAGTTGGAGTTTCCTATGAGACCAGAATCTGGTAAAGGCTAAAGCTGCCTGGAAGACTGAGAGGGCTGCCTAGAGGGCCACATGGCCTCCTGGAGGGCCTCCTGGAATTATGAGATTCCTTCTGGTTCTAGAGCCAGCTGAACTGTTGGAGGACTGAAAAAACGTGATTAGGATGTTAAGACTTTATTTGTTTGTGGCTTGGTTGATCCTTAAGTTCCCAGCAACAGAAGTAGTGAAGGTTTTGAGATGTGTCAGACCCTATAAATGTCAGTGTGTATCAGGAACTGCCTGGAGGATTGGACGAGGACCTGGGAGCTGTCTGCTTCTGAATCCACATGACTGTTTGGTGGATTCAAGTAGGAGCTGGGACCACAGAAGGGAACCCAGGGAATCAAAGAGACCACTCAGAGTCAAGATGAAGAAAAGGCCTCCCCTAGGAGGCATGATGAAATTGAAGTGTACTAGACACTGAGGGGTAGAGGGTTTGTGTAATTTTCTAATGATTGTATTTAGTGATTAATGATATTTACTGACTGATTGCTAGATAAGTGACTGATTAAATTAATCTATGATTGCCCCATGAGTGAAAGATTGATTATTGTATTGTGAATCAATTGAATGATTAAGTGAGGAGGGCTTCCCCCTTAGGGAAACCAGATGATTATTCTTTTGTTCTTTGTTCCAAATACTGTGGCCACTGTAGTGAAAACTATGTGGCCATTCTAATGTTAAGCTGTTGTGAATACTATATTGTGATTATCTGTGATAAGATGCAATGTTGTGAATATTATATTGTGATTTGTTGTGGATATTTGCTTTGATTTGTAATAGAATAAACAGTGTTCGCTATTCTGTATAATCAGAACCTTAAAAGCTGTTCACAGTAGCATTATTTTGGGAATCTGTTAGCGCATGGCATTGCAGGGTGTTTGAACCTCTGGTTAATGTGACCAAAAAGATAGAAGACAACACATTCGCTACTATCTCACAACCTCTCATACAACTCTAAAGGAGGAATCAAGATCAAGAAGATTAAACAATGTCATCTGTTCCACAAACTGGCAACAAAACTCAAGTCTGAACCTCACCCCAAGCCTCCCTGTCCCAGTGCCCCATAAATCCAAAGACCAGAAGCTTGCTCTTTATGGAGACATTAGAGCACCAGGGCTCTGTATTACAACAGAGTTCAACCACGGAAATTGGGAACAAGGGGAACTAGGGTAGGATGTGGACAGCTGGACACTTAATTAAGACTAGGAGGGAAAGAATCTAACACCTAGCAGGAGCCCAAACTGTCACTCCAGAAGTCATCTAGGCAAGAAATTGAGGCTGGTGAACCATGAATTTCCCAATGTATAAAGAGACTCAGTCAGCTTTGAGATCCAGCCCCCAAGCAAAGTTCCATCTAAAGGAAGTGAGTCAGAAAGTGAATAACAAGAGAAAACAGGGGGAAAAGAGACATCAATTACCAAAGATCTCAGGAGAAAGACTTCAATTAAAGACCTTGAATATAAGTATATTAAACAAAAGAGAAGGTTTTAATAACAGAAGGTAATATGACCTCCAGATCAGCTAAAAGAGTCTCAGCATCTCTGAATAAATATCACAAGAAAATGAAGATGAATAAATACCTGATAAGGCAGAGAAACCAATGAATTACCAAGAGACCAGGGAAACACACCAGGTCTGAATGGTTTAAAATACAAATAAGAATTGTAAAATCAAAATCTATGGCTTGTTGTATGTAAGGAGGATTTGTTATCCTTCTTAGAGTTAGTTTCTCAGGATTTGTGGCCATGAGAAAGTCTAGTTTCCAGGTATTTGATAATTACTCCCAGAATAGCCCCAAGGATTTTAGATAGTAATTCCCAGAATCATAGTGACAGACGGTCCTACTGAGGCTGCACTGTGAGATAATGCAATATTTACTATGCCTACACAAAATGACAATATTGCTAAAGTCAACCTGTGAACTTAATGTCAGCAAGATGTCTTCTTTGTCTGTTGCCCTATAAAGCAGGTGGGCACTGGTCAGTCAGTAGGGAAGCCATGGGGAACCCATAGGGGAGAAACCATGGAGAACCCATGGGGAAAACCACAGGGAACCCATAGAGGCATCTGTGTGTGCCTCAACTGGCCCCTATTGAGGCTTGAGGGAATTTGGGTGAGTGTGTAAGCTGTGCCTGTCTCAATTGACTCCATCAAGACATAGGGGTAATTGCCTCCCCTTCTCAATGGCCCCTGCAAGAAGGGTGATTAGAGGATACTGTAGGAGTATCCAGCAACCCTCTGAAAGGACTAGACTAAAATAAAGCTAGTTATTAATCCCTCCAAAGGTGTCTGCCTGTCTGACCAGATTTTAGTCAGATATAACAGTTTTAGAGTTATAGATAAAAGAGGTGAATAACTTGTGGGATGAGAGACAGTTCAAGAGGTTGACCATTCCTGTGTCTGACTGGAATGAAATGAAGGTGCTTATCATAAAGGTTGAGAAGAATATGGAATTCTAAAGACATGGTAACATGTAAATTGAAGGCACTAAGTATAAATACAAGAAATGGAGTGAAGGGGAAAACTGTGAGCCAGAGAGTGAATGCCTTATGCAAAGGTTGAAAGTGGCCATCTGCCCTGCCCTTGCCAGCCTTTTCCACACCAGGCACAGTGATCCCTCCAGAGACCAACTCCCCAACAACCACCAGGAGTTTATTCACTTAGTTTTGATATTCTACTCTTTTTTGAGCTGTTCTAACTGTTGAGTGATTGAGAACTCACTGAATGTACCCAATAACATCTGAGTAGTCTCTGACTGGGTTTACCATCTAATCTTGCCATCCTTCCTGCCCTCCATCCAGTATCCTTCCAGCCCCTCTTGCTATTAGAACAATAACCAGATCAATGCCATCCTTGCTACTAGAAAGTCTATGACAATCTTCTGTCTATGATTCCATTCACAATCTTTTTTGATAGTTTAGACTCTAGACCAAAATTCTCTTTCCTGGCTACCACTTCTCTACATATATCCTGATTCCACATATTAGAATATTTCATTGAAGGAAGACACCATCTTCCTTTTATACTTGTATAACTAGCATATGCACTGGGCCTGGTATTATTACTTAATAAATTCTTGATGACTGAAAATCCTAGGAGTCAGGGGAGTAGAACCATGAGGATCACACAGAGTGATGCATCTGAATGAAGTGAACTTCAAGAGAAATAAGGTTGCTGAATGACAGAGATAGTTAAAGGGCCTGGAGGTGACAGAGAAAAAGCAGAAGTTTGCCTACCTCTCCCCCTGGCACAGTGCATTCAGGGAAGGCAACCCCAAGAAGGTTGCCAATAGTACTAAACCAAACAGAGTCTCTTGGTGGTAGTTAGCTTTCCATGATTGCAAGACAGAAGAAGCAGAAGAGGAAAAGGCCTAATATAAATGTAGCTTATTTACATTATAACAGGATTCCATAAGGCACAATGGAGATCCATTACTCTTTCCACTATGCTTGGGAACTACTATTTGGTCTCAGAATAAAATTGTAACAGTCATCTCCTATGACTATATCATAACATGCTTGATACAAACATTTGGCAAAAACTGAAAAGGCAACTGGAAGTTGGTAGTTACTGGGTTTACTCTTTAAATCTTCTGGTACCACCACACAGCAAGGAAGTAAAGGGCTGCCCTTCAAAGAAAACTGGAAAGAAATTTAACAGCAAAACCCTATACTTTCTGTGTTGAGACTGAGGCTGCTTCTGCAGGTGCAACCAGAGACATTTTCTGAATGAGTGTCTATTTTAGGGAGGGGGGGAGAGCAGTGTGATTTTTCTTAAAATATATATGATATTTTTGTTAATTACCAAACATGCCCTTTATTTGGAAAAGACCATGCAGCTGCTGTTCCCACAAGCCCTTCTTTGCATCATTAGTCGTTAGGTCCACGGGGTGCCATGTTTTCAGCCATTATAAGAATAACTCCTTTTTTTAGTGCATCACAGGAACATCTCACCTTTCACCAACAAAACATTCAACTACCAATCATTGAGAACAGAAGTTCTTCATTTTATAGATTTATAGATCTTGGATTAATCTGCATAGAAATGATTATAGAACATTTAGAAACTGAAGAGATCATGAAGGAAGACAGAAGATGCCCCAGGACATGGAATTACGTGAATAGTAAGATTGTGAATTTCAAGTTTTTGGAAGAAAACTGGCACAGGTGTAAGGTTCAGGAGTCCTCAAACCATACTAGGTAGCTGGCTGCCTTATCTACTGAGAGACACGGTCTCCATAACTGACCTCCTACATACAAAGGACAAAAGAAAATAACCCATATGCCCACACTGGCAGGGAAAATAGCAATCATAACCAACCTAAAGAGAGCCATCTATTAGTAAAACCAGAGGATAATATCACTTAACATTGACATGTGCACGTGCACATTTGATATCATTTATTCTTCACAACAACCCATGGATGGAGGAAGGGCAGATTATCTCCACTTCACAGATGAAGAAACTAAAACTAATAGAAAGATTAAGCAACATGGTCTCTATCACACAGCTGGTAAATGCAGAGCTGTGACTTGAATGCAGGTTCCTGATTCCAAGTTACTTCCATTTTGCCCATGCTCTAAGAAAAATATCATAAGACCAAAAGTCCTATAGTCATATAATCATTCCATGAACACATAGTTCCATAAAAGACATGGCCATATTTTTTAGCCAGTAGTTCAAATAATTAATACTAGACTTGGAATAAATGGATTAAATTAAATAAATATGAATCCATTATTCCTACATGGTATCATTCAACCAGCTAAGAATAGTGGCAGGTTACCATCCTTTTTACTAAAAAGGAAACTGAGTTACCAAAAGATTGAGTGAATGCTATGGGCCAACCAGCTAGGCTGGTACAAAAATGGAATTAGCATTCACTGCTCTGTTTTATGTATTGTTCTTTACATTAGGCTATATCGCCTCCCATTGTCTTTAAGAGACCGCACCAAAGTGAACATATGTGGTCCTTTTCAGGCACCCTAATGAGGGGGAAATGGCATTGCTATTGCGTCATGCAAATGGGCTTTAAATCCTGCACTGGAACAAAATATCCCAATTTGTAACTGAACATGTCATACTACTTTGCTTTCTCATGAGATGAAGATACAAGTGAGCATTCCCTCCCTTTCTGAACATTTCTGGAAAAAAAACTTGTATACATACCTCTGTTGCAAGCCTAAAAATCATACTCCTTAACAAAAAGTGTTCTTGGTGGAGGGCAATAGAGAGTGGAGGTCGGCTCAACATCATCTTGAAACCATTTTTATTCATTCTGTTTTTCACACTCCCATTTAAATGTCCCTCTTATTAAAAGCAATCATTCAGACTCTAGAATTGGAACAGATCTCGAATATTATACCAAATCTAAAACTCTGATTTTACAACGGACATAAACATTCCACTGTGTAACTGCTACATCCATATATTTACATCTATTAGTAATAAAGTCAAGATTCAAACTCAGGACTCCTGGTTCCAAATAAGACATTGCCACTTAGCTATACTCCCTCTGAAATCTTTGGAAAGAATAAACCATACCTTCAACAAGTGTTATAGCTAGTAATTCTTTTTCCTCAGGGCAGGGACCAAGAGAAATTCATTTTGGTATCTTGGGTAAGGTAACAGACACCTTTGGGACAAAAGGTCACATTGGAGTTTGAAGTCTCCAGAATATAAAGGAAGTCCCACGTAAAGCATTTGGAGACAAAGAAAAATGGGTTAATAGGTTTATATCGTGCATATAGTTGAGAGAGTATAAAACAGGTATAAGTAGTACACATATAGCTTACATAGTATAAACCCAACAAGAAGGGTTTGTATGTATGTACATCCAATTTCAGCCTCACTAGACAAATGCTATTGACATTCAGGCTTCTCGCTCTGGTCCCACCCTTACTTTTCCAGGTCCTTGATTTCATTCTTTGTTTCTTTGTCCTTACTTCTTTAATTCTACTATCTGGATACTATGATTATTTTAATGAGCAAGGTATGCTTGAACAGAAGCTATGCCAATTGTTCTATTATCCATTTTATTTTCCTAAGAAAGAGTTGAGTAAGAAGTCGTGAAAAGTAAGACAAGTCGGTGAATTATTTCCCCAAAGGAGTTCATTGTGTAAGTTGGCTACAAATAAAACTGTAAACCATATTCAGTATGATATAAGTAATGACATATCAATTAACTGTGTCAACAAGGTCTAAAAATATGCAAATTACTGTACTTCAATTAGAAAAATCTACATCCTTAGAGAATATTGTAAATCAGGAAATTTGGGAGACATTAAGAGTAATCAGTGAGGGAAAGCATGTACTTTTTGCTGTATCCTATTTTTATACATACATAATGAAATAATTATAGTTACACTTTATTTATGCCTCGGCAAAAATATTAAAATCTTAAGATCTTTACAATGACAAATTTAATCCATGTTACGTTTTCAAACAACATTAATTATATGAAAAATAAATCTATTACCATTCAATGTAACTAAGTTGAAACTAATTTGGTCATGTAAATTAGAATTATGGCTTTCCTAAGCCCTAGTATATTGAAATGGAGAAATAATAGCTAACATTTATATAGCAGGTGCTTTTCAATATTATCTCAATTTGTCTTCAAAGCAACTCTGGGAGCTAGGAGTGATTCAGATAGATGTTAAATGACCTGCCCAAGGTCACAAAGCTAGAAGTGTCTGAGGTTCGATTCAAACTCTAGTCTTCAGAGTCCATCCAGGTCCAGCACTCCAGATCAATTACGAAGACTGTAAATGCAAAACTTTTGATGCCTTTAGGTTATGACGTGGATACAAATGTATTCTGTTACTTTGTCCAAATAAAATACTAAGCTGGGTTTTCTATTTCTGTAATGGCCATGACTATTTTTTTCTCTGTTTATAATCTAAGCAATTTGGTTTTAGGTGGGCTTCTTCTTGAAGTAATTCAAAACAACTCCAAAACAGAAACATCCGGTCATTTGTAAGGTTGTATTCGTTTTCAAAGACTTGGTCATTCACCATAATTCCAGCAGTAGAGGTGCCTTTTTATTTGAAATTCAGTTTGCATCCACTCCAGAAGGGCCTCAAGAATGGAGGAAGCACACCTCAAATCTGCAAATGGCTAAACTCTCTCAAGTAGGAGTTCCCACTTACCCTGGAGAGAGTGAGAGGAGATGGCAGAATGTTTTACAATTACTTATTTCTAAGATTTCCTAGGATTCATTCTTAGCTAAAATGTTCTTTTCAAGAGAGAGAGAGAGACAGAGTGGGGAGTGGGGAGAGAATGACAGAGATACAGAGAGAGAGAGAGAGAGAGAGAGAGAGAGAGAAGAGGGGGGTGGGAAGAGAGATTGAGACAGAGAGAGGAGAGAGAGAGAATATGTATGCCTTCAGTTAGGGACCATTCCAGGACCTACCAAGAAGGAATCAGTCCTAGCTATACCTTTTTCCGTCTTGTGCTTCCAAAGGGCTTATTAACCTGTAGGACCTATCTTCTGAAAAGCTACAAAGCAGTTTTCAGGTCATCAGTGACCCCAGTACCCCAATTCCTCCCCACTCTAAAGTACTCATCCCCTCCACCCCATCTCAGGAATGCAACTTCTCTACCCACTATGATTTTTTTTCTCTTTTGAAGCAAGGAGGAAGGATCATTCTTGTGATTTCAGCAGTGTAATAAATTGTCAGTGTGGAAACTCCCTCCGCTAATGCTGATCAGTAGCTTGTCTGTAATTACCAGTATTAGAGAGTCGAGGTTATGTGTTGTATATGATCATACAGCTGCTATCTCTCCCTGGAAATTATATATGTAAAAGAAGTTCCTTAACCTCCCCCAATTAAGAACATATTCTATGCCATGATACATTTTAATCAGGTGGAAACAACTGATTAAATAACTGAATTTCAATCTCAATATCTTTCTCTCATTTGACTGAACAAGTAGGAGAGACTGAACAAGTAGGAAGTAATACATCTGACCAGGAGCAGAGGGACGTGTCACCAGAGGCAAATTCAGACAAAGACCAATAATAGAGAAGGCCAAGCCACCTGCGTAAGAGACAGCTCCAGGGAGTGTGACCCCTTGGGCATAAAGGGCCACCTATGGATTCTGCTGACCCTAAGAGCACAAAGAGCTCCGCCCAGAGGGAATTTCATTAGCATGTGCTCTTTGAAGGGACCAAAAATAATTCTTGTACCTAGGACTGGTGAGTTACCTGCTTGACACAGGTGCCTCACAATCTTTGTATTTAAGTTTGTACTCACTCTGAACATGGACTTCGCATGTATTTTTGAGAAAGCACAACCCAGACTCCTATGAGGAATGGTTTGGGTTTGTTTTTTTTTTTGTTTTTTTTTAATAATTGCTGCTCCTACTGAGCCACTTTATTAAAATCTGATGGGATTGGCTGATGGGAAGTAGGAAACACATAATTAGTGGTTTGTGAGCAGTGGTGATAGAAACCCTAAGACCCTGAAAGGAGGAGTTGCCAGTCTCTCTCTCTGATGACCCAGTATGCCAATGTGAGTGGGAATTGGCAAAGCAGCCAAAAATGAGGCGTTTAATTTTCTCTACATGTTTTGCCCAGAAAATCAGTTCCTTAGTGGCATCAGCTACTTGGTTTTTTTTCTTTGTATTCCCAGTACTGGGCACCCCTTGCTTCATCTCATGGAAACTACTTAGAAAAAAGATCGGGCCAAATTATCTAAATTGTGGTGCTCAAGATTCAGAAAGTTGTTATCCTTCCAGTGGTATCTGTATTTTAAAAGAGCAACAAATACTAAGCCAAAGAAATGGAGTTCTAATTTCAAGTAGAAATCACAGGCATCAGTGAACAATTAAAGTCAATATTTTTAGGGAATAATAGAAATCATGTAATTCAGGAGATCACCTACTGACTCTGACAAAAAGCAACAGAACTTCCTAAAATGAGGTATTTTGTTAAGTTTAAATTGCTTCATTAGATGGGAAAAATCTTGTTATAGATAGGGTGACAGGTACCCTACAACCTTGAAATATCAACCTACCCACAATTTTTACCAGCATAATTCTACCCCCAGGATATGGAATTCTAACATTAACAGGATGTGCTGCTCAGCTAACAGCTTATCCTAGAACCAACCAATAATGAATACATCACAATCATTGCAATTGTGTTTAAAAATAATAATAAAAGGCAGAGCACATTGTTTTTCTGTGCCACATAGAAAGTATGCCTACCATGTGCCCTAGTTGTAAGTCTGTGTGTGGGGACTGATGGGCCTTTCTGACAATATTTGACAGAAAACATTTGGGTTAGAATTCCTGTGGGTGAACAGCATGATTGGTACCTACCACTCACAGCCCGGCAGTCCACATGGATAAATGTATTTCTGTCTGCCTCACAAATTTATAGAATCTCTAAAATGACAGAAGACAGTTTTGTCTAAGCAAATGAGCCCCACCAAGAATTTAAACAGTAATTTAAAAGTCATAAATTCAGTTTTCATTGCTTATACAAGTCATTATACTCTGTCATGCTTTAGTCTTCTGTATTATCATTTAATCCATGTTCTTTTCCCCACTCATTTTTCCAGTCATTTCTATTCTATGAAAATTTTTAATACCTTTTTCTCCATATTTTCAGGTTCTAATCTCTATAGGAATGATAGTAGTCTTGAATGTATGTGTATGTATACACACATAGATATATACACATTCATGTATGTACATGTGTGTATACATACATACATATGTGTGTACACATATATGCATGCTAGAATCTGCAGAAATGGGCTGTGACAAATGGCACTTGCCATTTGAATATGGTTTAAAAAATTTATTTAAGATATAATCAGATTCATTTTCAAACCTTGTAGTATCTGGGGGAATACAAAGTGAGAAGTTTATGGAAAACAGCTTACTTAAACATTGAGGAGTACAAGGTGGAAACAGAAGAATAGGAACCAAATCCTAACCAAAATCTGCCTGCCCAAAAATTTCTCACTATTTAGTTTCTGTAACAAAGAAATTTCTCACTATTAACAAAATTGAGTTTTGTTGTATGTCTGGTCTATAGAACAGGTATAGAAGTTTGAGAAGGATAAATTCTAAAATGTTAACAGTTACCGGTTTGTTTTTATGTTTGTTGGCTTTAAGGGAAGGAGAGTCAGAGAAGGAAAACAATCATCTGCTACTTGGGGAAAAGGGCAAGAAAAATACGGTTTTTAAATATAGCCCAGTTTATTGTAGTCCTTGCTCTGTAGTCAAAGACTTTGCAATTTACCTTATTATTTGTCTTTGAGTATTAGCAAAAGAGATCTAACATTTTTGAAAGGTAATTATACCATAATGCAGAGAGTAATAATGACAGTGAGTCCAGGGAAGCCCTCGGAATGATCTTCACCAAGTCAGCCCAAAGAAGAGAATCCTGAAAGCCCCGACTCGAGAGAGGTCTGCAATGCAGCAGCAAGACCACTCAGCTCCTGCTTCCCCAGCACAAGTGGCAGGATAATATTGCAAACATCCCAGAAACAAGGAGCAGTGAAGGTTAAGCACTTCGTAAGTTTAAAGGGTTCTTAATGCTAGAAATTAATCCTTTCCTGTATCTATTTGGTGGAAAATTGTACTCTTAGGAGAAAAAAAAGGTTTCTCTTCTGAGATTTTGCATTGTAACTTTCATGCTCTAGTCCCCTATCAGAGATTGCTGGGCACACACGCACTGAAAGGGCCTCCTCCAACCCCAAAGTTGTTGAAACATGGGGGGGTGTTAATTGATTAGAAATCATTAATTGCTATAAATAGATGGCTTCTGGGAGTAAATGAACTCTAAAGCAATAGAGACAGCGCTTGAATGTCACGTTTGCATTCGATATTTTTATGACTTGTTAGTGAGTCAGTGGAGAACTCACACGAGGGGCCCAGCCAACCTGTACTGATTAAGATTGCCAGGTGGAAACAGATCATTCTGCTTTTCAATCTACACCACCCTTCAAACAAATCAGAACTGGAGCATGTGATACATTACAAAAGAAAGCCGTACACGGAAAAAAAAGAAGATGCCAAGGAAATCTTTTTCTGATCCTTGCTATTTTCTAGGGTATAAAATAACAACCTGTCATCTAACTTTTGTGGGTCATTTTTACTATATTTCAGTTCAAAATGAAATTTGATCACCATTTTCCAGCAATGGCAGTAATCATAAATTTAATGTGGACAGGACAAATGAATGGGTATCTCCTCACTGAAAGTCAGATTAATATGGGATTACCTGTGGAGTGTTTGGGGGGAGGGCAAGAGAGGTTTGGAGGAGGGATATTCACATTTTATCTCTTTCTTTCATTTTAAACTATGGTCTCCATGTTTTCGACCTCTCAAAGAGCATTCTGCCAGAGTCCGCATTCTAGTCTGTATCTGTTACTACACTCTGTGGGTAAAGGCCATTAGTTTTAGAAGGGATCTTGGAGACTGTCTAGGCCAAACCCTTGAGACCCAGAGAAGCAGAAGCAAATTAACCAAAGATACAGAGACTTAACTAGAACCCGGGGCACTGGCTCACAACTTGGAGCTTCATCATTTATTTAGCAAATATAAATGCCTGCCCCCTGGCAGAGGAGCTGAATGAACTCTAGTTAATTTACTCTTTATAAAGCATAAAGCACTGCATACACACATACAGGAATCCATACATGCATATGTACATACACGTACATATATAGACACATGCACTGTTTGCTATAGCTGTTACTAACATTAATACTTTCCACTACACCTTTGCTACCTGACTTGCTAGGACTTGGAGGGAAAGGATCATAGATTTAGTGACAGCTAGGTGGCATAATGAATAGAGTACCAGACCAAGAATCAGGAAGACCTGAGTTCAAATTCGGCCTCAGACACTAGCTGTGTGACCCTGGACAAATCACTTAACCCAGCTTGCCTCAGTTTCCTCATCTGCAAAATGAGCTGGAGAAGGAATTGGCAAACCACTCCAGGAAAACCCTAAATGGGGTCACAAAGAGTTGGACATGACTGAACAACTTTTGAAGTTTCTTAAAGGAAATTGTTGTGCTTCATCTAGCTCTATGTTCTAACTTGAATATTGTGTCTTTAAAAAGTAGTGAATAAATGCAAAAAAAAATGCCTATTTGACCCCTTATTTCCTCCAAGAATAAAAGTACGACTCTGATAACTGTTAAGGAATCTCAGCAACATCAGCTTTACCCAATAAACATCAAGAGTTGATTTATAATGGTTTCTCATACATAAACATGTTAAATTAACCTAAATCCTGTTTGTTCTTATTGATCTGGTTTGTAAGAATGAAAATCATGACTAGGTGACCTCCGAGGTATTATCCAGATCCAACAGTCTGTGATTCTAAGGCTACATTCTTTTTTTAATGCTTTGTCATTCACTAAGGACAACTGATACAGAGGCAAGCAGACACTCAACAAAAATTATCTTATTAAAAAGTAATGTGACCCTTTCTTAACTTTGAAAAGTATTTTCAAATATTGCTGACCCATAGAAATTCTAATAAAATCACAGATTTACAGCTAGAAGGAATCTGAGAGATAATCTAATCCAATTCCCTATTTTTCAATTGAAGAAACTGAGGCTGAAATGACCCGCCACAAAGATAGCCAGGCAGAAATCAATGGGAACTGGACTTGAAGACTAGAGTCAAATTGGCCTCCATGCTAATCTTGCTTTTCCTTCTTTTTTCTCATTGGCTAATGGAAGCTACTCCTAGAGAAAGCATACAAAAAAAATGATATCTCATATGCATAAGGAAAAAAAATCAAACTTGACTGGAGTATGGAGTCATTCTGATTCAATATAATTCTTTAATTGAGATGTCCCTACAGGTAACAGAGTTACCTCCACGTCTCAACCCTTCATAGAGCTACATAGACACAACCGAGAGCAAATGGATAATTATAAACAAGGCTCTGGTTTGGTTTGGTTTTGCTTTTTCCTAGGCCTAGGGCTACTCCATTCAGTTAAAAATGTATTCATGAGAACTATGAGAAGTATTGATTCTGCTGAATGAGAACTATTCATTCTATTTTTCAAAATTTCAAGTGAATGAACTAAATAAAACCCTCCTTTTTGATGCTGTATACTGGTTTGGAGACAACTGTGCATTCTCAAAGCCTACATCCACATAGTACATGTTCTGGTACATCCAACCAACAGAGAAAGGCTTCAAGTAAAAATGAGATAACACCCTGAATATGTCTATAACCACAGTTTAAAGCGTCTTAGTACCATAAACTTGACTAAAGAGTAATTAATTTTTCATTCTTAGTAATTCATAAAGAACTTCTAATAAGGAATGAAGTCATGATTTGTATTGGTAGAAGAGGGGCCTGAAGTAATAACAACCCAGTTTCTTAAAATATTGACTAGAGAGTAACTGGTAATGGTGTAGAAAGTTGAGGGGATATGTAGAGTATTAAAGATAATTACACAAAGGAACCCTAAGCATTAATGTCATGCCTTTTCAGGTGATAGGAAAGCCAATTTTTACACTGGAAATATTCCCATTAACACTGATGCTGAAAGAAAAAGGAAATTAAGACAAATTGTGAATACTTCCACCCAGCGCTATTCACAGAGTCAGCCATCCTCAAAGTTCATCGATTATTTTAAGAAATGCTTAACACCAGTTTCTCAGAGTCACACTCTTGCTCAATTAATAATACTTCCTTCAAATAGGGTGGTGATGATCATGTCCAAACCAAAGTGAATAATCTTTAGTACTAAGTAATATCATATCTGTATTAATAATATTAATGTAATACTTTACATTTATCTATGAAGCAGTTTACAAATATTACTTCATTTACAACTCATACTGACCCCAGAAGATAAATATATCATCCCATTTTCCAGCTAAGAATCCAAGATCTTACATATGAGGATCCAAGAGCTTACATATGACAAAGTAATGATGTTTTAAGCTGGTTTTTAAGTCAGCTCATCTAAAATTCAGTGCCCTGGTCTTGGATTATACCACACATCCCATACACCAACATCTCCCCCTGAAGTGGACCTGAGCAAGTCTATCACCAGGAAAGACAATATGAAATAAAAGACAAGAAATGAATTAATTCAGAAGATCCAAATTAGAATCCGGGTTTTGAAATCAACTGGCTCTGTGAATATGGGCAAGTCCTTTCTCTGTACTACCTTCTTCACCCCCCGTTTAATCAACAGTAAAATGTGAATGACATTTGTATTATGTGTGTCACAATGTTATTATGAGGAAAGTCCTTTGTGAACCCTGAAGTGCCAAAGCACTTTAGTGAGCTTTTGATGCAATGGAAGGAGTGCTGGCCCTGGTGACTTAAATCACGCCTCTGACACTTGCCTAAGTGACACTGCACAAGTAACTTAAGCTCCCTGGGTCTCAGTTTACTCAGCTGTAAAATGAAAGGATTTAACTAGACAGCTGCTCAGGCTCCTTCCACCTCAAAATCTCTGATGCAAAAATCTCCCTGGATCTATTTCAGCAAAGAATTATTAACCATAGAGATTCATCATCTCCTTCAAAACCCAAAGCTAGTATCAACCCATAATTCTTCTATGAGGTGTCCAGAATCCTGTAACACTTATATAGTTTGTACTGTGCCATCCAGCATTTCCTAATATCCTCAATAGATAATGAGTATAAAAAGTTTTCTGTGTTAGCCAGAAACTCTGAGGGTCTTTCCCTCCCAGATTGACATCTTTGGGGTAGTGAATTGAGTCACCTTTTGACTCGGTTCTTACCTAGTCATTGAATGGGCATGGCCTCAGACAAACTGATACCTGGGAAAGACCTTAATTTAGAAAGGCCAAGGTCACCCACTGCGTCCTGGGCCATGGCCAGTCATCTTGACCTTTGTCTTGCCACTGGAGACTCCTGACTTTGTGTAGCTCTGCCTCATTCATATCCAACTGACACACAAATCAAGATATGACCACAAGGCATCATTGATCATCCTTCAGAATGAAGTACCAACAACAACAACATCCTCAATAGAACGATAATGACCTTGAGACCAGGGTATTGTGGTAGGAAAGACACTGACCTGGTAGTCCCAAGACCAGGTTCAAATTCCCTATCTGGCACTTAATATTCTACCCATATGACTTCCCCTTTCCAGGGTCTTAGTTTCTTCATTTTTAAATGAGGGTACTAGACTGGATTGTGTCCAGGGTCCTTTTTAGATCTAGAATTACATAAATAAGTATCTGTATGAATTCAATTCAAGATGCATTATTAAGTACTTACTCTGTGAAATGCACTGTGACAGGTGCTAGAGCCACAAAGACAAAAATGAGATCCTCTAGCTTCAACAAGCTTCTATCTAAGTATAGGACATGGCATGCACATCAATAACACTAATGATGTACATAAACATTTAAAGAGACAGCAAACAATATGACCCAGAAGAAGCCTGGACAGCATTTTATAGGGCAGGGCGCTTGTGCCGTTCTTGAAGAGAAGCTAGAAAGAGTCTTAGAGTTAGCAAGATGGTGAAAAGCACCACCGAACTACGGGGGAGGCAGCCTGGGCAAAGGAGGCAAAGGAGGCTGTGGAGCGTCACATACAGACACGGTGAATAAGCCGGCTAAAGGGGCCCAGGGAGTATGTGAAGGGAAGTAACATTAGAAAAGATTGGAAAGGACGACGGGAGCCAGACTGAGCAGAACTGTAGACGTCAAAGGGAGCATTCTGCGTTTTATCCTGAAGGCTATAAGTATCCTAAATGGTAGTGTGGGGCAATGGAAGCGGACTCATGAAAACCTCAGATTGAATCCCGGCTTCTCACGTACGGCCTGAGCCTTAGTCCCACACGTGTTTTAAAAAATTAAGAGGAAGTTGGGGCTTCTTTATACCTCTAATTAACTGATCCTTTTGGGACCAGAAAGTGACATGGTTAGATCTACATTTAAGAAATATCCATGTAGGGGCAGCCAGGTGGTACAATGAATAGAGCGCCAGCCCTGGAGTCAAGAGAACCTAAGTTCAAATCTGACCTACGACACTTAACACTTACTAGCCGTGTGACCCTGGGCAAGTCACAACCCCAACTGCCCTGCCTTACGCCCTCCAGGAAAACCAAAAAGAAAAAAGAAAGAAATATCCATGTGGCAGGTAAATGGAAGATGAATAAGAGGGGGAAGGAGGCTAGAAGCATGAAGACCACTTAGCAGGTCACTAATGTCAGGTGACAAATGATGAGAGCCTGCACGGGGCTGGTTGGCTAAGTGAGCAGAGAAAAGGGGACAGATGTGAGCCCTGCTGTTGTAAAAGGGGGGAAATGACTTGGTGACTCATTTGTTTGGGGTAGGGGAGAGAAAACCAAAGTGAATTATGACTCTGAAATTGTAAACTTGAGCAACTGGAAGAATGGTGGTGTCCTCAGCTGAAGGAGATGAGTTTGGGAAAGAACAGTGGAATATATGAGTTCTGTTTTGAATAGACTAAGTATGAGATACCTATGGGCCATTCTGTTTGAAAATAGACAGCATTAGGTGGTGCAGTGAATAGGGCACCAGCCCTGAAGTCAGGAGAGTCTGAGTTCAAATCTGACCTCAGACACTTAAAGCTTACCAGCCATGTGACCTCAGGCAAGTCACTTAACCCCAATTGCCCTGCCCTCCCCCCTCCAAAAAGCAAAAAACAAAACCAGAAACAAACCCAGCATGCAGTTAGTTAGCATTGCTGCACTGAAAGTACATGAGAGACACCAATCCTATTCTGTATAACACCATGGATATTACTACATACCCAATAAACAGCCATTGAATTTAATTAAATGCATTGTACTCTCAGATTATTCAGACAGCCATTCAGACAAATTGAACACCTGAAAGGCAGCACATAAAACATGGCAGGGACTTAAAGAAATATTAAATAATAATGACTTGGACTATCTACATTTCATGCTGGGCAATTGCAAAGTGTGAATATAAATCAGCTTTCTTCTTTTGCCTCTCAGGGACAGAAGGGTATCCCCTCAGCCTTGGCCTTGGAATCAGAACCATTCATCATTCTGCCAACTCCCTCCAAACTAGGTTTCTACTGGGGCTGCTCCTTCAGTCATCTCTTTCTCAAGTATGCCAGGGGTAAGGTTATTATCAGGCAATAGTTGAACTTTCCTTATCTCCATGCCCCTAATTCACAAAAGAAGAGTTGACTATCGGGTTTTTGTCCTCCCCTTCAAAGTCTTCTTGTTAGAAAAGGAGCTTTCCAGAGTCTACAATATGCATCATCTTTCATGAGGTTAACCCATCAGATCAGCAGGGAACAGACTCAGCATCAAGAAGGACACTATTGAGGGTATCCACAGGGAACTTTTCCAAGAAATATCTGTAACTGGGAAAGACTGTGTGCTGGCCCAGAGGCCACTTTTCAACTAAAAATGCATTACATGGTTACTTAAGTTCAGGTTGCTTTCACAGGACATAAAGGTAGAAGGAACCTTACAGAACAGAAAAGTAAAGTACACCTGAGGTTACCCAATGGGGTTAGTTACAAAGTTAGTTACAGAGCTGGTATTTGAACCTAGACCTTCTGACTCCTAATCCAGTGTTCTTTCCAGTGTACTACACTCAGATTAGACCATCTGTTCTTGAATGGGAAAAAGTGTATTACTAGTGATTGGGAAATGGGAGTAACAAACAAGAAACATTTTTTTAAACCTGTTATCCCACAGGGAAATAGTGAGATATTTACAGGGAGAAATTAGAGAATGGGAAAGTATGAGAAAAGGAAAGAAGTTTTAAACAAACAACTTTTAAAACTTGTTTTTAAAAAGCCAAAAGAAACAATTGAAAATAAATTATATCCACAGTCTGCCTGAGCATCATAGAGGGTGATGCAATGATGAACCCCTAGAGGGGGCATCTGATGGATAATGTGAAGATTAAGGAGATAAAAGTATGTGAGGTGTTCTAAACTCTTTGGAAGAAAGGGATGTATTTATTTGACATGGCTTAGATGCTGAATTACTTGGCCACAGTGGACCTGAATCTATGACTTCTTGATGACCATATGTACAAAAATATTTATAGAAGCTCTTTTTTGGGGTGGCCAAGAACTGGAAATTGAGGGAATGCCCATCAATTGGGGAATGGCTAACCAAGTTGTGATATATGAATGTAATGGAATACTATTGTGCTATAAGAAATGATGAGCAGGCAGACCTCAGAGAAACCAGGAAAGACTTATATGAACTGACAGAACTGACGACAAGTGAGAACAGAACCAGGACAACATTGTACACAGTTATGGCCACATTGTACAATGACTAACTTTGATAGACTTGGCTCTTTTCAGCAATGCGGGGTTCTAAGACAAATCCAAAAAGTTCATGCTGGAAAATGCTATCCACATCCAGAGAAAGAATTGTGGAGTTTGAATGCAGATCAAAGCATACTATTTGTCTCTTTTTTATTTTATATCTTCTTTCTTGTGGTTCATTCCATTGGCTATAATGCTTCTTTACAACATGACTAATGTGAATATATGAATGTATATGTAGAGCCTATATGCCTGCTGTCTTGGGGATAGGGGAGAGGAAGAAAATTTAAAACTTAAAAGCTTGTGGAGCTGAATGTTGTAAACTAAAAATAAATGTAAAAAAAATTTTAAGTAAATGAACAAAACAAGATTATCTATCAGGAAATTTGCAACATCAGTCACTGAATCAACGAAGTAAATGGATGCCTACTAAAATTCAGGATTGTACTAGGGGTTGTGGGAGAGACAGTATGCTGCACCTGACCTCAAGAAGCTTGCACTCCCAGTGGGGAAATAAGGCATAAATATATGGCAAGATTATTACAATTGGAATCTTGAATAGTTGGGCAAGGATAGGCTGAAGGTAAAAATGAGTTGACCCTTAAACAATGGATGGGATTTAATAAGGAAGTTGGAAGTAAAATCTGATCTTAAAGTTGCTAAGGACTTTTTAAACTCTGTAATAATAATTTTACTGCCTTCCCCTAACTGAAATTTTTCTTTCCTCTTTCTCTCTTTTTCTCAGTCTCCTCCCAATTTCTCTTAACACACACACACACACACAAATATCTTTTAAGCCTTAGCCTTGTAAGTCAGGAGAGATCTTCAAATTCCACCCATATCTGTGTGAACAAGAGCAAGGCATCTAACCTCTTAGAGCCTTAGCTTCCTTCTCTATAAAATAGAGGTAACTATATACCTGAGAGATGATGTCAAGTAGTAGAGAAAGAACAAGCCTTGGAATCACTATGACCTAGGTTCAAGTTGGCCTTCTAAAATATTATTGGCTGTGTGACCATCAGGGCAAGTAACAGAGGAAGTCTGTCTCTACATTGGTAAAGGAAAGTTAGGAGGGTCTATATACTAATATGATAATAATGTAATCATAGCTCCAGTAAGAAAAAAGTAGAATATCTATACTGCCTGTCTTATAGAGTTGTTTATAGAGATCAAGAGATAATTTATGTAAAACATTAACAATTAATATTAATCATTACTAAAAAATGGATATTGCTTAACCCCATTAGTTGTGCTTAGAACTAAGGAAGTTGCAAATTCCTATTTCAAAAACTACAGATCCTCAGAATGGTGGCAGCATCTTACTGTCTTTCCACCTGAGGGCCTTGGACTTAAAAAGTATGTCACATCCAGTTGCTTCAACAATCCCATCAGCATCACCTATCTAATATTTAGCCTCACATGGTCAATGATGAGAAGCATATAGAATACCCAAATAAAAGGGATCTCTGCCATGTACAACATAGCTTCAAAGGACAGGGCATGGGATACAGGACATCAGAATGCTGAAGCAGCTCCCATGTGGCAAACTCGCATGATATAGTGATGGGAAACTGAAAGCAAAACCCCGAGTCCTCCAAGTAATATGCAAGAGACTGCAAACATCCACCCAGCACCGTCAGGGTAAAGGGTTTCAGTACTACCTTTGCAATCAAGAGGCAAGACCACCAACTACAACAGAATTAACCAAATGGACAATAACCAGCAACTGAAGAATAGACATCATATATATGGAAGACTAATCAAAATGCATTTCTGCTTTAGTAATCGATAATGTTTATGATGAAAATTCTGCTCTTAAGACTATCGCAGAACAACTTAAAGGGGTAACTGCTTAAACTCCATCATTAACATGTGCATTTCTGAGAAAAACACAGTCAACAATACATACATATTTATACTTTCTATTCAATGAATATTCAAATAACTTAAACCTCAAACTTATCAGGTAACCTTGAAACAGTTACATGATGAGGCAGTTCATTTTCTTTTGGGGGATTGGGGGGGGGTGACCGATTTGTTTTCAGAGATTTTTTTTCAACTTTCAATTAATGATTTAATTCAATGAATGCTTAGCAATATCCTAATTTTAGTAATGTCCATAGTACAAGGCATCGTGTTAGGTCAAATAATAATAATAATAATAATAATAATAATAAATAATAATCCCCTGACATCAAAGAGTTTACCTTGCTGATTGTTGGTGTATTTGTTCTTCATTTTCAAAGAGGGCCATGGCATCACTGGAGAGAAACAACGTGTGCACAAACAAGTGAAAATGAGGTGTTGAGTGAAGAGAAAAAAGATAAATCAGACAAGATGCTTTAAGAAAATCTGAGAGTGGGCATTAACAACTGAGAAGATAAAAAAAAAGTAAGGTAAGGCAGAAATCAGAGACCAGGTGCAATGTTTTCAACATCTTTACAGCAGAAAGGTATGATTCCATCATTTTGTATTCAAACTTTAGTCCTGTTCTGATTAATGTATTTATATATGACATTATCATTAAAACCAATGATGGTCTTACCATAGAATAAAAGAAATGGAGTGATTTATACCTATAGCTATAAGTACTATCCCCCATTAGGAGTTATCTTGAAACATATATAGTGTGGAAAAAGCTCTCAATGACCCACTGTTTCTTTTTAGCCATACCACTGGCATGACCAAAGACAGTGACATTTTCAAGAGGATAGCCTTAGAACATGAGGGCCAACTATAAGTTCATAAAAGCAGCTTCCCAGTCATTCCTGAACTGTTCCAATAGTAACTTGGCTCTGAAATGGGAAACTTATACTACATCTGATGCCTAGATGTAGTAACTGGCCAAGTCATACAACCACCTAGAACAGACAGAAGATGAGATTAGAATGGTTTGGGAATCATCTGGTTCCATGTGTGGAAACATCAAAAGAGAAGAAGAGGAAGGGCAAATAACTCAGTATGTACAGAGAGGATAAGAATGCTGGAAATAATCTATATCTAGTTCTGGCAAAAAAAATTGCATAAGATAAATCATGTAAACCGTTTTTTGTTTTGTTTTGGTTTTTTGCTTTTGCTTTTTGTGGCAAGTCTTGAATGTTTAAAATACAGCCTTAAAAAGACCAGCAAAGGCAGGTCTTGACTCCTTCTTTGACTGAAAGCAGTACTATCACCCTGACACTCTCTCTCTATAGTAGAATTAGAGTAAAGTAAAGCTGTCCCTTAAGGGAAAGGTTAGAAATGTCTTTTAAAATAATACATACATTTAAAAAAAAACCTAAGAGATTATGATGCTCTGCGGAAAGCTAAAAGGAGGTATTAATGAAGTTAATATAAATTAAATACATGTGCAAATAAGGATTTAGCTACCCTTGGCTAGAGAGGAAAAGCCCTGGATTTTGAGACAAAAGATGTCAATTTTGGTCAAATTTGGTCTTGCCACTTAAAATCCACAAAACACTGGGAAAGTCACTTCGCCACCCTCAGCCTCCATTTCATCTTCTGTGAAATGAAGAGGTTGTGGTTGATGATCACTAAGGTCCCTTCTAAATCTAACATTTTCCCACGTTGTGACTCTCTGTCATTGATTCTTCCTTTTGTCATTTACTTTTCATTTATGACTTACATGGCTCTTTGGTGTCTCAATTTCCATTCCAATTTAAAAAACATTTGTTAAACTAACATCATGTACAAACCTGTGCTAAGCACTGGAACAATAAAAATAAAAATAAAACAAACCAAAAATAAAAGCCAAGAAAGCCACCCTGCCCTCTTTCTCCATCTATCTCTGTCTTCCTCTCTCTCTCTCTCTCTCTCTCTCTCTCTCTCTCTCTCTCTCTCTCTCTCTCTCTCTCTCTTTCTCTCTCTCTCTCTCTCTTTCTTTCTCTCTTTCTCTCTGTCTCTTTCTCTCCCTCTTTCCCTCCTACCCCTCCTCCCTTCCTTTTTCTCTCCCTCTGTGTCTGTCTGTCTGTCTAACAATTTAAAAATATTTTTGGAGAACGAGATGAAAAAAATGTTCAATGGAATCTGAAAGCAATCAATGAACACCAAAAAGAGGAAAAAAACTGGAAGTTACCTAGTCATCCTTAGTCTACTAATCCCAAAATAGGACACACTTGGTGCAGTTGAAAGACAACACATTTTAGCAGGCACGCTTTTAGAACAAAAAGAACATTATAATTAGTGTCCATCTATTTAGGTTAAACTGAAAATACCACATACTGCACGCATATCCCCCATATACATCTCAAAATGAATACACAAACACAAATAAGTCCCAAAGCGGTAATTCCACTTTGATAACACATATTCTGAAAATTACAGGTTTGAGGTGCCGGAAATTTGAAGAGTGCACAACATCAATGAGTCAGAAAACGGTGGTAGATTTTCCTCCTTTTTAATGTAAAGATGGAGATCATCAACAGTCATTTGCTGAAAGGAAAATCACTCGTTCTTAAACAAGACAGAAATTAAAACTGATGTGGCTCCTGCATTTGTTTGAGTAATGACACAATCAGGCGAAACTTTAAATCAAATCCTGCCACTGTAATCAATTTTTCTCCTAAATTTATCAAGCATTGTTAAGTCTGATTTATACATGATTTTTTTATGTAATCCTACTAAAAATTCTTCAATCCCAATGAAATGTTTTTTCTTTCTTTAAAAAAAAAGGTGCCTGAGTTTTTCTAAAAATATTCGGAGGAAAACAAAAGATGAAATAAAAAACTGGAACTAGAATTCACAGACAATGTGCAATTTAACTTGGGAAAGTATTATACTGTTGTTGTTGCTGTTCATTTCAGTTCCGCCTGACTCTTCATGACCCCATTTGGGGTTTTTCTTGGCAAAGATACCGGAGTTTGTCATTTCCTTCTCCAGCTTGTCTTACAGATGAGGAAACTGAGGCAAACAGGGTTAAGCAACTCACCCAAAGTCAGACAACTAAGTATCTAAGGCTATATTTGAACTCACAGAGATGAATCTTCCTGACTCCAGAACCAGCACTATATCCACCATAAAACCAAAAGGAAGGCAATTCCTATGATTGTGACTTCTTTAGACAAGATAAAATTAAAATAATTTTCTTTATGCTTCAAGGGTAGAAAAACTTTATCCTCTCCCATATACTCATCCTTCTATAAAATAACATTATATTACCATTATTAAGGGAAGCTTGGCAAAATAACTAGAGAACTAGTATCCAAATCCTGAAGACTTCAGTTCAAGTCTGATGTATATTGACTGTGTGACCTTGAGGAAGTCATTTAACTTCTAAACGACCTAGGCAACTATTTAGCACCATAAATAGCATTAAAGATGCTGCCCTACATTGGTAGAGGGGGTTTCCCCACCTGAAAATTCCATCTAAAAATGGGATTATCAATTAATACCTATCATCTTTTCCCTAAAAGTTCAATGAGCATAGGGTAGGAAGGATGGAAATGTGTCTTGAGGTTTTCCGCCACATGAAGTATGAAATAATTACGTTGATAGGTGTTCCTAATGGTTTTGCAATAGCAAACACACAAAATTTACAGTTCCATTCAGGGTAGGGATGTACACACCAGTCCACCATGAACTTCTAGATTGTATCTGGTTCATCAGCAAAAATCTACTTGATGCTAAAATTGGACAAAATCTACACAGTTAGAGGAGCCATTGGAAGTCTGAGAATATGACTGAGCAGCTAGAACCAAGTGCTGGGTGATTAACAGGGTTGCTGAAGCCAAATGAAAGAAAAGCAGGTGATCTGGATGACATAGAAAAGGAAAATAATAAATTCTTACTTTCTTGAATTTAAGAATGGCTTGGGAGTATTATTGTTAAATGCCTTAAATCATCTGCAATGTAATATAATGATTTTCTTCTAAAAGTCAGACATATGCAAAAAAAAGGGGTCCTTCCAGGTACATGTCACTTCAATCTCTATGAACCTTAGTTTTCTCACCTTAAAAAAATAATACTGTAATACTAACCAAAAAGGGTGGTTGTGAAAACAAACGGACCGATACATATGAAAACATTTTGAAAAACTCACTCTTGATATTACTGGTCAACATGGAAAACAAAATATCACAGATCAACATTCAGAAAGGACTAGGTTAAAATTTTTAAAGTGTCTTATTTTCTGCTTACTTTATTTTATAGTTTTAGATGAGGAAATTCTTAAACATTGCAAAATCAGGGATTTCAACAGTAGGAGATCCAGTTAATCAACACTGCATTTTTCCCAAAGGAAACTGATTCCTCGTCCATGAAAATGTCCTTCCAGCAACAGAGAAAACATTGCGTCACTGAATGACCACAGAGCCAGTGGACAGAGGATGCCAGTCTCCTTCTGGACCTCACTGACATCAAGTCACCAGAGCTGAGGTCTCATTGGATTCCCACATCAGCAGAATTCTCTGACTCATTTAGGCCCCAGAATTTACACCTGAAATCCAAGCACAATTTTTTTAAACTTTTAAAAATTAAGTGAGTTTCATGCTCTCAGTAAAGTTCAAATGTAAGCAGGGTTAAATCAGTAGTAGAGAGATGAACTTCAGTCTAGAGAGTATCCAAGGACTATTCTAGCTTCCTTTCCCAATGCTGATTTTCTCTAATATATAGATTCATTTGTCCATTCAGTAAAGAATATCCCTTCAACCTGCCCCCTCTACTTTTTCATCCCTGTTGTCACCATCTTTACCCAGACTCTTAATATCTCTAGGTATTATAAACCCCGGGCAGCAAGCTACCATGGGGAGAATGGGATTGGGGGTGGGGGGGAGGAGACACAAGCTTGCTTGGACCCTTACAACTGTACAATTCATTGTATAGTGTACTAAAGTACCTTAAAGGAGAGGTAGGTGAATGGGTTTGAATCCTTACACTGCCATTCAGTACCTCTGGATTTTGCTGGCAGTTTTTTTTAACTCCAGGCCTCAGTCTTCTCATATATAAAATGTATGAGTTGTATTAAGTAACATCTAAGCTCCAAATCTATGATCCCATGACCGGTAGGTTCGTGTCACTGTACCTCATTTGGATTCCAAGTTACCATTCCCCCGAGTTTTATGGAATTCCCTTAAACTTATACATGCTTGTAGAGGGAAGACCACAGAGTTGGGGGGTTTTAACTCCTACCCCAACTACCCCTGCTTCCAAATAAATGCACACTGATCTTTTGATAGAACTTCAAGGTCCTGAAGAAACATGGGGGAAAGTAAGGAGGATCTTTAATAGGTATGAATACTTTAAGAGTTCAAAGCTTACAAAGGATCTTAAAATTTAATCCTTGTCTTAAACATTTGCCTCATACTTTCTCTGGCTGTCTCCCTCACCTAAAACCCTCCATCTAAGCATTGATAAGACAGCTCTGTGGTGTAGCAGATTAAAAAGCTGAACTTGGAATCCAGAAGGCCTAGGTTCAGATCCCACCTCAGACACTTACTACCTGGGCAAGTCTTGACTTCAGCTTCATCTATAAAATACCCTCTATTCACCTATAAAATGAGGGTAATAGAACACCCTCCCACTGAGGGTTGTGGCAAGGACAGAATGAGATATTATTTGTAAAGTACTTTGCATACCTTGAAGTTCTATATGAATACTATTGGAAAAAGCAGTTATTATTACTACTAATATTGTAACTACTACTACTGTTATCTCAGTTCTAATTCCAAGGTCATGGAACTAGCTGGCCAAGGCTCCATCCATATTTATCATTCTTATTCTTGTTTTTTGTTATCATCATCATCACCACTACCTAAGGTCTAGTTCCATGGCCATAGAATGAGTCAGCTGGCTAAGATTACATTCAGTTTTACTACTGTAGCTGTTGCTGTTACCATTATTATTATTATCACCTTGTTTCTAGTTCAGTGGTCATGGAATTAATTAGTTGGCCAGGAATTCATTTAGTTCTTTGTTGTTGTTGTTGTTGTTGTTGTTGCTGTTGTTGTCAACTAGGTTGTACTTCTATGGCCACAGAATTAGCTAGCTGGTCCATATTCCATTTTTATCATTATTATTGTGGTTATTGTTGGTTTTGTTGTTATTATCATCAACGCTGCAGTTCTAGTTCTATGGTCATGAAATTGGTTTTCTGGCCAAGGTTCCATATGTTGTTGTTATTGCCATGTCTGTTATCATCATCATCAGTACCATCTTGGTTTTAGTTTCATGGCCACAGAATGCGTTGGCATAGCTAATGCTTCGCTTCTTAGTTTGATGGCAGTGCAACAAAACAAGGAAATTCCCCTTAGGGATCCCCATCTGTCTTAGGACTCAAGGGAGGAGGATTGGAGTAGAAGCTAGAAGGGCCCTCCAAATTCATCCAATCTCATCTTTTCATTTTACAGATGAGGAAGTTGAAGCACAGGGATAAGCTGACTTATCCCTGGGGTCACCCTATCTCTTCCTCCCCCAGCTTTATGGCATCTCTAGGTCTTGGTACATCTCCAGAAGATGATGCAACAAAAAGGAGAACATGCAGCTGGGTTTCACTTATTCTTCCCTAGACCAGGTGAATCCCAGGTTTCCCAACCTGAACCAGAGAAACCAATAGCCAGGGACTATACTTGGCACAAACTGACTGCACTGTTCTCTGGGTCTGAGTCTGACTCCCTTTAGACCCACCCTTTCTTCCCCCCATTGGCTGAATGTGAAAGACAAACACAAGCCCCAGCCAATAACAGCTGAACACCTACTCTTGGGTCTCAGCTAGGGGGTCCAATTGCTTCTCCATCTCCACCTCAGGGTCATAAATCACAGCCTAACTCAGACCCCTCTTCCCTGGAGGGAGTAGGGGGAAGGACAGGGGAGGAGAGGACCTGATGACTACACGGCTTTGTAATAATTGCAATTTTAAAGGTTGCAATGACATACATACAGAGTGATCAGATGTATTCTCACTCATGATTGCCCATCATAACCAGTCAAGGCAATTCTACCTCACCATACTCAGGTTCTAGAAGTAGTAGTGACAGTCAGGTAACAGGCACAATCTGTGAAGGTCAGCAAAGTTTTTCATGCTCGGTCACAATCTAGAAAACTGTTTAGTTCTACTCATCATATTTTAGAAAGACATTGACAAATGTCTTTATAGACATAACAAGGATGGTAAAAGACCTTACAATGGAGGTCACATGAGGATTGATTGAAGAACTTTGGATGTTTGGTCTAGAAGAGAAAACTTAGGGAAACACCACAGATGTCTTTAAATATGTAAACAGTTATTATCCCCCAAATAAATTTATTCTGCCTCACCCCAAAGGACAGAACACAAGCAATGGGAGAAAGATATTTGGGCAAATTTAAACATTCTAGTAACTAATGCTACCCCAAATGAAAACAAGATCTCTTGAAAAGTAGGGGTTACCCTTCACTGTTATTCAAGCAGAGAATGCATGACCACCCACAAAGTAGGATATGATGTCAGGGGGATTCTTGCTGAGGAATGGCTTGAACTAGATGGTTTCTGAGGTCCTTTCCAATTCAGAAAGCCTGGGATTCTGTGAAAAATATACTTGTCACACTTTCAACAAAGTGTTTTCTACTTTCCCATCTCCAGGAATTTAAGACTTTTCTCAGTGACTAATGTAACTGCTTTCTCCAATACCCCCTCTATATGTCGTATAATTGTTTGCTTGCCATCTTGCCCATTAGACTATGAGCGCTCGACTATCTCGTGTCTTTATTTATATAGTGCTTACCACAACACCTGGCACATAATAGCTCTTAACAAATGTTTCTTGACTGACTAACCAATGGTGCTCTGTCACTTTCAATCTCTCTACCTGTTGAAGGATAAACTATGTGTATCTATGTTTATCAACTTCCTTCATGAAGACTTTTCTAAATTCCACAGTCAGAAATGATTGTACGTGGCACCGTACCTTTTATTCTATTCTTGTTCACATACCGTGCTCTATTTTATATTGTTATTTATGTACATATCATCTCCCATATTAAACTATAAATTCCATGATAGTAGGGACTGTGTTTTATTGACCTTTGAATATTTTCCAGTACCTGCCATAAAGCTCTCTGAATAGTAGATACTATTTTGCTCAGTCAATTTCAGTCATATCCAACTCTTCATGGTCCCATCTCCATATGGGTGTTCTTGGCAAAGATACTAGAGTGGTTTGCCATTTCCTTCCCCACCTCTTTTTACAGATGAGGAAACTAAAGCAAACAGGGTTAAGTGACTTGCCCAGGGTCATGCAACTAATAAGTGTCTGTGACCAGATTTGAATTTACAAAAAGGAGTCTTCCTGATTCCAGGCCCAGCTTTCTATCCACGGTGCCACCTACTTGTCCTAATAGACATTATAATATTTGCAAATTTAATTAATCTTCTTTCCAATAACCCAATCCACAGTAACACAGCTTTTGGAACCTATCTTTTCTCAGTCAGTAATAATTTTCCACCTTGATATCATATAAAAATGTATGTATTCAAAAATACTTGTTCAATGCTAGGTCCCGGAGATATAAAGATTAATACTGGTATGATTCCTGCCCTAACATTCTACCGGTTAAGACTTTGTGGGTATGGGGGGATAAGTGAAAATACTAAGAGGGACAAATTGAAAAGGTGCACAATTAAGTATAATACAAAGCTGGAAGTGAGGGAGGAAAAGGAGAGATCGAAGCAAAGGGCTTTATGAAAATTTAAAGAAAACAACACTTTCAGCTATAAGGAAATCAAGGAAGGTTTCACGGAGGACTGGGCTGAACCTTAAATATAAGCATTGCACAAGGTGAACATGAAGATGGGGTACATTTCAAGCATAGAGGATACTCATACAAATGCATTGTGGGTAGCGACAGAAGTGCCCTTTAGCTTAGTTTGGCTAGATCATGGAATACACAAAATGAACTAATGAGAAAGGTAAACTGATGCCAGAAAGTAGAGACTTAAATACCAGGATAAGGAGTTTGAATTCTATCCTAGAGGCAAAAGGAAGCCAGGGACATTATTTGAATTTGAGAATAACATAGTCAGAGCTGCATTTTGGGAAGATTATTTTGGCAGCAATGGAAAGGACAGGTT
Organism: Pseudocheirus occidentalis; assembly: GCA_028646575.1. Classification (NCBI taxonomy): domain Eukaryota; kingdom Metazoa; phylum Chordata; class Mammalia; order Diprotodontia; family Pseudocheiridae; genus Pseudocheirus; species Pseudocheirus occidentalis. The sequence continues at coordinate 122,035,891 of CM053601.1, read as the reverse complement.
GATGAGAAGAGAGACTGGAACCTCATAACCTATTTAGGAGATTATCAGAGAATCCAGGCAAGAGGAGATAAGCACCAGACCTAGGGAAGTCTGAACAAATGGAGAAAAGGAGACAAATGTGAATGATGTTCTAGAGCTAGAACCTTCCCACAGTAGGTACCTATTAAAAATCTATTAAATTATTAGTTAGTAAGGAGGAAGGAAGAAATTGCCCTAATCACATCTTGCAGATGAAATATAAGAATGAAGTAGAGGGGCACACTCATTTCATGAGGCAGCTAGGTGGTATGATGGGGAGAGTAGCAGACCTGGAGGCAGAAAGATCTGAGTTCAAATTTAACCTCAGACAACTTACTACTATGTGCCCATTGGCAAGCCACCAAATCACAGCCTGCCTGAGCTTCCTTATCTGCAAAATGGAGATAATAGTAGTATCTACTTCCCAGGATTGTGGTAAGCATAATGTTTATAACATGCTTTGCCAATCACAAAGCACTATATAAATCCTAACTGTAATTATTATTTTTTGTTTTATTTTAGTTGTTATTACCATGCTCACCTGATTCCCCAAGCTACTGGACTAAGAAACCACAAGTGTCAACATGTGTATATGCACTTCCATCTTCCTAGTCAGGTAGTATCATGACATCAGTGCTGTCTTGATATAAATGTGAAACAGCCTATCTTTGCCAAGGTGCTGACCCAGGTGACTTAGAAAGGGATGGAAGGACTGCAGTACATCACTGCTTCTTCCTCATTAGTAGACCAGAAATAGAGATGGCTTAATAATGATAGGACTGGGGTAAAATGAGAAGTATATTTCAACATAAAAAGCATTGAGTCAATTTGGGGGGAATATGAAGCTCATTTCTATTGTATAAGCCCCTGCTAACCTTTCTACTAAATTAAACATCAACCAAAGACCTTTCAATCAGAAATTCCCTAACAAGATGCTCAGGTCCTTTTCCTACAAAGTGTTATAGGCACATCACCTTAAAATAAGTATTCCAAATTTACCTGCCCATACACGTGTTTTCCCACCTATCCTCAAACCTAGCCATGATCATCTATAGTTGAATGAAATTTATTACCTTTTCTATTTTCCTTGATCAAATGATAACCTGCTGTGGGTGAGTAAGTGAATGCTTATTTCCAGGGCAATTATAAAATGTCCTGGGAGACCAAATCCCTAGGCTGGAAACTGTTCAGTGATATTAGACTCCTGAAATGATGATGTGGGCCTATGCTATTCTTCCCTTGTTGATCTGACCTCTAGGGCAAAGAGACATCAGTGGCAGCTAACTACAACTTTGTTTTACACTTCAGTCCCGCACCTAGTGAACCACATGGTAGCCTTGAATGCCCAAGGCCTTCAACAGACCAGAGTATATATGAATATTTCACTCTGACCTCATGCCCCGCTGTGTGTTAATGCTTACATAACTCCAGTCTACTTAAGAGGAAAAACTACTGATGGATAGATGTAGAGAAAGGATTGCCATGACATTACGGCCTCTCTCGATAGCTCGCAGCAGAAAAATGATCCCATTTCTGTCAGACAACGCAATAAAGTATAGGTGCTAACGAGACAAGAGTGTGTATCAGTGTATGTCTCTGTTTGTGTGTGTGTGTGTGTGTGTGTGTGAAAGGAGGGGGGAAGAGAAGAGAGAAACACCGCTCTGCTGAAGAAAATGCTTAATTGATTATCTGGCATGAAATTCTGGTTCAGGTAATTTAGGAAATTGAAATTATATGTTTGTACAGAGATAATCTACGCTTCAAAATATCTGGCATGGTAGGAGAAACACTGATGAAGAGTTTAAAAACGTGTTTCTTGTAAGCTTAATACAGGGGTAATTCAGAATTATAGAGCTGGAGAGTTATGTGACTAAACATAAAAAGTACCAGCTCACTGAGCACTGTAGCTAGCAAGAAAACACACATAAAATTCTGATAAGAACTGAATGTGAAGCAAAAGCACAATTTACTTACAATCTGGAATATCAGCAGGATTTTAGTTGGTTGTTTGTGGGTTGCTGGGGTATATGGTACATTACAGTAGAGCATCAGCACTAACTCTCCATGGCAGCTCCTCAGAATACCATCTGCTTCCCCGGTAACTGTTAATATAGTTGTAATTATCTACTTCTAAGCACTTTATTGGGAATATCATTTGCAAATTAATCAACTACAGACCGGTAAAACAAATGACATGCTTCCCTGAAAACAACAGCATTATTTCCAATTATTTTCCTAAGGATTGAGGAAGGCTGGGGGTTCAGTGGGAAGGGGAGATGGAATTTGAGATATTTTTTTCATATGTCACACATAAAAAAAAATTTAGGAGGAAAAACTGACAGTAAAAGATATGTGTGTGTGTGCGTTTAAATGTTCTGAGTTTCAGCAGAGAGCAAAAAAAAAAAAGGAGGGTGGTAATTTCATGTGCTTCTCATTCTTTCCCATACTTGTTTGTTAATTCTAACATTGGCTTATCCTTCCTGGCAAGCATTGCCTTCCAGAGGTTGTCAGAAAGATAAATATACAACAATCTTACTTTTATTTAGCATGTCCATTATGTGTCATTTGATTTGAGTTTCTCAATGACTGTGGAAGACAGGCAAGACAAGCATTAAGATCTCCAGGTGATGGATGAGTTAACAGAGGCTCACGAAGGTTAAATGACTTGCCCAAGATCACACTACTACACCTCAGTGAAGTTGTGATTAGACACCAGGTTTCCTGATTTCTAGGCTGGTGTCCTTCCACCTCTATTGTTTTGCCTTCATGTATTGAGAATGTGTTAGCATGCATTAGCAAAAGGTAAACAGACACAATGAAAACCTTAAAAATATATATTGTATATTTTCAATAAACAATATTGTGTCTCTAAAGCATGAGTAGTTTCTGTCTAAGCATCACTGGATCATAGATTTAGAAGTAAAAGGGTTCTTAGAGGACATCTAGTTGATCCCACAAAATTTAAAGGCAAAGAAGCCAAGATCGGGGCGGGGGGTGGGGGTGTGCGGAGAGAGAGACAGAGATAGAGAGAGACAGAGAGACAGAGACAGAGAGACAAAGACAGACACAGAGACGGGGCGGGGGGAGGGGAGGAGAAAAAAAGGAGGACCAAAGCTCATTTCTAAATTCTTTTTCCAACACTGAAATATCTCATTCCACAGAAAGATAAGATCTGAAATCTGAAAAGGGAAGCTTTTATTAGGTATAGAAAAACAAGCAAACAAAAAAAAAATTAAAACACTTGACTGAAAGGCAGAGTTGCATTTGGAAGTCAAAGTTCTAGGTTTTAAGTCACAATACAACAAAACCAAAATACTGTTGCCTGTCTTGGTAACAAGAAGGCATGGCCTTGAACCATGGGTTGGGTTAGTGGTGTCAGACCATTAAATCTAGTCATTTCAGCACAGTAGATTGTCAGAAAAATTCCCCTCATTGCATTATATTTAGCAGCAAATGGCTACTTTATTAGGAACAAGACAAGACGGAAAAGGACCAGAGAGACCTATCTTTATTCTCACCCTGAGAAACGGAGCCTCCAAAGCACGATGAAAGTCCTCAGAGAGGAACCGGCCAGCTTTCCCAGGAAATGTCAACACTATAAATAAGTATAACATAACAAACAAGAATCTATGAATAAGAACCAAAACAAAGAATGTCATTAAACAAATGTATGATTGAAAAAGAATATGGGTTGGTCATGTGGCAAGGGTGAAAGCTAACCATTGATTAGTACAGAAGCTCCACTGATATCCACAAGATGTCAGGAAAAAGGAAAGAAGATCCCAGCTCACTTGAAGGACTCTGTAGTAAATATGAACAAGAGTTGCCCAGGATAGGCAGGGATGAAATGGTTATCATCTGCATCACTGGAAGGAATGATGGCCTCAACAGGACCACAAATCCATTTGAGTGTTACAAAGTAAATGACTCCAAGTATCTTCTGTGGTTCAACTAGTTTATTACTTCCTACCCATCATGTGTATGCTGGCACACTGGGTTTTGAGTGTGTATGTATTTTAGCTTTAAAAAAGACTAATTTCACTGATGAGAGTAGGGATTGTTTGGTCTTGATAAAACATTTTTTAAAACAAACAAAACTTAAAGCCCTTCAGAAAGGAAGCTGCTATAAAACAAATAATTGGGTCCTCTGGCTTGAAAGAGTAGCTCTCCCAGTTTCAGAAGACTCATAGCTAACAGCATGCTTCTTATCAAGATCTGCCTACATCCCCGATCCAGCATTTCTGGAACCATCACTATCTAGAACTTTCCATGCTGAAAACTAGTATAATCAGTCAGATGCACCTGAGAGAGAACCTATTCCTCTACTAGAAAAGTAAGACCAAGTAATATCCTCACCCACAGCGTCAAGTATGGAACATGGAACCCAAGCATTCCCAAACAGAACTAGGAAGAATAATAAGAGTTTGCCATAATCCAAATGGGGTAAGTCCTGAGAGTGGGTCTCTTGCAGAAACACTATTGGCTTCTTCCTTCTCCCACTACGGCCTGAAGATCATTGTACCCAAGGCCCTTGACACCTATTCAGCAATGAAGACTCACTTGTATCTTTCTGCTCCCAGTGGAAGAGGCTCAAACCTATCCTTTGCTATGATGCCTTTGTCCTTTGTTACTCCACTCCCACACACCAGCCCCTGATATGGGAGGTTATGCCTAAGGCTTCCCTTCTATAAGTCAAAGTGTGCCTATGACAAAGGCCTGTTCCTTCCAACATTACTGGTCTATCTGCCTCTTTTCTTTTTTACTTAATTTTTTCCCAATTATATGTAAACAAATAATTTTTAACATTTGTGGTTTTTTAACATTTTGATTTCTAGATTCTCTCCTTACTTTCCTTCTCTCCCTCCTCCTTGAGAAGGCAAGCAATTTGGTATAGATTGCATATGTACAGTCATACGAAACATTTTCATATTAGCCATGTTGCAGGAGAAAATGCAGACCAATAAATAAATAAATAATAAAATGAGTATGCTTCAATCTGCATTCAGGTCCCACCAGTTCTTTCTCTGGAGGTGGATAGCATTTTTCATCATAAGTCCTTCAGAATGGAGAATAGCTAAGTCATTCACAGCTGATGATCATACAATATTACTGTTACTATGTACAATTTTCTTCTGGTTCTGTTCATTTCACTTTGCATCAGTTCATGTCAGACTTCACAGGTTTTTTGAAAAGCATCCTGCTCACCATTTCTCATAACCCAATAGTACTCTATCACAATGTATGTGCCACTTTTTGGAAGACTATTAAGTTCCAAAGGAGCTACAAGTAGACTGAGGCACTTTTGAACACAGAATCAAACCAATAGTATAGAAATAAACTAGGTTCACTAAATAGTTCAACATAATGGAAGAGAATTGTTCATTACCCCTTCCTCAACCTGAGTGAATAACCAAATTCTCCTCCCATCTCTTTCTGGCCCCACAGGACTCTACTTTCTAAATTGCTTTTAGGTCTTTACAAAATTGTGCTGCTCACCCCCACTTGTCTCCTCTCAGCTTCACCATTCTTGCTTAAAAGGAATATTTTTACATTGGGATGAGAAGACCTGATTTCTTTTGCATCAATTAAGCAATTAGTTAACATCACACATACATACACACACACACACACACACACACACACTCACACACATACAGACTAAATATCAGGCAAAGATAAAAGAAATAAAGAAATTTCTGCCTTCAGAGAGCTTATATTTGAACAGCAGATGCAAGTACATTATAGAAATATATAAAACAAATATAAAAATGTCCAAGGAGGACATTGAGAAGAAGAAAGTTCCTTTATATGCTCAAAATATTTGTAGAGGCATTTTTTGTTGTAGTAAACAGTAAGAAACAAAGTAGATGCCCATCATTTGGGGAATGGCTAAACAAATTGTGGTACATGAACATAACGGAATAAATGCTCTACTGAAAAAAATTACAAAAGTGATGAATCCAGAGAAGCAGAGCTAAATGTGTGTGTGTGTACATGTAGCATGTAAATGGAAACAAGCACACACAAAAATCAAAAGTGAATGCTGCAAAATGATAAAGAACAAACAGGGCTCAAAAGAAGGGTTATGAGAAGACATTCTCACCACACCCCTTTACAAATAAGGGCAGTCTACGAGTGTTCGACATTACATATATTTTCAGACTTTCAGGATGGACTGATGAATTATTCTGGTTTTTCTCCTCTTTTTCTCTCCTGAAAAAATGCTCTTTGCTAAATAGAACAGATCTCAGGGAGGGAAAGAAAGAGATGCCAGCTGAAACTATGATGAAGTAAAAATAATATAAACTTTATATAAAAATAAAGAGAATATATGCAAATAAATCCAGTCATTATTAAATATAAGGTAATTTGGGTGATAGTTTTAGCTTCTAACTCTAGACATTGAGGGGATCAAAAAAAGGTTTCATGGAGAAGGTGGTGTTCAAGTTGAAGGAAAAGAGGGAGCCTGAGGTACAACTGAGGAAGAAGTGAATTTCAGGCATGGAAATTTCAGGAATTTTCAGTGAAAAGGCCACAGACATAGGAGATAGAGGGTTGTTTGTGAGGGGCAGAGAGAGGGCTAATATGTTCAGATTAAGAGTGTAGGGGTCAGGTAAGAGATACTGTATGATGAGGATGGGAAGATGATTTACAATCTCTCGAAGAAAAATCAAAGATAAAAAATGGTGATTGGCTTGCTCATTCCTCGCCCAGCTAATTATAGCAACTTTCCTAGTCCTTGGTCTGTTGTGGTTGGGACAGAATTCCGACTTAAAACATCGTGAAATGCTCTTTCATGCTGCTGGGATATAACTGAGAACTCCTTAAGAGCAGGTACAGTCTTTTACATTTCTTCATATCCCCATCCCCCTAGTGTCTAACACACTAAAGCCAATTCCACATTTATTAATTAACTGACTGAATGAGAGGGACCTAGGTTTGTACAATATTATAGTCCACATGGCACCTGGCAGAGGGCAGCTGGGTGTTCCATAAATATTTGTTGAATGAATGAATTGTCCCTTCCTTAATTTATCCCATTACTCTTGGATCTTCATCCTTAGACTGTCCTTAATGGGCATTCCATTTATACCTTGAAGATGTTGGTCGATGATTAAGACATCCCTCATTAGTCTTCACTTAGCCCTCTAATGCAGGCTTAGTTCTTTTTATCTGTCCTTGAAAACTAGTCCCTGTGGTCTCTTGATTTACTCTAGGTTCACTTCCTTTACTTCTCTGGGCCATATTTCTGCATCATTTTCTCTGAATCATACAATGATAGAGCTGGAAGGGACCTTAATTATCATTTTCTACCTCAGTATCCTCCTTGTACAGAGAGAAATGTTAAGGACATCAAAGGTTAAGTGAGTTTCTCAAGGTGATAATCTTGGGTAAGAAAACTGGGACCTAAACCCAGGTCTTCAGACTTCAGGACAAATGGTCACACTACTTTCCTAGGCTACCTCCCTTTTGGTAGAAGATATTCCCTAGATTCTAAGAAAACAATGCAACAAATCTGAAACAGATCATCCCAGAGCCTTACATCAGGAAGTTTCTTCTCAATCTCCTCATTTCTATGAGTGATTCTTTGGCTATTCTGTCCAATTTCAAAACAGGGGTGCTTCACTGACGTCTAAAATGGGCTAGACCTAGCACCTCCTTGTAACGTTTTGGGAACCTTGCTTACCAAACAGTTTTGTAGCTACACTGTGCACTTCTGGACATCACCAAAGTTTCCTGTTTTCCAAACTAGATCTCACTGCTTCTCCATCCCCCAGAAACCCAATTATCTTACCTCTATCTCAAAAAGACAACTCAACCGCCATCTTCTGCATGCAGCACACTCACTCCCATACTACCTGGTACTTAGCTACTGTGTATTTATTTGTATTTATCATCATTGTATTGATGCTTCACACACTTATATATGTATCTGTTATCTCCCTCTTTAGAATGGAAGTTCTTTGCAAGTAGGAATACTTCTTTTTTTCCCCTTATATCCTTAGACTTTAGTACAGTACTTACCACATGGCATGTGGTTAACATGTACCTATCTATTACTTGATTGATTGATTGAGCAACTAGTGAGGTCCTCAGTAGTATTTCCAGCTCCTCCAAAAATATATTCAAAACCTACTACATAAGAATCATTGCACCAAGCAAGAACTCAGAGATACATATAGCACATGCCCTACTCTTCAGAAGCTTAGAACTGAATGAGAGAAAGACATGTACACAAACAATTAAGTAGAAAACTTTACAAGAGAAAGTCAGACAAAGAACAATGAGAAAACTGAAGAGGAGATCACCTTAACTGGGAGGGGTCAGGGATGCCTTGACCTTGAAGGAAGGGAGGGGATTCAAAAGGTAAAGCTGGGGTGAACTTCATTTCTACTATATGATGGCATAGATAAAGTACTCTGGACAAGAGAAGGGAGAACATGAAATGGGGTATAAAGTAGTTCAATTTGGTTAGGATATAGAACTTGAAAATAAAAGTAGTATTTCTTCTGCAACCAGATTATGTGACGCCCTCACATAGCCTCATAAGGTCTGCCAGAATCCTATGTCTACATGTCATTTGGTAGGCATCATAGGGTCTATGTGTGGGGAACAATAATTACAGATTCTAAGTAGGAGGGTCAAATCCAACCCAACTTCCTCTCTGTTCTGGCACTCCTTTCTCAAGACCTCAAAAATGAGTAAAATTTGTGAATTTAATCAAGATCTGGCTTACTTTCTCTTCCTATCATACAGGACTTTCATTCCATAGCACTCCATTAAGCAACCTGAACGTTTACCATTTGGTAAATACACTTGGACGCCTATGTCTAAAAAACCCCACAGAAAAATTACATCAGGTCCTATGTAAAACATCACTGAGCTCAACTGGGTCTTCCATGCCAACAGGGCTTCAGTAATTACTAGAAACCTGGTTATAGCAAGAATGATGAGAAACCATCTAAGACGTACTGTCCACACAGAAGATTCCAATATGCAATTAGGATAATGATTCTGTAGCACTGCCATAAGCCACTAGACTGCTATTAGTTCAGTCATGCAGATACTATAAATAGCCCAAGTGTGGTCCTGCTCCACAACTGGATATATTTTGCATTATTTAACTTTTAATTCTTGAAATATCAGAAACCTAACCAATATAAATACTTTATCTGCTTGGCTCAAACTAGGATTTGCTCAAACTAGGATTCTGGGGCTCAAACTAAGACGGAGAATTAAGTCACAACTTCCCCAACTTCAGAGAAGCCTGAGGTTCCTTTCCCCTCCTCTCCTCTCCCTGATACCACATAAACATTTGCAGATTCCATTTCAGGCCTGTAAGTTTAATGTACCTTACAGATCACCTAGCCCACTTTACTCAATTTACACGGAAGGAAATTCGGGTCAAGAGAGAGGAAATGCTCAAAGTAAAATGAGTAGAAAGCTAAATTCAAACTAATGTTTCCACCCCCATCTTTGTCTCCAACGTAGGACTGCCTCTCCCTCAAGTTCTACCCCTTTATGACACTGTTTCCCCTTCAGGCAGCCTTAGATGTTCATTTTAACCTTAATTCAGTCATATAAACAAATGAGAGGATGGAAGAATTAGATCCCCCCTACCCACCACTGCCCAAAAGAAATGCCTCTGGGATTTCCTTATCAAACCCAGACAATGGCCACCTGTGCCAGGAAAGGAGTCTGGCAGGTGAGGATACCACTGGTCAAAGTGCCACTCCATCCCTACAGTTAAGATATGTGTGTTTTCTAGAACGGTGTGTCTGGGAGTTCGGGGTTGTTTTGTTTGTGTTTAATCTGGTCACAACTTTAAGTGAAGCCATATAAAATCCCAGAGAGTGGTTTAGGGGATCACAGGCAACTGGCTAACATTCCTCCACTTCCAGGAGAAGTCTATACACAAAACAAACAAGGAGAAGGCCCCAGGCTGTGAAAGTTTGAGTACCTTAGTCCTCATCATTTTTTTGTCCCCTCAGCAATACTGCATCCTGCTCATGATAGAGGAGTAAGGGAGTTAACAACCACCTCTGAGGTTACTTAGTTAATAATAAATAAGTGATGGATCTATTTTGATAGTTCTCTTAACTTCAATTCTTCCTCTCTAAACACTTTTGGTCACTGGCCTAGTTCCAGATTTCTAGTTTCTTTGCATGTTCTCGAGCGCCTGTGAGATTCAGAATGTCTCAAAAATGGCACCAAAAAAAGGCCTAGTATGACATGGATGGGCCCCCGTTTTCTGTGGTCATAAGAACATAAGAACAGAGTCCCCGTTTACTGATCCTGTTCCAATGTCCATATATCTGTCGTTTATATTTCTGCATTATCTGAAAATGACATTTTCATCTTCAAAGCTTAATGGAAACAGATAGATAGAGCACTGGCAAGGACCCGAATTCAAATCTGACTTCACATTCTAGCTGTGTGACCCTGGGCAAGTCACTTACCCCTATTTGTCTCAGTTTCTCATTTGTAAAATGAGCTGGAAAAAGAAATGGCAAGCCGTCCCAGTATCTTTGTCAAGGAAACCCCAAATGGGGTCATGGAGAAGTCAGGCATAAGTTAAAAAAAAAAAAAGCAATAAACTTTTTTCTTGACCAATGCAGTCCTCAGAGGCCTAAAATCATAATGTCAAGAAAATGAGGTTTATTGCCTTAGATTGTGTACCTATTGAAAGGGGGAAGGGGATAAAAAGAATGTGAATTTCTACCCTTTAAATTCTATTTCTTTCTCTCCTCATCTATAAAACTGCAGAAATTGCTGGAAGGAAACATCTTCTAGTCTGCTTTCCCATTATCCTTGTATCTGAAAAAAAGACGAGCAGATCATATGGGATATATTCCCTAATTATAGTGTGCACTACAAAATGAGTTTTAAATATTAGAAAAGAGAATTTGAACCTGGCAGGTTTCCAATTATCTCAAAGAATATTGTGAAATTCATAAAAATTCCCTAAACAAAATTAATTTTCAGTTTAATTTTTCAGACAACAACTAAAAACCCAGACATCCTCCCACACTTAGAGAAGGGGTGGGGGCGTAAAAATAAAAAAGCAAGTTGTAACAGACTGTTACAACTTCCAAAATTACTGTATTAGTAAAAGGGATGATAAAAGAAGAAACAGGTCTTGCAAAATGTTTTGAATTCTTGTACGTGAAAGAAAAATATTGTGAAATTACAAAATACTGTTAAGTCCTTCACGGCAAAACAAGGAATAGAAATGAACACTTATAACCATATGTACGCAATAAATAGAGAAAATGTGAAAATGGAAAAAAAAAGAATTTGGATATCTAACCAAGAACCAGCACTGAAAGGCACAAACATTTCAATACTTGTGTACATGGGAAACTCTACCATCTGGTATATGACCAAACCATCCATGCTCTACAAGACTAGATATTTGGCCATTGCTTTCCATAAATCTATGACAGGATATTCCACTTAGCCTTCCCTTAGGACTTTAAAAAATATCTTGTCAATATCAATACGACATCAGGCTGTTATCCCCGACTTTGGTAATGTGATTATCTTTCTCCCCACAATTGTTCACGTCCTCCATGATATTTTTTGTTTGTTTTGTTTTCTGGAATGCAAGGGCTGTATGTTGTCACTTATTTAAGCCCACCATGAATCTTTCCATTGTCCTAAGTATCACCTAGAACTAAGGTGGAGAAAGGGATTCAGTCAATGGGTTGCACTTGAGGACCTAAAGGGCTATAGGTGGCCTCGAAGTCACAGGTTCCCCAACCCTGTCCTAGAACTATGATTCTTTCATAGTATAGTGGAAATAGCTCTGTTTTTGGAGTCAGAGGATCTGGGTTTGAATGCTGTCCATGTAACTGTACTTACTACTGTGTGACCTTGGGAAAATCGTTCAATTTCTCCAGGCTTCCAATTCCTCATATGCAAAATGAAAGGACTGGGCAAGAAGACCCCTAAGGCCCCTCCCAACTTAGAATTCTCTGAGCTCCTGGTGTGCCAGGATGGACACCCACATTTAATATGAAATTCTTCTATGACTTCAAACTATGGGATACCATTTCAGGAATAACGACTAACTGAAATCGTTTTATTTATCCCTATGATAACAAACTTTTCAGCTTATGGTTGCATGTTTTGTTTGATTTTGGTTTTTAGTTTTGTTTTGTTTTGTTTTGTGCCCAGAGGGAGATTAAAGGATTGTCAGGACATCCCAGGTGTTGCAAAATTTCAAACTTTTTTTCCTCATTCTCCATATCCAATTGCCAGGTCTTGCTAATATTACTCCACAACTACTCTCAAATATGTCCTTTTCTTTCCACTTATCTAACTTCTTCCCTAGTTCCAGTTCTCAATACTTTCACTTAGCCTTACAAAAGCTGCTTAATTACCTTCCTTGCCTCTGGTCTCTCTTCTCCAGCCTTCTTTCCACAGTTACCAAGCTGATATTACTGAAACACAAATATGGCCGTGCCATATTATTGTTTGTTCTTCAGTCATTCCCAGTCTTACCTGACTCTTCATGACCCCAATGGGTTTTCTTGACAAAGACGCTGGAGCGGTTTGTCATTTCCTTCTCCAACTCATTTTACAGATAAGGAAACTGAGGCCAACAGGGTTAAGTGACTTGTCACGGTCACACAGCTAGTAAGTGTCTGAGGGGGGAGTTGAACTAAAAAGATGGGTCTTCAGGCCTGGCACTCTATCTGCTGTGCCACCTCATTGCCTAGCAATAGCTCCTCCTACTCAAAGATCTCTAATGACTCCCGAGTGCCACCAGGATGAAAGACAAATGCATAAGCTTAGTCTTTAAAATTTTCACAATCTGGCTTCCATTTATTTTTCCAAATTTATTTCACATTACAATTTATACAGTCTCTATTCCAGTCAATCTGACCTGATACTTGTTTCTTATTACACAAGAATTTCATTTGTCACCTGCAAACCTTTGCACGTGCAATCCCCTCTATCTGGAATGGACCCCCTCCCCAACTACAACTAGTGGAGTCCCTAGCTTATTTTAAAGCATTCCTCAGACGCCCCTCTCCTATAGCATACAATTTCCACAATTCCCATGCATCGACATTTTCTACCTCCTGAAAGGAAGATTGTGTTGTGTTTTGTTTTGTTTTGTTACCTACTTAGAAACATGCTACAAACATCCCTACCCAAAAATGAATGTAAGCTTCTTAAAGGCAGGGACTGTTCTATTATTTTTTTTCTACATAAACTTTCTCCTCCAGCCCCAGCACCCAGCACAGTCCCTGCCTGGCCCAGAGGGGTTGTTAATTAATAACTGCTGAATTTAATCAACTTTGCCATTTACTTTAGGCTGGGTTTCTAACCTTTGACTTGAGTAAGATTGTAAATGAGCACAAGATATGATGAGAAAAAGATCACTAAGAATCACAAGAATTCATGAAGTCTCTCTTTGTGTTAAGCTGGAAAATAAGAGCAGAGGATGCAAAAAAAACTTCACAACTGGCATATGAAAGGAGCTTCAAGCATCACACTGTCAAAATTGGAATACATGGGAGCATTACCCCATCTGGGGACAAGCAGGCCCCTCCCAGGTAAATAACCCAAGGGTTATCGGCATGAGTGTGAGCCCTATAACTATTTCTGGGATCACATCAGTACAGAATTCCTGCATAGAGCCCCAAGGGGAGGCCGAGGGAGTAGAAAATCCTGAGTGTCTTTTCCAGCTCTGAGGCAGGGATTTTGTTCTAATTGTTCCTAAATAATAGTAACAGCAGCTCACATTTATATGTATTGTTACAATTTAAAAGCTTACAAATGTTAACAGCATGTTGCCTTCTCCCACATTTTTCTAAAATGTGGTCACTACAGTCAGTGTGGATTATCATATGAAATTTAAAATCTGGTGGTAGTGTCCAAGGAGTCCAATTTCCCCTTCATGCCCTGGCCCTTTAGTCCATGTCCCATTTAACAGCTGTTGGTGGTGACGGAGGAAGGCAGCTCAGCTGGCCGTCTATCCTCTGCCCTTCTGACTCATTTCTCTAGTCGGGAGAAGATGGGTCACCTAGCTAGAATCATTAATAAAGGGTGTTAGGGAAGCCAGGGAGCTGCAAAGCCAAATTGTAACTGCTGAAATTAATAGTAAAAAGAGGCCAAATAGATTGCTTCTTACCAGTTTATTTAAATTGTTGAATTTCCTTAATGCACTCTGCTTACCAATTCAATAAGCTGTTTCATTTGGCTTGAAGCTGAAAGTATTATCATTTTAGCAGTTTATGAGAAGATTGTGACTAGCTAACTAAGGCAAAAGAGGAGCTACCTTCTTTGGGGATGTACAGAAAGGATGTACATATGTGAACAGTCAAGTTACCAAAAGCTCCTACTTGTAAATAGCCCCCTCCTATAACCTACAGCAATTGCTGCCAGCTCCCACTCCACCACCCCTTATCACCACACTCTGAATGCAAAAGTTTTAGGAGAATTCCTGAGTTCAAAAGAAGAAACAGGGAGTTTCGAGAGATATGGGTCTGAGCCTCTGCCAGGGCATTACCTTGCTAGAGATCCACAGGCAAGGAACTTAACAAGATACAGAAGAACCTGTTCCATTATTCTTTGGCATTGTTCAGTCATTGTGTTGTGTCCAACTCTTTTGGGATCCAGTGAGTCATACATGCCAGGCCCTTCTATGGGGTTTTCTTGGCAAAGATGCTGGAGCGGTTTGCCTATTCCTTCTCCAACGGATCACCTTTGGTCAGAACACTCCACTATGACGTCCATCCTGAGTAACCTTGCATGAAATAGGTCATAGTTTCATTGAGCTACATAAGCCCCTCCACCGTGACAAGGAAATGATCCAGGAGGGGCGGTTCTTCATGACCCCATAGACCATGGCACCCCTAGGCCCTTCCATGGAGTTTTCTTGGCAAAGATACTAGAATGATCCAGGATTCTAAAATGGAGCTAAGGATGCTAGTACAACGCCCCTTACAGGGCTGCTGTCAGCAAAGAGCTTTATAAATGAGGAAGTGCTACAGAGACACCTGCCTACTCCACTCATTTCCCTGCCCCTTACACAAGGAGTTAAAAAGAAAAGCCTAGTATACCACAAAGAGATGGATCAAAGAAAGTCCTTAGGTAAACCAAAATATTCTAATGCAGCATATTTTTTGTGTGTTAGCAAAGAACTGAAAACAAAGTAGATGCCTGTCAACCGGGGAATAGCTAAGCAAATTGGAGAACATGAATGTGATGGAACGTCACTGTGCAATTTGAAATGACAAATATGATGAATACAGAGAAGCATGGGAAAGCTCAGCATGAAAAACATGATGAATAATACAGCAGCTAACATTTACATAGAGCTTTAAGGATCGCAAAGGACTTTACAAATAAAACTTCATTTTCTATTCACAATAGTCCTGAGAGGTAGGTGCCATTATTAGACATATTTTGCAAATGAGGAAACTGAGGAAGATAGAGGTTAAACAACTTGCCCTGGGCCACACAACTAGCAAATGTCTTAGGTCAGATTTGAACTCAGGTCTTCATTATTCGAATAAGCCCATTACTCCAATAAACTCTATCTATCATATCACCTACTTCCCTGAATACAGAAAAGCATGGAAAGACCCCATGCTGTCCACAGGACCAGCTTGTCATTTATTAGCTATGTAATGTTAGGTTAAAATATTTAACCTTTCTGATTCCAAAGTGTCCTATTTGCAAAATGAGGCTGGGGGAAGGAAGAGAAGGAGGAGAGACTAATGCTTCATCTACCTAAAAGCTGAGGGTTATACTTGAAAATCTGTTAACTTTCAAGTTCTAATATTTATGACCTCATGATTTTCTTAGGCAGCATCTTTCACAAGATTAACTAACAGTGTATTTGGTGCGTATGGGACTACTAGGTGGCACAGTGCATAGAACACCAGGCCTGGAGTCACAAAGACTCTTCTTCCTGAGTTCAAATATGACCTTGGACACTAGTTATGTGACCTTGGGCAAGTCACTTGACACTGTTTGCCTTAGCTTCTTCATCTGTAATATGAAGTGGAGAAAGAAATGACAAACCACCCCAAGTATCTTTTGCCAAAAAACCCCAAATGGTGTCATGAAGAGTCAAATATGACTAAACAACAACAAAAGTATAGAATACATAGCAGGTATCCACAAATATAGTGAATGATCCTACGCTACCTTGAGCAAAAACATTTTAACTAAATGCAAATTTTTAAGCAATTATTTCATTGAATACCTTATTTTGGCTTTTCAAGAGTCACGGTATTTACTAAAGCTAAACTCCTTTCTTTCACAAGCATGCTACGTCATATGGGCCAGACCCTGCTGATGAGTAAAGGTGCTTGATCAATACACAAGGGTGTAGAGAACGTGTTAATGGTAGACCACAGTGGCTCCAAATTTCCTCTCAATAGTTTTATGAAATCATTCCTTTAAAAGGATGAATGCGTAGTAAGGAATATATGATATAAGCTTTGGTCTACCACTTTAACCTTGGTCAACCCGGGTAAAAATCCAAAAACTCTATGTATGACAATAGGTCTGCCTCTATAAGGAGCTTCACATCTAGGAATATGGATCAGGTTTCAAACTTAAAGAGAACATTCTCCCTCAAATCTAGTGCTCTTTTTACAAACTGTATCACACGCTGATCCCTGGGGTATAGGAACACTGAGAAAAGAAAGCTATCAAAGACACAGGGAGGGACGGGGAAGTATGAAGGAGTTTCTAAGAGCTAAGAACCAGGACATCTGGGGTCTTGGGCAAGGGAGGAGAATACATATGCTAGAAAATCAGAGATGTTCTCTTACCCTTATGAGGTACATATATAAGGTAATTTCTCTATGAAGTATCACAATGGATGGAACTCTGGGTCTGGAGTCGAGAAGACCTGAGTTCAAATCCAGCCTCAGACATTTACCAGCTGTCTAACCCTAGGCAAGCATTTAACTTTTATTGGCCTCAGCTTCCTCAACTGGAAAATACCTAACAGAGTTGTTATGAGGTTAGAACGAGATAATATTTGTCTACTTCTTAACTCGATGCAGGTACTTAATGTTTATTCCCTTTACCTCTCTCCCCTCATTCCCTCTTATAGTGATTCATCAGGACATTTTTGTCCCACCCTGAAAAGGAGACAAAGAGAATTCTAGACATAGAAAGATCCTAACAGGGTGGCTTGGTAGCACAGCGAATAGAGCACCAGCCCTGGAGTCAGGAGGACCAGAGTTCAAATACGGCCTCAGACACTCGACCTTGGGCAAGTCACTTAACCCTAATTGCCCCCCAAAAAGCCAAAAGTGAAAAAAAAATAAGGCTACCTATACAGTCTGATTTTAGAGGAATGAGGGCAGGGTGTCCAATAGATCTTGAAAACCCTCTCCAACTCTTTCAATAATTTCTAAGGAGTAATAATATTAGACTGTCATTGATCTGGTTTAAGGTTTTGATCCCCACTAAAATGCAAATCCTGGGAGGGGTAACTTTAAATTGATATCAACCTATTCAACCTTGGTATGAACGGTGGATATAAGAGCAGATGGATAGCAGGGGAAAGCGAGAGAGGGCAATCCCGGAAGGCACTGTGTGCCCCCCATCACTGTGAATCACTGTGGGGAATGGAACAGGAAAAGATGCAGAAGAACCTGGGAGCATCAAGGTCAAACTACGCCAGAGACACAGCTTGCCAAGGGCTGGCCTTTCCCTCAGGTTTGAAGCCTAAACATTGACTGCATGCAATATTTACTATTCCCAAACAAACAACCCAGGAATCAGAACAAAAAAGAAAAATTGACACCAGTTATGCAAGCTATAAATCATGCCGGCTATTCAGCAGTAGAACATTAAGATTCTAACCGTATCTGCATACTACAAATATTGTCAATATTCACTATGCCTTAAAAATGATACACTCTGATAATTCCCCATTGTTTTGAACTGTGGATTTTACAAAGGAAAAAGAATAGGAAGGAGAAGCAAGAGACCAGGATTCAAGTTTCAGCTCCTTTACCTACTAGGAGTTTAACCTTAGAAGTCATTTAACCTCTCTGGGTCTTACCTATAAAAGAGCAAAGGAGAAGGGGAGTCTGAGTCTGTATCACAGTCTATTGTAAGAGTTTTTCACATTTATATAGCATTTTAACAACCCTACAAAGTAGGCAGTACTTGTATTATTTACCCCCCATTTGACAGATGACAAAAATGAGGGTAAAGAACATTATTAAATCAAATTAAAACAAATCAAGAGGCAGTCCCAACCACTTTGTAAGAGCTGATAGCTATATTTTCAGTGTGAGGATTTACCCTTTAGAAATTGGAAAACATTACAAATTAGGAATTGATTTATTGTTTTCTTAACTGTCTAGACTTTTATAAGTGATAATACTAATTAAAGCAAATATATATTAATGAAAGAAAATATTGATAATGCAGAGTCAACATAGAATATGTTGTTCATATAGGTTGAGGAGTGGGGGGGAGGGGACCTGGTTGTTAAACATTTACCAACAATACCACTGGATCAAACCTTAGGAGTCTCTTTCTCTTGTTTCCAAGTATACCCTTCTCCGGGGGTATGGAACCTGGACCCTTCTAGGTCCTTGGGTGCAACCTTTTGACTGAGTCCAAGTTTTATAGAACAAATCCTTTTATTAAGAGGATCTGTTCTGTAAAGTTTGGATTCAGTCAAAGGGTTGCACCTGAGGACCTAGAGAGTCACATGTGGCCTCAAGGTCAAAGGTTCCCTACCACCCTGCTCCATTTCTGACATCATAAGTTACTTCCAACTCTACCATCCTATTTTTGCTTTAGTCCATCTCATTGGTTCCCTATTATCTCTAGGGCAAGAGGTCTTAACCTGAAGTCTATAAACTTTTTTGGTTGTTTTCACCTTTTGATAACCATATTTTAATAAAAACAGATTTGCTTTGTAATTTTATGTATTTATATTGTGCATTTAAAAAGATAATTTGGACAAAGGGTCCATAGGCTTCACCAGATTGCCCTAGTGGTCCATGACACAAAAAGGTTAAGAACAACTAATCTAGGGTCAACTACAAATTCCTCTGGTTGGCATTTATGGATCTCCAACCTATATTTGAAGCTTTATTTTACTTAGCTACCCTTCATACCTACAATCCAACTATGCTGTCCTCCTTTTTCCTTAGAAACAACCCTCTGTCTCCCATCTTTCCACAAGCTGTCCTCCATTCATGCCTAGAACGCATGCCCAACTCATCTCTGTTGCTTACAATCCCTAGTTTCCATCGAGGTCCACATAACAGACAGCTGACTTTGAAATAAGGCAAACTTAGGTTCAAGTTCCATCTTTGCCACCTATTGGCTGGATAACCCTAGATGAGTCACTTCAGCTCCCTCGACAACTCTCCAAGACAAGGAGCATCAGTAAAAGAATTCTCTGAGCCAATGAAGTCACAGGTCCTATAACTATTTCTTCCTGATTTCCCCAGCTACTGGTATCTTCTCTCACTAAAATTACTTTGATTTACATACATTTATTTTGTTTATGCTTATACACGTACATATAATCCCTCTGGATGAATTGTCAGCACTTGGAGGACAGAGACTATGCATTCCCAACACAGTGTCTGGCACATGGAAGGCCCATAACAAATGTTTGTTGACTGGTTTCCAATGGCTTTACCATTACATATCCTCTAAATCAGCGGTTCTCAACCTGTGGGTCACAACCCCTTTGGGGGTCGCCTAAGACCATTGGAAAACATATTTTCAATGATCTTAGGAACTAAGACACCGCTCCTCTATCTGTCTCCAGGTGGGTCCACCCACATGCAGATATGCCCATATACGAGTATTAAAGAGTCGTGGCGTTAGGAAGGTTGAGAACCACTACTCTAAATATTCCTCTCTAAATACAATTCCCCGGCAGGCAAAGATGATCTCCTTCTAGCTGAGTATCTTTCTTCCCTTGGCCTCTAATTCATTTTGCTACTGTCTCCTTCACAGCTTGCAGAAGATACTTTGAGATGGGCAGGCCAGATTTCCAAATCCATCACCTGGACATCAAAGAACATTGCTTTTACCCTACAGCTCCCACATTTCCTCCTCTCTCCATTGTGGGTCTAACCTGCTTTCAGATGAATTGCAATTTACATCTCTTTAACTCGACATATTGGTGTTATTACCATTGCAATTCTATTGATTGCAGTGCCGCACTTAGCAGTACTGTTCCAATTTTATCATCCTTCGTCATTCTTGCATGACTACATGTTTATAAACAAGTGCTGGTATTTAGACTGGCACGTATCTCTAGATGAGAAGCTCCATATTCAGATTCAAAAGCTTAAGCAGTATAAGCAAAGCATCTAACAATAAATACCTACCCTTTCAGGCTTTTTTTCCCATGACCCTCATATAACGAGGGCTCCCAGAATCAAGCGTATAAGAACTTGAATGGGAAAATAAATACAACTTCATTTCAACAGAATTTATTCCCTTTGTATTCCTAGGTAATTTATTTTATGCATTTATAAACAGTATTCCTTGGAGGGTGCTATAGGCTTTACCAGACTGAGGGGTCCATGCCACAAAAAAGGTTAAGAACTACTGGCCTGACTAAAGAAAATGTTGGCAAGGGGGAGATTCCTGGTAAGAAGGTAAGAATAGTCAATTCTATTATAAGGTGACATATGCATTCCCCAAAAGCACTAACCTACACAAAATCACACAATAAAAATTACACTCTATGGGGGAAATGGAGTTGGGGACACAGTGTTCCAGAACTTGATCAGCGTTGAATGTTTTTTTAAGAAAGATAAGTTGTTGTTTGTTAGACCTTTCAGTTGTTCAGTTTTTAATTGTGTCCGACTCTTTGTGACCCCATTTGGGACTTCCTTGACAGAGGAACAAGTGAGGTTTGTCATGTTCTTCTCTATTTTATAGATGAGGAATTAAGGTCAATAGAGTTAACTGGCTTGCCCAGGGTCACACAGCCAGTAAAAAATTAAGGATTGGAACTCAAGGCCCAGCGCTCTATCCACTGAGCGGCCTCCCCTCTCCCCCCTAAAAAGGTAACAATCTATTAAAATGATAGCATGGTTTTATACGTGGTAAATGGTTAAAAATACATAAATACTACAGTGACTTATTCAGTGGCCTCAGGCTGCTACTCATCTTGTACCTGGGCTGTCCAGCTCCAGAGGCCGTGAGCTACTACACCAGAAGATATGCAACAAATCTTACACTTTAGCATGACAAAGACTTGCAACACTGATTGAAGAAGTAGCCATTAGAAAGGTCGCAACTTGAGAGTCATGGGGAAAGGTTATTATTCTGTGCATTCTGTTCTTTTTCTTGAAGAAGCAATGCTCAAAATTCTCCCTTTTATAGCCATCCCACAAACAAATTCACATTTTTGAAACACGCACATAGCAGGAATGACTGTATATGTTCTCAGAGGTTGCACTCGCCACCAATGCAGGGGTGGGGGAGGATTGGATATCATTCAGATATGGTTAGCTATTGAGAATTTACTCTGTGTCAGGCCCGGCATTAATCACTTTGGTTACAAAGAAAGGCCAGTCTAGGGCAATTCTCTAAAATAGATGGCCACTATAAGAACAAGAAGAGAACTGAAGGTAGCCACAGGGAAGCTACTCCAACATATTATTCCTCTTCAAAATCTGGTCTTCACTCCATTGTATCAGTTACTTGTAGGTCTCTTTTTCCTATTAGACTGTAAACTCCTTGAGAGCAGTGTCTGTGCCCCAAAAACCTTGTATCTCCTGTGCTTAGTCCATCATAAAAATTCCTATTTTAGAGTGCTTATCTTAAGAAAACACCCATAGACCTAGGCTGTCCAAGCATCTTATCCTTGTTTTGCAAACTAAGAACCCCTGGGCATTATTTCTCACCCTGCTGTGAGATCAGGAACATTCCTTGGACTTTTCTGTGGATGCAGCAATTAAACCTTTCTTTAATTTTTTTATTGCCTCCCCCAATTTAAGTGTTAACTCACTAAGGTCCGACTTTCTCTATTTGTATGCCCAACACAGTGTATGGATAGCACATGGTACGTGGTTAACAGATGATTTTTCATTGATTCATTCCTCCATTTATAGATACAAAGAAACTGAGACTGAGATTGAATAACTTGGATGCCAGAGGTTAAATGACTTCTTCATTGTGATGCTGCAGGTGTCAGAGTCAAGATGTAGCCCCCAGTCTCCTGGCTCTCAAGTCAGCTCCCCTTCTTCTATAGTGTGGTGCAGCCCCTCTGTAGACAGGTATATAAAAAATGTGATCCAGGTCCCAGCCTGTAAGTACAAGCACTGTACCTTTTGCCCCCAACTTTAAATTTGAGTGTCTTCGTTGCACCTGAGACCCAAGCAGACCTCAGTACTGGCATTATATGCATGGGGGGAAAGGGAGGAAGGCCTGGCTAATATGAGGTGTCAACTCTAAAAAAGACCAGGCGTTGGGTCCTACTTTTATTCTGCACTTTGAGCTTAGGCAGTCAGGTTCTTGGCAATGAGGGGAGAAGGGAGCTACAGACAGAGCTTTGGAAAGAAATGAAAATAAGGATAGAAGGAATATGGGTATACGAGGAAAAAAAAGCCGATTACAGGAGGAGGAATGTCGTTGTTTGGCAAGGAATGATGGGACTGGGAATTTGTAGTAGAAGAAAGCAGGCATAGTGCCTGGGATTACTCCAAAAAGACTCCGCAGTTATGGAAGAGGAACAGAGGAGAATGATTAAGGATCTATTCAAATTAAACGATTGATGGGTTAGGTGGAAATAAAGAGGAACAAAGGGGCATTTTACAAGAAAGAACACCAGGTTTGGAGTCCTAAGACTCCAACACATCCTAGCTTCACATTCTAGTTCTGTTACTTGCTAGTTGGGCAACATCAATCACATCATCCAACTGCATGAAACTCAGTTTCCTTATCTGTAAAATGAAAATGTTAGACTGGGCCATTTCAGAGTTCCCTTATAAAATGGAAAATGTCTAGGGTAGGGACCAAAACAATCTCTGAAATCAAAGATTGCTGAGTCAGAGGGGGGAAAGAAGGCACTGAAAAGAGTCGGAGTGATGCCCTCCAATAAAAAATTAATTATGTAATAACCTTTGAGAGCAGAGAATTATTGCATAATAAATGAGGGAGTAGAGACAGCGAACAGGGAAACATGGGGAAAGGAAAGATTCAAGAGAAAGTCATGTCTGGTTTTGAAGATGAGGGGTCAGGAAGGAGTGTGACCTTGGACAATTTATTTCAATTCTCTGGGCCTCAGTTTTCTCATCTGAAAATGAGGCAAGGAGCTTAGAAGTCTTCCAGTGCTAACATTTTGTGACTCTGTAATCTAAAGCTGTGAGACAGAGGAAAAGAGAAAGGAAAAGAAACAGAGAGAGAGAGAGAAGACTGGAAGGTGATACCGTGAATGCCTAAGTCTCTAAGAATCAGATCTGGGTAGGGAGGCAAATAATGGGCAAAGTTAGAGAAAATGAAATAGGTAGGGGGTAAAATAGAACAAACACACGGAAAACTGAGGAGATGAATGTAAGTGGGGAAAAGATTTGGAGTCTTTGTGTAGCAAAATAGTGGAAACTGAAAAACAGGAGAAAGTACATAGAGTTGAAGGCTAAAAATAAAGAGCGAAATGCAATGGATCTTTTTTTCTTATAAAGGGAAATATAAAGTGCTATAATTTAGATTCAAAAAAACCAACTGCACAGATACAGAATGGGGGTCATTGGGCCAAGACAGCAGTTTATGTTTAAAAAGACCTTGAGATTTTATTGGGCTGTAAGCTCACTTCCAACATGTAATATGGAAATGATAAAAACCAAAACAACCCACTTAACAAGGGCAGAACATGGGGAATAATGGAGTAATTAGTAGTCAAGCTGTCCTAGGCCCTGATCAGCCCACATCTGATTTCAAATCAGGGTGCTGCATTTTAGGATGGACATTGACAAACCTGTGGGTCCAGAAAAGGACAACCAGAATAGTGAGAGGACAGAAGACCAGATGCAGGTGGGTTAAAGGAACTGATGATAGCTAGCCTGCAAAAGAGAATCCGTGGGAGGATGAGCATCATAGGTATCTTCTTCAAGTATAAGAAGGGTTGTAATACAGAAAGGGCATCTTGTCCTGAGTATTCCCAGAGGCCAGAACAAGGAACAATGGGAGCAATTACAGAGAAGGAGACTCAGGATCAATCTAAGTAATATTTAAAGCGGGTTGTAGAATATCCACAGATATTCCCTGCTTGCTTCCATGCTGTAGCTCTGGAGCTACTTCCAGCCATGTTGTGACCCATTGCTCAAAGAAACCAGATTTTACTGTGACACAGAAGAAAACCCTGAGGCGTTATTTGATCTTCCCTTTTAGACCAGGTCAAGAGCAGGAAGTTGGGGTGCTATATATGTTTTTAAAAACACATTTTTCTGATTCGGGCTTCTTGGCCACAATTATTTACATACCTGGTATCACAGTAATCTCACTCAAGCGATGGCTAATGCTAGGGACTACAACTAGGCAAACTTACGCTTGGGGCGCTGACAGCCCCTGCTTTTTTTCTTTCCTTCCTTGAAGAGGTGAATACGTGAGTTCAAAAGGTCCAGAGACCTGCAAGTAAAAAGACAGCCTACACTACAGCAGTTGGTCTGTGGTCAGGGAACTGGCAAGAACAAGCTGACAGCAGAAGAAACCTCTGCATCAGAGAAGGTGGCTGTGACAAAGGAGAGCACACTTGACTATCTGATAGGACAGTGCCCAGTCAAGGTGAATTGTGAACTACCTGATTAGCAGCACTGCAAAACTGCCTTATGTT
Organism: Pseudocheirus occidentalis; assembly: GCA_028646575.1. Lineage (NCBI taxonomy): Eukaryota > Metazoa > Chordata > Mammalia > Diprotodontia > Pseudocheiridae > Pseudocheirus > Pseudocheirus occidentalis. The sequence continues at coordinate 122,011,065 of CM053601.1, read as the reverse complement.
CAGAGCCTTTCACATGACTGTAACCATAATTGTTTGTTAGTGCTGAATTCTGTTCTAATCATTTTGTTAAAGAATGCCATGATTCTCTTATGCTTAGCATTCCTTTTTGTGAGTAAAAATAAAACACTTGTCCTGTTCACAATTTATACTGTACAATGAACACCTTTTTTAATCCTCCTCACTTTGGACACCCTAGGTATAAGCCATAATGGTTACTATTCCCAGGATACCATGGTGTGGGTATGCCAATGACTTTAAGAAAAAGGAGTCTCTTCTGACCAGAAGCAGGCTCCTCAGGACAATGACTGGGTACAGGAAAGGAAATCAATGAGTATTCTAGCACCTCAGTTAAACAGTCTCTCAAAGCTAACAAGAAATCATTTTCTGATAATCAAAGATGTCTAAAAGTAGGATGCACTGCCTCTGGAAGAAGCAGGATTTTCCTTACTAGGGGTCTTCAAGAAAAGGCAGCTTGACCACTAGTCAGAGAAACTGCAAAGATCTGAGAATCAGAGGATATCATTTCAAGGGACTTTAGAGCCCATTCAGTTCATTCCATACCTGACTGAGTATTCCCTCTACAATATGCTTAAAGAGTGGTCATATAGAAAGAAGCCTGTTTAGGAATGAGTTGACTCAGTTCTTAAATGGGGATTTAGAAATTCTCCATCTCAATCACATTTTTGTTCTCTCTGTGTATCTCTCTGTCTGTCTCTGAATCTCTCTCTCTCCCCTATACTCACACACACACACACACACACACACACACACATATATATATATATATATATATATACATATGTGCATATGTGTATACACTGTATTTCATTATAATTGAGTTCTCCTCTATAATCCTTTGACTTCGAGGACTGTGATATGGAAGCAGGGTGACCCAAAAGGACAGTACTAGGATCACTGGGGAGAAATTGCAGAGAGATAGGATTTCCATGTAAGAAAAAACTTTTTGACAATGAAAGTTATTTAAGGCTTTCTTGGTGGTTACTGAATTTCCCATCATAAATGATCTTCAAGCAGAAAAAAAAGGTGACCATTCACCAGGATTGTTATAGAGGGGATTCCTATGATTTGGGGGTTAGAGAATGGGGAGAGGGATAGAGGTGAAGTAGACTAGATAATCTCAGAATTCCCTTCTAACTGAAATTTTGTGGTTGTCTGATGGTATATGTATGTGATAAGGAAGAGCTCAAGAAAAGAATGGAGCTAAAGAAATAGTTTTAGAGGAAGAATATTACATACTTGCAGCAAAAAATTTATACCTTTTTTTAAACATTACCAAAGGTTCCTTTAGGTCCCCCAGTCATTTAATTACCTCTAACCAGCCTATGTGTAGAAGAATCCAAGTTCTGCTGTCTCTCCTGAGAACTCCCAATGGAAAAGGATTCCCTTGTACTTCAGCAAGCAAACAGAAGTCATCTCCCACTATCATGCTGAACAGCAAACATTGAGAGTTAGAGATTCTTGATACAGCTCAGATTTTCCCCAGACTTTATTGGCCTTTAATGGGAGAGGACACAATTGAAATCCCCAAACTCTCCAAAATGGTGCCTGAGACAATAGCTTTCTGGGACAGCCAGATATCTAGGATCTGTAACTCTCCTCTCTAGAGAAACCTGGTTTCCATGAAAGACTTGGAGAACTGCGCTAAACATTATTTGGGTATTTGGGATATTTTTTTTTTCCTAACTCAAATCCAGTCCATTTCTTATCAAATGTAATACCATCAAAGTGAAACTGACAAGAAGTGTAATAAAGTTGAGTAAGAGAAACACAAAGACCTAGACAGTAACCTATTTATTTTCCAGGGGAAAAAAAGTAACAACAAAGAAAATAGCCCTGTATTTGGTCGGGTTTTTCTCCCCTTTTTCTCTCAATTTAAAACAAAAACTTTTTAAATTCACACAAAATTGTATATGTCTGCTTGCTTTCCCCACCTGCTTGTCTATGACACTCCTCAAACACATTCCTTTTCAGGTCACCACGATGGATCTCAGATATGTCTCAAGCTGTCCTTCATTGTGAAGACAATAAAATCACCAGAGGGTTCAGCATATGTGACAGGATTGAATCAGACTGTGGCTGACCAATAGCTACCATTACAATCTTCAACTTTCATTGCTTTAGAAGAAGAGCACTGAAAAATCCTGGAGAGGAACAGCACCTGATGATTCAATTTAATTCAACAAGCCCTCATTAAGAGCCCAACTCGTGCATGTCACTGAGAGACCCAAACAAAACCATTCCTAACATCAGAGAACTTAAATTATTGAGAAGACATGCCCCTTTTCCCCCCTCCACAGGGGAAATAATAACTCAATGTGAAGGAAATATGAAGTGATGTCAAAAAAGGACACAATACTATCAAGTGGATGGATCCGGAAAAGCCTTCCTTCTATTAAAGAAAGTGGCACTGGCAATGCTTTGAGCAATCTAAGAAACAGCAAGGTGAGGGAAGTGTTGAATTCCAACACAAGGGGAAGGCACTCTGTGCAAAAGGAAAGGGAAGGGCCTTATTGAAGTTAAACTATTCAATGGAATTATGTTGTTAAGTCTCTAAATGAGCTCTTGGTTCAGTTTAGCTACTGGTGTGGGACAGAGTTTTGCTTAAAAGTCCTCTGTCACCACTTTGTATGCTTCCAATTTGTGAACTCCATTAGCTATATACCTGTCAAATTCCCCTAAGACCACAGTGAACATCTTGGAATGACTTCAGGCTAATGTTATATAGAAGTACTTGACCTTTTTAAGAAACATTGATCAAATTTGCCTTGAATATTTGACTATATCTTGGGAACAATCATAAATGGCATATAAAAATTCAACAGCTCTGGTGATCAATAAACTGGTCACTCAGCAAATATGCTTTGAAGAATTCAAAAGGAGAGACTTCTTTGGCAGAGTTCATCATTATGCACAGTTGGAGCAGGTCTCTTGATCAGGTATGCTATAAGGGGCACTAAAATGACCACTTGCCATTCCCGTGAGAGTGATCACTTTGGGTTAATCCTACAAGCCTATTAAAATGTAATTATGGTAAGGAGTAATACTTAATACCTCCCATTTCTATTAGCCCCCACTAACATGTTAACATTCATTTTATTTGTATTAGTCAACTACAATATAAAGCTTTGTGTCAAGGAAATGGGACAAAAGATGGGGACATTTTGATGAGAGGAAGGAGTCCAAAAAGGTTCTGAGCATGGGAGATGCCTTACCAGAAAATCGTGGGTAAGCTTTTCTGCCTTCACAATTTTCCCTAGGACAATCCCCAGCCATCTTCCTTAGGATAGTCAGGGGTTTGCCACTAACAACTCAATTGCTGACCAAACAAAAACGTAAGAAGTTTTGGTTAAAATGCTCAGAGGTCGTGCTGCACGATAAACATTATTCACCCTACACTATTTATTAAAGAACTGACGTTGACAAGTGAATGTTCAAATCCTACAATATGCAAGCTAGAAAAAGAACTCTCCCCCTAACATACTGACCAATTAATCAACAAATGCCAGGCTAGAAAAAGAACTCTCCCCTAACATACTGACCAATTAATCAACAAATGCCAGGCACTAGACTGGGCACTGTGGATAAATAAAAGACAAACAAACCAGTCTAGATCCTCAGGAAGCTAACTCTCATCAGAATATTGAGAAGACCTAGGAGACACCATGCAAGTATCAAGAGAAAGGACTGGGAAAGACAAGTCTATGGGAGGATATAATAGCTATCTTGAAGCATTTGAAGGGTCACTCTTTTTAAAAGGGATTTGATTCTGTTCTACTTTATTGTAGAGAGCAGAATTAGAAACAATATGTGGAAGTAGCAGATGTAGAATTCCCTCCCTTTATAAGGATCAATTTCATAACAATTAAAAGTAACCAAAAATAGAACATGCTTTCTCAGAGAATACTGGATCAGTCGATCAGTCAGTCAGTTAATAAACATTCCCTGGAGGCTTTCAAATAAAGGCTAACTGACCCAGGATCATAAGGGAAGGGGTTCCATTCCCTACCCCACCCCATCTCAATTAATGTAGACAATGTAAGGACAGAATAAAGTTTTAAATGTATAAACAAGTTAGTTTGTGATCTCTTTACATCTCTATGGGTTTTAATTAGATTGGTGCATTTTAACAAAAGCTAGATGGCACAGTGGACAGAGTGCAGGACCTAGATTCATGAAGACTCACCTTCCTGAATTCAAAGTCAGTCTCAGATACATAGTAGCTATGTGACCCTGGGCAAGTCACTTAACCCTGTTTGCTATACTTCTCTCTTCTCTAAAATGAGTTGGAGAAGAAAATGGCAAATCACTCTAGTATCTTTGCCAATAAAACCCCAATGGGATCACAGAGAGTTAGATGTGACTGAAAAAAGACCCCAAAACAACAACAGTCCAATGGTGGATCAATCTGGTGGTAAAGGAGTTGAAGATTCCAGATTCCAGAGTTGGGGATTCCAGAGGACTGCTTTCAATTCTTGAACTGGGATTCCCATTTCCCAAATTGGAGTCCTACACTACCAGCCCAGATTACTGCTAAACTGGATCAAATTCAAATTCTATAGCTATTCCCCCCAGAGACATGTGTACCTTGTTTGGCTAGCCAATGGGCTGTTGTTCTCTTCTTGATCCAATCTATAGGGTGTAGATCATCTTGTTTAAACATTTAAAACTTCATTCTGCCCTTCCACTGATTTTGTTCATTGAGACAAGAGTACTAAAAAGCTGTCAGAACTCATCTATTTTACAAATAATAAAACTTAGGCTTAGGGAAGTTAAGCCTCTTCCCTAAGGTCATAAAGGTACTAAACATCAGATCAAATCATGAGATTTGAACCCAGGTTCTCTGACACCAGAGCCACTGTGGTATATTGCCTCTCTATCATCTACAGAAGATGCAATAGAGGAGATTCCTGCTCAGCTATCCCATCGAGAGCTGATTTCTGGAACACTCTCCTCAGAGATTTTGTGATTCTATGGCATCCCTGCATGCCTATCTACAATACCCCGAAATAGATTCATAGGAGATTATAGATATTTTTGAAACACAGTGGAGAACAAATGTCCAGAGAAGCAACTGAAGCAAAGTTTTTGAATAAGGAACATCTGCTCCATGTGCCAATATAAGGAAGTACTGACAGCAACAGAGTGGCTGACCCTAGATGAGGACACCAAAAAGTTTGGCAAATATTCCCATTTGACTAACTTCCAAATCTTCTCTTTTCAGATGGGGAACTAACTTAGTATTGGTGACATTTCCTATAAACCTGTTTTAATGGACATAAAAAAATTAATAATGGTTTTAAAAAATCCACTTCTGTTACATACAAAAAGAGAGAAAGATATGATAAATGAAAAAAATCTACTCCTGAAAACCAAAAGGAAAAAGTAAATAGCTTGATAGGTCTAAAAGAAAAAGTCAAAAAAGGAAGATACACTCCAAGATAGAATTTTTATGTCCCTGGCTTAAGAATTCATAAAATTCTGACCCTAAAAACAGAAACTGGAATTTTACTGGACCTATAATTAAGAAAGACAAGAAGGAATTGATATCTATAAGCCTATGACTGTCAAGATAAGGATTTAAAACTCAGCAGCCCTGTGCAAATGAATACAATAATAACCAATATGCAGAAAGAGGGAATAGAGCTGCAGAAATCTAGTGTGGGTCATTTAGAACCCTGGCCGCATAATTATCCCATAGAGTAATTAAGAATCTAGAGGGTCTATTGAAAGGAAAGCACCACGGACAGATTTGAATTTGGATAAGTTATGAACCACACAGAGCCAGAGTACTTACTATAGTACGGAAGAGTTTTCATGATTTTCAGGCCTTGGTGGTTTGTTAGCTGATAGCCATTGAGAGAAGCTCATAAACATGCCAGTAACCAGTGCCAGTTTGTCTAAGCCCTGCCTAATCACATGCAAGGATTTTAAAAGGCCTTGTAAGTCAGTTTCATCTTTGAATTATCACTTAACCTCTGTCAGTACTTTCGGGGTCTGTGTGGTTTGTTGGAGTTTTTTTCTATTACTAGATCACAGGGGAACCGAGTTTATTGCAAGGATAAGGTCAACACTGCCTCAACCTCTCTCAGTCAATGATAACTGACATCTCTGTTCTGTTTTATTTATAGACTCCCATGGTTTGACATTGAAGGGGAGAAAAAGGAAAACTTAGGTTCATTAAAGAGTAAATATTGCTAGATAGCATCAATAACAAATTTACTAAAAAGAACATATTGTCATAGATAGTATCTTTTTTTGCCCTTTGCCCTCCCCCTCTCCAAAATAAAGGCAAGGAAGCTAGGAAGGCAGTACACCACCATGATTATGTACCAATTCAAAGAAGTCATCTAAGCATAGGAGAAGTAACCTGAGGAAGGTAATTCATTCCATCCTTTTCCATTGCTCTTTGATGTAATCCAATAAAGGGTCCCCAGGAGGTTGCTATCCACAGATTCCAATATTGGAAAAATGAAGCAGAGATACTTTTTTTTATACAAAGGTGAACCCTTGGCTACAACATTTGCAAACCTGGAAGTAAGACAACAGAAATGGGAAATGCAAGATATAAACATTTGGAAGGGCCACAAAAAACCAAATTCTTAAGTAACTAGATTTGCAGAGGCTATTCTTTTCAACAGCCTCTAAAAAAGTCTTACTGAAAAAGTCTTATTTATGTGATGTTTTAAGGTTTACAAAGCACTTTCCTCCAAATAGCCCATAGAGAATAAAGAGTTCTCCAATAATCTCCTTGTATTAATAACTCAATAAATATAATCTAATTGGCTACTAGCCACACAAAGAGGCACCTATTATGTGTCCCAGTAAGGATAGAAAAAGTCATAAATTAAGTGAGGTGATAACTTTAAAAAAAATTCTTTGGTAGAGCTGACATTTACAAGAGTCAAGAAAAGAAACCTTCCGTAAGAATGAGGTAAGCAAGAGCTCTTGGGTCCTTAATGTAGTTTATCTTACACATAAAGTTATCTTGAAAACCTTTACACAAGTCCTTTATGAGGAAATAATTTCTGAGCTGGAGCAGACAATGGTCTTTCAAATCCATTCTCCGCTTAGAAAGAGTTTGTAAGGAGGATTTCTCCCAGACACCACATGAGAAGATCGTGATGCCCTTGGAAATCTCTAGAATTAACAATAAGCCTCTTTCACAATTGAAAACGGACCCTCAGACCCTAAAGTAGCAGTGATACTTCTATTTCTGACCCACACCTTTCATTTTATGCAATGCCTTTGTAAAACCAAGGGCAAGAACAACCTGGAGAGAAAATTTCAAATTTTGGAACACTGCCATCAAATCAATAATGGCGGAACAAAATGAATTATCAGACTCCCCTGCTTCAATCACAGGGAGAAGCAGGGAGTTCGCCAAAAGAGAAACTGCAGTCAATGTTAAGAAACAGAATGAATTGACTTTCAGGTAGGTTTTATCTAATTAAATGAGACTGGGGGCAAAAGCAAGGTAGAACCATCTAAGGCAGATAAGAAAATGATCAGTACCAAGTGACTCCATGCCATCAGAGTCTGCATTTCTCAAGCAGGAATGGAGAACAAGGCACTGTCACCAGGGACATAGAGGAAAAATAGCATTCTTTAGTGAAGAGTGTTTTCCCCTTGTTCATCATAACCATGATATAATGCTTCAAAACTCCTGGCACCAGGAGTCAAATAGGCTCATTACTGGAAGCAGTAATTTCAAATGAGTTTAAAAAGAAAAGAAAAGAAATAAACCCTCTCTGTTTCTTTTGATTATACTTTTAGCTAAAAGAGGCAGGGAAAGGAAGCCTGCTGGACTCTTTACATCACTGGCTTGCTCTGAGAACATACTGTATGAGCTACCTCCAGAGGATAACACCTTCACCACAGTGACCAGATGACACCAACTAATCAGATCTTAGCTACAACAGCCAACCAGGTACCTGTTGTCTTTCCTTGGCCAGCCTAAGTAGAAGCAACCCATCTTAAGAAATCCAGGTCTAGGAAGGGGTGATATGTGTTTGCTCTCTGGGACACTCCCAGGGATTCCATTTAAACCTTAGAATGCTAATAGCTAGGAAATAAGAGTCAGGCATCGCAACCACCCCACTCTACATTCATAGCCCTTTTTTTCTTTTCTAAGGAAATAAAAGATTTCTAAGAGCTCTTCTCCACCTTCCCAGGCCAGATTCAGAGCTGTATATCAGGTCACTTTTCCAGTGTGAAATGCTGCATTCTGAGGTCAGGACATACAGAATTGTTAAGGTGTCTAATTTTAGCCTGGGTGACTTCTGAGAAACCAAATACCTGAAAAGAAAAATAGAGCAGATCCTCTTCTACCCCAGTCACTGTGTCAAGCCTGCCTTGTACTTATACCTGTAGACTGCACTAGAGAAGATGATATTAAACTTTCATGGCTGATACTTAGGTCAAAGCAACTGCTGAGTTCCCCTATAATCTACTGTTTTCTTTCCAATGTACTGTGAGCCATGCAAACACATATTAACATCTCCTGCTCCATTTAAAAACCCCACAGTTCTTTAAATGTGTATAAGTGACACTCGGTGCTTTTGATATATCCTTAAATAAGAGCAGTATTACTCACCACTCTCAGGTCCTGTATGGCTGATTATATGTTCAGAATTTCCTTCAAAAGCAAAAAAAAAAAATCTTTCTCCCTGCTTTAAATGCTTTTAAATGGCAAAAGAAAAAAGAAGAAATGTAATATGTGAAATGGTGGAACTGGCAGAGCCAATACTGAATTAGAATGAACACTGCAAACAGTCTTTCACCCTTCTATGGAGCTAAATTCACTGAAGTTGTACAAGCTTTATTCAGGAAATTATAGATCTTATTATTGGGGCACCGTGTGGCAGGTGCCAAAAATATTTAAATTCTATCCATTTCCAATTCATGAAGCCCATTGTAGCACTGTATTATAGTATTATTAGATTTGCCCATTTAGCTAGGAAGCCCATTATAATAAAATACAACACACAATTGCTGTTTTCTTCCAGGGAGAACCTCAGCATTATCTACAGTGTATTGTTTCCCCAATCAAAAGAAATCCAAGTTTGGATTTTTTTTCCATCTCAGATTTTAAAGAAACACAGCTTCCTCTATCTTCCTTCCATAATAGTGTTTGGCTCTAAACTATTTAGAAGGGGAAAAAAAGAAAGAAAACAGATTTGAGATAAACTCTGTCACATCTGTTTTTCCCTAACTGTAGTCTTAGTTACATTCTTCCCATTTTCTGTAGTTATTTATGTCCCACCTAGATATTCCATATTCATTCACGCCTTTTAATTGAGATGGTGTTTGGGAAAAAGTGGGCATACATGAGCTTCACACAGTCAAGTGCTCAGCTATTATTATACATCAATGGATTTCAGTGGCTGTAATGGCCAATTTAGTTACTTGTTACATGATACATACTATTACATCTCTCCCTCGCCAGCATTCTTACCCTCTGTCTCCCTGTTCTAACCACTTCATACTAATGTTATGTCTCTTACTTGGAGTTTAAGAACTTTAGAAATACCCATTAAGTATCTAAGCTAACTTTAAAACACTACAAATATAGACAAGAATCACAGTGTGTCAGAGCTGGAAGAGACATATCATCTGATCCTTTGTTGTATTTCAGTTATTTCAGGTGTGTCTGACTTTGTGACCCCCATTTGGGGTTTTCCTGACAAAGATACTGGAGTGGTTTACCATTTCCTTCTCCAGTTCATTTTACAGATGAGGAAACTGAGGCAAATAGGGTTAAGTGACTTGTCCAAGGTCACACAGCTGATAAGTGTCTGAGGCTGGATGTGAGCTCAGGAAGATGATTCTCCCTGACCCCAAACCCAGTGCTCTATGCACTATGGTGCCACCTAGCTGCCCCATCTGATCCTATTATTTTATTCATAAGGAAACCGAAGGTCAACAAAGACAAAAATCACTTGCCCAAGGTGACATAGTTAATATGTTTCAAGGATAGAGGCCTAGATCTCCTGATTCCTGGTCATGTTCTTTCCACTTCATCAAAAATCCTAACACCCATGATTTTCTGTAGCCTGAATGTGACTCTTTCTCTACCTTCTCATTTTACAGATGTGGAAACTTAAGCTTAGACAGAGTAACATAAGCCTTACCCACTGTACCCAGGTAGTAAGCTATAAAGTAATTGTTCAAAGCTGGGTCTTCCAACTATAAAGCAAATGTTACTGTTGTCTGTTTTTTCCACTGACTTACTTACAACCTTCCCCAAATAAGGTGACCTAATTTTTAAGTATCTTATTTAGTGAATTGTTTCTATGTCCTTCTCTATTAAAAAAAAAAAACAACAGAAAACAGACCCTCAGGGAGAAATGTGATTTTTGTTATATATTATGACATTGTTTTCACAGGGAAATTCGGATATTACTATGTCACTCCCCTTCTTAAAAAGCTCCAGAGGCTCGCTACTGTCTCTAGCATCAAAAAGAAATTCCTCTTTTGGACATTTTAAAGCCCTTCACTAACAGGCTACAATCTATGTTGTATACATACTGAACACACCTGTCCGTAACACAAACTATGACCCAGCTAAATTGGCCTATTTGCCGTTCCTCACACGCAAAATTCTCTCTGCCAATTCCATACTTTTGCACAGGTGTGTTCCCCATGCTTGCAATATACTCCATCCTCACTTTCTTCCCTGAGAATTCCCACCAACCTTCAAAAAAGACCCTAATCCCTGAATCTAGAAGTGTCCCCATCCCTGAAACTATCTTGAGTTTACTTTGCATGTGTTTTTGCACATACTTGGAGAGAACCCCTCTGGGGCTACTTCTCAACTCTCAACTTCTCAACTCAACCCAACTGGTGTGACAGGTGCCCACAAGGTCACTGACTACTGGCAGGGTACTAAGAACAGCTTCTAGGGGCTGAAATGTTTTCTCTATTACTTTTTCTCATGGGTGTCCATCAGTGTGCTCCTCATTGGTATTCAACTCACAGGTAGAGTTAACTGGTTTTTAGCCAGGGGTATTTCTTAAGGTAGTATAGTATGAACAATTCATGTAAATCATTAACTATTAAAGTCTGGGACCTACACACTCACAAATATAAACAGAATCCAAGGGAAAGTGGGTTCAAGCTTAAAGAGCACATTTGGCAAAGGAATAACTCACAGTTCCTAATTAGACAGTAGTCTCTTTCTCCTTCCTGAACTCTTCATGAAGATCCCCTAAGAGATGTATGTGTGTGTATGTATTTTTATAATTGTGTTTGTGTATGTGTGTACTTTCTACTAGAACTCAAGGGTTGGAGCCCTTGGGGAGGAGGTCCTAACAATGCACTTTTCTCTACCCAAAGAGGTTGAGCTCCCTGCATCTGGCTTACCTTAGTATGTCCAGTTTGTCTTATCTTAGCTCCAGTAACATATTGTGATTTGTCCAGTCTCTCCGTGATCAATGGGTAGAGGGAGGAAGAAATGTGACTCTCCCTAGACTCACTTTTTCTCCCCCAACCCCTATACTTACGCTTCCCACCAATACCAATTCAGGGAATCTGCCTTCTCAAAGTACTCCCAAACCTTGATTCTCAAAACAGTTGTAGGAAGACACCTCTAGAACCTCTTTCCATGATGTATGTATACCCAGAGGTATGTGCCAGGTGTGTCTAATGCTTTCGACCAATCTCAATGTATTTCTTCCAAAGGATGGAAATATTATTGATATACTTGGCTAACTATGTTATTTCCATAGTAGTTTATGCTACTGATTGTGTGGCTGAACGAAGTGATCAAGAAATTGTTCACACCTAGCTCACACATTTGACTAATTTATTAATTCACTACCTTAATTTATAGGCATATAAATATAGGCATTGGGGTGTAGAGCATCTTGTTAGTTGTATTAATCGGATGGAGGGATAGAGGTGGAATACCATTCTTGCACTTATATGTGTTCATGATGTTACCCCTCTTAGAATATAAGCTCCAGGAGACCACAAACTGTTTCATTTTTATCTTTGTACACCTCTTACCTAGTAGAATGCCTGATACATAGCTAATGTTTATAAATAGATTGATTAAACTTAAAACCTCTTTTCCAACTACTCTTGCCCACCAACAATAATACGATACAGTAGGAATGGTACTAGATTAAAAGTCAAGAAATCTAAGTTTCTTTCTAGTCCTTGACATTACCTACTGTCCTTGTGATACTGAGGAAGTCACTCAGCTTTTATAGAGATCCCCATTCGTAAAAAGAGAAAAATAATAAAGTCCTACTACTAACCTCAGAGGGAGGAATATGATGAGCATCAATGAAAATCATGCAAATGACTTAGACACTTTTAAAAGTTTGTGTGTGTGTGTGTGTGTAATCCATTCTGTCAGTGGAATTTCTGATTTTCAAGAAACTTAACATCTCTAAACCTAACACCTCTCAAGTTTCTCCATCTATAAAATGAAGTTGAGAAGCAGAATGTTATTCTAAATAACAGGTAAGTTTGGGAGTCATTAAGACCCAGGTTCAAGTGTATATTTCACACACTAGCTCTGTGACACTGGAGAAGTCACAACTTCCCAAAGCCCCAGCGAAGTTTCTAAGAATGTCAATTACAAAGGAATCACTGATCTCTACCGGTGAAGGAATTTTCCACACCAGGAGTTCCAAACATCAGTGCAGATCTCTTTATAGTAATGTTTGTTATACAAACGCTATCCTCTGGGGGTGTTGTGAGAGCCAAAGGGATACATGAAATGTAGAAAAAGTACTTTGAAAACCTTCAAGAGACCTAGCTATACCAGCAGCCCAGCAGCAGCCCCAGTGGTGCCACCAGGATCAACAGGAAAATTATAATAAACTTTGGTAAAACCTGATACCAAAATGCCATGGTCTTAAATCATAGGTTTAGGGACAAAGAAGTCCTTGGAAAGTTCTGTATGTCAGGTAAAAGAAGTGCTTAAATGCTTATTTCTCATTTAATTATCTGATACTCACACTAGCCTCCTTTGTTGCCTTCAGCTAGGAGAGAGATAAGGAAAGGCACCAATAAATAACTTGGCGGTCTGAAGGAGAAGCCATGTTTCATGGGACACCCTGCTTCTGCAGCTGTTGTTAAAATATTACTGCTAATTAGCTGGCTAGTTATATATAAACCCTTACAAAGGAGTATTTTTACACAATCATAAAATAAATTAAACTATCAAAAATTCACACTGTTAATTAAAATAGCCCCTGTAGGAGGGGCAATATAGCTACAAGGCTGAGGTAAACAGGATGCAATTTTGTGAACCCAAACTGATTAATTTTATTTTCTATTACAAGTATTTGCTAATATCATCAAAATAAGAAAACAAAGCCATTTCGTATCAACTAGCAGTTGACAGTGGCTCAGACATCTGAGTTTGCTGGCAAAACTTTTTGTGATGCCAAAGAAAGAGTATTTGTCTGATCCCTGGTCCCTGAAAATTGGCAACAGCAAAAACTGGGATAAAAAATAATAGCCCACCTGGCATTTTTAATCTCATAACAGTTGTTAAAATTTAGCCTTGGCCTTTCCAAAGTGCAATTTGAATTTATATTTTTTAACAGCCTTAGCACTGTTTGGGATGTCTGTAAGGAGGTCTCACAGGGTTAATAAAAGCCAGGGCTAATAGTTTTGAAATAAAGAATGCTATTTAGCAAAGAATGAACTCCATGTTCACATTCTGTGTCTGTAAGAGCCAAGTTAAACAAAAGACTTTAATTCAGCTGGTCTCTATAAGCATAACCCATTCTGTAGTAATTTTATCTCTCCCCCCCAGCTGTTGAAAGCAAACATTTTTTTCTCACAATGCATTCCTAAAAAGCTCAGTATTTTGGATACAGTTCTAAAATGTCTTCTGAAGAATTTTAGATTTTATAGTAATTCATTTGATATTTTATGAAAATAATGTTTTCATTCCATTAAAGCTTTCCCATTAGGCATCAGGTAGGTGGCTCACTGGATAGAGCACCAAGCCTGGAGTCAGGAAGACCTGAGTTCAAATCTAGCCTCAGACACTTACTAGATGTGTGACCTTGGACATATCACCTAACCTCTGTTTCTTCAGTTTCCTCATCTGTAAAATGAGCAGAAGAAGGAAATGGTAGACCTTTCCAGTATCTTTGCCAAAAAAAAAACCAAAAAACAAAAAAAAACCCATGGGCAGTATTTTCTATGACATCATGAAGAGTCAGAAACAATTGAATAACATATCCCACTGTATTAGTTCTTTTCCTGCTGGACAAAACAATATTTTCATGTCTTGCTACTTAGCATATATGTGTGGTTGTCTTCCTCTAAGAAATAGACTCTGCTTATATGACACCAAATATCCAGAAAAAAACTGAAAAATTCAGTTTCAAATCTAGATGTTTTGACTGAATGATTTCAGTTATCCACTTTTATTTGGATAATCCTTGTCACGTTAACAAACACATTCTGTTCATAAATGATGACCAGTCTTCTATTATGCAACCCCTGCACGGTACTAGCAGTAGCAATATAAGTGTAGGCAGAAGACACAGAAAAAACCTCCCACCTTTGACTTTCACCCACCCTAGAAAGCTTTGGTGATATTTACTTTTTGTTTCATTTTGAACATCTCACTTACTGGGTTGTTGTGTTTTTTGGTTTTTGTTGTTTTTTTTTCCTGGTTATTCAAATCAGTTTCCATTTCTTGAACAAATTTATCTGATGGAGGAAAAGCTCACCTCTGCTCCAAGAAAAGCTATATTGCAATTTAAAAGCCTCATCTTTTTAACATCAAAATTCTTCCAGCAATGCTGCATGCTGGGGACGCTGAGAAATGAAAGTGATGAGACATAAAAGGGGCAATGGAAGATATTCCATTTCTAGAGCCAGTGCCTTTGCATTCACAGTCTTCCACTCCTAGAACGGATGCATTCTCACTTCACCTCAACCTCCTAGAATTTCTGGTTTCCTTCAAAATTGTGCCCAGGAAGTAACTTTTGAATGAAATCTTTTTTATCCAAGGCCCACCTCCACCTGAGCTGCTGGTACCCACCTCAAAATTTATATACATTAGATGATAGATAGATAGATAGATAGATAGATAGATAGACAGATAGATAAATAGATGGATGGATAGACAGACAGACGGATAAATAGAGATATGTATTCACACACTTTTGTACATACATATGTGTGTATATATAGATATACACACATACATATACACATACACGTTTATATATTTATCATGCACATGCTATCTCTCCTGCTAGGAACAAGCTTCTTGAGAACAGATCTTGTCTCATTTTTTGTCTACTTGTCATGATGTGTGCATAGCGTGGGCCCCCCCACCCCAACCACTCCCCCGCAAAAGAAGAAATTTGTTGATGTAGTCAGTGATGGAATGACTGATAAGGAAGATCTCTATCCTCTCCTAGTTCAGTATGGGATGGATGATCCATAGAGGACTGATGAGAATAGATGAAGAAGACTCACCTGCGTGTCTTATAGACAGTACCTGCATTGATGAGATAACAGAATTCAATTTAATTCAAGAAACATTTATTTATTTATTTCTGGCCTACTAATGAGCCCTCATTTATTGTGAGCTGACCCCACACAAAGCATGGAGCTAAACAGTGTCTATGCCCTCCAGAAGATTTCATTCTATTCTTCTATCCAAGTAACCCATGAGGTAAAACCAAGTCCATCTGACATGGTACTTCTCATTTTACAAACCGAGTGTTCTCCTCACAGCAACCATTTGAGATGAAACTGCTTTATTCCCATTTTACAAGAGAGTAAACTGAATGTCAGAAAGTTGGTTAATATGCCCATGGTTTTTGTGCTAGGAAGTAGAGGTAGGGTACATACCTGGACTTTCTGATTCCACCTCCCTCCTATAAGAGATAACATAGTGATTTGCACTAAACCCCAGAGATTTGACTATAAAAAGAACAACAGATAGAGGGACGTATTCTGACAGCAATTTTGACAGTGCCACTTAATTGTTCTAATGACACTGATGACTGCTGATGGCCTAGGTCATGACAGGTTGACATAAGCAATTTGCATGAATTCTGCTTTGTCTGATGTAGAAAATACATTGACCCACATTTACAGAAAAGACACAGAAAGAAATACTAGTGAATGGACCCATGAATGGAATATTCACACATTAAGATGGACATTGACAAAAGATTGTGTATCTGGAGGAGAGAGACCAAGAGAGAATGCACAGCCTGGGACGAAGTGGTGAAAGAATCAGGAGACGTTTAGTCTAGGAAAGAGACATACAGAGAAAAAAAAAAGATGTCTTCAAATATTTGAGTGTTTGTAATATGGAAGAAAGATTAGCCTAAATCTATATGGCTCCTAACAGCAGAAGTGGGACCAATGAGTAGAAGCTGAAAAGGTAGATTTTGCTCAATAAGAAAAAAGATATTAATAACCATAACAATCCAACAATGAAAAGTGTCACATGAGACAGTGATCTCTCTAATGCTGACAGTTATTGACAATTCCAGCCAAGGCTGGAAGACCATTTATCAATCAAAAATGTTGGAAAGCAGATTTCTGTATTGGGTGAGAGGGTGGCCTAAATGACCCCTCAGATCTATTCTAGCTCTAAGATTCTATGGTCCTGATGGGAAGGAGGAAAAAAGAAGGGCCAGATGTGAGAAATATTGTGGAAGTTGAGTGAGTAGCAAGTTAGATTTGAGATGCAAAGGATGAGGAATGAGTGGAACAGTGGCATCGCCCAGAGGGGAGGGTTTCAGGAGAAATGTGAACAGTCCATTTGTCACTGTGGTTACTTTGAGTTGCTGGCAATATAACTCATTCAAGATACCCTGTCAAAAACCAATGATGTGAAGGAGAGATGGGGAAGACTAGCAAACAGACAAGTCTAGCTCACAGCTTATGACTTATGCCCTTACCCCTTAGCGTTGCACTCCAAGACAATGGTGCTGGGGTAGGAAGCACAAGAGACTGACTTTTACATTTAGTTACTTTTTAATATTTTCTTTCATTTCTACTTCATGCATCTCTAACAAAAACTAATTTGGCAAGGAACAGCCTCCATTCTTATCAATAAAACTTACTCCACTTTTTCTAGAAGCATTAACTGTATCAGGTCTGCTGAATGTCAGCAACAGGAAGAGGATGGTAGTATGTTTGTTGGGGACAGAAAGACTTGAGTTCAAATTCGCCCCTTATACCAGGGCTGGTCACTCTGGGTTTCTGCTTCCTCATCTATAAAATGGGGACAGTGATCCCCTATTACTCACTTCACACAGTTGTTGTGAGGTGCAAATGAGTGGAATGTATGTAATGTGATGTAATTTGTGAACTTTAAAGTCCTGATGTCAGTTATTATTAGATAACAATGGAGATTTTTTACAAATCATTTATGAAGTGTCACAACCAAAAAGGAAAGTAAATGAAACCCAAATGAGCTTGGTCAGGGCCTTCCTCAGAGGGCATCTTATATTTAGAGAGGACTTTAGGGCACAATCGTAACTTGAATTCCATCCTAGTATGCAAAATTTGAGGATGACAAGGTCCCACACATTTTACTGATGAGGAAACAGATTCAGAGTCACAATTCTGCTGTTCAAACGAGAGGCCCAACACCTGAACTCACCCCTGTCTTACTCCAAGACCAGCTTTTGATATTTGGTTGTTTCACTACACAACAAAATCTCCTCTAGGATTCACTTGAAATTTGAAAATGTTCTTTCTTTCACTGACTTGGCCAGGCCAGTTCCCTCCCGCCAAAAGCTAACTTTCACAAACAGGCTCACTTTCTCTTTTATAATCAGCTTCTCTAGGTAAATGTGATACAAAGGAGAGGGGGAAATGACAAAGTGGATGACAAACAGGGCTCTGGAAAAAGACAGCCCTTGATACTCTGGAATCTCGCTGTGCTGGATTCCTCCGGATGCCTGTGTTATTATCCAAGGGCTGAGTAAAACATAGCCTTTCCTGTGTCGTGTTTTGAACACCAAAGGGCATCAGACAAAAGGTCTGGTGAGAAGTTCCATCCATTAAGGCACAGGCAGCTGACATGCTTAATGCCCCTGTAATGTAAGATCACATCTCTGCCAGCAAGTACCACTTCTGTAACTTTCCATGGAGATGTGGACCTCTTGTCTCTTGATACACAATGATACACTGAACTCTCACTTGGATAGGGCCAAGATTCTTTTTAAGAATAAAGAAAGGAAGGAAGGAAGGGAAGAAGGAAGGAAGAAAGGGAGAGAAAAAGAAGAAACAAGAAGAGAGTTAGGGAGGAAGGGAGGAAAAGAGAAAGAAAGAAAAAAGAAGGAAGAGAGAAAAGAAAGAAAAAGGAGGGAAGAAAGAGGAAAAGAAAGAAGGGGAAAAAAGAAAAGAGAAAGAAAGAAGGGAAAGACAAAGAAGAGAAGCAAAGAGAGAAGAAAAGAAAGAGAAAGAAAAAGAGAAGAAAGAAGGAAGGGAAGGAAGGGAAGGAGGGGAAGGGAAGGAAGGAAAGGAAGGAAAGGAAGGAAAAGAAGGAAGGAAGGAAGGAAGGAAAGAAAGAAAGAAGGAAAGAAAGAAAGAAAGAAAGAAAGAAAGAAAGAAAGAAAGAAAGAAAGAAAGAAAGAAAGAAAGAAAGAAAGAAAGAAAGAAAGAAAGAAAGAAAAAGAAAGAAAGAAAGAAAGAAAGATGACTAGCATTAGAAACAATCTGCAGAGTTCAACAGCTGGATCACATTACATGGAAAGCAGCCCCGATGACTGTATAACAGGCAGCTTTTGTGTCTTCATGAATAACATAATGTGCTGGGTAAATGCTTTTCCCCATTTAGAAACAGGTAGTTAATGGGAGCTGAAGTGATCAGATGCTCTGTACCCCCAAGGTTACTTCCATCACGGGACTGAGTAGCACAGGGCTCATAAATAAAGCATCGGATCTTCTTTTAAGTCTGGTCAGATAAACAGGACTTACACCATGTGACGAGAGACTGTAGTGAGATGTGACACTGAGACTGATAATTCCGGGGCCTCTTGGAATGTGACATTTTGCACACAGTACACTGAGTTCATAACCAGTGGCAGTCTCTGGAGCCACCATCTCCGAGGTTTCTATCATCTCCTTCACTCAGCTGTTGCATGAAAAGTATGCAACTGGGTTGGATTTCAAATTATACAAAGCTTATTCTTCACTATGTAAAGGTTAACATAAGGCATATTGGCAAATTCTAATTCTAATCTAACAATTTATTATTATGAGGGCCACACACATCTTGACAACCTGCTGACTGATGCAAGCCAGTCCCTTGGTACAGATTTTGGACAGAGCTGTGGTTGACTTTGACGGCCAGAAAACAGCTGCTGGACAACCCAAGACCACAAGATTGAATGGGGGTGGAGGGAGGTGTGGGGGAGAAAAAAATCTATTCTTTCCTTTGAGTGTTACTTATATATTCCTAATTGGGAGATCCTTTCAAATCAACTATTTAAATTGTGGCTACTTTACTGTTTTATTGTTTGTGGTTTGGTTTTTTTTTTTTTTGGCTGATAACTCCACAAATTATACTCTCTCAAATATTTACTTTTAAACCTATACATTCATATTTATTCCTATTAGATTTTTCTTTAGTACTATAGACTTCATCACTGAATAATTTCTTAATATGGACCAAGAAAATACCAAAATACTTTTAAAATAGCATATATATTGGGGGGGCGGTCTATGATTTCACTTATGTAGAAAATGCCCAATGAAGAAATATCTTCCCCTAAAGCACATCAGCAACCTATTAGATAAGCAGATTTGGGGAAGAATGTATTTTGTATTGCACTGGATTATGAAATAATTTTAATGATCACTATAATATGAAATGAACTTATTGATTCACAAACCCAATGAACTTGCAATATTAGAAAATTGACTAGAGGCTTTGAGAAGAAAGTGACCTTCCCTAGATCATACAGTTAGGACATGCCTGAAGCAGGATTTTCTTATTTCTAAGGCTCTCTCCCTTCACTATACCTAAGTGACTCTCAATGCACATTCAGAAAAAAGACTGAATGCTCAAATGTGATGATTTATAGATGTTATTGTTCTTATTTTAATCTTCTCATTGTCTCAATAAATTAATCAAGAAATTTTTTCCTCTCTATAAAGGAAAGCTCTCTTCCTCAAGAACACTCCAAGGGTAAGCATATTCCCTCCTCATTTGTTCACTGTGGTCTCTCACTAGGACTTTTATATATGGCAAAGATGAATTGACTGAATTAACTGTTCAAGTGGTCAATGAATTTATTTTCTACCCATTATCATAGAGCAGAATGATATAATGAGTGGCAGTGAATAGTCAGGAGGACCTGCATTCAAATTCAGCCTCAGACACTTAATACAAAACTAGCTGTATGATCTTGGGCAAGTCACTTGACCCCAATTGCCCTGCCTTCCCCCCTCCAAAAAAGCAAAAAAAAAAGACATTAATGAGTGGCTGAAGCCATGGAACCGGAATTAGAGGATCTTGAGATATTGCCTTGATAAGCAATATTGAGATATGGTTTACCACCTATATGACCTTGGATAAGTCACTGGGGAACCTGGCTTCATGCTTCCTTCCCAGACAAAAAATCTCTGATCTTAAGAGATCTCTGACTATCCTTTTCTGCCTAACTCACTTACTTTAAATAGTTGGGTATCACATCTGTATATCCTATTCTTTTGAAATGACTGTTTTGGAGAAATAAAGTGTTATACCCATAACATACAAACAGGAACTCTGAATGCTAATGTCAGGTCTGTTGCAGATTGACTGTGTGGCCCAGGGCTGCTCATTTAACCTTTCTGTCTCTTAATTTCTTCATCTGGAAAATGGAGATACTACCTACTTCATGGGGTTTTTGCAATAACTAGTGCATATGGGTACAGTGTTTCAAGGTTAATGGATGAAACTGATATTGAAATGCAAAGAAGCAGGAAAATGTGTGATTCTATTGAGAAAATCAGGCACAGCAGTATATTTCTTGATGGATACAGCATGTGTAGGATTACAAAGCAGCAGCCCTAAGGTCAAGCGTTCCAAACCACATGACAAGTTCAGTAAGCCATTAGAAACGCACCACCTGGAGGATCTGATTGTTACTCCCAAGTAGAGTTTATAAAACAAATAAAGAAAAGGGTCAGATGCACACATTTATCAAACACCCTTGATATAGGTTTCATATTGACAGGAAAACAGCTGCATTTGGAGGTAGATCAATAAATCCATTTCATAATACAGTGCAATCCAAAACACATTCTCCCCCAAATCCATCCATCTATATATTAGAAATCCATCCTGCTTTGCCTTCAGCCTGTCAAATGTCACAACAGAGTGTGGAAGCCAGGTTGCCAAGTCTATATCCTGAACTAAATCCCAATGGAAACCTCCCAGATATAAATAACCACTATGAACATACAGAGGAGAGAAACAGCTGTAAAGTTTCTTTCTTTCTCTCTCTCTCTCTCTCTCTCTCTCTCTCTCTGTCTCTCTCTCTCTCTGTCTCTGTCTATGTCTCTGTCTCTCTCTCTCTCTCTCTTTCTCTCTCTCTCTCTGTCTCTCTCTGTCTCTCTGTCTCTCATAAAATTATTTGCCACTAAGAAAAATCTGACATAGAATGCTTAGCCATTCCAATTTTCTAGTCCCTAGGACAAGGATATTCATCTCCAAAACAGAGTTTTAAAAATTTAGTTTTAATCCCTGGACTCTTACAGAAGAGCCGCCAGAGAGAAATAAAAAGAGCTCTTTTTACTTCCTGGCATCATATTTAGCTATGACAATTGAGTTTCATCAATGAATTGATTCCATTAAAAGGTGACCACTCTCCTCTTTTATTTTTTGAAGGCAGAGGAACAGATAGTTCTCTTTTAGTTGTGAGTTGAATGCTGAGCCTCTTGGGAATTGTGGATAAGGAAGTCCAAGTTTAATTAAAACAACAAAACAAAGAATAAAACACCAGACCAGCAAAAGGCACTTCCAGGACTTTTGAGGAGAGGCAGAGTAGAAGAAAAAGAAGAAAGGAAGGAATGAAAGATGTCTCCTGGAGAAGGATTCCTGTTGCAACAGGAAGAGACTTTAGCTAGGGAGTCGTGAGTTGCTAGCTAAGTGGACATAGTGTAGCCTCCATCACCCTCACCTACAACCTGTTTTCCAGCATTCACACGTGCCTGGCTTTTCCTTGGCTTTCAGGGAATATCTGGACCATGTCTTTCCACCCTTTGTTGATCTGTGCTCAGGGCATATAGACTCATTTTAATTTTAGGCTAAGACAAATAAAATTAAAAGGTCAATCTGCTGCTGTTGCCGCAGCATTAAAAAAATCAAATACAATTTATTTCCTAGAATTATCTTTTCTTTCTGATTATCTTCACCACATCCACAGGAGACAGGAAGGTAGCAGGGAAAGGTGTCCCAGATATACAGAATAATCAGATTCCTAAAAAGTTAGCTATAAATTCAAATTCCACATACAATATTAAAACTTATTTTCCTATTGACTTATATCAAAAAATTTGCATTCCTGGGGCATGGCCTCTTTGAAGGCTGTCCTCGTACAGCAAAAAGGAAAAAAAAACCCACAAAACCACTCAGAGCAGCTCAGGTCACAGCTTGGCTACTCTGCAGACACTCAGTGCCGGGCTGCCTTTCATAGCAATGGCCCTGAAGGAATATGGGAGAGCTTTCACACTCCACCCTCCCCATACCAAACTAGTCCAGCCTTCTGTTTAACCCTGCACTTGCCTCTTCCTGGAAAGTGTTACTTGGGTGCATTTTCCCAAATATTTTTTTTTATTTCTCTTTTTAAAAATACAGGTAAGATAAGGTAAGGAAGAGATGCAACTAGGCATCTCCACATCACAATCTCAATATCAAAAGACAAATGTAAAAAAGAGGCAGAGTAGGCTTCTAAGAATTGGATCCTGATGAGATTTCAAGTATTATTTGTTAATACGACTGATAGTCCTCAAATGCGGCATGATGGATAGTGGAGTATTTTGTTCAAATCTCCATTTTGCAGACAGGAAGTTGAGATACAGGAAGGGCAACTGACTTGCACTGAGAAGCAAAAGTTGTCACTGGGTTCTAAGGTCCCTTGAGGCCTGCTGCAACGTGGAGATTTGTAAACAGCTTCACAGAGTCCTAGGTCACAAAGGACAAAGCGATCCTTGAAAAAGAACAAATGGAGAGAAAGAATAAAACAAGAGACCAACTTCAAGTGGATTACTTTGCTTTTGTGAGGCTCATTTTTTTATCCATAAAATGAAGCATCTGAACTCAGGAATCTCCATCTGAAAAACCCTGAGCCTACAAGTACAAATATCCCACAGGAGATGATAAATGATGATGCTCTTTTGAGGGGGGAGCCTCACTAGGGAGAGATAAAGGAAAATAGGGAGGAACAGAGGAGACTGTTTGTCCAGGGTACATTCCAGAAGGCTGGAAAAGCAGGTACAGGATACCTCCCTTATTCCCTGAACACTGTTTTCTGACACTTCTTGCAGTGTAGGACAGAGCTAAGGTCTGTACAGATAGATACTGGCAGCACAAAATCGCCACAGTATAAAACACCATTTTTGAGAGAACCAGTTTGGGGTCACATAAATTGTCCTAGCTCAGACACTGACTTTCAAACCATGTACATCTTTGACCCTCACATTCCTTCTCTGCAAAAAGGGGGTGATAAGGCTTGTGAACAACCCTTCCTCATGGGTTACTGTGAAAGATTTGCCTTATAAACCTTCATGGACCAGAAAAATGTACATCAGCAACTCCCAGCCCATTTCCTGTTTCCCTAACAGAGCTAAACATGCCCTACCCTCTTCTTCTGATCATATTGCCATGACTTTTTTTTGTCCCTCTTGTTTCTAAATCTATATATCATCATACACACTTATTAGTTCTAATTGATTTTTTTCCCATGGAGGTCTGTATTATAAACCATCCATATGAATCAAATCTGGACATTCTTCATTCATCTAATAGGAGGACAACTAATCAAGGAGGGGACTGTTTTTCAGCTTTGTAATCCTCGTCCAACAGAGTTACCCTAAATAGAGTAAAAACTTAATGAATGCTTGTAAAATTGAATTGAATTCATTCATCCAATAATGATGTCACAATAACTTCCTAGAAACTGCTCCAATTTTGTTTATTCATGTTGTGCTAGAATTGTTGGGGGCAGGTAGGGGGCACAAAGGATAGAGGAGTGGACCTGCAGTCAGGAAGACTCGTCTTCCTGAGTTTAAATCTGGCCTCAGACACTTATTAGCTGTATGACCCTGGACAAGTCACTTAATTCTGTTTGTCTCAGTTCCTTGTCTGTAAAATGAGCTGGAGAAGGAAATAGCAAACTGCTCCAGTATCTTTGCCAAGAAAATCCCAAATGGGGTGGTGAAGAGTCAGACACAACTGAAATAACTGAACAACAACTAGAAGTGTAGTTAATCAAGCGTTGCTCTGAAGGATGGGCCATCAGCCAGTCTTCCTTTGTTACAAAGAACAAGGGTGTCATTTTAATATTTCCTATTTTTCTCCTTTTATCACTGTTGTACTTGAAAGATAATTTCCATAAAATATCACTCAAAATTTTAAAAAACTTAAATAAGCCCATAGCAAAAGAAGCAAAACCTTGGTTATCTGCAACCTTTAAAACGTAAGACATTCTCAGTAGAAGTTCTCCAAATAGCTGGAGTTGGGTTTAATGTTTTACCCCCTTGCATTTTTTATTTTAAGCATTTTGGATAAAAATCTCATCAAATTTCCTTGCCCTTTTGAAACAGAATAAACCAAATATAATTAAATACTTTTGGGATGAATGAGCATCAATCATATAAACTTCCATTCTTTCCCAGTGCTGTAACATGGTGAGGCTTTCTGAGCCCACAGATGTTTGGAGAATGTATTGTCACTCAATGGCCCCAACAGTTGTCAATTACTTAAAGTAAGAGCAGTCACAAAATATTATGATTCTTAATTCTGCAGAATTCCTATGTTCCCATATTACCTTTACTTTTAGAAGTAATAGAATTTTTTATTTAGAAGGGGCCTCTAACATCATCTGATCCAATACACTCATTTTTTTACAGATTAAGAAACTGAGGCCCAGGGGGGCTAAGTAACCTTTCTGAAGTAACAGAGGTAGTAATTAACAAATGTCATCACCCAAATACATTTTTTTTCAAATCCAGTGCTCTTTTCTACTCTAAGACACGTTGCCTCAAGCACCACTTACACTAAGCCTTTCCTGAGCATCCCAAATGCTAGGGTCCTCTCTCCCTACCCATGCTGCATTTGACTATATTGTATTTTTCTCAGCATATTTTTCTGTGTATATTTACATATGAACATGTTGTCTACCCTAATAGAATGTAAGTTCCCTGAGATCAAGGACTGTTTCATCTTTTGTTTTTGTATCCCTGGCACCTAGTACAATATTTGGCACAGAATCTTCACTTAACATTTGTAGATAAACTACTCCAACCATTAGACTACTTCCAGACTTTTATGTCTAGGCCTCCTAGAAATTCATTTTCAAGGGAATTCTATTATTTAAAAATCTCTTCTAGAAAAAGAACACTTTAGATACAGCATCTGGGGAATTTTTTTGAAGCTTTGAGAACTTGAGGGTTTGTACCAGCAGCTGTCTCCTAAATAAATTCAAATTAATCAACTAAATATACTAACATCCTAAAAAAATGGAAACACAGTTTTTAATGCTTAGAAACAAATTGGAAGTGAACAAAACAAAAAAGATGCTCCTCTGGGACCTTCGTTGTTCTTTTTTTCCTCAAAAACTAATCACTTTAAGCTTCAAAAGTCTTTAAGTAATTTATTTAACCCAATAAAGTCCTCTTACCATACATACATACATACATACATAGATATATATAGGTCCACTAAGGTCCACTCCTCTCTCTCTCTCTCTCTCTCTCTCTCTCTCTCTCTCTCTCTCTCTCTCTGTATCTATCTATCTATCTATCTATCTATCTATCTATATATATATATATATATACACACACACACACACACACACACATATATAATGATAAGAAATTGTGACATCTATAGCGGCCAGGCATGGGGAGGGCCTTCCCAAGATGCACAGGCTTTGAATACAGTCCTAGGAATGGACTTGGAGTTCATTGTTCAAAATCCAACATCATTGAGTGAGAAGAGAATCACCAGGACAAAACTGGCCACCAGGAAATGGACTTTGACATAGACACTGAAGGGCCTGTGTCACTGGAGGGAAAAACCAAGGGTCTCTAAAGTGAAATAGGTGTAGTGAAAAGAGAGTTTTATATGAATAGGGATCAGGGCAAATATTACAACAAAAATACAATTAAAAATCCTCTTACCCTTGATGTCCTGCCTGGGACATAGTAGGTGCTTAATAAATGCTTGTTTGTTTCCTTCCTTTTTTCTTCCTTGCTTCCTTCCTTCCTCTCCCTCTCCCTCCCCATCTCTCTCCTTCTCCCTACTTTCTCCCTCTTCCTCTCTTTCTCCCTCCCCCTCTCTCCCTTTCTTCCTTCTTTCCTTCCTTCCTTCCTTCTTTTCTTCCTTCCTTTATTCCTTCCTTCCCTCTTTCCTTCCTTCCCTCCTTCTTTCCTTCCTTTCTTCCTTCTTTCCTTCCTTTCTTCCTTCTTTCCATACATATATTTAAGACCAAACACATCTTTGCCAAACTGTTATGACCCCACAAATAGGGAAAATCTTAAGCCAGAAGTTATCACTATTTTCAAAAAGATGAACTATAAATGATCTCCAAGGGAACATTGAAGAGATCTAGGACAAGGAGTTCTTTACCTGGCTCCTCAGATTTCAGGGCACCCAAGAACTTGGATGGAAGAGTTACATTGTGATTTTTTACTGACTCCTGACCAAAATGTACCATTTCTTTCATTTATAACTCTAGGCACCAACCCGCAATAATATTAGGCATTGCCAGACTGTCAAAGGGATATCAATTCTTAGAAAAATAATAATAATAAAAGCTTAAGAACTTGTATTCTAGGGTAATTTCTGAAAATGAAATAATAGTCCAAGACTGGTAGAGTTTTTGGTTAAGCTAAAAAGTATTTTCAGGGAGTAAAATCCCACCATGGTCACTTTTCCAAAAGTGAAAAGTATTGTGAGTCTTTCATGAGGAAAGGGAAGTGAAGGCAAGTAGAGTTTGTATCTCAAAGTCTTTGGATGAAGTAATCAGGTCTGTGGAGAGGCGTTCTCAGTTGGAATTCTCTCCATAGAGCAAAAACAGTTCTCAATTATAACGCATTTTAAGGTTCAGAAAGCACTATTCTCATGAGAACCTGGTGAGAGGCATTCTCCCCATTTTACAGGTGAGAAAACTGAGGCTTGCCCATCTACGAAATATCTGAGTCACTATTCTTTAAACTCAAGTCCAGTGATTTTACTGAAATAATCACCAGATTTAGGAGCTGGAGAGGGACAGTCTGTTTCTCAGTGAATGGACAGCAGGGCCACAAATCATTAAGTCCTGCTCCAGGCAGTAGTTTACCCTTGCAGGAATGGGCATAGGCCTCCTCATAGAAATGATGATTCCAATTCATTCCAAAGGTACTTGAGGCTCCAATTCAAATGACCACTGATCTCCTGCTTCAGTTTAGCTGTTCAATAGTACCATCCAAAGGGCACTAAGAGAGGCTTTTAATGGAATGATACTGTACTCCATAGCAGAGCCAAGTCACACATTGGGGGCTTCCTACTTAATTTCACCTTGTCTAAATATACCCAACTAAAAATAACCTGAAAAGGAAAGCATCTCCCTGCCACCAGCCCAGCAACTGAATGCGGCATTGTACGTGACGGGAAAGAATGAGAACTTCTCGCTTAAAATATTGAAGGCGAGCTTCAACGCCAGCAGCTTATAGGCTGTGATGAGAAAACAAAGTTTCTGATGATCAAAATTCCATAGTGTATTTAATAATGCAATTATCTTATTGTATTAACAAGTGCTTAGGCGCAAGAGCAATTGCTGAGATGTGTGTTCAAATTGAAAGTGTAAAATTTCTTCTTTCCTACAGCTGATTACTTCTTACAGTCCCATCCATTTTTCTGGGATTATGGAAATGAACCTATTTTGGGCCTGCTTCTTTCAGAATACAAAGGCAATCAAGTTTGCCACTCTAGCCTAGGAATATATGACCCCAGTGCAAACAGGTAATAGTCTAGGGAAGATTTCTGCCTTGTCTTGATCTTCTTTCAGTTTTGTTGTCTTTTTGGTGTTGTTCTAATTCTCCCCCCATCTTTGGAAATGTTCAAAAAGAGACTGAGCATAAAAACAGGTCTACAATGTGCATCCTGCCAATAGCATAAAAGATCTCTTTTTGTGCATTTATTCAGTTAAGGCTCTATCCCAAAGGGCTTGTGTATTATGCTTGAAAATCTGAACTACTTCATCTAAAATACATATGTTGTCCTAGCACCATGTACTTCTACCTGCATCAGTCAGATATCTTGGCAAATGATACAAAAAATGATCATGTAAAAGTAAATATCCTGTATCATTTCTCTAGTAGCTTTTTTTTTTCCAAAATAGGTTATCACATCCTTTCATATGAAGCTCTCAGGAAAAAGATGAACCCAATTTCTCATTTCTAAATATGTATTCAATAAGGAATATAATGGATTTGGGAACAAAAGACCTGAGTATGCATCCCTGTTCTGTTATCTAGTAACTGTGTAACCTTGGAGGTAGGTAAGTTCATTTCTCTGGGCACCAGCTTCCTCACTGGTAAAATGACTTAATTTATCATGAAGATTCCTTTCAGCAATCAATATTATAAATCACCCTGTAATTTATACGTCAATTCTAACTCTACATCACTCATATCTTTTCTGTCACGTAACTCCCACTGTATCACCTCTCAGCTAGCCTACAGCAAGCTGACTTCCTCTGCATCCACTGCTCCTGTTCCTAATCCATCTTCCACATAACTGCCACCATGATATTCCTATAGCGCAAATCTAGCCATATCTTGGTCCCTCCTCAAGAAATTTCAATGGCTCCCTACACTCTCTAGTATAAAGCACAAACTTCTAAAATGTTTGTCATTTAACGCACTTCATAATCTAATTCCCAATATCTTTTGGATTTCCCATCCCTCTGAAGTATGCACTCTACATTTCAGCCAACTGTCCTAGTTGTTAGTGACCCTCATAGAAATTATTTTTTGTTAATTTTGAGTGTATTCTGTGTACTTGCTGCGCACACTCCTAGGAAACCGTAAGCTTCTTATTGGCAGGGACTGTTTCATATTTTGCCTTGACTCTCCAGTGTCAGGTGCTACCACAGGGCCTGGCACATAGAAGGTACTTAATAAATGCTCGTCAAATTAAATTCAATAGAATAAGTGCTCATTAATCCACACAAGCTACTATACCTCCAACCAACAGGAATTTTACTTGCTAATTATTACTAGCAGGGGAACAATTTCTACACTATCCCAGCTAATGGGTTATCTGGGTATTTAGGAAAGATACTTCATTCATTCATGACTGGAGCATCTGTGTCATTTAAAAAATATTCAGAGACAATTACATTATGACCTCATTCATCCAGATAGCTCCAGATGAGCTTAATCTGCATGGGGAAGCCCAGACCCTTTTCTTATATATTTGGTAATATTTAATTTAAGGTATAAAGCCCTTTGTCCATCTATTATCTCATTTGATATTCAGAGAATCCTGGTTAGGTAAAAATTATTCCCATTTTACAGGTGGTAAAACTGAGGCTCATTCATCTAAGATTCCAGGATTAGTTACTGACAGAGCTGGGTCTAAAACCAGGTCTCTTGATTCCTAATCCGGTGATCTTTCTACACTATTTATCTTTATATCAAGTGGGACATCTCCTGGCAGAGATTGACACAGTGACCCTCAGCAAGCATTCTCTTAAGATTTTACCGTGTGAAATAGACACTGGAGAGATTGGACTATAGGAGCTACTTTGTATAACAAAGGGCTTTATCTTTATCAGACATGGACAGGCAGGGGGCAGATGAATAAGGTGGAATCATTAATTCTGTTAACTACAAAATGAAGGCTAATTTCTCACTTTGCATTCACAGAAAGGGAGAGAAAAAAAAAAGGTCCTGAGCTGCCCCAGTTCTCTTCTGCCCAACAACATTTGGTAAACAGGCGGCCTCATGTTCTACTGCTTGAACTCATTCTTCATATCTCACTCTATTATTTATGCACTTAGCTTAAAATAAACAGCCACTCTAAAGGAGGTGAGTTGGCTCACTTAGTGTAAACTTGTTTCAGTCTGACAGTTGCTTTAGAAGATCAGTAAACAACTTTAATTCACTTCTACAGAATTAGTAGGCTATGGCTGCAGAAGCTACATGAGGCCAACTGTTTCCTTTAACCAAGACTCCCTCTTCCTGTCTATGACCAAAGCAATTGGGAAGGTTAAAAGCATAGCCATTTTATAGCTGAAACTCAGAGTCTCTAAACCTATTTGCTAGAAGGGAAGGCATCTCAATCAACCGATTCATGAAAAGCCTTTTTTGCAGATATCATAACTTCTAAATCTGGTAAGAGGCTTCCTTGCTCCCAGGATGTGGAATGGTGGCTGGAAATCCTGACAATCACATTTCAGTAAGGGGACTAACAACATCAATGTCATTCAGAGGTGAGCAACCAGACCAGTAAAGGAGAGAAAAATCATGTAAAATGAGGAATAGTTGAAATATTTAGAGATAGTTAGTGGAGAAAGGGAAGACTAAAGGAATTTTGAATATTGAAGAAGCAGACGTGCTCCATGTTACTCCAGAGGGCAGAACTTGGAGTAGACATAGTTGGCACCACATGCGGAAATTCCCAAGGATGCTTAATTGTGGCTGTCTTTGTGAAGTAGAGAACTCTCCATTGATCTGGAGATGCATGCCAAAGCTAGATTATGATCCATTAGGGAAGACACAGAAGGGATTCTTGTGAGCTAGGTAGTTGAACTAAATGTGCTTTAAAAAGGTTGTTCTATGACTTCAGGTACAGTTTCTGGTCCTAGTAATGTTCTTGTCTGAAAATTCCATCACCTTTTAGGTTCTCCAAACATCATTTAAAACTCTTTAGGTCAAGGGTTACATTTGTAATCAACCACTCTCAGGTTGTGAATACTTGTACACACACACATACACACACACACACACACACAGACATACACACCTTGGTCAACTTGTGAATTTAGAGAAAAAAATGCAATTCAGAGAAGGGGACAATGGTCAGACGAACTGTTTTAATGGAGAAATAGATTTAGATTATCTTTACTTTAATTACAAACAGCACAATTAACATTTGTAGGCAATAATTCTCAGGCACCTAGGCTATCACTTATCTGGTTGGCCAAAGATGGGGCATTCTACACATGTGAATCATTCTGTTCAGCCATGCCCCTCTCTAAGACTAAAAATACCAATCTTGTCAGGGCAGTCCGGAAAAAAACTAACGCCCACTCCAATCAAACTAGTCTGGTCTTCCACAAGCCAATTTTTGTGCATACTGAGACATACCCTTAGGGGCCCAATCATAGAGTGAAAGATTTTCAACTAAAAAGCAGAAAGAAAGAGAAGAGAGGAAAAAAAACAAATACATCACAAAATTAATTTCAATTTGCATTCAAAATTCATCTCTACATATCCATATAAACAAACAGACATCCAGCTTTCCAAATAGTCTTGTAAACAATATCAGACTGTTTTTGGTTTTACTACACCAACAGATTCATAAACATAATAGAATTCAGAAATAATAAATTCCTAAAAGAAAGTTAGATTACCAGTATTTGAATATGAAATCGGGTGTTGCAGATTTCCTAACAAATTATGATAAGACATTTAGCATTTGTATTTTGGTGAAATAAAATATATTATGACAATAATTCTTTATACTTACAAAGTACCTTTCATCCATGGGGCTCCAATTTTATCAATATTAGTTCATTGATTTTCGCAACACACCTGAAAAGCAGATGGTAAGTTGTGTTACCCCCATTTTGTAGATGGGGATACTGAGGGAAAATGGGGGAATGCATTAATAGTACAAGATTAAAAAAAAACTCATCAATGGGAGAACAACTACTACAGTCTGGGTCTTCCCATACACAATACCAGCCAGGCATCCCCATCCTTCCTTCATGATTTGACTTATCTAAAATAATTTTAAAAATAAATTCAAAACAGACAAATTGTGCCCAGTGATCATTTCACCCTTTCACTGTACACAATCTTCAGGAAAATATAACCCAGATTTTCCTAGAGACAAAGAACCATAGCGATCAAACAATGGAACCCAACTCATTCCTCTCAATAGATGGGTAGGGGATTATTGATATGGAACAGGTCATGTGCTATTGCTGTATCACCGATTTTACTTAAGTGGTATTTCTGGATCTTTAATAATCGACCACATTTTTCCTATTCAGGCACTCCTCAGGACTAATCTGATGCAGAACCTGGTATCTATCATTCTAGTGTGGTGAGAAAGCCTACAAATGAATGATACTAATAAAC
Source organism: Pseudocheirus occidentalis (assembly GCA_028646575.1). Lineage (NCBI taxonomy): Eukaryota > Metazoa > Chordata > Mammalia > Diprotodontia > Pseudocheiridae > Pseudocheirus > Pseudocheirus occidentalis. The sequence continues at coordinate 121,978,524 of CM053601.1, read as the reverse complement.
TAGTCAGTGATACTGTGTGACCTAGTTCAAACATTGACTCTCTCCTAGATAATACCTTGATCCAATTAGAATGCACATGTCCCTCCCCATCTCCAAGGAATAACTCTAATGGTTGGGATTCACAGAGTATCAATGAGGGCAGTCAAGGGGAAATTGCGGCATTAAGAAGAAAAAAAACCCACAATAATGAGATTGTGAAAAGAAAGGCAACATCAACTAAGCAAATACGAGAGAAAATTTTGTGAAGAACGTTCTATACTCAGTTGAAAACTTGGATGAAAATGTAACAGGCAGAATGTAACCCTTCACATGAAATCTGACCTGAAATTATTATTACTTAACATTTAGCATGCACTTTGAGTTTACATTTCAGCATATAATGATAATAATAAATACATTTTCAGGGTTTGAGTTTCCTTTTTTTAATTCAAGGAAGTCAGACAGCTTTAAAGGTAATCCATCTCAAATAATTCACCAGAATCCATTCATAAGAACAGGATACCATGTACATGTCTTTTATCACAACACATCTCTCTTTCTCCTTCCCCCAGAAAGGAACTTCATTCATTCATTCACCCACTCAAAAAAAATGTTTAGTGACTGTCTGAAGTTCAGGCTAATGTGTAAGATGCTAAAAAGGGCTACAAAGCGGTATGAAGTATTATATTAATTTTGTTATTCTTGTTCAGTGGTGTCTGACTCTTTGAGCCCCCATTTGCTGCGTTCTCGGTGAAGATACTGGAGTGGTTTGCCATTTCCTTCTTTAGTTCATTTAACAGATGAAGAAACTGGAGCAAATGGGATTATGTGACCTGCCCAGGGTCATACAGCTAGTAAGTATCTAAAATCAGGCTTGAACTTGGGATTTCTTCACTTCAAACTCACCACTCTTTCCACTGCTTCACCTGGCTACCCTAATTGTAATGGCGACTGGTCTAGTATTTTTGTTACAAAAGCTGATCTGAACCTGGCCCTGAAATGATGTTTTGTCTCAGGCTAGCCATGTTGATCTGGGCATTCCCGCTCCAGGCAGGTGGCTACTTCTCTGATTTCTCCAAAACTAGGACAGAAGCTGGTCCTTTTCCTAGTCAATCTCCTTTGGGAACTGAGGGAGATTGAGAGGTTGGTCACCTTGAGCTAATGCTCTTTCAATGTGCATGTATATCTATTTATTTATATGCATTTATTCTCCTCCCCCCAATTTGAATGTGAACCCGTTGTGAGTCAGGATTCTTTCCTTCTTTGTGCTAGAATCCTCAGCACTAAGCATAACGGCTGGACAAACAGCAGGTGCTTGATAAAGACTTATTTGTTGACTAACTGTCCCCAAATCACTTTCACACTGTCTCCAAGACTTCCTGAAAACAGAACTAACAGCAGTTGTTCATTAGGGTTTGGGAGTGAAGGGTGACAGTGGACAATGCATATATGTTCTAATTGGATTAAGGGGGAGGGGAATCAGGTATGAAGTAGATCATATAATAGCACTGATTAGCTTATTAGATTCATTCATTAGTATCTAGTCTCACCACAGAGGAAATAAGTCCTTAAGGGAATGGTGTTAGAGGCCAGGTCAGTCCTAAGGAAAGCCTAACCAGGAAAAATAAAGCCAGTCCGCAAGGAGCCAGAGACCAGTGTGAGAGCAGCAGGTATATGGCAGAGAGTCCCAACTCTACTATTGTTGGCTGTGTATATGTTACTTCTCCTTTCTGAGATAGGTTTTCCCGTTTGTAAGATTTATAAGAGTATACTTTCATTGCCTATGCCACAGAGGTGTTGTGAGGATAACAACAACAACAACAACAACAACAAGGACTAGTCTTTATAGACTGCTAGAAAGTCTGCAAAACAAGTTACTGGTATCCTCTAATTTGATCAGGACAACAATGCTGGGAGGAAAGTACTATTATTATTCCCATGTTATAGATAAGGAAACAATGGATAGATAGATAGGCAAGGAGATAGATAGATGATAGATAGATAAGATAGAATAGAGAGAGAGATTGATAGATTAGATAGATGATAGATAGATTAGATAGATTGATTGATTGATAGATTAGATAGATGATAGACAGATGATAGATAGATAGAATAGAGAGAGGGATTGATAGATTAGATAGATGATAGATAGATGATTGATTGATTAGATAGATAGATTATAGATGGATAGATGATAGATAGATGATAGATAGACTGACTGATTGATAGATTAGATAGATAATAGATCAATTGATTGATTGATAGATGATAGATTGGTTGATTGGTTGATTGACAGATGTGATAGATAGACAGATAGATAGATAGAGATAGATAGATAGATAGATAGATAGATGATCATAAATACTACTATTATTCCCATTTTGTAGATAAGGAAATGAGACAAAGAGAGTTTAAAAGATTAGCCCAGGATCATGCAGCTAGTAAGTATATGAGGCAGGATTTGAACTCAAATCTTCCTGATACCAAGCCCAGGGATCTATCTCCTGTACCACCAAGTTTATGAAACTTAAAGCATAAACAAGTAATATCATTATTATTACAAAAAAGCATCTACATGAGACAGGATAAATATTTATGATCCCTCCCTCTCCCCCCAAAAAAGTTTACAATCTTTTTTTTTTCCAGTAAATACAATAAGACCTTGTTGGGAGTTGGTGAAGTATGAAGAATGTTGGGCTTGAAGGCTAGAAGATTTTAGTTTAAATCCTTTCTCAGATGCTTGGTTATGTGGCCCGTGGCAAATCATTTAACTGGGCCTCGGTTTGCTCATTTGCAAAATATAACCATTTGATTTGATGGCCTCAGCTGTCTCTTTTAGCCCTAAATCTATGATCCTATCATTCCTTCCTTTGTTACAGTGACATTGGCCTAGGACTGAGGAGATCTGGGCTTCAGTACCAAGTCTCATATTAATTTCCTGTGTGACCTCAGACAAATCATGACCTCCCTAGATCTCAATTTCCTCACTGGTCAAAATGAGTAGAATGAACTGGATGACATCATCAGAACTCTTCCACTTCTAATATTTCAGGAATAATGAGCTTATCAACAATCTGTCAACTGGTACTCATATTTTGATGTCATTTTTATTAACAGTCCTTTGTACATAGGAAGTAGTCTTACAGGTAGCCAAGTCACGATTTCATGTCAAGCACACAAAAATACCCAAGAGTAAAATAACAGCCTTGAACTCCTCCTTCTTCAGGCATAGGGAGTTGGGTCAGGCCATAGTGAATATTTCAACATCTTTATTTCTACTTTCTCATTACTAACATGTGACAGATACTCAAAGAAAGACGACTTATCTCCTCTCTCTGGCCGGTCACAAACACTTTAGTCAAATTTCTAAACAGATTTCTTGTTTACCTGCATGTTAATAAAACCAACAGCTTTACCAGTCTGTATCTCCCACTCCCCATCCCCCCCCCCAAAGCATTTGAACTTCCCGTGAGGTTTGGAAGCAATTAACATTCACGAGTAACAGAGCAATCAACATGGGGATAGCTAATGGGACTGGACAGAATCCAAAAACAGATATTAGGATAATGGTGAGTCACTGACATAGGTTAGGATGTTAATTCTGGAGGGCAGAACAGTGGAATGTTTTCAATAGCTTAGTTAGGGGCTGCTGTCACATTAACATATGCAGATTTCTATAGATGGCTCTTCTCTAGTGACAATCTATATTTCTTAAACTATCCAAAATTGGGTATTTTTTTTTGCACAAGTAGATCAGTCAAATCCTAGCGAATAATAGTACATATTGAAATCAAGTTTATTTTTAAATTGCCTACTCGACAAAAATCTTCAAAATGTCATTCCCCACCAGTTTGGGTCTATAGACTATCTTTATCTGTTAGCTAGCTTAGCTAGAGGCCACAATAACAATAGTTATAAAATTCCACCTTGGCATTCTCCCAAGAACTTTTTCCATTTATTTGTGAGCACACATTTTAACATGCGCAGGCCATTTACTCATTGAAAGTCACCAATATTCCTACTCAAAATAACTGAGCCCTCAAGTCTTAGCCAAATGCTTATACTCCCATTCTTTTCTGAACAGTATCTAGTAGGAGAGAGTGCTAGGTTTGGGGAAGCTGGATTCAAAACTCCCTCCAATACCTCGTCTCCTACTTCCTTACTTCTTCAGTCTGTGTGTGTGTGTGTGTGTGTGTGTGTGTGTGTGTGTGTGTGATTTCTCACCACATCTCACACATTCTTGAGCCACTGCCCTGGGTCCCTTCCTCCCCAGCTTAAAATTTACTTTCCTTTTTTTTTTTTGGCGGGGGGGGGGTGGGAGAAGGGGAGGGAGACAAGGCAATTGGAGTCAAGTGACTTGCCCAAGGCCACACAGCTAGTAAGTGTCAAGTGTCTGAGGTCATATTTGAACTCAGGTCCTCCTGACTCCAGGGTCGGTGCTCTATTCACTGCACCACCTAGCTGCCCCTTAAAGTTCACTTTCAAAGCTTTCCACTGCTCCTTTCCTATATATGCCTAGTTGTTGCCCATCCCTCCACCTTGAAATTCCACTTGAAAACTCTTCTGACTCTTCTCTTGGGATGGAGCAGTTAAAGGTTATCTTCAGATTGTTTTACTCCCAAATTGGAACAGAATCCTGTGAATTTTCACATTTATGCTGGACTTGATTAATCATGAAGTATGGTGATTAGCTTTGTTCTATAAGGCTTCTAAGTTAAATTCCACCAGGGATAGGGCCTTTAAAATAAAAATCAGTCTGACAGTAAACTGTGGAAGATGATATAATTGGATAATCACCATTTATGTGGATTCCATTCTTTCTGTGATTCTTTTGTTTCCTCCATGCTTTTTCTCATTCCAATGTCTTTGTAATTGCTCTTTCTGGTTATTAAAGGGTTCTTTCTAGCCTTATATATATCCTTTCTTCCCTTTTTGCTTTGCCTGTCTACATATATGACCAAAGTTTATCTTTTTTTTAACCCCCTGTTTATCCATTGAATTACACGCAGTCACTGATGCACAATCTGCTTCCAGCGAGCTGGGTTTGCTAAAAGCCTGTTTTGACAAAGGTTTTATACAACAGAATTCAAATTAAGGAGAAGTTATCAACAGACCAATACTTAGGAATCTATTACTTTATCTCTGTTGCAGCGGTTAAATATTTCTCTATGCCAACCACAAGGCTGGAAGATTAAGCAGCTAAGTGTAGTCGTCTGTCTGCTCCTTCTGCAAGGGCTCTCCACACATGGCTCAATCACCGGCTTACCCCCCTACACCCTCTCCCCCCCCCCAGCAGCAGCAGCCAAGATTAAAGTGCTTCTGGTGCTATGGTAATCCAATCAGGGCCTGAAGTGCTTTAATCTCTACCATTCTGTCTAAAAACATTTTGGCAAAATGCCTTTCAACACTGTTCTTCATTCCAGCTGGGTTGTGTGCTCATTTCTAATGGACCTGGGGAGGAAGAGGTGACCTCACTCGCTCCATCCAACCTGCTCAAGATGTCTTTTTTTTATTATTATTATTACCTTTCCTCTAGCTTGTATAGATCACAAAGCCCCTGCCCACACATTTCACATGAGTGGAAATGTTTTACACACATCTAACTACATAGCTGGCACATTCTGTTTATCAATAGGGCGGATAGGCGGCACGGTAGATATAGAGTGCCAGGCTTAGAATAAGGAGCACTCATCTCCCTAAGTTCAAATCCAACCTCAGACACATTTGCTATGTGATCCTAAGGAAATCACTTAACCTTGTTTGCCTCAGTTTCTTCATCTGTAAAAATGAGCTGGAGAAGGAAATAGCAAACCATTGGCCGAGAAAACCCCTAAAGGGGTCACGAAGAGTCAAATACAGCTGAAAAATTACTAAAGAGCAACTGAAGTGTATCAATCTAAATGGATCTTCTTCAGTTCATAAAACTAGAAGAGACTAATTTTTCAAACCTCTTTCCTTTCCTGAAAACTGGGATCAAGTGTCTTATTGTGTGTTCAGTAAAAACTGTTTTGCTTTCAGATAGTGAATCTTGAGTGATTTAGAACTTCTATCTGGGGGGTTAACTTCTGAACAGCGTGTAACACCCAATAATTCTTTCTGAAATTTTAGTAATAGCATACACTATTACCACTGCTTTTCTGGGTGTACAATACCTCTATACATAAAACCAAACACACAAACACACTTTGAAAGCAGCTACTTACACCTTTCCCCAGGAAAAATGATTCCAACTGGAGAATAACAAAGAATGTTGGCTTCCCCTATTGAACTACTCCCCAGAGAGAAAAGCAGATTAGTAGCAGCAGCAACAGCAGTAGGAGTAGGAGTAGCTGGAGAAGGAGGAGGAGGAGGAGGAGGAAGGGGAAGAAGAGGGGAAGGAGGGGGAGGAGGAGGGGGAGGAAGAAGAGGAGGAGGAAGAGTTATAGAAGTAGGAGAAGTAGTAATAATGGTAGTAGTGGTAGTAGGTAATAGTAGCAGAAGTAGTAGTAATAGTAGTAGTAGTAGTAGTAGTAATAGTAGTAGTAGTAGGTAATAGCAGAAGTAGTAGTAGTAGTAGTAGTAGTAGTAGTAGTAGTAGTAGTAGTAGTAGTAGCAGCAGCAGCAGCAGCAGCAGCAACAGCAGTAATAGTAGTAGTTATTGTTGTGGTGGTGCTGGTGAGTGGGGGAAACTTAGAAGGGTATCTAAATGTGAGGTATTTAAATATATTGACAAGTGTGTTATATTTATGGTCAGAAAAGTATTTGTTAACCAAAAATTAAGAATTATTTTTAAGAATCTTTGTTCCACCACTTACTAGGCACGTAACTGAGGGGAAGCCATAAAATCACAAATTCAGAGTTAGAAAAATTTTGAGATTAGCTAGTTCAACCTCCTCATTTTACCAGTGAAGAAACCTAGGGCTGCAGAAGTGACAGGATTTATGCAAGATTCCACAGGTAGTTGTGACAAACCTATTATGTGCTCTAGCTTTCTCATCTGTAAAATGGGAGTAACAATACTTTAGGATTACCAACTTTACAAAGTTATAAACCGCAAAAACTACACAAAAATATGGATTTTCATTACTCCTATGGCAAATTGACATGTGTATCACAGAGTGAATTTTCAGCTATCATCATGTGAAAACTTTTGTCAAATTTAAAAAAACACTAGTGAAGAGACTTAACATGAGCATAATTTTGTGTCTGTATTTGCACAACTGCCACCAGCTTCCATGGGAGTGTGGTTTGACTAATGAAGTATAGTGAGCTCCTGTGAATATAGAAGATAAGCAGCGTAAGATGCTGTTGCATTCAAGGGGAGGGAGGTGGTCAGTGTTCTTGTCCTTGAAAAAAGACAAATTTGAAATTCAAAGTACCCAAAGAAGTAGGAAGGGAATAAGAATTTATATAGTGCCTGCTATGTGAGGGCCATTGTACTAAGTACTTATTACAAACTTTTTCTTTTCTTATCCTCAAAAACAACCCTGCAAGATAGAAGCTGTTATTATCCCCATTTTATAGATGAGAAAATCGAGGCAGACAGAGGTTAAGTGACTTGCCCAGGGTTATCTAGCTATTAAGTGTCTGAGACTACATTTGAATTCAAGATCTTCAGGCCCAAAGTGCCACTGTGTTCAACTGAGGCAAGGGAAATATTTTCTGCTTTTGAGTGAAGGAAAGTATATGGTTTAATTTAGATGTGACATGGAGACTTTCACCAAAGTAATAGAACCAAGCATATTTTCATATCTCTGGCTAGCTAATAAAAAGACCCAACTATAAGTCAGTTAGTGCCAATATGCTGGAGCCTTTAAAAAAGAAAAGATTTAATATTGTCAAATTCCTGACATCATTTCACTTGTATGGGTCAAGCACATCTGACACATTAGAAGGGCACCTAAAAATATTGGTGATAATCAGATTTTTGAAAATCAATTCCAAATTTGCTTGCCCAAGGGAAATTTTAAAATCATAGTGCAGAAAGTTCTCTCAACAGTGAATAATTGTCTCTAAACTATGGTTTATAAATCCAAGTTTGTTTTGAATAATACATTAATTTATTTGTGTATTTAATAACAACTACTTGTGCAGAATATGATATTAAGTCCAAGACACATATGCCTTCACTATTAGAGGATGATATTGAGATCATGCTCATCCTAAAGGCCCAGCTTAAAGGCTGCTCCTTCAGATAACAGATTGAATACTGCATCTAGAGTCAAGAAGATCTGGATTTAAAATGTTTCAAACATTTATTGGCTGTGTGACCTTGGGCAAGTCACTGAATCTCTCTGGCCCTATTTCTGTTTCTCAAACAGAAAATGATAGGGTTGGCCTCAACAACCATTAAGATGCCTTCCAATTCAAAATTTTTGACCCTGTAATCCCATGAAGTGAGACCTCCATCTTCTGAATTCTAATCTTCTTAAGAATATTCATTTTTTATTTTGCATTCTATCTTTGTGTACCTTATTACCCCTTTCATTCCCCCACCAGAGATGATAAATTCTTATTAATTTCTGAAGCTCCAACATCTCATGATGCCATTCACAGAAAAAGCACTCAATGCATTTTAATTGATTGAACTGAATGAAGAGTTGAGAAAACCAGGGAATAAACAGTTGTACTCAAATGCCAACTCATCCACAGAAAGAATTCAAATGAAACATTCTGTATAATCTTTAAAAAGAAAAAAGTAGAGGAAAAAAGAAATGTTGTTGTTGAAAGACCAAAAGTGGGAGGGGGGACAAGCCCACAGATTAAGTTGACCCAAGTCAATACAAAAGGCTTTGTGCAAGGGCTCCTGCATTAATGGGATTTACAGTCATAAAGTCCCTCAAATTCAATAGAGCACATAACCATAGATACAGGAGTTATTTTTGAAATGGATGTCTTAAATAATATGAGGCTTAACTAAAAAGAGGTGGTCATAGCTATTCTCCTTGGTACTGAAATGAACCTCTCCAAGTAACAGAATCCTCCCACCTAAGAAATGAACCAAGTACAAAAGTCTAGAACAGAATGCACTGATTTTCCAGTTGTTGACAGCTCGCAAGATTGGTCTTGGATCATAGATTTAGAGCTGGCTCAGGCATCGTCTAGTCCATTCTCATTTTACAGATGAAGAAACTGAGACCCAAAGTGACTCAGTTGAGTCAATCAAATGATTTGCCTCAGAGTGATGTTGTCACTTGGAATGTGCCCTCCAAATATTGGTTCTTCTCTCCCTCCTCTCTTCTTTTGACCTCTTTACCTTTGACCCTGAATGACATTTATCTCACTGACCTCCATGACTCTTCATTTACCAAACAAATGGCAAAGAAACTCTGAAAGCTTCATGACTGAATCTAAATTAAATAATTCTAACATGCAGATAGGGCTTGTTGGGAAAAAAATAACATGGTAAAAATCTGTATATTTTTAGAAAGATCTACTTCAGGTTTTTCAAGTGTTCTCTTTTCTAAGCATCCAAAAAGTTCAACTAGCCAAGGGGCATCATTCTATTGTAAATACCTGAAACAACATTAATCAGCCCCCTTTTTTTTTTCAAAGAACGGATCTTAGCCCAAGCTTGGATGAGTTGATTACTGCCATAACAGAATATATTACACTGATTACTAGATTATTCAAATCTCATTTTTTAAAAGGTTGGGCAACATTTCCCAACATAACGCATACCAACAGAGAGGTAAAAACTGAAATTTAATGCTAATATTCAAATGTCATCCATGCCCTGGTGCCATGATAATATATTCCTCTACCATCTTTTTACAGGCATCTTTCTTAAAAGTCAATGTTGAGTAAAGGAAGGAAAGGGAAACAGAGGGGAGGGAAGGGCTAAAAAGACCATTTTTACATAGCCATGAATAGATAGAAGTTCCCTGATGGCAGATACTATTTCACTTTTGTCTTTGTTTTTGTTTTGTTGTTGTTTTTTACTTTTGCGGGGGGGGGGGGGGGGGGG
>CM053601.1:121814410-121968499 GCA_028646575.1 Pseudocheirus occidentalis | reverse complement strand
ATGTAGCATGAGCTTAATATTAACATTTGTTGAACTGAATTACATATTAAATAACATCTTAGTGCTTTTGTTTCAGGAGTACTGTCAAGTTTTTGCCTGCTAGCATATAATTCCACTTTACCACTTCAGGGTAGAAGAAAGTTGAGGGGTCAAAAAAATTTAGACACATAATACTAATCAATGGTAAGAATTTTATATTAGAGATATTCCTGTCAAAATTTTAAAGATCAAAAGCAAAGCTTATCAAAAACCAAAATAACAGGGACATATAACATTCAATATTTTGACAATCTGGTGGATCAGTGATCACCATGTTGCATGTATTTATTCCCTTTGGCAATGCAGTTCAAACCTCATCCAAGATCTCTGATCAGGTTCAAGGGAGCCATTGATGAGATTCTAAAAAAAACCACCCAAGAAACCAAGAGTACAACATGCCCCCATTTTAGCATCTAATCAAAGTATTATATTCTTTCTGTTGGCATCCACTTACTTTCAAGTAATTTCCATAAGGACACCATCTGTATTTACATAAGAATTATCTAAGTAGTCATCTTGCAGTCTTCAAACATAGGTGATATTTAACTTTTCTTAGGGGATCAATTTTAGAATCAGGTTAAAGAACTCCTAAATCATGGAATCCTGCATTGACACTCAAGAGTCTTACTCTTAGGTCTCTTGGTGCTAAATGTACTTAAAAGAGCTTTCACGAGTAGTAAGTATATGGAAATTTCTATTTATTGATATGTAGTGTCCTGGGTATGTGAAGTTTTCTCTATATCTTGTGGATGGAACAGCATCAAACATTAGTTTTTTATTGGTTGTGTTTATATTAGATACATTGGTTACTTTTGCTGAACTTTTCCCCCCCTTTTTAAAATTCTTCATTATAAGAGATGGCTGGGGGAATTAAGGAACAGACATTGAAAAGTGTAGATTGTGTTTTTAAAAGGGAGGGGAAGTATTTTTAAAAATAAAAAAGAAAATATCATACAAGAGCCAGGAATTATGTTTTTCTATTATATTTGGCACCAGACCTTTATTATATCAGCTAGGTAGTGCCATGGATAAAGTACTGGACTTGGGTTTAAGAAGACCTGGGTTTGAATCTTGTCTTAGACACTTATTAGCTATGTTGACCCTGGGCAAGTCACTTACTTTCTCTCAGCCTCAGTTTCCAAATTTGTAAAAATGTGAAGAAAAAGAATAGTATCTATCCCATAGAATTATTGTGAGGTTCAAATGAAATAACATATCTAAAGCACTTTGTAAACCTTAAAGCACTATTTAAATGCTAGTTATTATTATTATTATTATTTTTATTTTTATTACTATTATTATTACAGCATTGGATTTAATTTTACGCACTAAACTTTTTAAGGCATAAGGCAAAAAAATGAAGAGAGTTTTAAAAAGAATCACACAATTGATCAAAGTCTGGAAAATGAGTTCTATATGGAAGACTTAAGGAAGATAGGGCCCTTTGGTCAGAGCAGAGAGGGCCAAAGGGCAACTTTATTACCACCTTTAAGTATATGAAGAGATTTTTTAAAAATAATACTCCATCAATCTCTTCTCCCTATGTGCAGAGGACTGAACAAGAGAAAATTGCTTTTAAATAGACAAGATATATTTTAGTTGGACATAAGGAAAAACCTTTGACCCATCATAGTAATAAGGCACTGGGACAAGTTGCCAGGAAGGCTGTGGAGTCTTATTGGAGATCTTCCAAGTGAGAATAGACAACATCTGTCCTGAAAGGTTTCAATAGTCGCCTGCCCCTGAAGTGGCCGCCAGTTGAACTTTTGGGTTACTTTTCATCTCTATGATTCTACTAAAGCAGCTTCCAGGGTCCAAAAGCTAACAGGATCAAATAAACAAAGCCCCCCACAGTCACTTAGCCCTGCACAAGGGAGGTAAAATGCAGAGAAATCCTTGGTCAGCCTAAACATAGGGATTGGGAAAATGAGTTCAAGGCAATTTGTTCTTTATGCATCCTGATATTCTAAAACATTTTAACTCAAGTATTCTTTTGTTTTGTCTTTGTTTTTATTGTTGTGCTTTTAGGACAGGGAAGGCAAGGCAATTGGGGTTAAGTAACTTGCCCAAGGTCACACAGCTAGTAAGTGGTAAGTGTCTGAGGCTGGATTTGAACTCAGGTCCTCCTGACTCCAGGGCCAGTGCTCTATTCACCATCTAGCCACCCCTTAACTCAGGTATTCTAAAAACTATTCTTACCTTGAGGTATTTAAACTAAAGATAGATAGATAGATAGATAGATAGATAGATAGATAGATAGATAGATAGATGGATGGATGGATGGATACTGATAACAGTATTCTACTAGAATCAGCTTCCATTGTAATCCTATGTGTTTTATTCTATGTAATTGAAATCATTATTCTGATAAGGAATCCATACTATTTAAGTCTATTAAAGAAGTCCATGGCACAAAATGGTTAAGAATTCCTGATTTATCTGGAAAGGGGAACAAACAATATATGAAGCAGCTGGGTCTTTTTAAAATAATTATTGATGGTCAGAAGACAAAGATCTATAACAACATAAAATAACCTCGGTGTCCAAGATACAATATAATCATTTTGTATGATCATTGCTAATACAGTTCAATTTAAATTGCAATCTCATATTTGACATAATTATATATAACCAAACACTAATAAAAATTGCTGCCTTATATTTCAAATTAGTAATTATAGTAGTAAACATTAACAATGTGTCAGATATAAGATGGTGATTTGTTCTGAGATATATTAGAAATCATTATACTGCATGATAATTTTAATTACAGTTTAGCAGCAAGAGAGGGTGGAGCATTCTAGTGATCCAAGTGCATTCTGGGAACCAGTAATCCTGACTTAGTCCTAACCCTGCCTATAATGGTCTGAGGTAAGGAAATCCACTGCCCTTACTCCACCCACTCTGCAAAGGTTATCCTAATTGCCCACCAAGTCAAATGGGTGCTTAATGATGATCATTCCTAAGCACAGATGGGGAAAAAAAAACTTTTTCTAACTCTACCTGCAACCTTCCCTCCTCCAATTCAGACAGACAGACAGACAGACAGACACACACACACACACACACACACACACACACAACTACCAACTTTGGGTATTTTTTTTCCCTTCAGCTGTAAAATCATAGTAACCTTTAATTACTTCCTCCTACTCATCTTGGCACCATATCCCTTAAAATGTCTACCAATGCTACATTTTTCCCATCTTACACCCCTCTTTTTCTAGTTCTTCTTTCTTCTTACTCTTTTTCTAACCAAAAATAAATTGCTTGCTATATTTTCACTTTCCCAGTGAATTTCAAGACTGGTCTTCCTTTTCTCTCTCGACATACCTGTCTCTTTACTTACTCTAAGCATATTCCCTAAATTTGCCCATCACTGCTTACCCACCCCCAACCCAGTGACCAGTGATGAGACTTTGATGTTCTCAGGCTATGAGCTGCAAGACACACTGAGTATCTCTCTTTCTCTTTCTCTTTCTCTCTCTCTCTTTCTCTTTCTCTTTCTCTTTCTCTCTCTCTCTCTCTCTCTCATTGCTGTGAAAAGATATATCTGGAATTAGGTCATTTTACAACACAGACAAATAGACTTTTGGATCTGAAGTATTTTCACCACCATCATCACCCCTCATCTTCTCAAATTCACATTTGAACTTCCATTTTTTCAAGGGAGTGGAGAGTTGGCTACTTGTTTATTCAGAATGTTTTTTTCTTCTTCCCTCTATTCTCTACCCTTTAAGATGCTTGAGTCTTTTGTCTGTTCCCCTATTTTAGTGAAAATCACACAGAAGCAGAAAGCCTGGGTTTAAATTTTTGTTCTCATGTATATGAGCTGTGTGACCCTGGACAGCTCACAGATCTATCTGGGCCTCAGTTCCTTAATCAGCAAAATGAGAAGAAAGGTGGAGGTGATCTCTGAAGTTCAAATCCTACAATCCTAAGCTTTGGTTGCAGGGTCTGTGTGCATGTGAGCCTTCTGGCACAGTGATAAGCACCTGGAGTTTTATATGTGTGTGTTTCCAAAATGCTTCAGGTAAAATATTCAGGCAAACAGACTGGATGGCTAATTAGAAAACTCTCTGAAACCATGAACCCCATTAGCATCAGTGAAATAAGCACGGACTACTCATTAATGCCATTGTCCTTCAGTGAAGGGAAGCTGCTTTTGAGTGTAATACATCTAAGGCACGGGACTGATCATGCAGGCTCAGGTACAGTATTCACTATTAACTTTAAAAGTATGCCAAATCAATTAAAAACCATTTTAAAGGAAAGGAATAAAATTTAGTTCTACCCAAGTGCAGCCCAGGCTCTAATTTATCTTCAAGCCACTTTGAAGGGATTTTACTTGGTGTTTAATCTAACATTCATTGGAAAGGGTAATTCTCATGAAATTACTATAGCATCTCCTGCATCATTTAATGCAAATGTTCCCATTCTTGAGGAATGAAGAGCAGCTTCTCCCAATAAAAACTTCCATCAAGGTGTAAAGTGCTGGCCAGGGCTCTGCTATAAAGAACAAAAGGCTATGGCTAGAAAAGAAGCTGGGCTCCACTTAAAACTCTGCCTGCATCCCTCTGACAAATGGTATTCCAAATATAGGTTATTCACAACATGTTTGTTATAAGGCAAAGGAATATGAATTCTCAGCAGTATCTTCCTTTACAAACATGTCAAGACTTGTGAACCCTTAATGAAATGCAGTACTTAAGAGAGGCTTGGAGAATCAGCAAAGAGGGTGGCAGAGAAGACAGGGGTTGTGGGAAGAGCAGCATTAGAGCAGGGGTCACTGGCTTCAGCTTAGTCACTCAGTAGCCCAGACTTAGAAATGGACAAAACCTTAGTAGTCAGCGAGTTCACCCCTTCCATTTTACAAATGAGGAAACTGAGGCCTTGTGTGACTTTGCCTGTGCAAATCACTTCCTCTCTCTAGGCCTCAGTTTCTTCATTTGTAAATAGAGAGATTTCAATGAGACAATCGTGAAATTCTGTTCTGGTTCTAAATCTATGATCTGAGGAGGGCTTGATTCTATGGGCTAGGGAATGTTTATTTCTATGTTACATTTCCATTATTATTCTGATCCCACAGGCTGATCAGACCTTAAAAATAGAAGTCCTTTCCCCCTCTGTTTGGACATCTAAAAAAATTCCCATGAAGCACAAATCTTCTGATATCCAGATGAAAGTCTGGGAAAACTTGGAATACAGTTTATCCCAGTGGGATATTTTTAGCCATGCTACAGAAGTGAGTTGACTTTGCTTTTATATTTAGCAGTTATTTCTACTACAGACTGGGGTAGAGCCTTTCTCATTTCTTAATGCAATTCTTTTTTTCCCCTTTCTTCCTTTTGGTGAAAGCACTATTGGGTTTGCATCACCTACCAACCAAAAGTCACCATCACTGCAACGTCTGCCTCAGTTTTGGGGTGCAGTTTAGAGTTTTCAAGATGGCAAAACACTTCCCCAAAAAGAAGGCCCACAAATGAGTTCTAATTATAATAATCAAACTTGACCTCAAGAAAACAGGAGAAAGTGCACCTGACTTCTCTCCTTTCTTCACAGAGGTGAGGAACTATCAGTGTGGAATACTGCACAGATTGCCGAGTCTAAGTTGCTAGTTAGGTTTCCTGCTTGCTCTCTCTCTTGCTCTCTCTCTCTCTCTCTCTCTCTCTCTCTCTCTCTCTCTCTCTCTCTCTCTCTCTCTCTCCTTCCCTCCCTCCTTCTCTCTCCTTTTCTCTTTAGAATGGCTCTCTGGGAAGGAAGGAAAAAGGAGATATTTGGAAATGAATATGACGTACAAACAAAAGATATCAGTAAAACTCTTTTAAGAAGGTGATGGTAGATGTGTGCATACACATGTGTGCATACACACACAAAAAAACCATGTAACTTAAGGTTTAGAATCAAGAAAAATCCAATGTAAGAAAAAAAATTAACTTCACAGTTGCTGGCTTTTATGAGTTGATAACCTCATTCATCCAGCTAATCAAAATTATCAATCATGTACACCCCCCACACACCTTTCTATCCCATAACTTAATCAGAGAAACCCCATTGTTTTGCCAGTCACTTAGGCAGACACTTGGGTTCTTATGTGAGGGCTTATTCCTGTGCCTTCCTATAATATAACAAATGATGAAACTGGCCAAAATCCATCCAAAGCCTGTACTATACACACCTACTAATCTGTCAAAAGAGGCGTACCCAATTCTACCAATAAAAGATGTACTCTCTACCACCTGAATCTTTAGTATTTATCTATAAAAGTAATGTTTTAATTTGAGAAAAGACATTTTTTGTCGTGTAAGGTCAACACCAACACCAATAAATCAGTAATTTGAATTCATTATCAATCTTTAGTCCATACAATAAAGGAAGAAGAAATGCTTATTTAAATATCTTTACACACAGCAAAACTCTACTGACATCAGCATATTACAAAAACCAATTTTCTTACATCAACTCATATCTACTTCTAATTCTGTAGCATAGCTCTGGGGAGTTGCTACAAGGTCTGTGTAAACTGAAAATCTAAATAACATTATGACGCCTATTACAGAACTAATTTATAATCTAATACCCCAGTTGAATTTAATATCCTATTTATTTATTCAAGCAAAATATCTGGAAAAGATATGTCACATCATAATGCAGTTGTTATGAAAATGAAAAAAATAAAGCAGAATTTTAAGGGATGCATGGTAATTGTTAGGGGCAGGTACAAGCAAGAAGAATTCTGGTATCCCTCACATAAAAGAAAGACCTTTTAATAATTGGAATTTTGATTTATAACACAATTATAGTCAACTTCTATACTTTAGATCAAATTTACAACTTTAAAATGTGATTCCTATTACTGTTATCAGCTCTGCACTACTGCCGCATAAACTGTTGGCCAAACAGATACTTCCTCGTCAACTGTCTTTAACGGTTCCATTCACATGCTGGCATGCATAATGGCATTTCATAGTAGTATTCACAAGTACATGCTAGCAATAGAGATCAGGTACTTATGTGAGCACACACATAACAGACACACACAGACACACATACACACACACACACACACACACACAAATACTTGTGCCTTAGACTTGTGGTTTCTTTGGTAGAGGAAACTCCTTGTGTGAAAATTTCTTCTACCAAAAGAGAACAACTACTTATCTATGGGAAATTCTTAGAAAGCTGCCTAGGCCACTCAGATATTAAGTGACCTGTCCACAGTCACACAGCCTGTGTATGTCCAAAGAAAGTCCTGAACACAGCTCTACCTGGCACCAAACCAGGCTGCTAGCTACTAGGCTCTCTGCCTCATACATTAGATATTTCCACCACCACCACCATAGTCTAGACCTGTGATTTCATACATGTGAGGAACTATGAAAAGAAATACAGACCTATTTCTATGAATATAAAATTTTCCACTAATTTCAGTTTCTTAAGGGAGTTATGAAAAGGAAATAAAGTATTGTGTTCCTGAGACATTTCAGGACACAAAGCTACAGGAAGCCTAAATATGAAAACACTTAGGGGATAATTAAATGCTACCACCAGACAATCTCAGCCGTCCAGGTTGGCAGGGGGAACATTTTATGAAAATTTAGCAGACCTCAATGGTGCATTTATACAAGTATCAAATGCCCAGGAAAAGGACAGTCACTACTTCCAGCCAACTTTTATAACATTCTTCCCTCCCCCTAGACACCAAACAAAGTCCTCGGGAAATTTTGTTAAAAGTACACTGTCAGACTTGAGACCAAAACCAAATTTTCCATCTGAACTAAAAAGCAGAAAACAAAGAGAGATACTCACCCATCTATTTCACAAAATGCAAAGGCAGAAAAAAGAGCCAAAAAAATTGTGTGTGCATGTGTACATATGTGTACTTACACTCACATAAGATTGGATTAAAAAGTCAAAGTCACTTGGATGGCTAGTTCAAGTTTTTGTGGGAGAAAGCTGGTTGAGAGAAGAAGCAGGAGAAGGGCTTTGTCCAGAGTGGGAGAAAGAGAAGAAGGATAATAAAGAAAAGAGATTGTGAAGAAAGAAATACAGAAGATTATGGATGGTACAAAAGGGTAAAATTTAATTTTGACATGAAGGAACTTCCTAAAAATTAGACTTGGGGCCAAAAGTGCAATGAGCTGCCTCAGGATGTGGTGGGTTCCCTCCTTCACAAAGAATAGTCTAGATGGATATTTGGCAAACATAAGGTGAAAAGAATTCTATTCAGTTGCAGGTTGGATTAGATAGTCTTTGAGGTCCCTTCCAAAAAAGACTCTGAGTTTCTCATCTATAGGATGGAGAAAATCATACTCGTGCTACTCAAGACACTGGATTGTCATGGGGTTCAAATAATACAATGGAAGTGAAAGCACCCAAGAAACCATGGGGCTATCCGAATACATCATATTTCTATACCTATTATATTCCCCAAAGTACCTATTATAAAAGAGTTGAATGTAACCTTTATCCCCTTGGAAAAGGGCTTACTGCATCAACATCCTTTCTCTAGCTTACTCTTAACTGTCAAAAAACAAAAACAAAACCAGGCCCAAGCTGATGCCACTGAAACAAGCTGTCACACAGCTGAATGACAAGCCTCCTGTCCTTGATGTGAAATCAGACTGCTAGAGACAGTAGCCAGCCATGAGGAGATTCCAAGATTGCTGTGGAAGTTAACAAGGGTGGAAGCAACAGCAAGAGCTCTCCAGTTTAAGAGAATTCAGGACTAACCGGGCTTAAGACTTCCCTATATATGGCCCACATACATATGAGCAGGCCAACTGGTTTGTCTAGCCCAGCAGTTCTCAACCTGTGGGTTATGTTCAATTTGTAACTTTGAAAGTACATCCTGCATATCAGATATTGACATCACGATTCAAAACAGCAGCAAAATTACAGTTATGAAGTAGCAACGAAAATAATTTTATGGTTGGGCGTCACCACAACATGAGGAACTGTATTAAAGGGTTACGACATTAGGAAGGTTGAGAACCACTGGTCTAGTCTGTTATTCTCCCAGTACCCAGCACTTGATTCTGGATCCTCATCCTTAGGCCTTATTCATTAGCTCTCCTTGGACCTTAACAGAATCATAGATTTAAATAAAGGTTGCCTAGACAAATCAACAAATTTTATTAAAGTACCTACTATGAGCCAGGTTATTGTGGTAACTGCTGAACTCCCTCATTTTGCAGATGAGAACAATTAAGGCCCCTAGAGACAAAATGATATACTCAAGGGCATTAGATTCAAGCAGGAGACTACTTGAGGCTAGAACCTCAGTCCTTTGACTTCACATCAAGGCTGCTTTCCACTGCGCCTCTTTTGAAATTGTTGTCTTCTGTAGACATTGCTACTGGGTCAGGCTCACACAGCTTCTTCACCTGTGACCTAGAATTCTGTTCCAATCTGGCCTATTCAATTCTAAGAGGCGGATTCCCAGCCACCAACTTCTGCTTAGTCATCCTGGGACCACCATTCTCCCCTCCACTCAATCCCATTTGTCCTCCTCCCACACACTTATAGGAAGACTGGTTATCCACAAGGAACCTGTGATGTCCCAGTTCCAGAGAGGTCCTGAGAGGAATATGAAGAAAGACACGAAGGCAAACTGACTTGGCTGAGAAGAATGGTGGCAAAATTGTGCTCACATAAACTGTCCAGTTGAATTTGCTGCTGGTTGGCTGGTTTATTTTTACTTCCATAGCCTTCTTTAGCAATATAGGAAAATCGGTCTTCCAGTTCCCCATGATAAAAACCACACTGTAATCTCTCCTAAAGTGCTTGGACAATAAAATGGTCATTAGTGTAAGTAATGTGGTAGCCTCTTGTTTATCCATAATAATAAAAGAGAAACTCAGTGTAGATGAGTGAAAGGCATTGAACTGAACTGTCAAAATGCCATGCAAAGTAAAACAGGACTATGCAAGAACTCCTTGGAGGGAAGGATATGCCTTGATCAACTGACTGGAATTAGCTCTTGTGGTTCTCTGCTTCTGGTTTAGATGAAAGACACTATTTGGAGAATAGTTTGGAGGAGCAGAAAAATTGGCTGGGGGAAGAGTCTCCCTGACACTGTCAGTCTCTGACTCTCATAGGTAAAATAATTATTAGTAGTAGTAGTAGTAATAATAATAATAAATATATACATGCAAAAAACCTGGTAAGGAAGAACCACCCAGAATCCTCTGGGTTGATTCATATACCAGATTCACTCACGTTAGTTTCCCTCCATTGCTCTCTTTTTACTGATGGTGACAAAGTAGTTCAGACACACCTGCCCTGAGGCACTAAGTGTCCTGCCCCTCCCCCCCTCAAGTCCTCTTCCAAGAGCTGCTGACTGCTCCAGTGGGAGGGAAGGTGTTCAGTCTCTCTTTCTCTCTCTCTCTCCCCTCTCCTATTCTCTCCTCTCCCTCCCCCCTCTCTCTTCCTCCCGCTTCTCTTTCCCTTACCTCCCCTCTGACATGATATTAATAATATGCTAGTAAATTAAGGTATGCTGCTGATAGATGCTAGGTATTCCATACTTTTAAGGTATATATCTGGGGCAGAGATAAGCAAGAATTCATTGTGCTTGAAAACAGCAGGAGGTCTAATTGGCCTTTCTCTGGGAGGACTATTATTATAGAATCCCAGCCAAATTCAACTGGAAGGAGGTCATCTAGTCCATACCCCCTGCCTTAAGGCAGGGCTGCTTTTCACCATTTCCAAAACAGGCATGTACCTCACATCTATACTGCTGACTACTATTCTGCAAAATTGATATGCAGGTATCCCTCCTTATAAAGCAACATTAACATAATTTCAGGAATTAATTTGACACATACTACATTGAATTTATACTTATGAAATTCTGCAACCTGGTCTCTCTTCCCATTCTACTTGTTAAACCCACAGCTGCTTCCAAAGCTTTGTAAATAAATGCTAAATAAGGAAACCCAGTCCCCAGAAGGAGATGAGGAAGGACAGAAACTGCAGCATTTGTCTGGAAAGCCATGCCATGCAATGGATAAAAGCTGCGCCTCCCTGCTCCATCTCTGCCCCTATTCTCAAGAACCTTCACTGCTTTTCTTTTACCCCAACTGAAAATAACAGAAGAAAAGAAAATTCTCCACTCACAGTGCCCCAGATAATTGAAAATGCTGGTAACATCACCTACGATTTATCATATTTTATATTTCCTTTGGGAAATTTCACCATCTTTGGCTCTATTTGTTTTTTCCATAGAAGTATACCACTAATTATATGAGAATGAGAAATAGCATCCAAAAATAATAATTGCTAGCATTTATATAGTGCTTTAAGGATGGTAAGTCACTGAATAAATGCTATCTTATCTGAAGGTTGCAACCTTCCTGTGAAATAGGTGCATTTATCCTGCCTACTTTATGGATGAGGAAGCTGGCCTAAGTAGAGGCTGTGACTTACCCACAGCCACATAGCTAGTAAGTGTATGAGGCTGGAATTAAATTCAGATCTACCAGACTCCAGACCCAGCATTCTATCCAACTGCATCACCTGGCTGCCTCAAAAACCATCTTGGCCTCATAGCCAGATTCTATTGAAGGCACCTGTCATGAATTCCTAGGCAAAGCACAATGGATTTGGCTTAGTATCCCGGCTTGGACACTAACTGTGTGATAATGAGTGAATCATTCAGCTCCTATAAGCCTCAGTTTCCCCATTTTTAGAATTCCCAGTCCCTACATCACAAGATTGTCATGAAGAGCCCCAAAAACTATAAAGCCCTTTTCTACAACAATCCTATGATGTAGAGAGTGGGAATGTTTTTGCACCATGAAGGAAAGAAAACTGTAGACAGCCTGTGAGCATCATCGGTATCTGAAAAATATAAAAAGAAGGCAAGGAAAGAACCAGAGCACGCTGGATGGATCCCTTGAGACGAACGAATAGGAGGACATAGGAAAGAGTCCAAACACTGGCAGGAGTAGATGAACTGCACTTGGCACTGCTGGACGAATTACCATCTCAATGAGACCATAGATCCATGACATCATCCCCAACGTCACATCTGTACGTGTTCTTGTTTCTGATGCTTTGTCTCATTCTTTACTTTGTGAGTCAGAAGTAAGATGTCCTCTCTGGGAGAGATGAAAGGTGTCATGTACTAACAAGGGGAGGCTAGGATAGATCGTGGACCCTCATCAAGTTTAAATACACTGTATAATCGGGGGTGCTTTGGTCCAGACCTGTAATTTTATTGATGTAAAGAAGACCCAGAAAAAAAAAAACTTCTTCTGAAAAATTAATATCAGCAACTATTTTGTGACTTAAATCCTTTTTTCTTACTTATTTTTTACTTTTTGGAGGAGAGTAATGCAGGGCAACTGGGGTTAAGTGACTTGCCCAACTTCACATGGCTAGTTTTGTGTTAAGTATCTGAGGCCAGATTTGAACTCAGGTCTTCCTGACACCAGGGCCAGTGCTCTACTCACTGCACCACCTAGCCACCCTGTGACTTATATTCTTAAGAGATTTGCCTGGAAGCACTGAATTAAAGTGATTTGTTCAAGGTCACAAAGCCAGCTTGTGAGAGAAGCAGAGGAGACTTGAACCTAAGGTAAGTCTCCTTAAGTACAGGGACAGGTAGGTAGCCATGTAGATAGAGCCCCAGGCCTGGAGTGAGAAAGACCTGAGTTCAAATTTTAACTCAGACACTTACTAGCTAGATGGCTTTGGTCAAGTCACTTAACCCTGTTTACCTCAGTTTCCTCTTTTGCAAAATAAATGAGCTGAAGAAGGAAATGACCAACTCCAAGTATCTTTGCCAAGAAAACCTCAAATGTGGTTACAAAGAGTTGGACGTAACTGGAATGACTTAAACAACTTCCTAAGTCCAAGGACAGCTTTTTATCCTTTACATCACACTAAATAACTGGACTATTACATACCCTGTCTTTTACAGTCAAATCCTATGGGCACATTAATCCAAATGTAAAATTAAAAGCTGGATATAGGGTATCTGGGTGGCATATGTGAAATTCTGCTTTCATGTAGGTCACTCAGTGTTACCGTCATGAATTCACCATCCCTCCACCTTCCATACTTGTCTCTGGCCCATATTTTCACACAGTTGGTACCACTGTGACATGATGCAAACAACTCATTAGATATTTCCCACAGAAAGAAGTCTGTGTGGCAATAACACAAATACCTTTCCTCTTGGTTCAACTTTTTACTTTGTTGCATCTTGTTTTCTCCAACGGACCATATTATTCAATTTTTTTTTGTCTTTTTGATGATGAGTGAAAAAATATATCAGTCAGTTCTCAGGTTTTATGGGACCCTGCCTAGCACTTCTCATCAGCAGCCAAACCCTTATCTGTTTGTGTTGAAAATTTTGTTTAACAAAGGTCTCTGTATAAGCACTCTAGATATTTCTGAGACAATTAGCTGGAAAACCTGAGCCCAACCAAGTTGACATACCTTGACTCTATTAGGGGAACCTCTTACTTCCAATGAGTGAATGAGCGTGTGTGAAATCTTCTGCCACAGGAAATCTTTCATTTTTCCTAGCAATTGTCCTAATGGCTCCTTCCTAAATGGCTAATCCTGCTTTGGATTATTTTTCTTCCATATACACCTGTCATGAATTTTTTTTAATTTTTAAAATGATTTAAAATGTTATTACTTTTGAAGAAAGAGAGTGAGGCTAAAGAGGAAAGGAAAGGAATCATATGACTGACCTTCAGAGAGCTCAATCAGGAGGTGATTGATGAAATAGCTATGAATTTAAGCATAAGATCAACTATAGTAATACTACTGTTGGCTTCCATATTCCCTATAAGCTGCCACTGAAATCGGCCTTGAGTTTTCCCTTTCAGATATTTTAAGATATTAGACATACTCAAATATTCAACTGTCTCCCTAATTCCAAAGGTGGGGGCATTCCCTGCAGCAATGCAGATCCATTAGGTCAGGAATTCTTCATCTCTGTCATGGCAAGAAAAACCAGTGAATCCTATGGACCCTTCCTCAGAATAATGCTTTTAAATATATATTTGTATGTGTGTATACATATATGTGTGTGTTTGCGTCTGTGCCTGTGTATATATGCATATATACATGCGTGTATATATGTGTATGTATATGTGTATACATATATACACATGCACGGGTATGTGCGTGTAATGTATATTGTATTGTGCATCATATATGTGTATAATTACACAGTAAGCCAGTTCTATTTAAATAATTATTAAAATATTTTTCCCATCCATGTTCATGGACTTCTTGAAAGCTACCCATGTCTATCACCTTTCAATGGAATCCAGGGATCCCAGGTTAAGAACATTTGCATTAGATGATGTAATAGATTTCATCCTGGATTTGAGTCAGAACACCTGGGTTCCAGGAGTGGGAAACCTGCAGCCTCGAGGTCACATGTGGCTCTCTAGGTCCTCACATGCAGCTGAGTCCAATTTCCTTTATTAAGGAAATTTGTTCTGGGAAGTTCAGATTCAATCAAAGGACCATACTTGAGGACGTAGAAGGCCACACATGTCCTCAAGGCTGCATCGCCCACCCACCCCCAACCCGGGACAATGCTATATGAATGAAGACAAGTCACTTCTGTCCGAGCCTCAGTTTCTGTAAAAATGAATTTTAGCAATGCTAACACAGATAACATAAGTTAGAGCCATTATAAATGTGAACTCTACCAATACGGTCTGGCAGCAAGAGTCTGTGGCTTGTAATCAAGAAACATAGGTACTAGTGGGAACTCCGCCAGTTACTAACAGGGTGATTCTATCCATTCATTAAAGCTCTCTGGGCCTTGATTTTTCTCATGAAGGAAAAAGTAATAATGATATTTACCTGATCTAGCACACCAGGTCAATTTAGGAATTAAATCCACACCTATGTTTGCACGTCCTCCACTTTTTTAAACCATTAAGGGCTCCTCATTGCTGAGAAATAAAGTTCGTGTTCCTTAGCTTAGCATTTAAGGAAGGGAGGCAGGGAAGGAAGGAGAGAAGTTAGGAAAGAAGAGAGGAAAGGAAGGAAAAAGAGGAGGGAGTAAAGGAAGGAAATGTGAAAGGAAAGTGGAAAAGAAAGAAGGGAGGAAATGAGGGAGGAACAAATGAAAAAAGGAAAGAAGAAAGGACAGAGGGAGAGAAAGTAGGAAAGAGAGAAAGAGGTAAAAAAGAAGAGAGGAAGAAAAATTAATTTCTACTCTTTCTGAGGAATTCTAGATGGTAATAGTAGAGAATGAAGAACAGAGGCAACAGAGTGAAGTTGGGGTGCAGAAGTAAACACATCATATTTCCTTTCTCCACCCCAACTCAAACATTTTAATATATAGGTAAAGTTAAAATAAATTGTAGAGTTGGAAGGAAGGTCATCTAGTTATAAAATCCAAGCAACATAGAAAACCTCTCTATAATATCCCAGCTGTGCTTGCATACTTCTAGTGATGAGGACCTTGTCACTTCACAGTGAAGCTTAATCCTTTCAACGTTGGAAAGCTCTACAACCAAGTAATCCTTAAAGGGGAAAAGACACAAAAGGCCAGTGTACATTCTAGCAAGGCTGGTGGTGGGAGGAGGGTCATAAAGGAAAAAGCAATTTGCCTTGATGACAGTAGATGAGCTGACTGTCCATATGTATAGGTATGAGCCTCGGGTCACCTAATGGAGACACATCCTTCTCTCCAGCCAGTAGGCTGCTTCCTTGGGTCACTGCCCAGTGCCAACAGCATGAGATCCACCAAAGTACCAGACCTGGAATAATTGCCCTTTTCACCCTACTTCACGGACAGCTCTTTTACCTCCCTGATCCTTCAACCTCAATCCCTGTATCAAAAAAATAAAAATAAATCATTACCTGCCTATATCTGCCCTCAAGCAGGATTTGTACTGATATAACAGCATATTCCATCCTTGCTATGGCAGTTCCAAACAGATAAGAAAAAAAGATACAGCCTTTGATCCAGTATACTGATATAGGGGAAGCTTAGAGTCAAAGTAGCATGGGGTCCACCCTATGCGGGGAAAGACTATGCACTGCCAGCCTTAGGCTGGCAAAGATGGTTTACCTTGATAACAAAAATTCTGTAAGGTAACAACATAGTTGTTGTTCCCTGTTGGTTCCCTGAACAGAAGCAAGATATGTATTTCTATCTTTTTTTTTTTCTTAACAAGGAAGTCACCAAGTATTTTCACTAAGAACCAGATGAACAACCAGAAGCCAGAGCAGAATGGTGCTCAGGGCAGCTTTTTACTTCAAAGAAGAAATGATCACATTATACCAAGAGAATCTGAAAAGGTTTTACCCAATGCCACAGAGTCTCAGAAAATGGCTGCACTTGACCTAACTTGAGATGCAGCCAATATTTGGCCTAAAACCACCCAAAGGCTCCTGGGAAAATGTCAGGGGTGATTTGGGTTTTTTTTATTCCAAAGTAAAGGTTATATTTATTTATTTATTTGCTTGTTGGAGGGCAATTGGGGTTAAGTGACACCCAAAGTCACACGGCCAGTAAGTATGTCAAGTATCTGAGGCCAGATTTGAACTCAGGTCCTTCTGACTCCAGGGCCAGTGCTCTATTCACTGAGCCACATAACCACCCCATAAAGGTTATTTTTACAGACCTAACCCTTACCTTGCTCAAGCCTTTCACGAGATTATAGAGTCTCTAATAGGCACATCAAAAACCAATTATTAACTATGGGGTAGCAGTTAGAGGAATAAGTCAAGTTCAAGAGGAAAGGTTCACAATGAGAATGATTTGAAACACAAATATCTTTCAGAATTTTAGAAATAAACCTTGGGGAGAAATAACAAAATGTGTTTTATGACGTAATGAATAATAACGTTTCACACTAATCACACAATAGAAAAAGAAAACAGGGGAGACTAGCACTAAGTGAAAACCAAAATTTCTTCCTGATCTCACCAATATTTACGATGGAATGGGACGTGTACTAACAAGCTAAAAGGAAAGTCTATTTTTAAAATCCTCAATAAAGAAATACTCTGAGATTTTCCCTTCCATTTTTGACAGAATTTTTAAACCTTAAATAACAAAGAGTAGTATTTACATAAGGCTTTAAAGTTTGCAAAGGTACTTTATATAATTTACCTCATTTGAGCTTCACAACAAATTTCTGCAATAGGCTCTACAGATGTTGGCTGGACTATTTTCAAGACAGGAAACTGAGTCTAGGGTATATTAAGTGAATTGGGAGTTGAAAGAACTACATTGAAAATCACAATCTGTCACATGTGATGTTGAGCAAGTCAGTTCCCTGTTTTAAAAAAGCAGGTTTTGTAGATCAGACTTCTCAACTTGGCGTATAATTCTTTTCACTAACTGGATCTGTTTGGGTTATTTATCTCCTTTCTCAAGTAGATCTTGACAAAGTATGGGATAAAAGTTCCTGGCAGCTTCATGCTTTCTTTCCTAGGTGGGTGTATGCTATAGAAATACTGGTTTGCAATGTTGGAACTTGGGCCAGGAGACTGAGAGGAAAACTGAAGACCAGTTAAAAGAGAAAGTTGAGGTTTGGTACCTGGAGGGAAGGGAATGATGAGGACTAAAGAACAGAGGAACAGAGAAAGAGTTGGTCTAAGTCAGTAGCTAGAGAAGAACAGCCTGGCAGAATGAGAACAAGTACAAAATGACAAGGGAAGGGAAGGAAGTACCCCCACATTCGCAAGTAGTCACTCTGTTAAAGAAAGATAGCGATTTAAATCTGGCTAATCCAGCACACCAGGGCAGCCTCACAAACATTCTTTCATCTTTATCTGTATTCATGTTGGTTACCCCGCCCCTGGAAAGTCTATATTTTTCTCCATTTTACTGATTCAAAACTTATGTATTCTTCAACATTGACCTCTTCCATGAAGAAATCCTAGAGTGACTACAGCCCATACTTAGCTCCCTTTTATTCTAAAAGAACTTTTGGTGCCTTGAAAAATTGACTCATCCTCTTTTTCCCAAACCTGATCCTCCTCCTGACTCCCCTTCCTTCTCTTTATGGCTCTCCTATTCATCCAAGATGACTAGAAAATTCTGAGTCATCTTTGAATACTCCTACTCCTTCTCTCCCATATCCAATTAGTCACCAAGGCTCATGAATCCTGAAATATTTCTCATGGCCATCCCTTCTTTGGTCCCAGAGACACCATACTGGTTCAGGTCCTTTGTACTTCTATTATATAACTCTCAAATCAAAAGTAATCTCATGACACACAAGGCTTGGGTTCACTATGGGGGATCTTCTCACCCTCTTGGCTTATAGCCTCCATCCTTGAAGCCTGAGAAAATATATCCCTGGGCCCCCATCAACATGCTGAAGCTGACTTTCCATTTTCAAGCACACAGTGCACAGAAGAAAATAGTATTAAAGGAGAAAAAATAACAGAATTCATTGAATGTGCAACCAGTATTGTCAAAGATGTGTATAAAGCCTAACAATAATTTATAACTCCAAATATGACTCCACTCAGAGAAGACCCTCTGCTCCCTTTCAGTCAAGAGTAGGAAATGAATGGAACAGGAGGGAAGAATATTGGTATCCCCTGACTCCCATTCCTCAGCATTCCCTCTTCTGTAACCATTCTAGTCATGTGACCAGTATCTCAGACAAGGTAAGGATAAATGTCAGCTTTCTGTGCTATCTACCTCATTCAAGATGAGAGGGAAAACACTCCAGGGATCTTCTGGCTCCTTGATTGGCACCGCCCACTTCTCTACAGGCCCTTCCTTTTCCCTCAC
Organism: Pseudocheirus occidentalis; assembly: GCA_028646575.1. NCBI lineage: Eukaryota > Metazoa > Chordata > Mammalia > Diprotodontia > Pseudocheiridae > Pseudocheirus > Pseudocheirus occidentalis. The sequence goes on along the minus strand of CM053601.1, from coordinate 121,949,712 downwards.
TTCTTCAGTCTCTCCCATTGAACATTGTGCAAGCCATAGTACAGATATTTTATCTTTCTTTTTAAAGGGGAAAGGAAAAGGAAAAGACAATCATTCAGCATTCAGTGTATTTGTACATGATCAAAACAGTCTCATAACCAGTTTCTACTCTCTGTTCCACTCAACTCATTGCAGTCAGATTAATCTTCCAAAAGCACAGCTCTGATCATGCTCAACCGCAGATCAGGAAATTATTAATTGCCTTCAATGATCCCAAGCTTCTCACTGCCACAAAAGCCAGTCTTTTTGTAGCATCAATACTCTCTTGCTGATGCTAAATGGCAGAGAATCATAGGCTTATAGATTTAGAACTAGGAAGGACCTTAGAGATCATGGAGTCTAGCTCTTTCATTTTATAGATGAGGAAAGTGGACTTTCACTCTGAGAACAACAAACAAATCTATACTACTGTTACTAGTGAAAAGGTAGTGACTGCAAGTCATTCCCCAATTGATAAATAGTCAAAGGATATGAACAGGCAGTTTTCAGCTGAAGAAATCAAAGCTATCTATAGTCATATGGAAAAAAAATGCTCTAAATCACTACTGATTAGAGAAATGCAAATTAAAACAACTCTGAGGTACCACCTCACACCTAAAGAGTCTAATATGACAGAAAAGAAAAATTACAAATGTTGGAGAGGATGTGGGAAAAGTAGGACACTAAAGCACTGTTGGTGGAGTTGTGAACTGATCCAACCACTCTGGATTTTGGAATTTGGAAGTATGCTCAAAGAGATATAAAACTGTACATATCCTTTCAGCTGGCAACACCACTACTAGGTTTATATCCCAAAGAGATTTAAAAAGAGATAGGGAAGATCTATTTGTATTAAAATACTTATAGAATCTCTTTTTGTATGGCAAAGAATTGGAAATTTAGAAGAGGTCCAGCAACTGCGGAATGGCTGAACAAGTCAATGTATATGATAGCAAATGGGATGCTATTGTGCTATCAGAAATGATGATCAGGATGATTTCAGGAAAAAACTGGAAAGACTTAACATGAACTAATGTAGAATAAAGTGAGCAGAAGCAAGAGAACACTGCATATGGTGACAGAAATGTTGTACAGTGATCAACTGTAAATGACTTAGCTATTCTCAGCAATACAATAATCCAAGATAACTCCAAAGGACTCAACGAGAAATGCTATACACCTCCAGAGAAAGAACTGATGAAGTCTGGGTGCAGCTTAAAGTATACTATTTTTCTATTTTTTATTGGGCTTGTTTCTGTTGTTGTTGTTGTTGAAGTTTGGGGGGGGGGGGGGGTTTGGCAGGGAGGGTCTATATTTTCTTCCACAAAATGACTAATATGAAAATTCTTTGCTTGATTGTATACATATAACCTATATAAAATTGCTTACTGCCTCAGGGAAAAGGAAGGGGAGGGAGGGAGAGAATTTGTGACTCAAATTAAAAAAAAACAAATGCTAAAAATCATTTTTGCATGTAATTTGGAAAATACATTTTTAAAAGAAGTAATAATCTACTCTCTTTTGGTCATCTATACTCCTTATGAATGGATACTAGAATTCTGTTCCTGAGTCCTCACTCCACTCTATGATTTCCCCCCCCCCTTTTAGAATGTAAGCTCCTTGAGGACAAATACTATCATTCTTTTATGTAACCCTAGAACCAAGCACTGTGCAAATGACACAGCAAGTGCTTCAAAAGCACCTGTTGCTTGACTGACTTAAGACATAGAAAGATTAAATGCTTTACCCAAAGTCACAGGAGTTGCAAAGAGGGCAGAGCTAAGATCCAAATCAAACCTCCTGTTCTTTCCTCTACCCAATTATCCATCTCAGCAGAGAATATCATTTGTACAATGGGAAAGAAGAAAAGAAGGAAATTAGTATTTATTAATTACTTCCTAAGTGTCAGGGACTGTACGAGGCACTCTGCAAATATCTCATTTAATATTCACAATAACCTCGGGAGGTAGGTGCTGTTATTATCCCCATTTTACAGTTGAGGAAACTGGGACAGGTAACAGTTAAGTGATTTGCACAGGATTACACAGCTAGTAAGTGTCTGAGGTTGGATTTGAACTTAGGTCTTCCTGCCTCTTGGCCTAGAGTTCTATCTACTGAACCATTTATCTGGCTCTATGAGAAGTAATGAGAAACAGGGAAAACCCCACAGAGTAGGCGAAAAGTTTATTACCAATGATGACTTGCAAGCCTATGAAGATAAATCTTTAAGGACATATATAGCATGACTCCTCATGTGACAAGACTATGTGAGAGATAACAGATTATAACACAAGTACTATCTTGATATGCATGAAATATTAAAAGAACTGGAATTCAGTGAGTACAGTAAGCTGGGTAGATATTCCATGGAGGATTTATGGGAGGATACAGAAAATAATTATGCAGAATGAGAAGGTGCATTTGAGTTAAGAACCCCACCAATGAACAAGTCAACAAGCATCTGTTAAATGCTTACTGTATGCCAGGCACTGACATATTAAGTACACACACTGCTGGGTTCCCAGCTCCATAAAAGTTTGTGCATGTCAATTCTTGAGTCATCTTTGAGAGATGTTGTCCTTCATTTTTATATCACCTGCATCCTATAGTACAGTGTTGCATGTAACTGGTGCTCAGTGAATATGTTAAATGATTCAATGAATGTACACACATTTTCTCTTCTTAACTTATTTGTGAATTCCTCAAGAATTGTGAACACCTCAAGAACAGTAACTATTTTTTTATATCCTCTGTTAACACCTAGAGAAGCACTTGGCACACAGTAGGCACTTCATAAATTCCTGTTGCCTAACTGATTAAATGAATGAATGGCTACTGTTTCATGATCCCTTAATGCCTACTAATACACAAGTAATCAATAGGTTTATCCCCATAAAATGCATCCCACAGCTTTTCCCCGGGAGGCTGAATTTATGTGCTTCCTTCAAAAGTTTCTCTCTGTGAATAAATATAACCTATTTCTAATGTTAGAAATTCTCCTCCTAAAATAAATAGGAAGCAATTCAAAAGCAGAGTTGAGGTTGCAAATTTGGGAATATGTAGGAATAAACATAAACCAGTTCTGTTATTGCAGAGGAACAAGCGGAAGGAGACTTTTAACCCCCCATGCCTGAGTTTCGCTGTTAAGAAATAAATCAAAATCCTTTGAAAATTTCTATAGTTCTTTTCTGGTAAGGATTCCAAATCACTATAAAACATTATCTAGCTGAAATCTTGTCAGCCTGTTAAAAATAGAGAAATCAGGCAGCAAGAGAGTCTTGGAATATTTTGTTCCTACTGCAGAAGACAGGAAAGAGTGGAGAGTCAGAAGACCTGAATTTGGGTACCAATTCAGCTATTTATTACTCATGTGAACTTGATTAGGGGGCCTGGCCTCTCTGAGTTTTAGTTCCTTCATCTATAAAAAAAAATCTAATAAGAGGATCATAAAAACAAAAGATTTAAAGTTCAAACTGACCTCAAAGATCACGTAATGCCAATTTTTATTTGTCAGATGAGGAAACTGAGGACCAGAAAGGTTAAATGATTTTACCCAAGGTCACACAGGTAGAATTTGAATTTAAGATCCTCTGACAAAACAGTGTTCTTTTCATTGGACCATGCTCTTGGGGTGAATATGAAAAAAATACGTAAACTACATTTTCAGACATTCCATTCTGTATGTGATTTTTACCTACTATACCGCAAGCAACTCGAGCAGAAAGAAGGGCAGTTTCCTTATTCATCTTTGTATCACTTACACACACTCTTTCTACATAGTAGGTCCTAGAGAAATGTGTATTGAATTTTAATTCACATTTTGAATTCTGTGCTTTTCATGAGGTCCCACAAAGATTCAATGATCTTGCTGGAAAGGGAGTCAGATAGTATGATCAACTTCTGGACCCACTCACAACTGCAGGCTACTGTAATTCTAACTTTGAGGGTGGCAGTTTGGACCAGGAAACAGACAAATTCACATAACCAGAGGCTGAGCTCTCCAGAGTGCTGACAAGCCCCAGGGAAGCCTTTTGAGAAGGCAGTTTCATGGGCCAGTGACCTGGTCAATCAGTGACATCAATCTCTGCTTTAGACCCAGCTGCCTTGCTAATTAATGCAAAGCTGTTTAGTCAGTGCCTTGAGATTTGAAGATAAAAGTCACTAAGGAAACCTAAAGAAAGAGTCCATAAGCATATAATCAAACCTCTTTCCATTCCTTAAAAAAAATTTTTAATTTACAAAATAAAGGGAAGGGGAGGAAGAATATAGTAAGAAAACTCAGTTAATCATCTCCAGCCCTGCATCACAAGGTTTAGATGTTTATCTGACAATACGCTCTCCTGACGTTGGCCAGTTGCTAAACAGTTGTTTTCCCTGCCAAATATACCCTCTTCTTTTCAGTGCTTATAAATAGATTATATATAAATAGGATGAGTTGATGCTGCTCATCTGATGAGAAAGATTAAAATAGATGAACACAAAATTAAGGTAAAACAGAATGTTATTAGAGTATGTGGGGAAAGCATCAGAGACAGTCTTGGGGCCACATCCCCTGGGAAGCATTTATTCAGCAAACACGGCCAAATAATAGGGCAGCAACAGCTGTATGCAGGTACAACTCACCTATCCCACATTCTTAAAGATATAATTAAGGAAGTGCTTCCCAAACCTCATATTAATATTAATGTCTTTACGTAGTTCTTTAAGCCTATCTCTCTACCTCGAGACATATTCATCATGAGCTTACCATATAACTTACCACATATACTTGTTTTGACATCAGCTCATTACAGAAGGAACGGAGGAAAGGAGACAGAGAGACTGAGACAAAAAGATACATAGACATTATCTAGCCAATATTATATTATGCATTATACCTACATAATGGGTATGTACACACACACACACACACACACACACATCCCCATCTGATAATGTTTGCAATGGAAGGCATCTGAACCTTAGATTTCACTGCTGCTGGAAACTTTCAGTGTAGAAACTTCCCACCTGCAACCCAGAGCTGTCCATGATCAGTCCTACAGGTAGAGAACCAGTGTTCCAGAAAGCAACAGTAACAATAATAGAATAACAGACTAATGTTTCTGTAGTCCTGGCTATGTGCCAGGCCCTGTGCCAAGCACTTTACAAATATCACATCATTTGATCTTCACAGAAACTCTGCATGGTAAATGCTAGCATCGTCTCCATTTTACAGATAAGAAAACTGAGGCATTCTGGTATCTTTGCCAGGAAAATACCAAATGATTTCAAAAGAGTCAGACACGACTGAAACGACTGAACAACGTCAATTTTAGAAATCACAAAAACCCTGGCAGGGTTAAATCCTAGCTTTTGCATTTGTTGGAATGGAAGACCTGTGATCTCACTTGTATAGGGAGTCCTCTACCCCTCCAGGGAATCCCTTCATTGCCCAGTCCCTCTCAGTGAAGAGAAGCCCTTTACCAGTGCAGTTGAGTAACTTGGAAACAACAATGGTTTCTAGAGACTAAGCAACTTTCTGAGTTCAGAGAGCCAGTATGTAGGCCATAAGATCATAAGTTTTGGGCAGAAAGGGGCATTAGCAGGCATTTAGTTCAACCCTCTCATTTTACAACTGATGTACAGAGAGAATAATTTTCTGAGCAAATAGTGGAAAGAACATTGGAGGAAGGTTAAACTGCTTATAATTGCTCATCCTTTTATTTTTTAGGTGTTACTAAGCATTCCTCCTTCCCTGCAAATGAGAAGCCAACTGATAGCATGTATGATATCATGACATACTATAGATTACCTAATTGACAAAGTATCTCAAATGACCAGGATCTTTTCCTGCCCACAAAATGGTCACCCGACGAACTCATCCTGTGGCACCATAGACCTTTGGCATTTCTGTTTCTTAGGAGTGAGAGTCATTGATCACTAGATGAGGTCAAGATGCCTGCTTTTCAGGGGTCATGTAAACCCTGGGGTTTGTATACCAAAGGCAGTTAGGCAACAAGTGCTCCCTATGTGCCAGGCATTATGCTAAGCTCCATGGTACAAAGAAAGCTAAATGACAGTTCCAGCCCTCAAGGATCTCTGTTAAATGGAAGAGACAACAAGCAAACAAAATGTGTACAAACAACCCATATACAGGATGGATGAGAAAAAAAATCAGCAGTGGGAAAGCACTAGAAATAACTGGGATTGGGAAAGGCTTCCTAAAGAAAGGGTAGGATTTAAACCAGTACTGGAAGGAATTCAAGGAAGCCAGGAGGTAGAAATTAGGAGAGAGAGCATTCCAGGCACAGAATGTCTGCCACAGCCCTATACATTATTGGGATGAACTAGCAAAATACCTCCTTCAATGGCCATGCCTTGTCCCTTCCCCCCTCCCAATTTGAAAAGGAGTTATTAATCTATTGGTCCTTTACCTATCCAGGCAAGATGCCATGCCTCTCATAATGACAGATCTAGGACCTAATTGTACTCTCTTTATTTGGGAAAGTTTGCATGTAAACCTATTCTCATCCAGAAAGCACTTTCATGAAGAGCTGTATTTTGTCACTTTATAGCCAGACATGGAACTCCAGGGCTTTGCATCAACATCCCTATCACACAATCTACCTCCACAATCCAGAACTTCTCTATAAATCACAAAACTCCTTGGTACTACTCACCTAGAATTTGAAAATTGGGAGAGACAGACCTTGAAAATCATCTGGTCAATACAATTTAGAGCTTAAAAGTAAACTACTGATGGTATCAGGGGTGGGGAACCTGCATCCTCGAGACCACATGTGGCCCTCTAGGTCCTCAAGTATGGCCCTTTCCCTGAATTCAAACTTCACAGAACAAATTTCTTTAATAAAAGGATTTGTTCTATAAAAATTGGACTCAGTCAAAAGGCCACCCACAAAGACATAGAGGAACACACGATCCGTTGCCCTTATTTTAAGGGTGAGAAAATTGAGTTTGTAAAAGGTAAAATTACTTGCTTTAGTTTTGTAGTTAGTTAGTTGTGAGGCTGGAACAAGGCCTCCTATCCCAATCCTAATCTTTCTAGTCTACCCTTCCCCTACTATGTATGCCACCTCTCCAGTCAAAAGGTCATCATCTCTGGCCTTGTTATCCTAAAGATTTCAAAATCTTCCCTGCACAGAGAATAAAGGAGAAAGTCTAGTGTTGTGCCCTTTCCTAATCTTGAAAGACAGTTTCTTTATTAAAGCCCTGGATCAGAGGACCTGGGTTAAGGTCCAGGCTCTACAAAGAACAAGGTACCTTAAGTGCAATCTTCTAGACTAATAATTGCTTCTCAAAGTTTTTGGTCTCAGGATCTCTTCCACTCTTAAAAACAACTAAGGAACGTAAAGGGATTTGATTTTGTTTTCTTTTTATGTAGTTTGTATTTATCTATTTTACCACATTAGCAATATTATGAATGTTATGAAAATTGTTTTACCTTACAGCAGTGGTTCTCAACCTTACTAATGCTGTGACCCTTTAATACTCCTATGTGGATGTATCTGCATGCAGGTGGACACACCTGGAGCCAATTAGAGGAGCAGTGTCTCAGTTCCTAAGACCACCGGAAATATGTATTTTCTGATGGTTTTAGGCAACCCCTGTGATCCCTGTGAAAGTGTCATTTGACCCCCAAAGGGGTTGTGACCCACAGGTTGAGAACCGCTGCTTACAGACTCCCTGAAAGGGCCTCAGTGATCACCAGGGCTCCCTGGACCATACTTTGGGAATGGCTCTTCTGAACCAGTATCCCCATTTTATAGATGAATAGTGGAGGCCTAGAAAGGTTTGCTTACTAGAAGCAAGGTTACAAATGGAGCAATCAGAATAGTGAGTATTCAAACCCAGGTCTTCTGACTCAAAATCCAGTGCTCTTTCCACTACACTATGCTGTGTTTCTTAAAACCTAAATCAAAAAAAGAGAGAACATCCACTTGCTCCTTTTTAGCATGCATTCTTTCCTCACCTTTTTCTTTCTCTTATATGACTTTTACTTCCTACCTGTGCAATCTTCAGCAAGTCACTTCCTCTACTTAGGGCGTGAGTTTCCCTACCTGCAAGGCGAAAGGGCCAATGAGACAATCTCTTAGGTCCTTGTTCAGTTTTTTCAGTCCTGTCTGATTCTCCATGACCCCACTTGGGGTTTTCTTGGCAAAGTGGCAAAGATACTTGATACTTTCTTGGCAAAGATACTGGAGCAGCTTGACATTTCCTTCTCCAGCTCATTTTACACATGAGAACTGAGGCAAACAGGGTTAAGTGACTTGCTCAAGGCCACACAGTTAGTAAGAATCTGAGGCTGGATTTGAACTCAGGAAGATTACTCTTACTGAGTTCAGGCCCGGCACTACACAACCTAGGTGTCTCCTAGGTCCTTAGTAGACCTAGATCCTTCAATCCTGTGAAGAGTTGTAATTATCAATGACACACACTGGTGCTAGGGCATTGGTCTTAAGGAAATGCTGACTTTACCCTTACAGTCACCTCACAAGGCTAATCACTTTGTACCTAAGTTAATGAGATAAAGCATGGTTATTTGCTTGAATTAACTGAGTAATTAGAGACCTGTCCTCCATTTCACCATGCCTGTACAACTGGCCTACAACCATCCCTCAGAATCATGGAAATGTTAGTGTCTGTGGCGTAAATTTGGTTTTTTTCTTAATTATTCAAATCTCACCTAGAAAACTATCAACAATAATATCTTTGAACACACTGGGTACAATACTTTCATATTTTTAATTAAAGAAATGTTTAATTCTTTTTTCAATCCCTCAAATAGGCACAGTTAAAAAACGTAGAAGGTCCAGATCTAAATTTTGTGTTGATTTTCATTCATCATTAACCATGATGAGTACAACATCATAACAACCCACAAGAAGCTTGCAGTTCTCTTGGGAAGACAAGATCCAAGATGGGCACAGGGGAAATGGCTAATAATACAATTGGTAATTTAGGGGACAGAAAGTGGTATATTCAGTCAGTGCCAAAGGAGATTCAAGGCAATGCCAAAGCTAGAATATGAGTCCTAATTATCAATTATTTCTGCCATCATATTTGAAATTAGCACACCAGAAAAACTTTCCACAAGAATAAGACTTCATCTCCTATGCATTATCAGTATCTCTGGATTATTTCTCACTCTTTACAACTCTGGCATCTTTTAGGTCACCCAGGAAGAAAAACAAAGTCCTGGAGATATCAGGTGCATATGTTCCAGACCTTATGGGTCAATGAACGTGTGACACTCGCAAATGTTCATTTTGTCTAGAAAATATGGAATGATGGATGCAAGCAGTGACTCACACTACTCACAAATGATCAAGGAAAGATCAGTTAGGCTGATGACTGTGCAACTGCCTCACTTAAGTCCAAGTCCAGGTCAGGACATCAACACATGATGTCCTTTGTCCTCTTCAAAAATGAAGGAGGAACAACAACCTGACTTCTTGGTATCCACAGAGAGAGCAACACCCAACTTCATAAATGACGTTCAGGACATAAAATGGGATGAATTCTATGTGTTTGAGGAAAATATAGAAGACAATGAACCTTCATTTTCCTGTTAAAACATCATCCCTTAAGAAGAAAAAAAAAATCTAGTTCAATCTCTTAGCTCCCTTAAACCCAATGGCTGGAATAATCTGTAACCTAGAGAAATTAAAGCCAAAACAGACTGAGCTATCATTTATTCCTGACCATTCTCTATTTCACCCCCCAGATCCAATTCCACAATGATGACAAAACCTACAGGCAATGGTAACCAAGAGGCATTGTTTCTGTGCCTCTGTTTGATTTGGTTTGTTCCTGTCATGACATATTTAGTCTTTTCAGTCTATAAAGACTTTGAGAGCAGGAACAAAAAACTCTGTCCAATAAGATAGGCATATAGATGATGTGGGTGCCATGCCAGACCCTCTTAAGGTTTTTAATAAATGAATGATAACAATTACAAAAACACAGGGGGAAAAAAACCATAGAAACAACAGCTAACAAGCCACTCTTTACTTTCTGGATCTAGAACTAACAAAGAACTTGGTATACAAGTATATTTGAGATTTTATAACCAAGAAAGGGATAAAATATTCTATACAGAAGCAGACATGTAAACTCTGCCAAAAGTCACAGCCAAATACACAGATTGGACAAAAAGAACAGCTGTGGTGAAAATTATATGGCCTTTATGATACAACCACTAGAAGAGCTTGGTTTAAAATTTGATCAGTGACTTCCTCACATGACAGAACCGAGCACTATGGCAAGCAGACAGACTCCACTAGATGAATAGAATTTCTTGATAGTAAAAAAATTTCACAAAATCGTTATTTCTATTGTAATAAAAAATATCAACATCTTAATCTTAAAAGGCTTAAAAATCAACAATAATTCTTAGGTGGGGACAGGGAACTTGACCTGTAATTTCACTGATAGAGAGAACTCCCAGATGAGGAAAGTTGGTCTCCCAAAGTTGGTCAACAACTTTACTGCAATTTAATCATGGAGAGTTGAGTAATGCCATGTAGAAGGTTTAGCGGCTTGCTCAGCATTCCACAGATAGCATTAATTGGAGGCAGAGATGAAAACCAGGAATTCTGAGCTCCACGGTTTGTTTGCCAGGGCTTCCTCCTTATTCTGAAATAGTCATGCTACAGAGGCAAGTGGGTGGGTACAGTGGATACCAGCTCCAGCCCTGGAGTCAGGAGAACCTGAGTTCAAATTCATAGATAGTTACTACTTATGTGATTCTGGGCAAGTCACGTAATCCTGTTTGCCTCAGTTTCCTCATCTGTAAAAGTGAACTGGAGAAAAAAATGGCAAGCTACACCACTATCTTTGCCAAGAAAACCCCAAATGGGGCCATAGAGAGTCAGACATGACTGAAATGATTCAACAACAAAAGTTACGCTACAAAGGAAATTAATTGTATGATGATTAAAAAATAAGTTAAAGACAGAGGTTTTTTGAAGGCCACTGAAATGCTCTGAAACAGATATTTACTAGAGTACCTGGGAGTCTTTGACATACTAGGGAGACTATAGAAAATAATACCCTTGGCCAACCATAAGAGGATTCGACTTACTCTACCAAAGGAAATTAAATGAACTACCAAAAGTTCCTAGATTCATTCCTAAAACTCATAAGTTGAAATCCTGAAAATTAAGGGTTTTTTAAGTTTATAACAATAAAAACACTTTATACATTATCTCCTTTGATCCTTACATTAACCCTAGGAGACAGGCACTACTATTATTCCCTGAGCCACTGAGAGGTTGAGAAACTTTCCTGGGAACCACATAACTAGTAAATGACTTCAAGTCCAGTACTGTTAGCATCTAGCCACCCAGGACACGATGGCCTGTGAAATGCCCCCAGACTAAAGGAGAACTTCTGGCCTTTAGTACAAAATAAGGAACATATCATTAAGCCCCTGTCAAAAATGACCCAAGCTTCATGATAATGCACTACTCCTTAATTAATGGATCCTCATGGTACTGACTGCTCTTTCATTAAAGGTCCACGTTATGCCTTTAAGAGAATGAAGTTACAACAAGGTTCCATCACACAAAATACCCTTTTAAGTTAAAAAAAAATCATTGAGTAATAACTGCATACATAGAATTTTTTAAAAGTACATATTATTATTCACACAATTTGAATTAGAAAGAAAGTCACAGATAACCTGATTTTGATAAGCGTTCTATCTACATCATACCCAATAGTCACCTTCCTGGCTTGTCCTTGAAGACCTCCAATGAAGACCAACCCATCCTACTTTGGGATAGCTTTAATTCATATTAAGTTTTTCCTTACATAAATTCCAAGCTTGTTTCTTTGTAACTTCACACTATTACTCCTACTTCTATTTTCTGTAGTCAAGGACAAGTATAGTCATTTTCCACATAACAGATTCTCAAACACATGAAGGACATTATCAAGTGCTCCCTAATCTTTTTCTTCTTCAGTCTAAACAATTCCAACTCCTTCAAGTGATCTGTAAATGGCATATGCATGTAGGCATGTCTGTGCATGGCATTCTACATATTATGGTTTATTTTAAAGGTTTATTGATGTCTTTTGTTTTTACATTTCATTCTCAGATATATTCTCCTCTCCTCAAATGAATCTTTCAATGTAATCATAAAAAAGAGGTTAAGTTAAGCCATCTGACACACTGACTACATCTAACAGCAAATGCAACATTCAACACCTATTATTCAGGCAACTAGATGGCTTGGTAGATAGAGTGCTGGTCTTAGAGTCAGGAAACTCAAGTTCAAATCTGTCTTCAGACACTTGTTGGTTGTGTAACCCTGAGGAAGTCACAACCTCTGTCTGCCCCAGTTTCCTCAAATGAAAAATGAGGATCATAATAGCTCCAAAAACTGTTGTAAGGATCAAAAGAGATATTTGAAAGTGCTTTAGCACCGGGTCTGGCACGTAGTAAGTCAGTGGTTCTCAATCTTTCTAATGTCGCAACCCTTTAATATAGTTCCTCATGTTGTGCTGACTCCCAACCATAAAATTATTTTCGTTGCTACTTCATAACTGTAATTTTGCTACAGTTATGAATTGTAATGTAAATATCTGATATGCAAGATGTATTTAAATAGAACGTAACCCGCAGATTGAGAAGCACTGTTAAGTAAGTGATAAGTAAATGCTAGTTATTATTAGTACTGCTGTCTTCTATTCTCCAAAGAAAGGAGGAAGATGCATTCCCTTATCTTTGGTGGGGGGGGGGGGGGTGCGAGGGCTTAGGGGAGCTGAGATTAGTTATTATAATTTTATCATGTTGAACTTTGTTTTGCTCTTTTCATTTACATTTCCATAATCATTGTAATTTTCCTCATTCTGCTCACTCTACATCAGTTTATAAGTCTTTCTATATTTTTGACTTCCTCATAACTATTTCTTAATATAACACAATAATATTCCATTATATCCATACGTAAAAATTTATTTAGCCAAGTGGACATAATATAATTCCATGGGATTTTTTTTGCTTTTTTCATTTTAAGGTAAATATTTCATTATTTATGATTTAAACTTTTACTATATTGTTCTAATGTCCATGTGGTTCATGTGGTTGGGAACTTCAAGCAATTGATAATAATTATTATAATTACATGATAATAATGATGGTGATAGAGACTAATTTAGCACATTTTATTTCTGAAAGTTTTAGCGAACTACAAACAAGATGGCTGAAAATTGACAGGGAAACTAAGTTCATAGTCTACTGAGCAAAAAAAGAGTGAATTGGGGCCAGGACTGGAAATAACCCCATCTCTTGCTAGAAACTTCCAAGAAGGGCTCTTAGGGTCAGTAATGATGAACACAAAATCCACACAGAATCCAATGAACACATTGGGGAAACTCTTTTTTTTTACAAGAAATTCATTTTTCTAACTAGTGTTTGAACCACTCACTGACTCACGCAGATTTCCCAAAATCTGTGTTTCTGGCATGCTGTTCATTGAGCTGAACATTCACTTTGTAAAAATGACATCCTGGCACTGGGTAGCAGCACCTCCTGTTTTATGCGTGTGGGTTTTTTTTTTCTCTTTTCAAGTTGCTGCACTCAGTCCTGGCACTCTCTGGTCTCATATGTCCCGTTCACCACTCTAGATTCAAGCCAACTCATAAAAATCCATCTTCCTTCTTGCTTCATTTTTTCAGCATGAACAAGGAAAGAGTCTGATGCTAGAATAATAATTAATGGTTATGATATCTGGTGTCATATAAAAAATTTGATTTCAAGAGTGCATAACTGTTTACAGTAAGAAAAAATGTGTTCTGAGTAATGTCCTTTCGACGATATTGTATTTCAAGAGGAGGCCTGCCACTGCACACAAAGACTGATGGGCAAGTTTTAAATTAGTAGGAGCTGAGATGTCTGCTCTCCCCTAGCAGGTTATTATTATGAATGGCCAATATCAGCCAGACCTCATCTTTGACCCTGCCCAGTTGGTGATCTTGCCTACCTGTCTCAAACTGGAGCCCTATGACAGTATGTTTGATCAATGGAGACAGCCACAAGGCAAAGGAGCTGACTGGACCTGAATCAAAATGCTTTCCCTACATAGAAGACCTCTTATCTGACCACCTCAAAGTGCTTTATACAGCATTCAGTCTCATGATTTTCCATTTTACAGCGAGTGAATTAGGTGGATTTCCCATGCTCACTGGCTGTCAGCCTCTCAAGCAGAATCCTTAAGTGACCAGTCAGTCAACAGCGGTCAATAAGTGTTGATTACTATATGTTTCCTCTGGGCCAGGGCTTGTGCTATGCAATGAGGATAAAGCAAAAACATTTGTTGTCGTCATGGAACTCATATTCTAATTGAGGAGACAAAAGACAAATGCCTACATAAATGATAGATACAGGGTAAACTGGAGGCAATCTCAGAGGGAAGGCACTAGGAGAAGTGGGAATGACCTCTTATACAAGGTAAGATTTGAGCTGGAACTTGAAGGAAGTTAGGACGTGAGACAAGGAAGAAGAGCATTCCAGGCACAAAGGACAATCAGTGAAAATGGACAGTTGTGATATGAACTATCATGTGCAAGGAACAGTAAAAAGATCAGTGTAGCTGAATCATAGAAAACATGGAAGAAAACAGAAAGAGTAAGAGAAAGCTTAGTTGTGAAGGGCTTTCCATAAAAGTCAAACAGGGTTTTCTTTTTGATCCTGAAGGTAACAGAGTGATTTTAGAGTTTATTAAGTAAGGAAGTGACACAGCCAGACCTGCACCATGAAATTTTCATTTCTAGTATCTAATATATGTCTAGTATCTAGCATATATATCCAGTTCATTAAGATTTTTCAAATTGGGGCTGGGGGCCAGGGGGGAAAGATGACCCTGGAAACCTAGAATGAAGCACACAGTTTTAGAGCTTAACAGTAAGTGGACAATTTATCCAACACAAATGAACTCTTCTTCTTCAGACACAAATAACTAGGCCAATGGGGTAAGCTAAGGTTTCTGGAGATGCCCTATGGCTGGCCTCCAGGAAAGTCTTAAGTGTGTAGGAACCAAGTCATGGTGAAAAGAGCCCCAAAAATGTAAAGGTCATGGGGGACATGCCAAGAAGAAAATCAAGTCATTTAAAACACAATTCTTCTTGTTTTAAAAAGGGCAATTTGGAATAGACTATTTTTTGTGGTTTAGTAAAAGAAGAGTCTATATGGTCCCACGAAGAGAATCAGATTAAGGAAAGAGACAAGAGCTTGGAGGAAAGGGTGAAATGAAAACAAACAGACCCTTTATGAACCACCGAGACAGACCAAACTTCATCCTTTCCCCACAAATCTCATTTCCTGAAAACAAAGAACTAAGGAAATGTCAAATCGAAAAGCAGCAGTTTAAGTCTGCCTGAAGAATATTCATTTCACCTCTAAGGAATAAGTTATTTTTCAACATAAGGGTAGGGGAGTGGAGGAAGCTGAGAGGGGAGAGGTTATTTAGAGAAATTAGTTATGGGAGAAAAATGCCACTCTAAATGGAAAGATTATCAACACAGAAAGAGATGTGTTAGCACCTAATAAGAAAGACAGCGAGGCAAGGAGAACATCTGAATATAGCCATTAACAAAACAGAAGAGAGGCTGTTTACTGTATTAATGCTACCTTTACTGCTCTGTAAAAACAAAAAAAAGGATTGTATTTGGGCCATCACACTCCCATCTTTTCAATTACAGAGATAGAGCAATCTCAGATTCCAAAGCTAACTACAAATCAAAATTGTGTTATGTTATCTGCTGAGACACAAATGGAAAATAAATACTGTTAACTGTCACTTTCCATTAGGTAACAGAAATTCAATTACATTTCAAACAAGCCTCCATGTCAACAGAATAAATCTGTTTCATAAATGAGCAGGTAACCATTTTTGATTCCAACTTCCCAAAGGGAAAAAAATCAATTTTAATCACAATTCTTCAATTTTTTTTCCATATGAATGTTTTGGAGCAGAGTACATTATCTGGCCTAATAAACACTTGTACAAAAGAAAAAGAAGAAAAAAATCTGAAATTGGTTGTTGTTACTTTCTAGCGCCTTTTAAACTAAAGGCTCTTCATGTCTGACTTGCCTGAACTCTGTCCTCTCTGATGTTTTTACTTTAAAAGCAAGTATTAGAAAAGAGTGGGGGGTGGAAATGCCCAAGAACAAGCCAGTCCCTACCTCTTCCACAATCAATAAAGTGGGATTAGTCCTAATCAAAAGAGCAATGGGAGAATACAAATAGATTTCTAGGAGAGACCTAAGGAAGGGGGAAACACCTCTTCAAGAAAAAGGTTAAACAAAACCAGGAGTGTTCTAAGGGACTCAGTTATCCAGAGAACAGGTAGATGGATCTATGATGACTGAGAGAAACAAAAGTGAGTTGCTCATGTAGCAAACGAGGATCTTGATCTAATAAATTCTTTTTTTTTTTTTTTTTTGCTTTTTTGGAGGGGGAGAGTAGGGCAATCAGGGTCAAGCGACTCACCCAAGGTCACACAGCTAGTAAGTGTTAAGTGACTGAGGCTGGATTTGAACTCAAGTCCTCCTGACTCCAGGGCTCTATTCACTGCGCCACCTAGCTGCCCCCTGATCTAATAAATTCTTACTAATAATTCATAAAATCTTTCTAATAAAATCCCACCTTGTTGGATGTGGGAAAATACAGGAAGGGGGAATAATAGCTAGAAGATGGAAAGAATGTTTGTTCTAGCTGATGCAGAAATTCTCCATAACAGAGCTCTCAAAATGTAATATGTTTAAGTACTAATACAAATTAAACTTCTTATGCTAAGCAATCTAGAAGGAAGAAGCAATTGAGGGGGAAAGTATAAGAGAAGCGTTTATTTCCTCTCCATTCAGCTTCACTTTCTGAATACTGGGAAGAATAATTAACACAGTATAGGGCAGTCAAGACTCAGAATGGTCTCAATGGCCTCTAATGATGGGATTAATATCCAGTCCTACATAAGTAAGTATAGGACGGGGAGGGCAAAGCTCGGTAGCAGTTTATATGAAAAAGATCTGGGTGTCCAGTTGGACTATAAACTCCATATAAGCTAATAGTTTGACAAAGCAGCCCAAACATGCTCATTTGATTTTATCATTATTGATTTTAAAAACAGAATCTGTAATTTCATTACAACAAAGTACCTTTCTCTACCAATGCAAATCAGAAACTGCCCTCCAACTCGACTTTAAAGATTTGCCTGAGTTTGGCAGTTCGGTATGGTGAAAAGAGTTAGTATAGCAATGAGTAAGCCAGAATGATAAAACTGAAGGCTTTGAAGAGACTTACCTGGCCATACTATCTAACCTGTACTCTCTGATAGCCATGTAGTCTCTGCCTGAAGACCTCTAAGGAGGGGAAACCCTCTGTTTCTCGAGGTAGCCCATTCCACCTTTAAAAGCTCCAAGTGTTAGATGCTGTTCCTGATATCAAACCTCAATTTGCTTTCTTGCAACTTTAAAACCTGTGCCCCAGCTTTGTCCTTGAAATCAAACACAGTGCGTCTAACCTCTTTTCCACTTGACAGTCTTTCATATGCTTGAATACAACTATCATACTTTACTCTAAGTCTGGTCTTCTCCGATAGATAGATAGATAGATAGATAGATAGATAGATAGATAGATAGATAGATAGATAGATGATAGATGTAGATATAGATATAGATATACACATACATATATGTATGTATGTGCATGTATGTGTGTATGTATATGTATGCATGTATTTATGTATAATATGTATATGCCCCTGTTTTTTCAAATGATCCTTATACAAGACCTGTCACCATCCTGATTGCCTTCCTTGGGACACTTTCCACCTTACTGATGCTCTTAAAACTGTGGCACCCAGGACTAAGCATACTATCTCAAATAATGTCTGATGATGGCCAAGTAGACTGACGCTTACCATCTCCCTCTTCTTGGAAGGTGTGCCTCACTTCACCCAAGTCTGGTATACATTAGCATTTCTGGTCATCACATCACACGACTGAGTCACACTGAACTTCCAATCCACTAAAACAACCAGATCTTTTTTCAGAACTGCCGTCTTGATGTGCCTCCCCCATCTTGAAAACTTGAAGCTGGGGTTTTTTTTGTACCTAAGGGTAAGACTTTACACTTATCCTTATTGAATTTCATCTGATTAGATTCAGCCCAGTGTTCCAGCACATCAAGATCCTTTTGGGATCCAAACTCTGTTATCTGCTCTCCCTCCCAGCTGGGTGTCATCTGCAGATGTAATGAACATGCCATGCATTCCTTTAACAAACTCACTGATGAAAATGTTCAACAACACAGAGCCTCACACAGATTTCTGGGCTGATCCACTGCAGTCTTCTTGCAATGTTGACCCTGAACCACTGACAGTAACACTGCATCTGGCTGTCCAAGCAGTACCAAATCTGTCTAATTATATTGTCATCTGGTTCCACCTCTCTGCATCTTCTCCACAAGGATGAGATACTTTAGCCAAAGGTTTGCAAAAATCTAAACAAGCTATATTAACAGCATCCCTGCCATCTTACTAATAGAAATTTTGTCCAAAAAAAGAGAAGTTACTCTGGCATGATATGTAGGGAGTCTCCAAAGTCTCAGGGCCATTTTAAGCTATTAAAGCTAGTTAAGCTGTTAAAGTTCAAGACTGCACTGAGACTTTTGGGACACCCCATATTCTTGATGAAGCCATACTGGCTCTCTCTCCAATCACTGCTTCCCTTTCTAGACCCTCTTTTGAATTATCTGTTCTAAAATCTTTTCAGGAATCAGTCAAACTCATTGGCTTATAGTTTTCCAACCCCTTTTTCTTTCCTTTTTTTTGTAAATCTGTACTATATTTGTCCTGCTCCAGTCTTGTGCTACTTCTCTTATTGTCTGTGATCTTTAAGTTATCACAGGTAGTGAGTCAGCAGTTGCATCCACCAGTTCTTTCATTGAGAAAGGATGGACTTCATCTGGGTCAGGAGACCCAACTTTATCTAGGGCAGACATTTTGGTTTTATTATTTCTAACACAAAGGTCATTTTCCTTGGTGGAGAAAAAAAAGTAGCTCTGCTCTTCTGTGGTCAGTTACCATACCCAATGCCAAAGTTCTATTATTTCTTTGATTCTTTTGATTTTCCTCAGTTCCTGCTGAAGTATGCTTTAGCATTCCTGGTGCTATTTTTACAACATTGTGACACACTCATATTCATCTTGTGTTACCTGGCCTTGCTTCCATCTTTTGTACATTTATTTTAAAAATCTAAGTTTGTGAGCTCCTTGTACATACATATCAACTTCTTCAGATAAATTTAGTTTTTTCTCTTTGTTGGAATTGTTTCACTTTATTATCAGAATTTCAGTCTTGAATATCTCCCATCCTTCCTGACTGGCTTCTCCTTTAGTATTTTAGTACATGGGATCCCACCCATCTTTCCTCTGAAAACTTTGAAATATGCTTTCCCAAAATCTAGGGTATATGTGCAACTATGCCCAGATTTCTTTCCATCTCTTCTTGTCATTGTAGGATCGAGTGGTCACTTCTCCTTGGAGTTCCCATCAATTCTGCCTCAGTAACCAGTTCCTCTCTGTTAATGGGATGCAGATTTAGAATAAAAATCCTCCCCTGATCTTCAACCAAATATTCACCATTATGTTTGTTATTTTCCCCTATCCAACCCACCCCTCTTCCAGACTTCCCTATTTCTGCTGAAGGTGCTACCATTCTTTAGTCTCCCAGGTCCATAACTTCAGCACCATACTTAACTCTTCAATTTCAATTACCCTACATATCCCATCAATTACCACACCTTGCCCTCTCTAGCTCCAGGACATCTTTTGAATCTGACCTCTTCTCTCTATTCATAGATTCATCACTTTAATCCAAGTTCCCATCAGTCTCTGCCTAGGTTATTATAACAGTCTATTAATTAGTCTCCCTAACTCAAATTTTCCCCATTCCAGTTTATCTTTCGTATGGCTTTTAATGTGATTTTCCTTAAAAACAGATCAGATCATGTTACTCCCCTACTCAATAAAATCCAATAGCAATAAAATACTTATTGCTTCTAATAGCCAACAGAAATTTCTATGCCTAACTTTTAAAGATTTTACAAGCTGACCTTGATCTATCATTTCATTTTCATTGGATATGAATCCTCCTCCAATCCTCTACAATTCAAACAAACTGGCCTTCTCTCTATTCCTCACATAGGTCAATCTGTCTCTGGCCACCATAACTTTGCACTGACTTTCTCCCATGCCTGGAATACACTCACTCCTCAATTGTGCCTCAGAGAATCCCTCTCTTTCTTCAAGACCCTACCACCTTCTAGATGAATTAAAGAATGAAAAAGCATTTAAGTGTTTCTTATATACAAAGCACTATACTAATCACTGCAAATACACATTGCAAAGTAAGACCATCTCTATTCTCAAAGAGCTCACATTTTAATTCAGGAGACAACACAGATGGAAGGTTTCAACTACAAGTCATATGGCTAGGTCCCATAGCCCTTAGGGTGCAGTGACAAAGCAGATGGTAATATCTTTTCTTTAATGTCTTTACACTGAAAAAAATTATATCAATTTCTGATCTCAAACCATTTGACAGTGACAAGGACATTTCTGGAAAGAACTTTCCTTTCTGGGTCTTCAGGAGCTGTGGCTGAAGTACCTTTAGGAGCAGTTGCTGGGCTGCAGCTGCTTACTAGTAGGATGTCTGCAGACCCTTGGCTGGAAGTAATCTATTCCCAGGGCTCCTGGGTTCAGGGTTCTTCACTGTCTCCATACAGATCATTAAGGTCAAGGTGGTCAAGGTTATAATGATTGTTTGACTTCCCTGGCTGATGCTTTCTTCTGTCTCTCCCTCAGGGTGCCTTGCTGCTCCAGTAAGGCTGGCTATCCTGCCCTGGGAGTGACAGTTGGTGGTGATAGGAGGAAGCCTGGGCTAGAAGCAGCCCTAGTTGTCTTGAGAGAAGGAGATGCTACTACTTGGAGAGCTCTATGTTTATCTGTGTGTTGGTGGCAGTTGATGATTAGCTATTGCTTGAGGCAGTGAAGAAAGTAGACCCCTATTCCATAATCATTTCTCCATTTAATGATAGTTGCAAAGCTGGACCAGAAGCAGGTTTGGTGGCTTCCAGGATACTACTATGCCCAAGGCTATTGGATTTAGGGTTCTCGGTTGTTTCCATCTGGATCTGAGAGTGGATGACAGTCAAGATGGCAGTGATAGTTCCTGTCTTTTCAAGATTTTCCTGATTTTTGCCCATTTCTCCTAACTAAATCATCCCCCCCCCAAATTCTTCTAATTCCCCTCATTAATCATCTTGAATCTATTTGTATTTATTCTGCATATGCTTAAATATGGGTTATATTCTCCCATATAAAGGCAATGTCTAGTACATATTAGGCACTTATGACTGGCTGCTTGAAAAAGGCTTCCTCCTCTGGGGCCTGAATTTCCTCATATAAGAATAGGATCCTATCCCATTTCCTGCCCCCTTTTAACTCTCCTCTTTCTTTTGAATAAGATATACCCATTCATGGTCCATTGGTCCATTCATTTGTTTCATCCTATCTAGTCCTGGTGATACCTATGAAATCAAATTTGCCTTCTTGACTTCCTCTTGCGTGTTGCCTAAACTTTGGGCATTTGTATACAGACATCGGAAACCATATGGGTTTCATTATTCTCTCCTTTCTTGGATTTTGTCCCCTGTGAACTTTCTGGTGTCTCAATTGTTACTCTTCCTTTTTGGTAGCTATTCTCTATGACATCCAACTTGGAGGATATATATATATAAGCTATTAGTTTCCTTCCCCTATCCTTTTTTTCCAGAACTTAGCACAGAGCTTGGTACACAGTAGGTGGTTAATAAATGCCTACTGGCTGACTAGATTTTTTACTTAAAGTTTTTTTAACTAAATTTTTAAGATACCTGATTCTGATTAACTTTCATTAGATATATTCCATCTCAGCACAAGAATCTGTCATTCCTATATTTTAAGACCTTGGTTCAAGGTCAGTTTCTGACACTTCCTGACTGACACAGGGCATGTCTAACTTTTCAGTGGCCCTAGGCAAATCTCTAATTCAACATCAGATGCATTAATAGAGACATAATTATACAGAGACTGGAGTTCTGCCATACTCAGCCCTGGTCATCTCATATCTCGAGTAACATGTTCAGTAGAGGGCAACTTGGAAGGTAAAAGGATTTGGCCCCATGTTATAAAAGAATGATTGAACAGTCTTATTCTGGACAAGGAGAAACGTAACGGGGGTAGGGGGAGGGGATTGGATAACTGTCCTCAAGTATCTGAAGGATTATCTTAAGGAAGAAAGAAAAAAACCTTTCTTTTCCCCATGGCCCCACATGGGCCGAGCTACATTGGGAGAAATATAGCACAGAAGAAAAATAAATAAACAGAAATTGCAGAGAAGTCATTTTAAGCTCAGTAGAAGGAATACTCCCTAACAATAAGACCTGCACAAAACCAGAATGGGCTAGTTCTGGGCTTCCAACATGGCAGGTCTTGAAAGGGAAGCTGGAGGCTCACTCATGTGAGTGTATGAGTGTATACATATACATATATATTTCCATTCACACAAACATGTGTGTATACATATATACCTACTATTGAAAGTTGACCTTAAGCCCAGCACTCTCAGAGTGGTTACACTTGAAGATGGACTGGGAAAAGCAAAAGAAGTCTCATTCTATGGGAAGACTCCATACTCTGTAAGCCACAACAAAAAGAAAGTCAATAGTTACAAGAGAAACATGAGTATTAAAGGTAACAGTATTCAGTGCTGAAGAAAAGAGGAAGATCCAGGGCAGGGGTGGGTCACCTGCAGCCTTCAGGTCACATGTGGCCTTCTAGATCCTTAAGTGTGGCCCTTTGACTGAATCCAAATTTTACAGAATCACAGACTGAAAGTCTCATGTGACCTGAAGGCCACAGGTTCCCCACCCCAGAGCCCAAGGAACAAAAAGTATAGAGAAGGAAAGAACCCTGAGTCCTGCCCTTGACTCTAACCCATGTTTGTTCTGAGCCCTTAGGTGACAATGTTGAGCCTTCAGTGTCTTAGCTTCCTTATTTGCAAAAAAAAAAAATGAGAATGATCATCTCCACTTACCACAAAGACATGTTGTGAGGGCATTGGGAGGAATGACTAATTAATGATTTCAAGAACACGAAACCAAAAAAAGAGTCATTTCTCCTCTTCCTTCTAGGCACCAAGTTTCCACTGATCTCAAAAGTTGCTCCGCAGGCCCCGCTCATAGCACCAGAAGAAAGGAGCCCCTTACTGTTCAATAACAAACATGAGAGGGACCTATATCCGTTGACAGGAAGCATGAATCCAAGCAAAGGAGGCTCTGAGTGAGTGGAAGCAGCAGATCTCCATGCTTCTAAAAGTGTCTGAGCTTTGGCCAGAGAAGATCAATAATCACAAGAAGAACCTTATCATCCAAAGTTAATTCCCATTCATACCAAGGATAGAGGAAATACAGTCTGCTGAATTTAAGACCCATCTGAAGCTCATATTTTAAATAAAATTAAACCTTCCAAGTTTGCATAATGATAAGCTGGCATTTATATGGTACTTTTGTTTACAAAGTGCTTGACAAATATTAACATTCATCATCATGATAACCCTGGGAATTATTAATAATGATATTAATATTATTAATTAATAATAATAAAGTGCTATTATTATTCCCTTATTAAAGATGAGGAAACAGAGTCTGAGGGAGGTTAAGTGACTTGTCCAAGGTCACATCACTAGTAAGTCATATTTTAGTTGTGCCTTCCTATCTTTGGGCCCAGGGCTACACTACCTGACCTCTTATCCATTTTCATCCATTTTTTTTCTTTTATCAATTATTTTCTAAAATTATATATTACTCAAGTCTCCCTCACCCAAACATATACACAGACTACACTGGGGAACATTCTACTTCCCATCTCTATGCCTTTGGAGCGCCACCATCGTCATCAAGCATTTATATAGGACTTTACAGTTTACAAAGCCCTTTATGTGGTTTTTCTCACTTGATCCTCACAACAACCTAGTGAAATAGGTTCTATCATTATCCTCATCTTACAGATGAAGAAACCAAGGCAAGGAGAGGTTAAGTGACTTGTCCAGTGTCACACAGCTAATCATAAGTGTCTGAGGCTAGATTTGAACTTTGGTCTTCCCAGAATAGTTGAAATACTCTCCTCCAAGCCTCCTCCCTCTTTACCTCTGCCACTTGGAACCCATAACTCCCTTCAAAGTTCAGGTAAAGGACCCATAGAGGTTCTTCTTGACTGCTTACTTGTTAATATGCCCTGTTCCTATAATCTTTTGCATTTATTTTTATATTTTGTTATTTATCCATGACCATTGTTTCTTCCCCCAGAAGATTGTAAGATCTTCATAGCAAAGGATGTTTTGTTTCTGTCTTTACATTCCCATCCCTATGCACAGTCAGTGCCTAGCACAAAACAGCCAATTAAGAAATGATTGGTGAATTGACATGAATTGAACAAGGGATCTAGTATCACACACACACAACACACACACACACACACACACAAATGTTATTAGATACAATTCAAAGCTGGCTTAGTGTTTCTGAGCTCTACTTATAATTCAATGGTGAATAAGGTTTAGGTCTTTGAATCTGAATCTTATAGGAGGTATAGAGGTAGAGACAGGATCCAAAAAAAACCAGAAAGCTTGGGTGGCAAAAGAGACGGACAAATATTTCAACTTTATGCCTAGCAGTAGTCATGAAATTCAAGAAGTGAATGTCACTCAGAGCCCTGTGGCACACCATTACAGACCTTCTTCCAGGCTGAACTAGATCCATTCATCAACAGTCTTTGTGGTTGGTTTTTCAAAGCAGCTCTATCTCCATATCTATTATCTAGCAAACATTTTGCCATCCTGTCCTCAGGGACATCATGATGGACTTTGTCAAATGCATTGCCTTGCTGAAATCAAAATATACTGTGTCTTACAGCAGTTTTCTGATTTGCCAGTAACACTGACATGAAAGAAAAATCAGGTCAACTTTACATGAGTAAGATAAAGCTTCATGGTTTTTAAATGTTGGATACGAAGCACAGGATTGATTTAGCACTCAAAGGGATGGCAGAGATGATCTTGTCAATGGTTCTTAACCTGGAGTCGATGAAAGTTTTTTTGTAGCTAAAATTAGTTTCCTTTGTAATCTTGTGGATTTTATTATATGCATTTTAAAACATTATTCTAAAATAAGATCCAAAAGCTTCAGTTAGGGGCGGCTAGGTGGCACAGTGAATAGAGCACCGGCCCTGGAGTCAGGAGTACCTGAGTTCAAATCCGACCTCAGGCACTTAACACAAAAAACTAGCCGTGTGACCTTGGGCAAGTCACTTAACCCCAACTGCCCTCAAAAACAAAAAACAAAACAAAACAAAACAAAAGCTTCAGTTGACTGCTATGACACCAAAAAAAGGTGACAAATCCTCAAATTCTAGTTCCAACTCCTCACTTTAAAGATAAGGACGATGAGATCCAAGGAAGTCATTGGAGTGAAGTCTTAGAGTTGGAAGTACCAAACCCTTGTAGGTCAAACCCCTCATAGTACAGATGAGGAAACTGAGGCAGAAGTGGGGGGGCAGGAGGTTAAGAGGTGAGTCCAGGATGTAATTGATGCGTAACCATCACTGCTTGTCTTCTAAGGGTCAGAAGTCAGAGGATCTGGCTTCAATGAGCAGTTCTGCCACTTACTCGTAACTATGTGGGTGTTCCCCAAGGCTCTGTCCTGGGTCCTTGCCTTCTTTCTTTTCATGCTGACCCCATGAACTCCCATATAGATGCTGTAATGACCATCTATACAGATGAATCCCAGATCTCTATTTCTATCTCTCTCCTGAACTTTCATACATATATCTTGAAATGTCCATAGACATTTCAAACCTAAACCCCAAACAGAATTCATTTCCCCCCCAAAAAAAAACCTCACTCCTTTTCTGTACTTTTCCACTAATTCCTTCAGTCACAAGTTTGCAGCTGCAACATTATACTCAAATTTTAATTAATCCCCCCTGCCTTCAGTCTCTCCCCTCTCCAATTCATCCTATACATAAAATGATTTTCCTCAAGCATATGTCTGATCACATCACTTCCCTACTCAATAAACTCCAAAGGCTTCCTATTGCCTCCAGGATCAAATATAAATTCCTTTCTTTGGTATTTTAAGTCTATTAAAATCTAGTTCCCATGTACTTTCCAGTCTTATTGTGCCCCTTCCTGCTCCCTATGGGTTAGTCAAACTGACTTTCTTACTGTTCCTTGCATGGTGCCTGGCAAATAGTAGGTACTTAATAAATGCTTGTTGGTCGATGGACTATATAACCTTGGGTAAGTAATTTAACCTTTCTGGGCCTCAGCATTCTCATCTGTAAAATGCAGGGGTTGAACTATATGTCCCCTGAACATTATTTTAATTCCAAATCTATGATCTTAAACAATTCTTTCAAGAATTTTGCAAAGGATGGAGAGTAAACATGATTTTATAGTTTCTGGAACCCATCCTTTTCAAAGAACAAGATATTAATTGATTTTCTCCTGTCATTTCAATCACTAATCAACATTTATTAAGCACCAACTGTG
Source organism: Pseudocheirus occidentalis (assembly GCA_028646575.1). Lineage (NCBI taxonomy): Eukaryota > Metazoa > Chordata > Mammalia > Diprotodontia > Pseudocheiridae > Pseudocheirus > Pseudocheirus occidentalis. The sequence goes on along the minus strand of CM053601.1, from coordinate 121,923,039 downwards.
TGCCAGGCAAAATTTACTTAGTGCTGGGAATATAAAAAAAGACAAAAGGTAATTCCTGCCCTCAAGGACCTTACAATCTAATGGTACTACTACAAACGAAAGGGTTTCCCAAAGACTACAGATAGGAATTCTGGGATCAAATCTACAAACTCTTTTGTCAATTCTATCCATTCAGCAAATATGTATTTAATTCTTACTATGGGCAAAACATGACACTATAATTCTGAGATTGTGAGACTTGAAGCAGCCACATACTCTCTTCTACCTCATGGCCTACCCTGGGCTTCTATCCCTTCTTAACCAACATTTGTTTTCCAATTTAAAGATCACTCTCATTGATATAGAAGAGGAAAGAAAAAAACAGGAGCTGTATGGTTTCTGCTTTCCCTCTATCATCTGCTAACATTATACCATCTGCCCTAATAAATGTTTATTGAAATAAATCTCCTTAAGCAGTAAACCTCTTCCTTCCTTGTTCTTCTTACCAATTTAGAGTACCCTTAGTTCAAGAGTATTGCACTGCCATATTGTCCTACAGGGATCCCTATTTCTACACTCACCAGTGCTACACCTTTTTCATCCAAAATGTCATGGTCCTCTTTGAGAATGAAGGACAAACAACATACGTATATGTATAAAGAAAGCATAATATAAGCTACAAAACACTCTTTAAATGTGAGTTATTACGGATACTCATAGTCATCTCACTCAGTCACCAAATTAAAGCCTCCCCCACACTCTACACCAATTTTGCCAAGTAGGGGCAGAGGATTTCAGCTAGAGTTGTGGGCAACACACATATATGAGTAATGAGCACAAAAGGGTAGATGAGCCCAACTGAGGCTATGCCATGGACATGAGCACCAAGAATTCTACTCAGATACAGTGGGTATGGAAATCACCTCTCCACTGCCATCGGTACTGGCAAACATCTCTTTGATGAGTCCAGCCTTGGAAAGGCTTTCTGGATAGGAATAAGAGTGGAGGAAATGGATGAAGGGTTTACAATGAATAGAGTGCAGTAGTCTGATCTATTCTCCTACTGGAACCAGAGAAGGGCCTGGGTTCAAATCCTAGTTCTGTGACTAACTTCCTCTATGTAGGAATGGCCTTGTGGCCTGTGGTTTAGCTGACTGTTACATGGGTATCAGGGCACTGAATGAAGTCCATTTATCCATTAAGAGGGGAGGCTGCTGGTGCTGGGCATTTGCATAACAGGCTTCTCCCCACCCCACATTGATAGCTTAAATGTCAATAACCACTTCCAAAAAATCTCCCATCAGACTGCATTACAACATTTCCCTAATTTTAAGGTTTTGAAATTATTTCTTTATTCTATAAGTAATAGCTTCCAGTCATGCTAATAATTTTAAAAACCAATTCGTGGAGCCCCTACTGCTTTAGATTATATTCATAAAATTTTAGAGCTAGATGAGAATTTAGAGACCATCTAGTCCTGGGGTTCTTAACCTGGGATCCATAAGTTTCTTGTTTTGTGTGTACGTATACATATGTGTGTGTTGTGTGTATATGTGCATGTATATATGCACACTTATGTGAGTGCGTGTATACATATATGGATGTATCTGTATGTGTACATGTATGCATTCACATACATACATAAATATAAAAGTCACATAACATATAAAAGGAATAGCAAGTTGTATATAATAGATTTGCAGCTTCATGTATGATCACCTTTTTTTCTGTTCTACTATGTTAGGGAAATGTTTGTTTTATTTCTTAAGTTAAGAATAAAAATAATTTCTTTTTAAAAATAAAAATTTTAAATCAAAAATCCTGATAATTATATTTGTATCTAACTGGTTTCCTTTGTAATTCTATGTTGTATTTTATTGTATGCATTTAAAATTTTTCTTCTGAGAAGGTCTATGGGCTTCAACAGACTGCCAAACATGGCATATCACCAAAATGGTTAAAAAGTCCTGCATCCTACGCCAACCCCATCTTTTTAGAGCTGAGGGATATCAAAACCTTCAAGGTTAAACGACTCACCCAAAGTCCTGCTTCTATTTATTGGTAGAATTGGGATTAAAAGCCAGCCCCCTGACTCCTGGGTCATTTGTGTTTCACAAGTCAAAGAACAAATCATTATTGAACATTTACTGTCCTATGCATGGTGGAGGATTTATGAGAGTTCTACAAGATAGAAATTGCCCTCAAGGAGCTTCTAAAAAAACAAGGAGAAGGAGGAATGGGAACAGTGAGTCATCTGAGATCAGTTCTGTGCCCTTAGATGGAAAAAAGACTCTGAAGAATCAGGAAAGCTAAGAGTTATATGGAACACTTAAAATGATGAGAAGTCCTCGTGGGGTTTGTAAAGGCAAATCCTCTGAGGAGCCTGTGTGTATAAGGGCGAAGGGGAGCCTCCATTCAGGCTCTGCCTAGGAGTTTGGCTCTGAACATAAAGTGTGTTTGAGCCACTAATTAAAAGTAACCCTGTGTCACTACCAGCTCTCCTGGGTCCGGCTTCCTGCCCAATCAGCTCTCACTCTGCTGCCCTGACCTGCCTGTTTTAATGAATACCCAAGGCATTCCTATAGCAGGGAAACTCTCAGCCTCATCCTTCAGACAATAGGTAGAGACATAGACCTTTGGCTCCAAAGTTGTGATACTCAGCTCCTCTGTATTCACAGACTGAAAAAAGGCAGGTCATTTACAGAGGGAAGGGATGGGAGACAGTTTAGATAACCTGTTTCATCAGTGCTAGATTGAAATCAGATGGAATCTCAGCTGCATTCTCTTTTAGCCCTCAGAGGTGCTTCTATGCTTGCTATGGGAATTTCTTGTCTTCAGAAATAACTAGAATTGTTTTTTATATTTTTCATAGTGAATCATGACTCAGCTTATCTTTACCATATGGAAAACTATAGAATCTATTGTTCCATGCTAGGATTCTTCTTTGATCAAGTTACGAAAATATGTGTAAATGGAATAGGATCAATAAACATAATCTTATTGAATTTTCTATCTCCCTTTCTTCCCATTGGTTGTGCCCTGCTCCTGGAATACTCCCTTCTTCTTTACCTAATAAAATTCCCGGCTTACTTCAAGACTCAGGGGAAACACCACAATCTGCAAGAGGCCTCTCCTGAACCCTGAGCTGTGATCCTATATAAACCTTTATTAACATGTTGACTCTCCTGTTGGAATGTAAGTTCCTTGAGGGCAGGAATCATGATATTGCCTTTCATTCTATCCCTAGCACTTAACACAGGACTTGGCACATTGCATAATAAATGAGTGTTTATTGATGGATCAGTCTTCTGGCATTCTAGTCAGACTTGTAGTGTACCTGTATATAAATCAAAGCCTTTGAGTGTTAAGGAAGTTGTAGGGGCCAGTTGTAATACAGGAAGCCTTCTTTTACATGGGAAAACCTAGACTTGGTTTTCTGCAACTTTTGGTCTGTTTCACACACCAAGGGTGAAGGGACCTTTCCCGACAACAAATGAGGTTGATCTCTATTAACCTACGAGTTCACTTTTTATCCCCACCTAGTTATCTATTCCTAGCAATAAGTGTCAAGCCCAGTGTGTTCCTAAAATAAAAAATCAATATGTTGAAAACAATTTTAATTCACCGCAAGGTTGTTTTCAACCTCTGCCTATGATAAAATTAAGTTTAACACATCCTCATGAAATTTCAAACAGGATCACTCTTAGAACACTCTCTGTGGCTCTGGTGAGTTTTTCAAATAAGCATGTGAGAAAGTCGCCTAAAAAGGGGAGGTAAGAAATACGACTCTATACAACAGCATAAAAGTTGATAACTAACTATAGGCACATCAAAAGAAAACAAAAACAAAAATTTAGTGGTGAGAAAATGAGAAGGGGGGTGTAGATGGCTGACTGGGAGCCATCTGGTTAAACAGCAAAGTACAGGAGCTTATTCAAGACCAAAGAAAAGGATCTTTCAAAAAACCAAAATCCATTCCATATGAAGCTTACAGAAGAATAAACTTTAGCAGGTGAGATTTAAAGTGTAGATTAGAAAGGATTAAAACTTGTGTTTGAAAACAAACAACCAATGATAACGCAACAAATAATATTAAATTCTTTAAGTACATCAGAAGTAAGGGATCAGTGAATCTGCTAGACTAGCCCAGCACAAAGGAGATATTCTAAAAGGGTAAGGAGATTGCAGGGAAACTAAATAATGTATTTGCATCGGTTTTCACACTGGAGAGTAAGGCAAAAAAAAAAAGGAAGGGGAAGGAAAACCTTATTAAGTGAAAGTGAGGCCATGGCTCAGATTGAGACATCAAAGGGAACCAAGAGGCCAGTTAACAAAGGGAAAATTTATTTGCCGTGTCCTCCTGGCCAAAGGAAGAGGCATTCACCAGAGACCTGGGAAGGAAGGAAGGAAGGAAGGAATGCCCTCAAATTCCTGATTCAGCAAAGCTTTATCATTTATAATGGAAGAGGCTAAATATTGTAGATAATTGGAAGGTAACTAAGATTCTACCCATGCTTTGAAAACGAACTAACATTTCTCCAGACAATCTGAATCTCAAGCCCAGGGACTGTATCCCAGCTTGCCTTCCTGGCTGAATATAAAGCAAGAGGTGAACCAGAAGCAGGAATAGCCACCATGCAACCCATGGGGCCTCTCCTACTGGAAGGAAGGGGGTGACTGGGGTTGCCAAGAAGCAATTCCAATTCTTTTCAAGGCCTGCCTGTCACCAAGGGCAAAGGTTGATGTTTTAATGCTATAACAAGAGTTACTTTCATACTCTAACTTGTGCAGAGTAGGAGCTAACAAATGAATGTAGAATTACATTATCGAATGAGCACAGTCTGCTTCAAAAATCTATTACCTGACATCTTACTTTCTGCCAACCTTCTCCACTTGCTGTATTGATGGGAGTCCTCTCTCTGACCTCAGCTCCACCCCACCAGCAGGTTTCTAGACTGTGTATTTCTAGTGTTGCCTATACGGCCATATAGACAATGATCTTTGCTGATCTCAGGAGAAATAAAGCATCAATTCAAGATTCTGTCAAAGCTCAATTTAACAGTCACCTCATACTCAAAGCCCTTTCTGATATCTGATAACCCTAATGAGTTTTTAGTGCTCTCTCCATCCCATAAAATTAAATCATATTTATTTATTATAAGCTTTACATGTATCTCATCTGTGAACTTGTTATCTTGTTATTTCCTCCTAGTAGAATAAAAACTCCTTGAGAGCAGGGATTTTCTTTTTTTTTTTGTACCCAAGGCCTCTACCCACAGTACCAGGCACATAGTAAGTGCTTAATACTCATTGAATTAAACTGAACTCAGCAAACACTTACTGACAACATCCCCTCATTTAGATGCCACCTACAAGTCTGCAAAATATTTTCTTTTCTTTTTTTTTTTTTGGAGAGGCAATTGGGGTTAAATGACTTGCCCAAGGTCACACAGCTAGTAAGTGTTAAATGTCTGAGGCCGGATTTGAACTCAGGTCCTCCTGACTCCAGGGCCAGTGCTCTATTCACTGCACCACCTAGCTGCCCCCAAATATTTTCGTATAACAAGACCTGAGGGCAGGTCATTTCAGTCAGCATGATGAACTCCATTTATAAATGAGGAAACCAAGGCCTAGTGAATGCAAGCTACTTTCCCATAAGCACATCACTAATAGGTGTGGAGTTAAGACTCAGACCCAGGCTTCCTAATTTCAAACCTGGTCTGGCTTCCATTATTCCATGCTGTCTCTAAATGCCTATTGTGTGCTGGGAATGAAGGACAGCAACCTAGATCTGACGCAGATGTCTCCTTCTCGAAGAGTTTCCAAGCCAGCAGCAGCAGGGAGAAGACAACTGGGAACACCTATAACAGATTCAATGGGAATTGTGATAATAAGTGTAGGGGACAGGTATGAACTGCTACAAGAAATTGGAAGAGGGAGAAATCACTTTCCCCTAGGATGTGGAGAAGGGATTGAATGAAAAGACTGAAAAAAGGCATTGAGTGAAAAAAGTGGAAAGAGGGGGCATCTGAGTTGGCTTTTAATGGGAGGAAGGGGAGGACATACAAGAAGCACAGAGATGGGACGGGATGGGGAAACATGTGAAAGAATAGAGCAGCTCAGTCTGACTGGACCATAGATCACCTGAAAGGGAAAGAAGGCTGAGAAGTAGGTTTTAACCAGGTAGCAGAGGGTCTCAAATGCTAAATAAGCATTTGAAGAAAACGGCACAGAAACTTCCTTTCACTGGCAGGAAGTATTGAGTCACATTTGTTTTGGGCAATGTTAGCTCAATTTTATAGAAAAAGAATTAAGCCTACAAAGAAAAAATAGCAGAACTAGAGCAATTGAGTTAATAACCATAGCTCAAATTGATATAGTACTTTAAGACTTGCAAAGCACTTTGTAGAGTATCCAAGTCTCTTGGACTCAATGGAAATCAAGACCCTTCCCCTCTTTTCATGGAGACTCTGATTCTTTTCTCTGTGTTAGCTTTTCCCAGCCTGGCCACAAAAACTGAATGGCAAGGTTCTCTCCCTCTAGGTATAAAGAATGAGCGAGTAGAAAGAATACTGCAGTCAGATTGAGATAACCAAGGTCTTGGCTCCTGCTTTGCCACTTAAAAGCTTGGTAACCCTGGCCACTTTAACTTTCCTAACCTTCATCATCTACTGCCCACTTCACAAGATTGTTGTGAGGATCAAAATAATAATAATAATATACATAATTGTAAACATCAAAGTCTCTCTACACTGAATTTATGAGTAAATTATTAGTATTAGGTGCTAAACATCTCCTTGGAGTCTGATCAAGGGGGAATAGTCTCCTGATTGACTGCTGAACATTCGAGTCTGTCCTTGGTACATGCCATATGCTATCAAATCTGGACAGACCAGGTCAGCCCTGCCAAGGAGGCTGTCACACAGGCCAATTGCAGAGTATTCAGAGCCATTGCAGGGATATAAGTCCATACCAAACCAGCCTTCCCAAGGCAACTCCAAAATGCTCCAATCTGGACCTGTCCCTCCAGAGAGACCAGTTTATATTCCAAAAGATTTGGATAGGGAAGAATAGCCAAAAATCCTGGATGCCCCCAATGGGCACATATGCGAGGCCAAGGGGAGCAAATTCTCAAGTCCATCACATTTCATTTTGGCATTCACTGGCTGAGAACCTCGTTTAATTCATCTCTGCTTTTGGACTCAAAAGTGACCTTCATGGCCAAAATGCTTTTGTCAGTCTCATGCTAGCTGGAAGATTACAACATTTTTTTTTCCTAAGGCAAGGCTCTAGCCTCAATGATGCCCACATTTGTCAAATCCATGCATGAGCGCTACAGAGCCCTATACTCCGAGTTGGCATAGACAGTTACAACAAAGCTAAACTGGTGTGGAAGGGCTCAAAGCTGCCAAACACAATCATAAGGACTTTGGTGCCTCCAATGTCATCACTGCTGATTCAGCACAAGGTCCAAGCTGAGTTTCTGATCTGACCTTTTAGGCTCCTTGTGTCTGAGAGTCAATGATGTTCTTCGATCTCTCGTTTTATGGGCTGTCATTCAGTTACTTATAGATTCTTTGTTTTAATAAGGCAAAAATGAAGGGGACAGCTTTCTCAGTTGATGGGCCATAGCTACAAATGGCTTCATCCCTCATGCTCTGGCATCTGAACATTTAGAAAAGACCCAGAAAGTGATTCTTGTCACGGTGTCCTTCAAACTAGGCTGAGCTGATTATCAAGTACCCTTGGATCTGGACTGCCACCATCATCACTTACAAAGAGACATATGGACTATCCTTTATGTATCCACGGTGCAGGACTAATTCAGGGAAGCTACTTTTACATAACTCTGTATAGTTGAAAGTAACCATCCTCCAACCCCACCCCCCAGCAGTACCTGGTTTCATTCCTGCTTTGGGGAATCTCCCAGGTTTACCTAGAGCTGTTTCTGGTTACTTTGGTATTATGTACATAAACCTGGCACTCAAGTCATGAAAACCTTTTTTCAGGTGCTGTCTATAACACATACTATCTAGATAACTCTAAGATAATTACTTAACTTGACGGTATACCAAGCAACACTCTCAGATGATTAGTTATGGGAAAGAATTTCTAAATCAGAAGTTCCTACATCATAAAAACACAAGGTAGATCACTATCCCTTCCTTCTTCCCCACCCTACTCCCCACCAAAAAACCCACAAAGCAACAAATCTGTTCTGGGGGGGGGGTAAGAAAACATAATCATTTGAGCTGAATATTTGAATTTGGAATGTCATTTGGCATCCCATACAGGCAAGAAACAACTACCTGGCTGACTGTTTTTTTCACTGAAGAGTTGGTGGTTTTGTCCTCTTGTACCCCCAGCCACAGACCAATATCAGTTTTTACCAGGACATGAGAAAATAATTAATTAGAAAGGAAGGCATTTCAAAGAAATGACCAAGATATAGGAGCACTCCAGCCTGGGTTTGTATGGGGAAATTGTGTGTTAAAAACAGCAGATAAAAAGGAATCCGAGGGTATAATTTATTTAGACTTTCTAAAGGCTCTTGATAAGGTCTCTCACAGGAGGCTATTAAAGAAAAGTAAGAAACTCAGTAACTGCAGGGTGAAAGGTAGAGTTCTGTCATGATTAAAGGCTGCTTAACTGATAGCTAACACCATGTGGGAATAAATAACCAATTCTCAGCATGGAAAATGGAAAATAATAGGGTGGCTCAGAAATTAGTCCGAAGTTAGCCACTGTTGTCCTAGTCTGTCTATTTTAAATGATTTGTCAGCTAAAGACTAGAAAACAGGTAGGCCACAGATGGGGCTCATGACACAAAACTATTTGGTTTGTTCTGAAACTGAAATCACACCAGGAGAAATTCTGGATGAGCTAATAAAATAACACAATTTCAGCTTAAAGGGGAATGAGGGGAGGGGGAGGGAAAATGCAAGGTAAAGCAGATTGGAAGAAATAAATTTCATCCATTGTACTTGTACTTTCTGATGGACTCTGAATTAGTTATAGCTTCTTCAGAGAAAGATGGAGAAATCACAGTGGACAACTTGATGATGGTGTCTATTCAATGCGTGACAGTTGTCAAAAAAGCAAATAGATGTTAGGATGCATTAAAAGGAGATTGAAAAAGAACAGGCAAAGTGTTAAAATCCCATGACTTGACTCAACCTAGTTATCTTCCCTCAGAAGGCAATGCTGTAGAACTAAAGTCCTGAAATCGATTGAAAGGCCAGCAAATTGAGGACATATCCTGTGGACAGCCTTGAGGTACAGTGGAAGGAGCAGTGAGCCCAGAGACTGGAAACACCTGGATTCAACTCAGATCCACTATTTGCTAGCTATGTGACTATAGGCAAGTCATTTAACATCTCTGAGACTCAGTTTCCCCATATATTAAGAAGGGGACAATAAGTGAACCACTTACCTTATAAGATCATATGGTTGGAGTTTGATAAACCTTAAAGTCTTCCCAGAATGTGAATCGTTATTATTACAAAGTGCTGTGCTAGGTGATCCAGAAGAAATTAGTGTGAGATACCTCTGCCCTTATATATCTTACAGTCTAGTTGAGTAATTTATAGGTGCTTCAAGCCAACACAGGTGTTCATGGATACATCAAGTCAAGACAACAAGCATTTATTGATCATTTACTATGAGCAAGACATTATACTTATCACTAGGGGTACAAGGTAAGGCCAAAGCAGTCCCTGTCCCCCAGGGACAAGCAATCTAATAGGAGACACAATTCAAGCAACAACATACAAATAAGATGTGTACCAGTTAACTAGCGAAAGAGGGAAAGGCAAAGGAATGAAAATGACCACAAATGCTAGAGTAGCTCAGAGAAGGGAGAACTCACTACAGTTGCCTTCACACAGTAAGAGCTTAATAAATGCTTGCTGCATTGGATTAGACTGAATTTCTCCATTTGCAAAATGAGGTGGTTAGACTAGATTATGTCTAATTTATGAAACAGCACAGTGGTGTAAAGAGCTACACTTGAAGTCAGAATACCTGCATTCAAATTGTGGCTCTGCTAATTTACTACTTGTGTGACCTTGGTCAAGTCACTTAAACTCTCTGGGACTCAGTCTCCTTTAATATGATATATTTAGACTATCCTGTGTTCTTAAAGTTCCCTTCCAGGACTTAGTCTGGGATCTCATGCTTAAGAGTGCTTCTAGCTCTGGCATTCTATGGTTCTTTGAGTGGTTGTATGGATGGGCAGAATTATAACTGATAGAAAGAAGGAAAGAATACATTCTAAACTGAAAAAAGGATAAGTTAAGACAGGAAAGGAGGAAAACAAAGACAAAGACAAGCTTTTGATAAAAGACAGTATTAAGATAAAAGTTACTTAATTGGGAAAACAAAGAAGCGTCCAAATAAATAATAAAATATAATGGAATCTTAGTGTTATAAGATACCTTGGGTATTTGGGGGGAGAGAGAAGGGGATATATTTATTTATTTTGAGCATATTTATTTATATTTATACACAAATATACATATTTGTATGTGTGTATTGTACATGTATGCACTCGTGTACACATGTATACATATATGCATACATATATAAAAATACACAAATAAGTATCATAAGAGAATCTGGGACAGAGTTCACTTGGTGAACAAACCTACCCTCTAGAGCAGCCTCAGAAAGCAATCATGGAACCTCTACTTGAAGACTACTGGTGACAGGGAAAGCTCTTCTAAGGCAGTACATTGTTTCGGGTCTACTCTCACTGACAGATAATTCTATTAAGCTGCACTTTGCTTCCCTATCATTTCTACTCGCTGGTTCCACTTCTAGACTCTGCAGGCCCAACCAGAAGCCAGAGAGATATTCTAAGTTAGGTAGAAAAAGAAAACATTTTTTAATAATAAGGCCCATGAGACAGAAGCCCTTAGTGGTGCTGAAGATGGGGTGGGGTGGCAAACAAGCAGTTTGTTGCCACAGTTAGAAATGGAGGAAGTCAGTGGGAGCTACAAGGAATTGAGATCTGAAATTCAAAAGATACAGAACAAATGAGAGCCAAGCAATGTGGAATCATGAACACGCTGGAGAACTCTGTTACCTTGTGCCACCGTGCAAAACCAAAGAAATATTCCATGAAATTAAAGGGCAAAAAAATTGAGAAGGGTTTAAAGAAGAACTTTTAATGTTAAACAATTAGCTCCCTGGATTTGCTAGAGTAGGATACTGCTATCTTCCAAAAAAACCTTATTAGTAAGCTTTATTTTTAATAGAATTCTATCTTCATACAAATAACAATCCTCATCCTACTTATGACTAATGTTACCAATACTCATAACTCAAGACAAATAACTGATATCAAAAAAGGATCTTTTTTCTCTCCTCTCTTCTCCCATTAATGTGGTTGCAGACCATGCCAGGCAGGCTGTAGGAAGAATGGGTTCCTATTTCCAATATACTTCTTGTGGTCCTGATGTTGTCAGATTGCACAGCAGTCTCTATATCTTATTCCCACCTTTTAAATAGTTGGTACCAAAATGCAGGTTCCAATTGCCTAGGCCCTGGAGCATCATAGGTGCCTTGAAAAGGTGCAAATGAACACAGGTGTACCTCATTTCATGTAACAGGTGTGTTCCTAAACAGGCATACATAAGTTAAAACTTAAATTATTCAAATAGCATAGTAGAGGTGCTGGGGAAACTCACTATTTATAGCAGTTCTTAACCAGTTTGATGTTGCGGGAACCTTTAGCAATCTGGGGATGCCTATGGACTCTTTGGAATAATTCTTTTTAAATGGATAAAATAAAATGCATAGGATTACAAAGGAAACTAATAACACTCAAATACTGTATAGTTATTAAAAGAAAGGGGGGATTTGTTTTAGTTCATGGAGTCCTGGTTAATAACTCCTGATTTAAAACTCTACACAAAATGAAGAAATAAGGCATCATGGAAAATTGTGCTGGGAGGTAGGGTTGAGTGAGTGTAAACGGATAAGAGATCTAATCCTAGTTATGTTAACAGCTAGCTTTCCGACATTGGGCAAATCACTTCTCCTCTCTGGGAATCAGTTTCTTCATCTGGAAAATGGGGGTGTGGACTTGAATGATTTCTAAGTTACCTCACAGTTCTAAGTCTCTGTGTTTTATAATCTAAAACCAGGATGATGATGATGATGATGATGATGATGATGATGATGATGAAAGCTGACATTTATATAACACCTGAAGGGTTATATAAGTGATTGCATGCATTGTTATATTCAATTCTCACAACAAATCTGAGATGGGGGCATTGTTATTATCTAAGTTTTAAAAACAGATGAGGAAATGGAGTCTTAGAGAAGTTACATGACTTGCTTAAGGTTGATCACACAGCTTGTGTCTGAGGTAAGATTCTAACCCAGATCTTAGGAATACAGATTTAGATTTGGAAGTGACTTTAGGGATCATTTAGTCTAATTTTACAGATGAAAAAAGTTAAGGCCCAGAGAGGTCAGCAACTCCTCTAAGGTCAAGCATGTAGCCAAGAGGTGGAATTTGCATTCAAGTGCATTGACTCTAGAACAAGGACTGCTCTCTATGCCACTTACTGCATCACACTGTCTTCCTGATTCTGAGTCTAGTGCTCCCTACACCACTGTTATGAGGACCAAGTGAGATAATGACTATGGAAATGTATGGCACTGCATGAATGCAGAGATCTAAAAGTTTACAATTCCACGAAACCTTTTTTAATAGCAAGCACCCCTTCAATTTTCTCTTTTTTAAAATGGAGTATGGGAGTGAGTCCTCTTGGAAAAAATGTTACTCACTATATAAAAGTCCCACAAATCTGTTAACTTTATGTTGTACCCAGTCTTCAGTGACAAATGACAGAAGGCTTGGGCATCTTCTCTCAAATTCTCCGTTGTTTTCTGTGTCATCCCACCCACAGCAATGAAATTTCTTATCTATTTATGTCCTGTTCCCTATTAATCACTAAACACTGCTACTTAGCTCTCTTCTCTGAGATCAAACATCATTCCTGAAAACAGAATAAATATGATTCTATTCGTACCATCTTAAAAACCATATTCTAAATTTACCAAATTGAATATGTAATAGATATGGGCAAACTGGGCAAACGAAAAATGGGGGAACATGGGATTCAATGTCAATTATGGTAATGCACTTTGTCTTTTCTTTGTCTGCTTTGAAAATAGCTTCTGGGAGATTTAATCCACGAAAAAAAAAATAAAAGCTCTTAAAAATGTGTAGAAAACTACAATATAAGATAACTCCTCTGTATGCAGCATGCACACAAAGAAACTCAAAACTTCCTGAGTTAATCCTAGGTGAATATAGACAATCCAGTAATAAACTTCTGAATACCAGTATTTATTATTCTGACAGAAATCGAACTAGGGCAAGCAAGGTCAGTGTCACCATAATGATCTCTGGGAAGGGGTCCCCAAATATTCATCAGAAGCTATCGTGATAGTCTGGTTTTTTTCCCCAGCAAACAACCTTACGAGATCACCAGTTTGCCCCCTCCTCACTCTCTCTCATATTTCCTAACCTCATAATGAATAGCAAGACCATATAAAGGTTGATTCCACAATAGCTTAGCAAGCTCTGAAGAAAAAGAAATTCCTCTAGTAAATCATCATGTAAAGCTTTCAAACAGGGAAGTGCTTAGAACTAAATTTGCTGGAGTCAATTCCTCTTGGCCTGAAAAAGACAATGCATCCAGGATCAAATGAGTGACTCAAATAGAAGCAAAGGAAACCAAGGTTACAGAACCCAAAGCTTTATAAAGTAGGTGACTTCGGTCCTTGGAAGGCTTTGAAAAATAAAAATGCATGTGACGGGACTGATGATCCAAGGTGCTTGAGACCTTGTGCCCCAGTAAAACGCATAATCCTGGGATGACGAAGCTGGCGATTCTTCAACCACTTGACTCATTTCCTTACTAAATATAACTGAAGGCAGGTTTTCTGCAATGAGCAACTGTATTATTTTCTCCTAAGTGGGAGTCTGAAACTAATGTCTGTAGATAAAAGAAACCGTGGCAAAGGAGGATGATACAAACATATCCCTAAGCTTAATTTCTCTGCCACAGGACCCCATTACACAATCTTCCAAAGAAGGCAGGGAGAAGCCAATAGATACGTTTGCAGGCAGATCGGGAAATGTTTTTCTGAAGCCAGAGAATATGAACATCGTAATTTACTTGCTACATGTAACTTGACTGAAATGACTTAGTTGTTATGTATGATGATGGACATTGGTTTGAATTGTTCACTTTGGCAAAGGCCATTGCCAAAGAGACCAGTATTTCAACTGGCTGTGATTTCTTTCCAATTCAAATGGAAAGAGATTTGAAAACACAACAACCCAGCAGGATGTCTATTAGAATTCTTTGTAACTAGCGCACTAGAGAAAAGGAACTCTGGACTTATGTCTGCGAGAGAAAATCACCATCCTCTGTCCAAGGTGCTCAAATCTGAAATCTCTTTGGCCAGATTGGATTCTTTTTTTTCTTCTACTTCTACAATAGATGATAGATTAACGGGGAATGCTGAATTGATGGAGATGTCAACCATTTGGGGGAGCAATGCCGCCCCAGACTTCACTGAATTTTTCCAATGCAATGGAATTAATTTTTCCATAGAGTTAAAAAATCATAGAATTAATCCCATCCATTGTTTTAGTTAGTTTTGAGGAAAGGAATTTGCTGGCTATATTGCCTTTTTTAAAACCCACTTATTAAATGTGAACATGGTTTTGAAATTGGGAATTTTCAAGGTAGCTCTTCAAAGTATGAGACAGAGTGAAGCTTGAGCTATAGCTTTGCTATAAGAAGGTAGGAGGAATAATCAAAACATTGCTTCCCTCTTGACAATTCTGATGGCTGATCTGATAACACTTCAGACTATTTCTTCCTAACTGAGATGTTCTGGTATATGCAATTTTTAGCTTCATGTATTGAAGAAGAGGGAAAAAATATCACTGGGTTTTTGTGTCAACAGAAAATATAGATATAACCTTTTTTTCTTTAGATACAAAAACATGAAATGATGAGAACACATATAATTATCAACCAATATTTAGTAGAAAGAGTTCTATATTTAGACTCAGTGGACCTGAGTTCAAATGCCTGCTCTGTCACTGGGTAATCTTGAATGTGCTGCTAAAAAGACACAGGTTGGACTACACAATCTCTAAGATTGCTTTTAACATGAAATCTATGATTCTATGATTTTCTGAATATCCATTTTGAGATGGAACCACAGTTCCATGAGAGGTAATATGATTAGGGGATTAGGTTAGGGTTCAAGAAGGCTTAGGCTCAAATTCTGCCTTTAACAAAAACTAGCTATATGACCATGGACAAATCACATATCCTCTTGGTATCCCAGGCAATCTTCTAATAGTATAGCTGTCAGATGAGAAAATGTACCTCCTCTTCTTTTCAGAAGGGGAGACTATGGATTAGGAATATCACATGCATGTACTTTCTGAATTGGAATGATATGTTTGCTAGATTTTTTTTCTTCTTTGTTTTTTATTCTTTGATACAGATAATGGTTCTCTTGGTAGAGGAGGGAAAAGGATATTACTGATAATAAAAGTGATATAAAGACAAAGCATATCAATAGCAATTTAATTTTTTTGAAGATGATAGGCTTTGAATATGTTGCTATTCTGCCTTAGTGGAGGAAGTTATCATGTTGACAAAATCACAGGTCCAGAAACTTCTCCCTACCCTGCCCACCAAAAAAAAAAAAATAGAAAAGTATATCTCAGATAGAGGTGCCAAATAAGATTTGCTTCTTAAGAGATATTTAGTTATTGACATTAGGATGGTAAGATTCATCTCATGTTATTGGAGAAATAAACGACCATCCTGGTTCATATAGGAAAACTAGAAAGAGATCATAATTTTGACATATCCTTCAGTCAAATTTGAGGAAGGGAGAGAAAAAGGGAAAGATTTTCCAATCTAAAGGTAATGAACACAGGCCTTGTAGATTTCCAAGCATATCTAAGGATAAATTTTAGAAAGTCACTGACATTGAAGTTAATAAATTAAATGATCATCAAAGTGACCACAAATCAGAGCATTAAAACAAAGACCTACCAACATATGATTTTTGTAAACAGAGTAATTTGGGCTTTTGGACAGCCTGAAAAGTCTGTCATGATGATAATGTCTTCATCCACAGACCTTAATTTCTTCTGTCACAAAGAATATTATTAACTTCAGTCTCGTTTGATTGTAGGGGTTGTCAGTTCTTATTAACTAAAGAAAGAGGCAACAGAAGATGGGTTCTATGTTTTTGACCCCTCTCTGGTCAGTGCTGGGATTGATCAAGCCAAATAGCATCCTAGAGGCGATTAAAGGCTGTTAGGGGAGTCTCACCATAACAGGGATCACCAAGAAGTTTATTTACCAAAATATTTCCCCTATAAAATCTCTTTTCTTTTTGAGAGTCAGATGGTGTGAACAGACTAGAGGGGCACTGTTATTTTAACATTTAAGCCTCAATGGTCTTTTTCCCCACACATTCCAATCCTATAAGAAGTCATTCTCTCACAACCACACCATCATGAATGGAGTTTATTTTAAAAGAAAGCATATATGGAAATGTTTTATGTGATTGCACATGTATTATCCTTATCAGCTTACTTTCCATCTTAGGGGAGAGGGGAAAAAATGCAGGGAGGGATGGAATTTGGAACTCAAAACTTTTTTAAATTAAAAAAATGTTTTAATGTGTAATTGGGGAAAAATAAAATATTTAATAGTGACTCAAAAAAACCAGTACGTGTATGTGTGCATATCTGTGTGCTCATAGACGCATATAAACCCACATAGATTATATGCACACAATCTCCTTCAGGGTTAATGATGAGAAAATGACCATTACACTGGTGTTCCTCACTTGGAGAAATCGCAGAGGTGCTCGATATTTATACACAGTTTCTCCTGGTCCTGAACACAAACCTGTATCAGCAAACAACAGTGTTTCTGTAGGACTGCACCAATTCCATTGAACCCTTAAGCAGTTCAAACGGGGTGCCTGGGGTCAGCTCCAAGGCTTAGCAGACACTGCTGACCTTAACAGCCCTGCCAATGGTTTATGTTGGGGAGCAATCTTAAGATTGCCTAAGATAAGGATGCTATTACACACTGATAAATGTGGAAAGGAGCAGTGTGGGAATCCTTTGTCTGGTGTGACCTAAGGTTAGAATGCTGGGATTAGTGCTGATTGGGGATAAATGGCAGCCAGTGACTTATTTGTTCAAGTGAAACCAGGCAAGTTCAATAATAAACCCTTCCCCTCCCTCCTAACACCAGGACCAAAAGTAGCCTCTAAACTTTCTTTTTTTCCCTGAAACTTCAGGAAACCTGAAATCCCACTGTTTTAAACAATGACACCCTTATAGTCTATTGTAAGTGATGAATGGAACTGCCTTATCTCTTCTCTCATTCTTTCTCACTCCCCAGTCCTTCAGATATACAGTATATATTCAGCAGGGACCTAGAGACATCAAGCACTCATTAAATGTTGATGCAAAAAAAAAACCTCTCAGATATAGTTTTTGAAAACAGACAAATTAGAAGGTGTTTGCCCTTATAACCAAAGAACTTAACAAGTGTCAGATTCTTAACAAAACACCAAAAAAACAAAACACCAAGAAAGACTTAAAATTTCAATCCTGAATCTGGAGGTTATATTAAACCAATAGATGAAAGTGATACTTACAAGTAGCTAGGTGTCTCTAGGCAAGACACATTGAGTATAAAGATATCAGAGAGGAGGCAGTGGCTGAATACATTAAGAGACTTACTGGCATCCTTAAACCAAAGTTGAATGGAAATAACACATTTAAAGCAATTAACATCCCTATGAGTATCAGTCTTAATGTACACTTAACATAAAACATCATAACATATTTGGAAAGTATCTTAACCAAAAACTCCTATGATAGCAGGAAAACACTCATCTTATCACTCTAAGACAGCTATGAAAAAAAAACACTTGCTTGCCAGAAAGGAAGAAGATGATAGATGGTCTCAAAGTACATGATAATAAACAGATCAAAAACCTACAAAGATACTTTTGGAACAAGTAAACATCACTTCATTATCAATAGAAAGGACTGATAACAGGTCTATACCATTGGATTTGTCAATTCATTTCAAATCCCAGTCTGGATGGAGTTGATGAAATGGCTGAGTCACATAGATTAGTCTGTGGGAGCAGATGAGTTTATGATGCCAATTCAGGACCATGGCACTGCCATTGGAAATTACAGAAGGATTATTCTTAAGGATCCTAGACCTAGTAATAAAGGTGGATTGTGCAAGGAAACAAGAGGAACTGTGTGACACATCCTTGCCAGCTATAAAAATTTAGCACCTTCCAAATACCAAACAAAATACTACCTGCACATCAGCAATTTGCTGCCTTTTATGGTAAGAGAAAACAAACTCCCTGAATACAAATACAGACCAAAAAAATCCCTGAAAACTACCAATAAACTGTCCTAAAATCAGACCATCATCACAGACCAAACAGATGCTCCCCACTAGCCAGATATAACACAGATACCTAAAAACTTAAAGGCATTGCTTTTAATAGATGTTGCCATATATGGTAGTCAGTCTCCAAGGTACCGAAAGTAAAAAGCTTTCAAAATATAGAGACCTAGCAGAGACCACTATCATATAGAAACAGGATGAAGTACATACCATCCCTATCTGCCAATAGAGTTGTACTAAGGATACTACTCCCAGTGAGCTGACAAAGAATGACCTTACATGCTAATAATTTCATTCAGTTACAGAAAGTAGTTATTTCATCACCTTGAAAATAGCCCCTAAAACTATAAATATAAACAGAATAATAGAAGATGGAGATTTGATCTCAGGATTGTTTCTATCTGAAGTCCTTTGAAAAATAAGAGAATACAACAATAATATTATAGCTAATAATAATATAATTCACATTTTATAGCATTACAGAGTTTACAGAATGCTTTATCATAACAACTCCACAAGGTAAGCAATGCAAAGCTGTTTTCTCTATTTTAACTATTGAAGAAAATGAGGCTCAGAAAGGTTAATTGCCCATACCTGTAGTCACATGGATAGTAAACACTGGAAAAGAAGCCACCTCAAGGGTGTTCTCAGGTATATGATAATCATCCAAGTTTGAAGTCTAAAGATATCAGAAGTAGTTCCCACAGTGATGATAACTAAGATGGGTCATGCTCCCATGCAATCTACAAAATGATCAGTAGAAACTCCTCAGAAGCACATTACTCTTTCCTCTTCCCCCTCCTCCAAAAAAAATTCCTTTCAAGATGTACACAGAGAAGACCAATCTCCTGTGATTTATATTTAATCCGAAATACATACAGGGAAGTACACAGGTAATAAAGGGATGGGAAGGCAATACCATCCAGCATAGAAGCTACATGGAGTGCCAGATCCCATATCAACGTTATTTATGAAGAGAACACCTTAAAGTCTTCTCCCTTAACTGAATAAAGTGCTCATTCTAGCAATCACAGGCACTCAAACTGTTCTAATACTATATTGTACATGGTTACCTACAATCACTGCTAATTAAGTTGTATTAATAGACCCAAACTGCAAGATCTAGAACATGTGTGAGCTTAGAGTCCTTCTGGCAAGATCGACAAACCACATAGGGTGTGTGGTGTCCAGTACCACAGTTTAGAAGGGGCCTTGACAAACTGGAGTGCATCCAAGGAGAGAGTGGTAAGGGAACTTGAAATCACGTTATATAAAGGAAGGTTAAATGAAGGAAATGGAGATGCATAGCCTGAAGAACAAAGTGAGAGGGCAGCTCTCCTGCATCTAAATATCTAGAGGGCTGTCACATGGAAAGACACTAGAATTGGAAGTCAGAAGATTTGAGATTTACTACTAGATTGGACACTTGGGAGCAGTTTCTTGAAGGACAATTCACTAGACTTTTCGGAGTCAGTTTCATCTTCTGTAAAATGGTGATAATATTTATGTTTCCAACCTCACAGTTTTCATGAGGAAAAGTGCTTTGCAAAGTAGCAAGTGCAAGATACATGTGAACTAACGGTGGTGGTGATGGTGGTGATGATGATGGTGATGGTGATGGTGATGATGATGATGATGATGATAAAAATTATTCTTGATTATAGAGTAGAGAACTAGGAAACTGGAGAAAGATAAAAAGTAGGATTTCCTGGGACAGCTAGGTGATACAGTGAGTAGGGCACCAGCCCTGGAGTCAAGAGGACCTGAGTCCAAATTCAGCTTCAGACACTTAACACTTACTAGCTGTGTGATCTTGGGCAAGTCACTTAACCCCAAGTGGCTCTGTTCTCTCCCCTCCAAAAAGAAAAAAACTAGGATTTCCTAAAAGTCATTAAAATGTAATGGGCTACCATATAAGGTATTGAATTGTCCATCAATGGATGTAAGTGAGCAAGGACTGGATGATGCTTGTCATGGATGCTGTAGAAATAATTGATCCATGGAGGCGTGGGGAGCAGGGAGGAGTCAGAAAATTAAACAAGGTGACCTCTAAAATTCTTTAACTCTAGTCACTTGATTCACACACAATTGCTTGATCTTATCTTTAAATGTGTTGTTCTTTCCAATTATAATGTCTTCCTTCCTCTAAATTCTATTCTTCATTCAAGGCCTCCCTTCAACCCCCACCAAGGGAGTTGGACTGACCCCTGTAGTCCTTCCTAGCTCTACACCTATGCTCCTATGAAAGTTCAGAATTCAAGACTCTCTCTCTGAGATAAAATACTTCCTCTGCCTACCTCCTCAGGTTAATGTGAGCATAAAATGAACTAGTAGAGATGAAAACTGAAAGATGAAGAGTTCAAAGGGCAATACTGGCATAAGCTGCATAAGGTATCAACTTATGGTCTGGGCAGGTAAGCCTTTCCTTTTTGCTCATTCACATTTCCTATTTCAGCATGGTGCTGATGTTTCAAGTATGCAAAATAAACTTGAAATACGAAGTCATTTTCTGAATTTCTTTCTATTTTCAAGATTTCAGCTTCATTTACAAATTATTTTTACAACTCTGGACAGAATGTTCCTTCTAAAAAGTCCTTCCTGATGCTTTTATTAATCTTGTGTGACACAGCTGTCTTCATCCTTCAGCTAAGGAAGTTGAGGGGCAGAGAGCTTAGCAGGCAAAGAAGGGCAAAGGACAAACTAGAGGTGTCAAGAAGAAAGTCAGAATTGCTGTATTTCCAGGTTCTTGCTTATCCTAGAGAAGTGTGAAAGCATGCTGTTACAGGGCAACGAAACAGCGGCAGAAGCCCTGGGTTTGAATTCCAGCTCTGCCATTCACTGAATCTGAGACTTTAGGCAATCTATGTGGCCCACCTGTGAAGATGATCTTGTCCAGGTTGTTAAGAGGATTAAAAAGTGATAATAATATATTTGGAAGCTCTATAAAAGGTTAAGCACACTGCAAATGGAAGATATTAGTAACAGGTGTCTCCACTGAAAATGTCCCTGCTTCCCTAAGGCATTCCATATGATGTGTGAGACCAGGCTGAAATTCCAGAAATGCTGCTTAGCACATGTTTGTGTTTTTGTGACTTTTTTTTTAACCACTAGCCCTGGCAGAGTAAAAACAATGTAGTCATCCAAAACCTACCACATAGAGTTTGCATTTTTGTGAGATCACTCACTTCCTTGTTTTTTTCAAGAAGTCCCCTTATGTTCTGTAAAGCAAAAAAAAAAAAAAAAAACCCACCACCAAGAAACATTCCTTTCTAAGAAAGCTAATTAACAACACAATTAAAATGTCTTCTGTTTCAATTTGCAGCTACAATATTGGGATCTGCTAAAAGCAATCTTCCCTAAATGCGAAAAGATTTTCTGATTCTGCCCTTATTTCATTTCACTTCCCTGCTTAGACATGAGGATTTTTGATTTGTTTGGTTTGGGTTTTTGTCTTTTTTAGGATGCCACTACACTAGTTGTAAGGTCTTGTCAAAAAGAACTGTATTCAAAAATTAGTTTCAAGACTAAGAATTGTCTGATTCCATATTACATTCCACCAATCCATCAAAGGAAGCAATACCTTACTGGGAGCAACTCGAAAAATACTTATTCCATTCATATAACATAATGGATGCTGGGTGTTTAAATTATCAGGCAAGGCTTGG
Organism: Pseudocheirus occidentalis; assembly: GCA_028646575.1. Classification (NCBI taxonomy): domain Eukaryota; kingdom Metazoa; phylum Chordata; class Mammalia; order Diprotodontia; family Pseudocheiridae; genus Pseudocheirus; species Pseudocheirus occidentalis. The sequence goes on along the minus strand of CM053601.1, from coordinate 121,900,874 downwards.
TTAAGTACCTGAAAAGTTTGTAGATTGCATTAGGGTTGAGAAATTAATAGAAAATCACACCTCTCTGTACTTTGGGTTAGAGGAATATGAGGTGTACAATTTTGTTTTTCTTACATCACTGCACCTATTAAAGAATGATGGATAAAAGTTCATTCTGAACTCCAATACCTGAGGTGTTAATATCTTCTCAATGTTTCATCTCTTATTTTGAAAATCATTAAAGGCATATAAATTCAAAAGTTCTTCTATGAGCAATATAAAAGCAGCTAAGAGAAGAAGAGAAGCAGTTGACTGGAGGCCAAAGCCTTCACAGAAAATATTTCTAATGAAGGTCTAACATCGAAGATATATAGGGAACTGACTCAGATATATAGAAGAATGAGAGCCAGATTCTAATAAATAAGTGGTCAGTCAATCAATAAACAATCATTTGGTGGGCGCTTACTTACTCTGTGATAGGAATGATATGAGTGCCAGAGGGCACCAAGAAAAAAGTTAAACAGGCAGTTTTCAAATGAAACAACAACTATCTATGAGAAAGCTAGAAATCACTAATAATGAGAGGAATGCAAATTTAAGCAACTCTTAAGGTTTTACTTCCTACCCTGAAACTGGGAAAGATGACAAAAGAGAAAAATGTTAAGTGTCCAAGAGGCAGTAGGAAGAAGAAGGTGCGTTAATGGGCTGTTAAAGGAATTATCACCTGGTGGGACCGTTGTGGCAAATAATGTGGAACTAGAATAGAAAAGTCTCTACATTGTATATACTCTATGCCCCAATTCAATATGACTCAGTGGAAAGATCGATGGATTTGAAACCCTAGGACCTGGATTTGAATCCTTTCTTTGCTTTTAACTGTGAGGGGAATTTCCTCACCAATACCAGTCAAATACCTTAAGGTGGTTCAAATTTTACCTTGGCCTTAGGAGCTGTGTGACACAGGGAAAGTCACTAGCCATTTTTCAGACTCTGTTTTACTGTTTATTAAAAAAAAAAGGAGGGGTAACATTAATAATACCTACTTTACAGGACTACTCTAAGGTTCAAAGGAAAAAATAAATATATTGTGGGATGCGAATCTCAAAACAAATGTGAGCTATTACTATGAAGCAGAAGAGATAAGATTCAAACCCAGGGCCTCTGACTCCACATTCAGTGCTGAGAATTTTCTGAACAATGTTTGTTGTTATCATTGACTTTTTCACAATTTGTTTGGGTATCCCATGCAGAATCAAGCAGAAAATGAGACTGAGTTTCAGCTCAGTTCCCTGAAACTTTTCTAAGTCTGAGGATTGATTCCTGGGGGGGAGTTTTTCTCCACTAACACCCCATAAGGAATTTTTCATATTACCCAATATGATTTCATGAAAGCTGAGCTTGCTGAAAATGCAATTATTAATCAGAATCTATATTCTGATACCAAAGAATCCTTTCAATATACAGTATTTCAATTTCAACCTCAACCCATTTTTTAGATGCCCTGTTTCTACCACTCTCCTCTGTGAATTATCTATTAAAGGTCTCTATCCACTAGTCATGGAAGTTTCTTCAAATACTAACTTGGCTATAAGATTTCATCAATGTGGATGTTCCCACCAATGATGCAGACCTCAATTCATCCATGTCCACCTTATCATGTGTAAACTTTGTCTCTGTCCTTCCCTAAGTTTGATACAGGAAGTCATTCCAAAGTCATGAGGGCCCTCCACACTCCCTCAACATTTTAAGGTACCAATGGAGGACACAGTGTCTCTGAAGTTTATCACTAGCTCTTGCCACATGATCAGCCCACCTTCCTCTTCCATCATATATTTATTTGACGATATCATTGACTCTTGGTCTTTTTCATAATCCCTTTTTTTGGTTGTGTTTTGTAGTCTGATGCACCCACCATTTGGTTACACTCAGGAATTATAAGATGTGAACTTCTAAAAGCTGTTATAGAGTCAAATGTATTCCTCAATACAATTGACCATCATGAGTATAGACCATTATAAGATAATAAGAGTGCATAACTATTTAGAATATGCTTTTATTGACCCAGAAAAAAAGTGAGTGAAACCATACCATAATGTACTTTTAAGAGGACACCACATTATTTCTAAGATCCTGAAATCACTTGTTTGATTCTATCGTCTTGAATCAAGTCATTAACCAGCATGAGAATTGAGTGGACTGTGATCGTGTATGAAGAATGCAAAAGTAAGACATTTGGTAGCGTTTGAGAAATTCCCAATCATCATCCATCTGTTGCTTCAGATTTCTCTGTAAATCAGTTTCAAGTCGCTCAGACTAAAATCTAGATTTTGTTTTATAATGCCTAGTATTTATACAGTCTTTTAAGGTTTACACATGCTTTCCAAATATTGTCTCATCAATCTTCAAAACAACCCTAGGAAATGAGTGCTACTATTATCCTCTCCATATTACAGATGAAAAAACTGAAGCATACAGAGGTAAACTGACTCGTTCAGTGTCACAGTTAAGTAAGTTTTGGCAGAATAGAGGCTGAATTTGAACTCAGATCTTCCCAACTAGATCCGGTATTCTCACCTTGCAGTGCTTCTTAAATTTAAAAATTTGGCAACAGTAAAAGGTTTCTGAACACACAAAGATAAAAATGAATTAAAAATCAAATGCATGGTAAATCCAAGGTATTTCTGTTGCATTGTGTTGCATGCCCATGTTGCATCATGCAATTTCACTGTGGCCTTGGGTCTAAACACTTTGCACTGTGCGTGTGCCACACAATACCAACAAACACTGTCAACGTGTGAAAAAGTTTTGGGTGGAAAAAGTTTAAGAAGTGCACTCATTTTACAGATGAGAAAACTGAGGCTTAAGGGGGTTGCCTGACTTTTCCAAAATCACACAACACACTTCTGTTAAGTTCTGTTAAGCTCAAATAGAAAAGGAGCCCTGAAGGTGGCATATTAACTTAGAAAACCACAAACCAGCATTATCTATGTTGTATTATATTTTATTTAGTCTGGTGAACATGTCCCAGTTATATCTCAATCTGATTCAGCCCACACTCAGGAGTTTTGCTGGCCTCAGGCTGAGAATTTGATCCCTCTGACATTTATAATTTGAAGTAGAGCTGGAACTAGAATCCACATCTCCTAACTCCCAGTCTGCCAGCACTCCCATGCTGCCTCTAATCACATCACAAATTAATGTCAGCCAGAGGCAGGCCTAGATCTTCTTACTCCTAAGTCCATAATACTCTACTGCACCAAGCTGCCTCCCAAGCAAACATTGTCTCCCTTCACATACAGCTTGTTTAAGATTGCTTCTACATTAAAAATAATTCTCCCTATGAAACGATACCAAGTGAGAAAAACAGATCCTAAAAATAGTACACCCAGAGACTACAGCATTGTGTCTGTTAAGAATAACAGTAAAAAAAATTAAAACTGAAAACTGTGAAATTATAGTGACTATACTTGGTCATAAAGAAGAGAGATAAGAAGGCATTTTCCTCCCTTCCTCACATAGGTGAGGGACTAGAGATATGGAATACTACATATAATGTCAAAATTCTTTTGATAAGTTACTTAGTTTTTGCTCCATTTTGTTTTCCCTCTTTTATTCTTCAATACAAAAGATGATTCCCAGGGAAGGGGAGAGGGAGGATTATATTAGAAGACATAAGTGACGTGAAAGCAAAAGGTATCAAGGTGTTTTTTTATAGTGATACTGAATACTCAAACACATACAAATGCATTTGTGACCTCATCAGTACAGATCTTCTCTTGCCCAAGATACAGAGCACAACCCATCCATGCCTACCCATTCTGCGGGACTGCTATCCACCTTCACCAGAGAGTCTACCCAAGGGACTTGGGAGACTTTTCTTGATGTTTTTTAATATCACATGGACAAAGGTCATCCATCCATCATCCCTTCCTCTTGCCACATGACCAGCCCATCTATTCCAATACTTCTTATGCTTTCTCTCTGATGATATCCTTTTTGCTATGGTTCCTTTGTTATCTTTTGTTTGCTATGGTTCCTTGCTGGTTGTCACAGACTACCCATGCTCACCACACCCTATTCTACTGCCTTTTGGATGATCTTTCACTTTAATTCTTCAGAGACTCTAAGTACTCCATGACCCAGCAGCATACAACATCATCAGAAGAGTCCCAATATTAAAAGGTGGAGGCTTTGTTTCCGGGAAAAGTTGTGGGGTTTTTTGGAGGAGGGGACCTGGGGGTATTAAACGAACTGTACAACTTTCAACAGTTAGCCAACCCACTTTCCACTTCTTCTTCAGCTCTGGACCCAATTCATTACCCACTTAAAATGTCTCTCCAAGATGCGTACACTAGTGAAAGAGTCCCATAGGCTGTTCGTCCAACCGCATATATTACTCTGGGCAATGAGCATTCTTTATCTATTTGGTTTTTTTCCTATGTGGATAGTTAAGCCAAACTCTTTTGCATGACCAATGATCTCATTTAGGAGGCTCAACGGTTAATGGAGTTTTATGCAATCAGTACAATGTCATCTGCCAAGAGCAATATGTTTGGAGGAAGTGACCTGAACTCCACATAGGATCCCTTCCCTGAGAGTAGCAAAAGTTTTTCATGAGTAAATTCCTTCCTGTCCCTTTAAAAGTGCATGAAAGTGTCAAGTTGAATTTTGTGTATTTCCTACTGGAATGCTATGAATATAAAAGGCAAGAGCTGAAAACTTTTCTGTTTATTTGCCAAATATATAAGGATAGAGATTGGATAGGGAGTGGGCCTGTTATTTATGTATGTAGGGAACTCTCAAGTAATGAAATTCCTTTTGCCAATGCTAGTCAATACCTTCTCTGTAACTTGCAATCTAGAGATTTTAAGTGACTTCTTGATACTGAAGAAGAATGAATTCTTCCAGACTTCTAGACCAGCTCTTTATTCACTTCACCAGAGCGGTCCAAAAGGCAGCCCGCAAACTCCTACCCCACCCAATTAGATTAAAACGCAATTGGGTGGAGCAGCTAGGTTGGACAGTGGATAGAGCACCAGCCCCAAAGTCAGGTGGACTTGAGTTCAAACGTGTCCTCAGACTAGGTGTGTGACCCTAGTCAAATCACTGAACTCCAACTGCCTCCAAGAACAAAACCAAAAATAAGTAAATAAAAAAATGAAATGCAATAGGGAAATTGTTCAAAAATTAAGTAAAAATACAATAAAATAGAGAATGAGATATTCTGAATCAATATGTAGCCAGCAGGCATCCTTCCATAAGGTTTAGTGGCCACAGTTTCTATCTGAGTTTGAAACCAATATGCTATGTCATGCTGCCTCATATATACATATTAAAAATATAATATTCACATATCCACATATATATAATATGTATTGTATACAATATATACTAATACAATATATACAACATCCACATATACACACATGTGTGTACCTGTATGTATGTGTGTATGTATATGTGTTTAATTATGGAAAGTTGATTCTAATTATTCACATAAGCAAAAAAATCAAATGGAGAAGGAATATATATTATACAGGCTATTCTGCAGACTGTAGAGCTCACTCATCAGCAGATCTATCTGAGACTGCCTACAAAAGAACAAGAAGCAGGGCCTAGGACTGAATAGGAGGAGAGTAGACTGCCTTTGAGATTGGCTTTTTTAATAATCCCAAGCTTCTCTTCCAAACACATTTTCTTCCAATGACCTTATATATGACTGGGAGTCCTGGAAAATCTAGAGTCTCCAGAGAACTCAATTTAAAGACCACTCAAAGGGCAGGTGCAAGTAGCCTGCAACACTTTACAATGAGGAATTACCCTGGAGAAGTGATACAAAAGATGTCATAATAAAATGATACTATCAGAAATAAAGACAGGCCAGGCACATAAAAAGAGAGGAAGAGGAAAGCTGAAAGAGCCCGTGAACCACATGGGTATCCCTGCAATGCTAGGAAGTGGAAAAGGACCCTGTCAAGCTGAGTGGACTCACAGTGGTTAAGTCTACGGGAATTCACGAACTTAAGGTTAAATGGAATGGTGGGAAAAAATGGGCCCTGTGTAACTGTACCATTGGAAGGAATATTAGCCTCGATGAGATCACAGATTCACCAGGGACTATAGTATAGTAACATTCTAGGAAAATAACATAGGCCACCCTAAGAAAATAGCCACTGCTTCCACTCTCCAGTTAAAAGGCTATGGCAAATGGAGACCTAATGTCAACTTCTCCAAAGCCAGAGAGATCTCTAAAAGCACTACTGCTGGGGAAATAATTCAATTCTTTTCCAAACTATACAGAATATAAATTAAGTTTATAGAAGATGTTTCAATATTCTTAGGTATGTAAGGGAAAATTGCAGACATGTATAGACTTTACACTGGAATAGAAGCGGCTGACATCATCTAAGATACCCTAAACTAAGGGAAGTCATGTCTTTTATGCATGGTAAAGTCCTACCAATTAATCTGTTCATGATCTACTCTATTACAAATGGGCAAATAAATGAAATGACACATAAATATCCTGGCCAAAACCCCACCACCACCATCAACTTGACACCCGTTATTTAAGCTGCTTCTTGCTGAAGACACCTCCTGGATGTTTGACATGAGCATTGCAATGGCCTCTGTTTTATACATTTTTGTAGTTAAACTAGTAATAACAGCATTAAAATCTTAAGAACTGAGTAGTATTATATTTAATTATCCTTTGCCATAATTACACTGATTAAACACAGCATAAGAGACCATAAAGACAGATAAAACATTATGGCTACAAAACTTTTTTTAAATGTCCATAAAATCACTATTAAGCCCTAGGTGACTAAATTAATATCACCCATACAATTTTATGCGATTTCCTTCCACTTATAACAGTATCATATGCAATGACAGCAGAATTTCTTCACAGCAGTAAGAATGACAAAAACTAAATGTACAACAAAAAATAAATTTAGAACAGAAGGGACTGGCTTCATTCAGAAGCCCAACAGAGGAGTTCCTGTCCATTAAATACTTTAGGCAAACATCATTATACATTTGCACAAACCCCTATGCATACACACACATGCACATGCACATGCATGCACACACACACACACACACACACATATCCCACCCCAGTCTTGGGTACCATTTGTTACTTGATCTTCTCTGCCTTCTTTTTGATTTTCCTATTTTCCTTTTAAATACAAGATGTAGAAAGTTGGATTCATAGCAGAGATGCAAGCCAATCATGAGGACTAGAACCACAGATTTACCTCTATGATCTGACTAATGACCTTCTGGAAGATCCAAGGATTTTCATTTTGGGCGATCAATGTTATTAAAAAGATTAAAGAACATGACAAAATCCCAAGAAAAATTCAAGCTAAGAGTCAGTCTTATGAGCAAGAAAAAGAAAAAGTAGCCTAAGCCTTCTGAAAGTTTTTCAGATATAAAGAATATCAGATCATGGCTTAGCAATTTTAAGGGAACAGCTTGAATAGGTGTATTCCAAAAAACACCTACTGAGTTCCCAGGCCTGCACACTGATTAGCCTATAACAGCAATGAAGTACTACAGAGTATGTACACTGGCTGTTGTTGATGCAGGTGATTCTGATATCACCAGAAGCATGCCAGAACAGTAAACTATAGAAGAATATTCTTAAATAAGGTGGCCAAAACTTGTTTTAAAAAAATAAAATGGGGCAGCTAGGTGGCACAGTGAATAGAGCACCGGCCTTGGAGTCAGGAGAACCCAAGTTCAAATCCGGCCTCAGACACTTAACATTTACTGTGTGACGTGGGAAAATCACATAACCCTAATTGCCCACCCAGCCTTCCCTCCCCCCTCCAAAAAAGCAGGAAAATAAAATAAAATGCAAACTATGAGAAACTGGGAAAACAACTGGCCAGATCAAATGCAAACGTGTCATTTCTTTTGCATAATGACCAACATAAATGTACTATATGCATGTGCACTAGTCATGCAATAAAAATAAAATAAATCCCATTCTAAAGTATATGGTCTAGCCTATCATCTACACTTTGCAAATCAGAGCTTCGTTCATCCCTGCCATCCAGTTGAGTCTGTTAGTATCACCCCAAGTGTGGGTTCTCAGAGCAGACTTCCCTTCAGGCATATTACAAGGTGCCACTTATTTTGTTCCCTCTGCACTGCGGCTGTCATAGTCTGATGAGAGAATGAAGAAAAGGAACAAGGTCAATTGCAGACATGAAGAAAGAAGGCCTGGGGAAAGGCGAGCCAGGAGCAGCAGGGGAGGGAGGTAAGCACCCCTCCAAAATCCTCTCTGATGAACTTCAAAAGCTTCTCCTCCATCCATGCAAAAGTGCTTGGTTTCTTAATCAAGCAGACTGTGCTCACCATGCTGGCACTCCTCATGGCCCAGGATAAGAAGGTGGAACATGGACCAAGTACAAAAGCATAATTTAAAATGGAAAAGGATTTGCACGCACGCGCACACACACACACACACACACACACACACACACACACACCTCTTAGACTTCTTCCTGCATCTGCATCTAACTTGGATTTTCCTGGGACTAAGAGAGGAAAGTCCCAGACAGATAATGTAAACTCGTAGATTAACATGGGAATAATGGAGAGATGACAATCATTTTTTTCTGCTTGTTTACTGTTAGAATAGATGGTCTCTCAGGTCTCTCACAGCTCTAAATAAAATGATCCATTCTATAACACAGTAGTGGTCAGAACAGCATCAATCCCTTAGATAGGAGAATACCCTCAGGATCCAATTAATTTGAACCCAGGGACTCTCATAGTCCTTCCTCTTCTTCTGCCTCCTCTGCACTATCCATATCATGATTACAATTATCTGCCTACAATCTCTTCTCTAACCACCCTCCCTTTACTACTCTCCCCCCACCACTACCCCTGCCCAGCTGCTTCTTAACTCTTTATCCCAAATGATACAGTCCATAAGCTCTGAAGAGGGAGATCACAGTACCACCAAGTCTTGCACAGAGCTTTCCAAGTTATTAATTACTCAGTGTGGTCTACTCAGTGCAAAGACTGCTGGCCTTGGAGTCAAAAGATCTGGGTTCAAATCCTAACTCTGCTAGTAACTAATTATATGACCTTAGGCAAATCAGTTCACATTTCTGGGTCTTGGTTTCTTCACTGATTAAATAAGAGAGCTGAATTAAATTATCTCTAAAAGTCTCTTTGAATTCTACATTTTTATGAACCTTTAACCAACAGAATCACAGTGAAAATCTTGTTGGACTTTGAGTGAGCAGATTTGGGGTCAAACCCTCTTTTACTTACTACCTGTGTGACCTTGAACAGGTAACTTCACCTCTCTGGACCTCAGTTTCTTAACTTATAAAATGACAAGGTTGAACTAAATGGCCTCTAAGACTCCTTCAGGTCTAAATCTATGAACCAGTGATCTCTGAGCTATAAGGGAGTAGTCTGAATATTCTTTTGACATTGCTAATGGGTGGCATATTTAGAAAGTTGACTCTTTTTTTATCAGGTTACAGTTGATAAAGGGACTAATATATGAGTCAGAGAGTACCAAAGAACTTCCTATTGGTGAACATGAACTTAATGGAAGATTAAGGAAGCACAAAGGTAAACACCCCCAGTTGACAAGAGTGTGTGTGTATGTGTGTGGGCGCGTGCACCCCAGTTCCCAAAGCTCTTCACCATAGAGCAATCCTAACATCTGCAAACACCGATGACAAAGTCCTGGGAGAATCTGTATCTGAACACCACAGCCTTAAGTACCCAGCCACCACTGCACTAGCAAAAACAATGAACACAAAGCAGTCCAGAACATGTGTGGGTCCATCATCTCAATTTCCTTTTCATATGTTTGTTCCATTCTACTTGCTAATGCTACTCCCATTTTCCTTATTAAAAAAAAACCCTTTCCAAACTGCCCTCCCTCCCCACCTTGGTTTTCTTCCAATTCTCTCTCCATTTTTAGTCCCATTAATAATTCCAACATGCTTCAAATCCCACAAATTCCCTGTCTTACTACTTAATTAATACACTCCCCCACATCATTTCTCATTCACCTGCATGTTCTTTCTCTGGAAGACATAGAACTGAAAAGTTCATCAATTTCACTCTTAACATTGGCTAGTGAGTAATACAGAATTAGAGAAACACAAAATTCATAAATACTTTAATTTTCCACTTTAGTAAATATCCAATTTGAGATTCACTTGATGCATTTTCCTTTTCCAAGCAGAGACAGGTTTTGGAAGAAGGGTGTGTTCAAGTGTGTGTGTGTGCGAGAGAGAGAGAGAGAGAGAGAGAGAGAGAGAGAGAGAGAGAGAGAGAGAGAGAGAGAGAGAGAGAAAGAGAGAGAGAGAGAGTGAGTGAGTTACTGCAAAGGAAACCAATGTGTAAATAATCACCTGCTATTTGAAATGAATTTTTATTCATTTAAATATGTTTAAAGATAGGCAGAATAAAGTAGCGGATAGTCTGATGGGCTTATAGCCAGAAAGACCAGAATTCAAATACTACCTCTGCTCCTTACTAGCTGTGTGCCTCTAGACATGACCCTTAACTTCTATATGCCTCAGGCGATTGACTCCCTACAACAGATCTACCAAGTCAAAGGTAGTTAGCCATCTACATTAGTCGAGGGAGTACCCTTACACAGCTGAAATGAGAGATACTTTGGAATTATAATACTGATGACAGTTCAGAGTAAATCCCTCTTTTAGAGGATGATTTCACGGCATTCAAATACAACACCTTCCTTCAAATATCCTTCAGTACAACTATTAGAAGTAGGATATTGAACTTGAAGGACCCATGGGTTGACACAATGTGGCAGCTTTTATTTTTCTCTGGTGACATCTATCTAGATCTCAGGGTCCTCATGTATAATATCAGGGTGAGCTGCTACAGATAAACCCTTAGTTCCCTTTTAGCTCTAAAAATCTCTAGTCTTGTGGTCTTTAGCTTCTCTTAAGAGGTCTGTGTATTGTTTCTGTATTAATCAATCAACAAGCATTTATCAAGCCCCAACTACATGCGCGGAGCATTTTGCTAGGCACTAGGGTCACAAATACAAATGCTCACAAGAAACTAACATTTAATGGGAACAGGGGAAAGAGAAAACAGGTATCACTATGATTACATAGAAATTATATATAAAGAGAATAAATACAAAATAGTTCAACCCAAGGTCCTTTGGGAGGGAGGGCCCTAGCAGTTAGGAGGAATCACGAAGAATGTGGTATTTGGGATCCATCTTAAAAGAAGAGAGGGATGCTCTGAGGTGCAAGTGAAGACTTCTTGGCTTCTAGATGCTTCTCTGTTTGATGTGTATGTATTTGTCTCCCCAACGAAACTATAAGCACCTCAAAGATAGTAAGGTATCTTAGACCTTCATGGTACTTAATGCTTAATGTGTGATGCACACCTCATGCTTGGTGAATGATCTCCTGAGGTCCTTCCAGATGTATGAGTCTATGAATTTTAAAAATCTTTTCTTCTATAGAAGAGTAGACAGAGGTTCATTAACTGATATTACTATGGCCTCTCTATAAAATTCATAGGGCTACTTAATGTCTGGCATACAATCTCAGATTGCAAGTGAATACCACCATATTCTCCTAATCCAACGGGTATTGCCAACAATCGAACTAATATCTGTCTAATGCAGTAAGATCCATAAGCTAGTCCCAAGTGACCCTTTACAATCATCAATCATTTTTAAAAAATTCTCATTTCCCCTTAAATACCAACCTGATTTCTTTTCTAACAAAGTAGGTGCTTATTCTGCAAGTCACAAAGCATAGCTGATTAGCAATCTGGGGAGGCAAACAGACATAGGGGGACTGAAAGGAAGTGGTGATGCGGAGAAGAGCCAATCCATCTGTTTACTCCTGTGTGGGCTAGGGGAGATTCAGGAATAATGGGCTCCCATCTTCATCAATGTTTTATCAACTGAATCAGCATAAGCAAAAGTTGAAAAAAGAGTCGATTTTCTTTTTTTCTGTAGCTGAAAACTCAGCCACGGACGCTTTTGATTTCAGAATCCTGGGGCTTGATGGAGGGGATGTTTTTTTCCTAATACTCTGAAACTCCAAATATTCTAGGTCCATGATTTGGAATCTTTTGAAATGCCCTAGGACCAAAGCTTTGGAACTTGGTAGGAAATGTTTCAGCACTTTCATTATTTACCTGTTTCAGAGATAGATAATGAAAACAGCAACTGGGTGCTCCTGATACTCACAGCCATTAAGAAAACTCTTGACCTAAGAAACAAGGGGCAATTTTTTGGACATTAATGACACAGAGATTTTCACTGAAGAAAATTCAACTTCAAAACAAATTCCAAGGTCTCTGAAGTCTAGGCAATGGGATATGTGGCTTCTGTAGTCATTTGCCACATTTCTCATTATTCTAAATTCAATAAGCATTTATTAAATGTTCACTAAATGCAGGGTTCATGTGGACAGCACTGGTGATATATGAATGAAAAAAGATACAGATCCTGATTTCAAGGAAATTACATTTTATAGTATTAACAACTGGCCATACTTCATGGAGAGATAATGATTAAACTAAGTCTTAAAAGAAATGACGGATTGTACAGGGTAAAGCTGAGTGGAGAGTACATTCTAGGCATGGTGGACAGCCTATGCAAACGGATAGAAGCAGGAGATGGCCTGTCACATGTAGGAAACAACTAAATAGAGAATATTCTGGTTTGGCTGGAATATATTATATAAAGGAAAAGAATGAGAAATAAGTCTATAAAGGTAAATCTTGACTATGGAAGATCCTAAATAACAGGCAAAGAAGTTTGTATTTTATCATTCAGGTAAAAAAGGAGCAAAAAGTCTCAGAGTGGGAGAAGACCTCAGAGGTTGTCTGAATGAAAATCTACTTGAAGAAAAATCCTTTAAGCAAAATATACAACAGGTAGACATCAAGCCTTTCCTCGAAGACCTTAGAGACAAGGAAACCATCTGTTACTTCTCCAAGGGTATCCATTCTCCTTTTGGATAAGTCTACTCAAACATGTATCTGCCTCTCTGCAATTTCTGTGAATTCTTCCTAGTTCTACCTGAGGAGGCAAAGCAGAAGAAATCTTTCCTTTCCCACAGTACAGTCCTTCAAATACTTGGATACAGATATTATTTCACCTCCCACATCACCTGATGCACAGAAGTCTTCTTTTCCACACTAAACACTCCCACTTCCTCTAAACCATCATCATGTGCAATAGTTTAAAGGTCTTTCACCATCCTGGCCACATTTCTCTATATTATCTCCAGTTTATCAAGGAAACCTGGGATGGCTTCTATGAACTGCTTCAGAATGAAACAAGCAGAAAAAGACAACTTGTGAAATAACAACTGTAAAACAAACAACTTTGAAAGACTCAATTAACTCTAATCAATGTAATGGCCAAGCACAATCCCAGAAGATGTATGCTGAAGCATGCTACCTAATTCCTGATAGAGAGGTGATAGACACAGGGTATAAAAGGACATATTTAAGATACAGATAACATGGAAATTCATTTTGTTTGACTGTATATTTGTTTACAAGGGGTTTCTTGCCCAATGGGGAAGAATGGGAGGGAGCAAAAAACTGATTTGTATTGACTGAAAAAAAGTAGAATTTTATTTTTTTTAAATAGGGCCTCCAGAACTAGCTAGAATGCTCTAGAAGTGCCCTAACCAGGACACAGTAGAATAGGACCATCCTTCCTTCCATCCTGGACAAAATGCTTCTCTTAATGTACTCTAAATGACATTAGGGTTTGATCTTTTTTTGGCTGCTACATCACACTATTGACTCAAGATTGAGCTCAAGTCACTTAAAACCTCCAGATTTGGCCCTTTGTGATCAACATTTCCCTTACTAAAGGTTCACTAATTATCATTTTAATAATACATTCTAAAATTTTGCCAGGAACAAAAGTTAATATCAATGACCTCTGATGTACAGATTACACTCTCTTCCCTGTTCTGAAAATCTTGACATTCCCCAGTCCTGCAGTCCCTTCTCTTTTCTCCATAATCTCTCAGTAATCAATGACAATGGCTCAGTGATAACAAAAGCCTGCTTCCTTCTGTACTCCAGACTGTGGTCCACATAGGTCTGATGACTTGAACTTATCAAGGGCAAAGGGAAGTGCTTTCTTCTCAGCTCCCTACTTATCTTGGGTTTCAATTCACATTTATGTCCTGTCCTTTCTAGTCAAAAGGTAAATCTTTGGCAAATGATGCAAAGAGTTCATTAGTTCTGCCAACTCTCCATCACTTTTTATCATCGTCTTACTTTCCCTGAGAATGGTTCTACTTCTGATATGACATTCTTTTTTTCCCTGGCTATTACTTAAAGCAAGGGATGTGCACATGCATATACATACACACAAACAATGGAATCAGAGACTGTCTTTTGCCTATTTTTGTATCCCCAGTGCTTAGCAGAGTGCCTGTTACACAGGAGAAGCTTAAGAAATGTTTAATAAACAATTGATTGATTGGCTGTCCCAAGTATTCCTTCTTCACATTAGCATATTCCCAGCTTTAGAGCTCCTAACTTCATTCACCGAAGGTTTGGGTGGGGGGGAGGGGACTTAGAGTGCCATGGCCCTACCTGTACAACTGAAAAGTTATATTAATAGCTGTGTAAAGAATATAATGGAAAGGGGGGAGACTAGAAGCAAGGAAAACAGGAAAGAAACTCTTGGTGTAGGCAAGAGGCAGAGATGAAAGCCTCAGCTGGGAAGACTGAGGGATATTCAGTTCAATTCAATAAGTCTTTATTAAATGCCTACAATGTACAGAGTACTAGTCTAAATAAATCATGATAAAATGTCCCTTCCCTCAGGGAGCTAAGAACATACAACATGTATGCAAATGGATAAATAAGGAATCTATCCAACATAAGATAAAGTAATTGTGGGAGGAGAGTATATACAATTGAGGGGGTCAAGAAAGGTCTTCTAAGGGAGGCAGGCACTTTGGTTGAGTCTTAAAGGAAGGTAAGCATTCCAAGAGGCAGCAGTAGAACAAGTGCATCCCAGGCAGAGGGGAGATGAAATGTTTTAAATGGTAGGAAAGAGCAAGTAGTCTTACAAATGAAGTCTATGAAACTATTACGAGAGTAGTAGTAGGAAATAAATATTCTGACATTTTATGAAAATACAATCTTTTAATATCTGTAAAAGAAAATATATAATATAACATTTACATAAATGTCTATAATATATAATGCTTTTAATATCTATAAATTTCTTATTATTGGTTTTCTATGTCAGAAATTTCCATAAACAAATAACATAGGGTTGAACCAAAATGGAAAAGAACATGTTTAGACAAAAGACTAAATTCTCTAGCCAATTCTCCCCAAGTGAAAAGTGGCGAGTGCATTTTTTCCACAGACCTGCTCAAAATACCAACTCCCCAAAGACAGCCAAAGGGGCTCACAAATAGCTACACTTGTCATGACCTTAGTGTCTTCCCTCATTTTACAAACAGAAACTGCTCAGTCTTACAATTTCTGACTGATGGAGTGGGAAGTGGGAGCCAAGCAAAGTTTTAAAAGCCTTGTCAATCATCCTTTCTACAGCTCATGAGTCCCAGCACAACCTCTACGCCATTAGTCAAAGGACATGCTGTACACCTTCCTGACCAAACTCCATAGATGACCATCAGGACACAAAAAGCAGGCAGGGCTAGAGTGGAGAGAAGGTAGACAGAATCATCCCTCCCCAAACCCTAGCACTGGCATACTGGGTGGGCAATATTATTCTTTATTTTTAGTGTTATCAGGATCATGTTTACAAGTATGCAAGTAACTCAAAACAGTTTTGTTTAAATGTTGGTCTCTTTAGTTTCTTACAGTTATTACTAATTCTGAATGAGAAATAATGAATTTTCACAAGTAGGTATGAATTGTATAGTTAACATCAGAAAGCCACCCTCTTCTCTATCAGTATTTACAATGTCAGTTCTGAGACCAGCTGAGGGTTTGACTTAAGTGAATAAACCATTTCACGGTTATAAGCACATCCCTGGTTAATATGCCATGTTCTTTGGTCATGGACATTTTTCAAGTTATCTCACAATGCATACAGGACAAAACCTTGTATCTCAAACTCAATACATCTAAAGCTTATCATTATCTTTTCCCTTTGACTTCACATATATACACATATAACTTCACATACATAGACACGCACATGTGTGCATGTATGTGTATGTGTGTCTTCCTAACTTCCCTACTTCTGTCAAGGACACCACCATCCTGATAGTCACCCAGGCTCACAACCTCAGTTATCCTTGAGTTCCTGCCCTCAGCTCCCATACCCAATCCTCTGCCGAGTCTCTACCTCCACATCATGTCTCCATCTTCTCTCCAGTCACAGGGTCACCATCCTATTTCTGGACCTCATCACCTCTTATGAGTGCAATAAGCTTTCTAACTGAGCTCCCTGACTTGAGTCTCTCTCTCCTATCATATCCATCATCCACATGGCTACCAAAGGGGCTAGGCACATCGATGCCCTGCTCAAGAAGCTTCAATGGCTCCCTCTTGCCTCTAGGAGAAAAGATCAACTTTTCTGTTTCACATTTAAAGTCCTTTCCAAGCTACTGAACATTTCTCTTTCATGCCAACATCATTAGGGATAAACTAATCTACTTGTTTCCCATATATGACATATCCTGTCCCAATCTCTGCCTTTGTAAAGGTTATCCCTCATTTCAGGAATGCACTCTCGCTTCCTCCACTCTTCCTCAAATACCTTGACTTCCTTCAAGCTTCAATTCAAGCTCTATCTCCTGATCCCCCCAGATGCCAGTCAACTTAACTCAACTTAGACAATCTGTATTTACTCTTTAATATATTTTGTATTGACCTATTTTGGAGTAGTGGAAAGAGTACTGGACAGGCAGTCATGAAGACCTGAGTTCAAATTCTGCCTCAGACAGCTATGTGAACCTCTCTGTGCCTCATGACTCAGGCAAAATAAGGGAATAAGAGCAGATTGCCTGTCAGGCCTCCTTAGGCCAACTCTAACTGCATGATCCTGTGATCTGTGCACAAGCTGCTTCCTCCAAGTAGCATTATTGGCTCCTTGAGAGCAAGAATTGTTCCATTTTTGTCTGTATCGAATGTGTCTAGCACTGCACCTTATACATATTGTTGGTTAAATGAATGAACCTGTTGAAATCCTTCACTTTTTTTAAAGCCCAACTGAAATACCACATGAAGCCTTTCCTGAACTCACACCTCTATCCACCTTCTCCCACCCCCCACCAAAAGCACTGTCACCCTCCTCAAATGACTTTTCCTCCTCCACTTAATTTTTCCTTTATACCTATCAATACCTTAAACTTTGTTTCATAGTTATCAGTGTCTGGCCCTGTTAGGAACTCATCTTCCTGAGTTCAAATCTGGCCTCAGACTCACTAGCTGTGTGACCTCGGGCAAGTCACTTAACACTGTTTGTCTCAGTTTCCTCATCTGTAAAATGTGTTGGACAAGGAAATGGCAAAACACTCTAGTATCTTCACCAAGAAAACCCCAAAAGGAGTCACAAAGAGTTGGACATGACTGAAATGACTGAACAACAACAATAATCTCATCTTGCCTGTCAGATTGTAAACTCTCTGAGGGTAGGGCCTCATTTCTCATCTTTGTATACTCAATATCGTGCACAGGGCCTTACATCCGGCAGTTGCTTAATAAATGCTTAAGTAGACTTGGATCCCACTCTAATCAAGGACCACAAACCCAGATCAAGAAATGACCTCAGAGACAAGCTATTCTAACACTCTCATTTTTCATTGGTGGAAGTTAAGTGACTTGCCCAAAGTCAAAGATAAGAATTAAGGTAAGAGAGACAGGTCCTCTGACCCCAATTCACTGACTCTAAGGGCACTATTTAAAACAAATAAAATTAAAATTTTATTAATTATTTATGGATTTTATTAATAAATTTATTAATTTTAAAATTAAAAATCTTTTTAATACTATAAATGGTAGTCCTGTGATATGAGAGGCTACATGATCTAATATAAAGCACCTGGTTTCAAACCTAAGTTCCGACTTGCTAGCTGTGTGACCCTGGCTGTTATTTTGCCTCTCTGCCTCAGTTTCCCTCTCTGTAAAAGGGGAATAATACTTAAGACCACCTACCTCGACAGATTGTTATAAACTACAAATCACTAAAGAACTGAAAGTTCTGCTGATCAGTGTGTCCCCTTGGGGGCAGTTCTAACAGCTGTTTGCACTATATGATCACTAAGGCATGGCCTTTCACAAATTGTTCCTCTGATTTTGTAGCTCCCAGACAGGCTACGTGGTGTCTTCACTAGAAATGAAGCTAATGACCCCACAATACAAAGCTGCATTCTAGATCGGCCACTTCCCAGGGCTCTGCTTTCTCACTTCTTTTCTGCTCACTTTCTCTCTCCCTGTTTCACAGTAGCTTAGAGTGGAAAGGAATCTCAAAGATCATAGAGCCCAATATCCCCCTGAGTGTAGTCCTTCCTCTTAAAGTAATCCTCCTCAGAAGTGGTCCTCCAGTCCTTGTTTGAATACCTTCAAGCAACAAGAATCTCATTGTCTTGAAAGGCTATGTTTTACCAGCGTTGGATAGTCCCAATTGTTAATTATATTGTTAATTTAACAATTTTATTTTATTTTAATTTAACAATTTTTTCTTCTCAGGATAAGCAAAAATTGTTTCTTTGTAATTAAGATTCAAAGAATCTTTTTTGGTCCTAGTTTTGCCTTCTGGAAAAACATAGAATGATCTCTCTCTTCTTCTAAATGATAGTGCCAAAAAACTGGAGAATATCTTGCTTTCCCTTTATTACCTTTTTCCCAGGAAAAAATACATCCTACCCACTAAATCCCCACATTCTTTGTGCCCTCTCATATCTCCTACAACACGGTCTCCAGTCCCCTAGCCTCCCTCATTGCCCTTCTCTAGACATGCACTCACAGCTTGCCAATATCTCACTTTAAAATGTGTTATCCAGAACAGAACACATTGTTCTGGATTCAGTCTGACCAAGGAAAAGTACATAGGGACAACCAATGGGAAAGGTGCTAGACTTGGAGTCAGGAAAGCTAGGCTTTAAATGCATCTCTACTACTTACTCTGTGACTTCATGCAAGGTAATTAATCTCTCTGGGTCTGTTTCTTCCGTAAAAATGGGAGGATTAAACTAAGTGATCTCTGAGGGCCTTTCAAGTTCTAAGTCCAATGTCTTCCTATGATCTAGATGTCATCTTTCTACCCATGAAGCCTAAGATTGTGTTAGCTTTAGCAGGCACACCATCCAGCTCTGTTGGCTTCAACTCAGCATACTGAAGATACTGTAATTGGGCTCCATGCATGTTCTCCATAAATACATTCTCTTTTATATACACCAGCCCCAGAAGAGAGACTTTGTACTGAGTCTGGTTTCAAATCTGTCAGAATGACTACACACAGGGGCCCCATTTGGGAAGGTATTATCCTGTAATTTGGTTAAGTGATGGTAAAGAAATTGTATAGAGTAATTTCATGGTTTAAAAATCTGTTTTCTTCCCCTATGGATCTCAAAGATATAAACAAGATCATTATAGGAGACATATAAAACCTTGTGGATCCCATGGATACCTAAAACTTTCCAAATGATGTTCATCTGACATAACTGAGTTGTTAAACTCTTAGCAAGATAGCCACTAATTAGGGGAGCTGTGCTTTTTTCCCATACACAACCTCAATTGAGCAAGAAATACTGCCTACAAAACATTGTTCAGAGACAACTAAGAGTACAGAAATTAAATGTGTACTCACAGAATCACTCTCTCCCAAACTGATGGTACCTCACAATAGGAAGGAACTTTTAAAATCATCTAATCCAGCCAATAGCTGAGTCAGATCTGGTAAGTGGTCGTCCATTCTTCACATGCAAATCTCAGATGAAGAGTAAACAACTATCTTCATAGTAGCCCATTCCCCTTGTAAAAAGCTCTATCTAGTTCAGAGTTGGGGAATCTGCATCCTCGAGACCACCTGTGGCCCTCTAGGTCCTCAAGTGCAGCCTTTCGACTAGATTCACATACATTTGAGGACCTAGAGGGCAACATGTGGCCTTAAGGCCACAGGTTCCCCACCCTTGCTCTAGTCATTGGGAAATTTTTCTTTACACCCCTTAAATCTGTCTCCACAATGGTTATCCATTGTGCCTTGTTCTGCCGTCAAGAGACAAACAAAACAACTTGAATATCTCCTCCCATGAACATATTTTTGATACTTGAAGCTTTCAGTTATACACTTTCTGAGTCATTTCTCCTCTAGGCTAATTCCTTCCAACAATCTTCAAATGTACAGCATAATCTTAGAACCTTTTGACATAACGATCACTATCCCCTGGACACTCCATAGATTATCAATGTGGTACCTGGATCAAAAGACAATATTTCAGATATTCTTATTAGGCTTAGGGAGATTATAGCAAAACTATCACCTGCCTAAGCCTAAAAATGATGCCTTTCTTGATTCAGTTCAGAATACACGAGCTCTTTTACTTGCAAATCAAATTGTCCTCATTAGATTGTAAGCTTCTTGAGAGGAGGGATTGTTTCATTCATTGTATCTGTATCTCCAAGTCCTAGGACAATTTATTTAATAAATTCTTCTTGATTGAACTGGGATTCCAGAAAGAAAAAAAAAATCTCTAGCTCTTTTTCCTTGTTCTTATGAAGCTGAAATTTTAGAACCCAGCCTTAAGACATTTACATCTATTGAATTTCTCCTTATTATATCCGGCCACGGTCTGGCCTGTCCAGATCTTTCTAGCTCCTAAATCTGTCATTCAACATGACAGTTTTGTGTCATCTGCAAAGTTGTTAAGAATGCCATCTGTGCTTTATTCAAGTTATTGATAGAAATGTTCAACAGTAGCGTCAAACACACACAACTCCCTTGATGCTCCACTGGTGACCTCCTTTCAACTTAACAAAGTTAAGTGGAAACAAAGACCTTTTGGGGGCCCCATCTATTCACAACCAGATCTGAAACTGTCTAAAAGTATGGTATCTGGCCTCTATCTATTTGTCTTGTCCACAAGAATAGTATGATGAGATATTTTGTGCATATGTGAAAAAGTTAAATATCCCCACCTTCTTGTTAACTGTTGAGACATGTCTAAATCAAATATATTCAGATCTAAAACCCTGTGTTCTTTCTGAATGAAGCAAGTCTGATGACTTCAATGAGAGACCACCAAAATGAAGGCTTCCATACCCAGTATCCATACAGGAAAAAGACATTGAGTTTTAATCCCAAATTAAGACATCTGTTCACTTTTACTGAGTGGGTGAAGATTTCTCAGTCAATCAGGAGCATCCAGCACTGATAACCTGAGGCCCAAGAATCCTAAAGAGGTTCAGAAAAAAAGGCATCAGACTCGATGAAAAAGAACAAAACATTCTTTCTCTTCTTTGGAAGAGATAACCAAAGCCAGACAAGCAAATGGCTCCCACAGCCATAAATACAAGGGAATAGAAGCAAACGAGGCCAGAGCCTGATCCTTATTCAGAAGACTATTCCTCTGTCATAATGAAACTGTAATAGCAAAAAAGAATCCAACATAAAATGCGTACATCACTCAGCTTTGCTGTTGCAGAGCATTTCTCTAAATTCCTACCTCTAGATGTCTTATTACCAAGAGATACTGTCATCCATCCCCACTTCCAGCTCTGTCCTTGTTCACCCTTACACCACTGGGAGAACGGGGGGACACTGCCTTCCTGGCAATGTCATCTACACATTGCATCCTATGCCACTGACGGACCGCTGCCAGGAATGAAAGGTTCTAGATCAGACGTGTCAAAGACAAGTTACCTTTTTTTGGCTGATGTGCTTTTCATTTCAGTTGTTAGTCTAAGCTGGGAAAAAGCAAACTTACAGGTGATAAAGAGATGCTTCGAAACCTTAGGACAGAATCATTCATCTTTACCTTTTCCACAGACTAAATTTTACAGCCAAGAAGTAGTCACTTGCAAACTGTATTTAATTCTAAATTAAAGCATTTATATATCTCCTTTCCATGCATCCCCAGAATCATGTGTATTTTTTCTTAATGGATTGTTCTACAGAATGATCACATATAGTTGGTAAATCAGTTCATTGAAATTACTATAGTAAACTTTCTAATAGCCAGCATGGTGAAGGAATGAGCTATTCTGGTTAACAGTGCTTTATTGTTGTTGTTTGTCCTTCATTCTCAAAGAGGACCATGACATCAGGAAGGTGATGCCAGGACTTGCAAGGAAATCCATGAACTGGATTTAAGTGAGGGAGGGCTGTGCAGAGTCACCAGCCTCACTTTCTCTTCCAGAGCCATCTGAATCCAGTGGCTAGATAAAAATCAGGATGATTAGAAATGACCCTGAATGCAGAAGGAGCTAACAGTAACTAAAGGCTCCAGAGAGGGAATGCCTAACTCTCCCCTGCAGTGCCCACCCTCAAAATTAATATTGTGCCTTTGACTTTGAAGGAAGTTTCTTGGCATGGAATTAGCAGATTCCAGCTCCTGCAAAGAGTTATTCCCACAACTCAATATTTCAGACCTGTTATCGAAGATCTGAAAGATGAGTGAGAGTTAAATTACAATGAGAAGAGAAAGGGGAAAAAAATGGCAGCATGAAAAAATCTAGATAAGCCCACATTCTAGACACACTCACACCCTTGTTAAGTTCTAAGAATGCAACAGAAGGAATATTGAGAAAGAAAAACATAAAGAAATGGCCACAAATACTTCTAACCAGTTTAGGACTGTACAAGAAGACTTCCAGAAACCTTTACCAGTTCTAAGTAGAAACAAACCAGAGTAATCAGAGAGCATAGCATGTAAGCAGCCCCTACCCATGCCCAGGCAGCCTAATCAAACCACCACAAGAGATAGGACCAGACTAATGCCTAGACAATACAGCCAGCATCCAGGCAACCTGCACCTGAGCCACAACAGGCTATGGCACCAATCAGAACAGTACTCATGTAACCCATGGCTGACACTGAGCCTCTGAAGTCCGTTGTTAAACCACTTCAGGGGAAGGGCAGGAGTATGGGCCAGAATGGATGGCAAGGAGGAACTTTATTCCCAATGATTCTAACAATCATTAGCAACTGGGAACAAAGCAATTGCTCCAGGATGGTTCTGACCAGAGATTTAGAGTAAAAAGAGAGTTTAGGGTCCATCAAGTCCAACCCCCTTCATTTTGTAGATAAAGAAATTAAGGGCTAGAGAATGCAAATTATTTGTCAAATAATTGTTAAGCATACTTTATTGTGTTTTGATAACAGTCAGTACTTCAGAAATCCATAATTTGGCTGGTGTGGGTACTCCCTCAATCAATACAAAGAATAAATCTTTAATTAGGTAGTCAGTTTTTAAACCTACAGTGTTTTCCACTGACCTCCTTAACGGTCCCCTACAGCACTGCATTCCTTTCAGGACAGCCCGTCTGCATAGGATTTCCGCCTTCCTACATACAGTATCTGATGCCTACAAAACTGCAGAAAGCCAAATGGAATGTGCAAAAAAAAAAAAGGCAAATCAAACACATGAACAGTGTTTCTAACCTTATAGAAATTAAGGACCATAAGACCAATTCCAAGAAAGAAAAATGTTGGTCTGCATTGTTCCCTAGCCTTCCTGATTTATATAGACTATATTCATGCAATAAGATCTTACAAGCTGGGACCAAATGTTCATATTTGTTCGATATAAAAGTTTGGTAACAGTTTGGGGGGGGGGAATAATGTAGTTAATTACTATTGAGCTGTGACAGAAATGATACAGGAGTACTTATAATAGCCAGGCTAGGACAAAGCAAGTCCATCGGATAGCACTGAATTCAGTAATAGACCATAATCATCAGGTTATTATATTAAAGTGTTACTAAATATTCACTTAGCTCCAAAAATCACAGTGGGGTGTGAGATCTCCAGAGACTGTAGAATGGAAACTGCCCTCTTTGTAAGATGTAAGCTTTGTGTGAAACCTCAACAGATACTGACTGCAAAAGAAATGTTTACCAAAGCAGAGAAAATACCCACAGAAGGAATCAGTGTATCATAAACAATACAAATATTTACTCTATTATTTAATGTGTGCCCAGCATGTCTGTCCTTAATGTAGCATTAGCTGACATCAGGAACACACCATATGTGCAAATAATTAATTCAAATGATGCTTTCTTCCAGTGTGTTGTCTGAGAAAGGGGCTGAATTAATGTAAAAATATATTCAGTAGCAAATCATCAAATGATCTCTCTATGTAACAACCTGCCCATGTTTGCCTTTGTGAACACATAGTTTTTAATACTTTGTCCTCATTGTTATTCTGGTGCCAAGAGCTGATGGTATTTGAAATGCTCCTACAGGGTTCCTTATGTAATCAGGAGTATGACTAACACAGCGATTAAAAAACTGACTTGGCTAAAGATTTTCTTATAAGATTAAGCCTCAGATACCAAGATCTTCGGAATAAGTCCAGCTCTTCTAACCACCACCAAGAAAAGGCAGCAAAAATGCCAGAGATAAAAAACAGAAGATGATCAATCATTCTAGCTTTTCGGGATAGAAAAGCAAAAAAGCCTATTCATATGTGAATGCATTTCCGGCTAAAAGACTTGCTTATTATTTATACTAAAGGCCTACAGATGATATGAAGTGGGTTTCTAGTCAGCAATTATGCTATATGTTTCCACAGTAATTGACTACATGGGAAACGTGTTTGCATGGCTTTTCAAAGGGGAATATCTATTTTAAGGCAAAATTTAGACCAAAAGCACTACATTAAAAAATGGTGCAGGTGCTTAAATCTTTGAGACTATATATACTTATGACGTCATTGCTAAAGAAATTAGCTCATTAACAGCTTCGTATTCTACCTTTGTCCCAGCCATTCTCCATGCCTGGAATGCACTCCTTTACCTCTGCTTCATAGTTTCTATTTCTTTTCTTTGCAATGGAGTTCAGAATTCTGCAAAGAACATTTCTTGATCTCTTCCTCAACTGCAAATATCTTCCTTCCCAAACTACCTTGTATTTAAATACTTTCAATATTTGTATTTATTACCTTTATGCTATGCTTATGTTGTATCTCTATCCATCTATCCTTGTCTCCCCCATTCCTTGTGAGTAAGGAATATTTAATGTTTTGTGTTTGTATCCCCAGAATCCAGTAGAGTGCCTGGTCTATAAAAGGCACTTAATTCATAACTACTGATTTCATGATTTCACCAAAGTCCTCTTCTCCAAGATGAGAAGACTCTGGGTTGTCAAAGGCTATGACCAGGTTTGTAAAGGCAAAGCTAGAAAGGTTTTGAATGTAGTTCCTGGATAGCCATTGTGTCCCTTATCTGAGAACTAGTCTACCCAAGTGTGGAAAAGGTCATCATTAGAGGCAAGCTGACCAGGTGATACATTTTGGGAGAAGCCAAGATAAACTCATGAAGGTCGTCAACTAAGGCATGGAAGGGTTGTCATCTACTGAGGCAGAAAGGGTACAGATACTGAAGAAATTATAGGTTCTTGGAGTATTGATGAAAATTTGGCTTTATGTCTTTTCCTCCCTGCTAGGCAAGACGAAGCTCTCTGGGATCACTACTACATCTTGTCCAACCTTGAACCTGGCACACAACTCTGTTCATAACAGGACCTTGATAAATATTTGCCAGATTTCACTGTTTTGTTTTTGTTTTTTGCTTTTTTGGCAGGGCAATTGGGATTAAGTGACTTGCACAAGGATAGTAAGTAAGTGTCTGAGGTCAGATTTGAACTCCTCCTGACTCCAGGGCTGGTGCTCTGTACTACCTAGCTACCCCTGGATTTTACTGTTATTACTCACATGTGCAAAGTTTCTAACTTTTGCTTATACCATTGCCTTATCCTTGTATTGTATATATTTACTAATTTTTCAAGTCTCCCTTCTTTCTAACAATAATTCTTAGGGAAACAACACAGATCCATTAAAGATTTTAAATTAATAAATTCCTGACATTGTATCGGATATGTCCTAAGAAGGAGTTCGGCATTTGCCTTTGGCTCAGATTTCATCACAAATTCAGAAGAATTTTTAAACCAACAAGGTATAGTCAGTCAGACAGTTTCCCAGACTAATAAGGATATTATTATCCTTACAAATAAGGATAGCAAATTTCTTGTTTAAAGTGATCATTGCACTGTAATGAAAACAATACAGCAGATCTGAGCTCAGAAAATCTAGGCTCAAATTCAGGCTTTGCAAATGACTAGCTGTATAACCTTAGGCAATGAAATTAACCTTTCAAGGCCTCAGTTTCCTCATCTGTAAAGTAAGGGGATTAAACTAAGGTCCTTTTCAGTTGTCTGATATTAACTCATTAACTTTTTTAAATGCAGAGTCAATTATTGATTTTCTCTAGAAATAGAAAACTCTTCCTTCTCAGTCTTAACCAATACCATCCTAATACTCCCCTGCTAATCACTTTGTGTTTATACAACAATAGTTTCCTAACTGATAGACCACCTTCCAGGCTCTCCCCATTCCAGCCCATCCTGCAACATTTCTAGATTCGACTAAGTACATATTGAATGAAGTGTTAGAATCTACTTAATCCTATTCCTGGAAGGTTCCAAGGAGCTACAAGTCCATTGAAATATTGACTTTCAAAGCATGTGCTACAAATTATGAATTTTAAAAGTCCCCTCCAAAATTCTAAAAATACTCTTGCCACAACTTGCCAGGTTAACTGGGACATTTTTGATACTTTTATATTATGTAACAAATAAGCATAAATCCAAAAGAAAACAAGTCACATAAATCCTTTGCTTACATTAAAACATGCCATACATATTAAGTAGGTTGATCAAATGTGAGTTAGAAACCTCAGTAAAGAGAATTAGTTTTTAAATCCTTCTGTATTACACATATTCCTTAAAAGTTTCCATAGACCCTGCCTTCACCTTCCTAAATCCCAGAGTCATCAAGGCAGGGTACCAGTCGTGTTTATGGCATCCAGTTATTCGCTGTGTCAAAAAGCAAAGGAAACATTAATATCAAGCTACCGTCTAATCTCCATCCTCCATGTCTGGAATGTACACCTTCCTAATTTTATAGAGTTTTTCTCTTCCTTTGAGAGGAAACTCAAGAACTACCTTCTAAATGAAGAGTTTTCAGATCTTCTGCCAATTGCTAACACCCTCCCTACCAATCTATATTGTATTTAACTACTTGGACCAGGGGTGAGGAACCTGTGGCCTTGAGGCCCCATGTGATCACCTAGGTCCTCAAGTGTGGCCCTTTGACTGAAACTTATACTCAAACTTGAGGACCTAGAGGCCACAGGTTCCCCCACCCTGACTTAGACTATATCCAGATTTATTCATTTTATATTTATGCTTTACATCATTATACACATCCTTGTTTTCCTCTCCATTAAACTTGTGAGAAGAAATTATTTCATTCTTTGCACTTATGTCCCCAGTGCCTACTCTAGTGCCTGGAACACAGGAGGCATATATTGAATGTGTATTGACTGATTTAAGGTAAAAACAAAAATAAAAATTAATGTTTTAAATACGTTAACAGAATTCTTTCCTGTCTTTTCCAATTGTAGAAAAAATCAATAGGCACACACTGATGAACTCTCTAACACCCTGATTTCACAAATCCTTTAGTTGTCGATCCCTATCAACAATATCTCAACTCTCCTTCAATACCTACCATAGGAGTCACCACTTAGATTTCACCATCACACAGAAGACCCCACCTCCAAGGCCTTGAAGCCCAAATCTGCATTGCTGATCACCTCCTGCCTTTACAGCTTTCTTATACCCTATCTTCCACTGAAACTGATCTTTTATTGATTCCTTGATCCTTGCATATCCTCCAAATTCCTGAACCCTATTCTGGCTTCACTTGAATATCTATCCAGTCTTAATAGTCAGCATAGTCAGCCATCTCTCCCTCCCAACCAAACCACCTAATATTCTTCCCAATTCTAGCTCTGCTAATCCCTATCCCTCTAAATCTACTTCCTTCATTCCCAATCCCAGTTTGCTAAGCACTGCTAGAATGAATTATGAAACTTTACTATCCACTGTAAATTCATTTTAAAATTCATCTCTTATTCATTCTCTATTAAATTCCTGGCAACAGCTGTTGCAAACTTTAATACTCTATCAAGCCTCTACTTTACCCCAGCTTTCCTCATTTCTAGGCAGATAAATTCATTTCCAACTCTACTGAAATGAAGGCATCTGACCTGAGATTGTTTAACTCTTCTCTATAATTTAAAACCTGTTTCTACCTATCTTCCCCTCCCCTCCTGTCTCAGAGGACAGCATGGTTTTCCCTCCTGCCATGGGTAACCCCACCTATGCCTAATTCCTCCTAAACCAAGTCCTATTTGTTTTTTCCCTTTTGTGTCTCCAACCTTTCCCTCTCTGCTGCCTATTCGACAAATATACTCAAGGATCTTTCAAAAAACACACAACCCTTTTTCGACTCAGTTGTGTCTTCAAATTTTCATTCTTCTTTCTGTTCTCCAGTACCAAGTTGCTGACAAGAACTATGTCCATTTGCTGCTTCTACTCCTGTATCATCTACTTACTCTTCTAAGCCTTCTGCCACTCTACTGAAACTATCTACTCTCAGTTCATCCAAGTCCAAATTGACAAATCCAATGACATTTTCCTAGTCCTCATCTTTGACATCTCTTTAGCATTTTGCACAGCTGACCAGCCTTGTTTGATACACTCTCCTCTCTTGTCTTCTATATTCCTATTATGTATCCTTTGCTGTCTCCTCTTCTTCCTCTTGCCTTTTCAGTGTAGGCATCCCAAAAATTCCAACATTGACTCTTCTCTATTATCCTCTTCCATAACTTTAAATGGTGACTCCCGAATTCTGAGGTCCATGCCTGAGCTCCAGATCCACATTTCTAACTGTCCTTCTGGAAATCTTTACCTGGATGTCATAATAGAACTTCTAACCCAACATATATAAACTAAAAAATCCTGCCCTCCAAACTTTGCCTTTTTCTATTAGTAGACCCATGTTCCTGGGAGCAAAATCATCTTCAAATATTTCCTCCTTCTTATACATTCTCTTCCCAATCTCTTTAATTCTACTTCCCAAATATCCCTTTTTCATTCTCACTACCACCACTCTCATTCAGGTGCCCATTACTTCTCATCTCAATGATTGCAGTAGGCTGATCCTTACCTAACCTGACTCTCTCTTGTCCCTGATGTCCCCACAGCCCAGCTCTGATCATATCACTCATTCTTTGGTTCACAAATCTTTACTGGTTTTCGATTGCCTACTGAAAAAAGTCTATACTCCCTCAATCTTGCATATCAGGCTCTACCTTGCCTTTCTAACTTTATCTCCTTATTAAACCCTTTCACATACCCTATTTTCCAAGCAAACTGAAATAATCATGAATCTCTCAATCTCACCTTGCACTCACGTACCTGTTTTTCCCCTTTGTTCTAGACCATAAGTATGATAAAATTCCTTCCCTTATCCAATTCTGCCTGCAGAAATCCTACCCATTCAATGTCCAACTCAGTTGCTCCTCTGTAAAGTCTAACCAAAGTCCTCTTCCCACCCCTCAACCTTCATTAATGAAGTCATTCAAAAATATTTATTAAGGGCCTGCTATGAGCAGAGCACTGTGATAAGCACTGAGGGAAAGTTTAGATCAAATATGGCACCTACCCTCATGGAGCTTACAGTCAATAAGGATATATAGCACATATATAGAAAACTACAATCTGCAATAATACATGGTAACTATAAAAATGTTTCCTTTCTAATAAATGTGTATTTAAGGGAAAATTGAAACAATAGCAATGAGCAATTCATGGCTCAATATTATATTAGTAATTAATTAAATCTACCCAGCAATATACAGAAACCAGTCATCTACCACTGTATTTATTTTATTTCATTTCATTTCCTGTATTTTGTATATCCCTCAAAGCAATTCTATGCAGTAATTTTACGTTGCATGCACAAATCTAATAATCCCTCTTTGTTCTTTAGCATTTCAGGCACCATTGTTAAAATATTATTAAGTGTACATCAGATAAATTCCAATTGTATAGCAAAAGTCCAAATACTTATTTTCCCAATCAGTTGTTTTCCACTTTTCCCAGGTAAACATCTAATGACAAGGTCTTACATATCTCATTTTCTTTATTAGAAATGATTTTTTCCCTCCAAATTCGATGCCCTTCCTCTTTTTCTTCCAAGTAAATTTTCTTTCTGATAATAAGAGGATTTAGTCAGTCTTCTCATACACATTCAGAACCCCATAATACTAACAAGTGATTGATAGATACTACTTGACAGGTTCAGAATTAGGGAACAGTCAACGAAAAGTTCAGAAGTATCCACATCTGGATCCTTTAGCCCACTGTGCTATTCCTAATGTGGCTCCTTTAGCAGTATCAAGATTACATAGATGTGGAGAGGAGGGCTACACATCTGTTTACTGTCTGACCTATAGTTCTAAGAAAGACTTTTTTTTTAGCAGACTTTTGTCAATCCTAGTGTCAACTCCAACAGAGACAAGTCGTAAAGCACACCATTGGAAGAGAAACTCCAGCATCTTTCTATAAACACAGGTCTTTGAAACCTGGTTGACAATCTAATGTTGTTTTCACATATTTTATCCACTCCAAGCACAACTAAGGAAACTGACTCTGCTATAAGCACTTAAATCTCCCCTGGAAAAAGAAATCTTATGGTGTTTACCCAGATCACCAAACTAATGTTTATTTACTACTGTATTTCAAAAGGGAGCTATTGTTGTCCTGAAATCTTTCTTTTTAAGAAAGGATTGGATGGTGATTTCCTATACCTGAAAATGTGACGACTCCAAATAAACCAGCTAGAGATGAGGGAGCCCTCTATTTGCCCTAAATTCTGTTTTTACATTTCCTATACACCCACCCTGCCACCCACGGTCATCAGTTTTCTTCCTGTTTAGTACAATTTCTGTTCCAGTAATGCCCATAGCAACTGAACGGATGGCATTAAATGCCTGGGCAATTTCAGAGGCCATGCCTAAACTGGCCAGATATGACACAAGGCTGTCTATACTGCCCTCATATGAGATTTGTGATCTTCTGACTTTCGGGGAGGTGGGGTCAGCTTGGGAGGATCACTAAGGCCAAGCTCAAAAAATCCCACAAGTCTTAGCACCACACAGGCTTAGGGGCTACAGGACACTCAACAGCTTGTGGCAGTTAGGAGAGTTCTTCGCCTTCCAGCAGACTGGGTCACAGTACATTCAATTGATCAGAAAAAACTCCCCAGTGACAGGCCACTGTGTTATAAACTCACATGAAGAAAAACCAGACTGTTGGATCTGTTTAAAAATTGTTGCTATGTTCTGCTTTATAAGTTTAAAGTTTGTTATGATGGGTAAAATTGTATAAAAGAGGTTTTGATCCTTTCAAAATGCAATTGTTATTGGCAGAAGGCAGTTAGGCTATTAATTCTCCCTAGCAAGAAGCACAGGGGCAGATAAATAAGTTCCTCTCAAAGTACATAAACTACCCTGAAAAGTGAGAGCCATAGAAGTCACATAGTGAGGGGGCAGGAAAGGGAGGCAGTAGGAGGAGTTGTTGACCCCATCTCCTCTCCCAGTGGCCTCCTAGAGCCACAACCTCAGTGCTGCCAGGAGAAATGGAACCTGGGGCAGCTCAACCAACAGGTGCACGAGCAGATGGCTACAGAAACAATTGGTGATCTTTCTGGTGTCTAGAGACAAAGAATTCCTGCCTTCCCAGAATCAGGCAACCTCTTCAAATGAGTTTCAACCATCCATGGGACAGCTTGTATCTAAGGAAAACCTGAGATACAAGTGGATATCCATATAATGAAGTTTGTCATACTTTGTTAACATTCCATCATGGACACTCAAGGCAAGTATAAGTTTGGATATTCTCAAGGACAAGTGGTCAGCCCCATATGACATGCGGGCCATGACTATCTATCCAGATCCTGCTGATAGAACCCAATATTGACAGCATATGCTGCTGAACTCTAAACAAACCCAGAGCCTCTAAAAAAAAAGTACCTGCTGGAAACCCCTGTGAAGTCAAGAGCCCTGACCCTGACTGCCTACTTTCCCTTCCCTATAGCATTGTGTGTCCTCTTCCCTCCCTCATGAGCTATCTTTTCTCTCTTCTCTCTAGTGTTCTGTATCAAAGCTGTTATCCTTTTCTTCTGATATTTTTCTTTTCTTTTTCTTCTTTAAGTCTCTAGTCCAACCTTGAACATTAATGCATAAATTTTCTTTGAAAATTCTGTACATTCCACTGACCTGGACTTTTAAGAATCCATATAATAATAAGGCATCCGGGAGGATGTTAGTAGAGAAATAATATGTATATATTGATACTGTGATGGTTTGTGTTTACAAAAGACAAAGTTGGCTACTTTGAACGGTTATCTCTAAATGCTAAATTATTCATATGGCTCAAAGAGACTTGGAAAAGTCAGCATTACTATTGCACGTGGTTTTGACTATTCAATTCAACAATTATTAAGTGACAAAATGAGATCAATGAGCAAACATATGTAAAGTGCTTTGCAAACTTTCAAGATATATATATATGTACATATATATATATGTATACTAGACATTTTCATGCCATTACACTATTAACTTCTTGAAAGCAAAGACTTTTTCTGCCTTTCTTTATATCCTGAGTACTTAAGGTGCTTAACAACTGTTTGCAGGCAGACTGACAGGTATTTTGGGAGCATACTGGGCTAGGTAAGGAGCAAGATACACAGTTTAGAATAGATACAGTCCCTACCTTTGCCTTTACAGAGCTTACATTAAGTTAGAAACACTGATCCCTGTAACACAGAGCGAGTTTCAGGGAATCAATCAGCTGCAGCACCTTTGAATCATAGGCACAAAGCTCAGATATACACATTCCATCTCAGAGGTACAGTAAGTGAACCTAAATCTATGGCAGAAGGGCATAAAGGTCGCTGATCAGCAAAGTCCTGTGTTTCTCTGCGTTCAACAAGGACTTTTATTGCAGGGTAAGGAGGGAGTGAATTTTCTTTCTACATCTTAACAAAATGACTGAGAAATTTCTAATTCACTTTCAAATCACAGAAATATAAATGCTTTACAGAATGTTAAGAGATGAGACCTGAACAGTCTTAAGTAGATGGATCAAATGTGAGTGGGAAAAGGTAGTAAAGTGAATTAATTTTTAACTCCTTTTGCATAACAGGGAGCTCTCTGAAATTAGCAATTGACAATCTCCTAAAGAAGGAGTTTTGAAACAATACACAATTTTTAGGTTAGGAATTCTGAAATATGGCTATTGTATAGGAAACCTATAAATAATTGGTGGAGTGAAATTTTGGCTGAGCAATAAAGACTCTTTATCATCATGACAACCAGTTTGTAAATTAGAAGATTAATATTCTTAACTATCTCGTCACAGGCCCCCTTTATTCTTAATGCCACAGTTAATGTACTCTTTCCTAGCAATAATAGATATCTCACTACAAGTCATATGACAGTAAGATCCAATCATTATTCTTCCCCTTTGTCAGGCAGAAATTATCCATTTTAAGGTGAGCCAGTTTAAATATTATTAGCATTATGTATATTTGTGGCACAACATTTGCAGCATACTGAATTTGTCTGAGAATGTAGAAAATCTTATAATCTGTCTGGCTCCTGATAGACTATATAGTAAAATAAATAAAATTTTAATTAATTTCTTCAGTATAAATGGGAAGCTTTATAGTAAAAACCCAGCATGCATGCAAAATGAAACTTTGGTCAAGCCTAAATACTAGAAAGAGCCTTATGCAAGAAAGAGAGTCCCCTTGGAAAAAAAACTTCATTCTTCCCTTTGCAAAACCAAAAGATTCAAGAGTAACAACTAGGTTAGGGCAATCCAGACTTTGCCCCTGAGAGATGAATTTACAGGGTGCTAAAAAGGATTTTCAGTCCTTCAGGAGCATAGAAACAATGGAGCTTAGCACTCCTTTAACAAGAATAATTAGTTAAATCAGGAAGTTATCAAATGACAGACTGGCATGAGCTAATAAACTTCCTTCCCCTCATTCCCACCCCGATTCCACTTCCTTGCCCCAAGGTGGGCAATATCTTTACTCAAATGTTCCAGGGTCTCCACTGTATTTGTCCTAAGTATAAAATTTCCGAGTTACAGCTCTGAAAAGACTTAACTATAAAGTCTCCTGAAAATGGAAACAGGAGGAGACAAAAACAACTCTGTGCCTCAACTGGGTTCTTCCCTCTGCCAAAACTGTAGGTGGTAACAAACAACACTCTTGAGAGAAAATAAAGACAGGGAGGAGTTCAGCACTTTTACTTTTGATGTTTGAGATCTGGGTAGTGACATGACAGAATCAGTCAGCACTAATAAGCACCAGAACCACCTATCCTTCCCTTATGTATAGGCTAGATATGATTATAAAATATAGATGGGGAACCATTTTTCCTTTCATGGGCATTGACTCATAGGGGAAAAAAAAATCAATTGTTGGCTGCACACAAGTAAAGGAATGCAGGTGGTGAAATAAATGGAGACAGTGCTGGGCCTGGAGTAAGAAAGACCTGAGTTCAAATCCTACCTCAGACATTTATTAGCTTACAGCCTTCTCTCAGCCTGTTTTCTCATTTGTAAAATGGTGGCAATCGCACTTCCTTCATAGAGCTGTGAACATCAGATGAGATAGCACAAGAAGTAAACAACATGTAAAGCACTTTGCAACTTTAAAACCCTACATAAACCCTAGCCATTATGAGCTATTACTAAAGAGAGACTATTTGATGTGTTGAAAAAGACGCTGGGAGACAGGTCAGAGGAGCAGGTTGAGATTTCACCCCTGCCTCACCTCACCTACACTGATCAGGAAGAGGAGAGGGTTCAACTACTGCACATAGGGAGTTCTCAACCTAGAGTCCAAGAATTTTTTTTTGTTTGTTTTTTGAGGGGGGAAGGCAAAGCAATTAAAGTTAAGAGACTTGCCCAAGGTCACACAGCTAGTAAACGGGTCAAGTGTCTGAGGCAGGATCTGAACTCAGGTCCTCCTGACTCCAGGGATGGTGCTCTATTCATTGTGGCACTTAGCTGCCCCACAACTTGGTTTTTTAAGGAGACTTTTTCATCACCTTATTTTAATGGAATCAGTTTCCTCCATAATCCTGTGTATTTTACTTTATCCATTTTAAAACTCTCTCATGAGATAGGATCCACAGGTCTTACCAAATAGCCAAAGGGGTTCATGACATTAAAATGGTTAAGAACTCCTAGAACAGGGGTGGTTAGGTGGCACAGTGAGTAGAGCACTGGCCGTGGAGTCAGGAGGACCTGAGTTCAAATCTGGCCTCAGATACTTAACACTTTCTAGCATGTGACCTTGGACAAGTCACTTAACCCCAATTGCTCTGTCCTCCCCACTCCAAAAAAATAAAATAAAATAAAAATAAGAACTCCTAGAATAGAGGGGATGTGGGGATGGGATTTTTAAATAGAGGGTTTCATAGGATTTCTAAAATCCTCTTTTCATTGGTGACTTTACCTCTCAGATTCTATGTTTCTTCAGCCATAAAGTGGAAATACTATATATGCATTTATGTATATACACATATTATTAATAGTAATGAGAATATCAATAATAATAATAATGAATGAGAGAAAGAACTGGGAAAACATTATTTGAAATGAGACAGCCAGTAGAATATCTTTTTTTTTAAGCACCTGGGACAAGTTAAAGCTTTTACCTTGGGTGAAAAGCTTCTAAAATTTCTCCCATCAACCTATTTGCATAGGTCACAATGATCATTGACTACTTACACTAAAATGCTATTTTAAAAAGGTAAAATTTCTAATGTCATATAGAGGGCTTTGTTATTATACAAACTTGCTGACTGAGCAGTAGAACATTCCCATCTAGCTGACCATAGGCTCCCCCCATCTCATTTCTAGCAGAGAGAGAGAGAGAGAGAGAGAAAGAGAGAGAGAGAGAGAGAGAGAGAGAGAGAGAGAGTGTGTGTGTGTGTGTGTGTGTGTGTGTGTGTGTGTGTGTGGTCCAGAGTACCATGAGTACAGGGAACTCCTGGGGTAGGACCTTGAACCACCTTTTTTATGTGACTCCCCACCTCATCTGTAGCTTTAAAGGAAGCATGGTACGAGGGAAGGAATTGCTGGACAGGGAAGCAAAGAAACTAGGTTTGAATCCTAGCTTTACCACTTACCCCTTGAGGGACCCTGAATAAGTAATCTGACTTTAAGCTTCAGTTTCCTCTAAAATTGAAAAGAATTGGATTGATGACTTGTAAGATTCCTGACTACTCTAAATTTATGATCTTCTGGGTGGTAAGAGACAGGGATAGAGAAAGGCTAAGTAACTGGCAAGTGGCCATATAGCCAGTATGTGTCAAAAGGAGAAACTGAACCCAGTGCTCCCTGACTTCCTAAAGTGGCCCTCTATCCACTGAGCCGCACTATTTCTCTCTAGCATATTAAAGTAAACAAAATATCCATGGTGTTTGTGGATGACAGACATTGAGAAACAGATGCTAGCCTGAGTAAATGTGAAAGAAATATCCTCTTGATGATCAGACTCATAGAGATCCATGTTAGAATTCCCAGGCTTCTTCTCTGGTCCCTCAGGTTGACGAGAATTTAAAAAACAGGGGACCATCCAGACAGTCTTAGAATTAAGACAGCGTGTCTCAGATTCCTCAAGAGCAATACTCTTGTGCCAGGACAACCAAGCTCTTAGCCCAATCAATATGTTTTCTTTCAAGATTGGATTGAAGTTGGACCACAAGTTGATCCAGTGCCAGCAGCAGAAGAGAAATGTGTGCTCTACTTCCCCACTTGGAGCAGCTGAGAGAGAAAAGCAAAACCACATTCCCCTTCTCCCACCCAGTAGGGTCTCTGGTGGATTTTTATCTTGCACAGGCACATAGTTTGGTAGGCGAGTTTTTTTTAATCCCTTGGAAACATCCTCCCCCTATAAAGCTATCACCAGGGCTTTCTACCCTTAGTCAACTCTTCAAAAATGATCAAGCTGTTTCAAGATCTGCCTGGAAAGCCACTTGGAAAAAAAAAACCACCAAAAAAAAAAAAAGGAAAACCCAAGGGGCTTTATCTTTACTTAGGTCAAAAGTTCTTGATGTTGTTTTTTGGAAAGGTATTCAAGAATAAAGTTTCTCATATATACTTCCTTCTTTTCAGGGAGCAAGGTGGGGGGATGGCTCTACAAGTACAGAATGTTGCATATGCTGTCTGGTGTTTTACTGACTGATTGCACTATTTCCTTTATGACAGGGAAGGAGTGAGTATGAGATGGTTATATCAGCAAGTGACCGAGGTGTAAAGTGAAAGAAAAGGTAAAACAAAATAAGAGAAACAGAGACAGGGAGAGAGGGAGAGGGAGAGGGAAGGGGAGAGGGAGAAGAAGGACAGGGAGAGGGGGAATATAAAAGAGAGAGAGAGGGAGAGAAGGAGAAGGAGGGGAGAGCGAGGAGAAGGGAGGGAGAGAGAAGTGGAGAGAGAGACAGAGAGAAAGTAGATCTAACTTAGGGACCAGACTACTGAGGTGTCATGAGCTTCTGATGTGATCAAAATTTTATAGAAAGCCAAGACTTTCCCATTGTCACTGACAAGGAATAAAACCTGTGGCCTTCAGATTCCTGGGGGACCACAGGGTTATTTATCCTAAGGAGTTTATATCCAACCACATATTTTCTCAATCAATAAACACTAATAGTACAATCATTATCACATGAGGGTCTACAATTCTTTTGGCATTAAAAAGGTATCATTGCATTCTTAAGTCATCTAAATAGTGCTTCGTCTTAGTCATTGCTCCAACTAAAGAATGCCTAAGGTTGACAGTACCCTACATAGTAGAATTGACCGAGAGATGTGGCAAGACCAAACTTCAGAATGAGGGCCTCCTAGATCCTAGCCCATTCCAGAGGTGGGGTGTAAAGTGAAAAATGAAAATCTAATAGTCACTCCTAAAATAGGAAGCTTTCATGCTTACTGAAGAGGAGAGACCGCATGCTTCCAGAACACCCCAAAGCAATCTTCCAGACCAGTATCAGGAACCAGAAACACTTATGTGCTTCAAAGGCTGAGCACCCTGCAGTGCTCAGCAGTATCTTCCTTGTGTCAGTTGCCAATCATTTTGTCGAAAAGTCAGAAATGCTACTTTCTCCTCACTGCAAAATAGAGACTAGAAGTTAGTTTAAACTAACTTAACTACTGGCAATGTGACAAGTGGGCCAGTTCATAGCTAGCAGCAGAAAAAAGAAGAGAGACAAACAGAATAAAAAAGGAATAAAGCTAAAATATCAATGACTAGAAACATCAAGGCTGAGAGGGATATAGGACAAGCAAAGGAAGTCAGACAACTAAAAAAAGTAGGGATGGGGGAAATGAAGAATGGCAAAGATAAATCAAGGAAAAAATTAAATCTGCAAATTAGAATATATAAAAGGATGGCTTTAATTTTTAAAATTAATCAAATAATTGACTTATTTGGACCATGAATTAAATCATTTTTGCAAAGAAAATAGAATCGGAATTCCCAGTCGTAAATTTATATTTATGCATAAATATATAAAAAGTGATCTTTATAAATCAAAATCTTTAGCCTTTCTTGGAGTCTATGTGGCATAGAGATAGAGGGCCAATCTTGGTGTCAGAAAAACTGCATGACCTAAGTAAATCACTTAACTTCTCAGTACCTTCATGTACCTCTCTAAGACTCAAGTTACAGACCTATTGTTGATCAATATCAAAAGAGCAAATTCTCTAAACACATAAAGTTATGAGTCCTGACCAAAAAAAAAAACAAAAAACAGATTTTTCTTTCTACCTGTAATACTGATAGTGGCATTTGGGGAGGATTTTGATACTTGGGATATGATTGTTGTGGTAGCGAACATAGGTTTGTTGAGATTAATGCAGAAATCAATACAGAAGCTAAAATCAGTTCTCAAGCTTTGTTTTGTTTTTCAATCTAAGACTAATTACACTTCATCCAGAAATGTCATAGGCTTCCAAGAAAAACCCCAGATGTATAGTTTAAATAATTCCTATGATGATCATGATACTTCCTACTGGTAAAATGGGAGTGCAGATTATTGGTACATCTGAACAGAAAACTTCCTATGCAAGGAAACTTCTGTGTCTAATGACGTAGCTAAAGCCATTTTCTTTTAAGGTCATTTCCAACCTTTTGTGCTGGGCCCACTGTTTCACTCACCTGGAGATGAAGAATTCTTCAGGAAGAATAAAGAGAGCATTTCTACACTTACATTAGTAGAAAATGGTCACCAAAGAATCATCAACTGCCTTCTAGTTTAGTCATAAAAATGGCTTTTTTCTGATCATCAGAGCTGATGTAAACTTCATTATAAAGTCCTACCACCTTGAAATTTTCTCAATTATTTAAATTCACTTGGAAAGAGTAGGAGAGATTTTCAAAAGAACTGGGTATCTTTTCCTCATAATGTCAGAAAGGAGAATTCACCTTTTGGCTATAGTCATATTTGCAAAGGTCAATGTTCTGGAAATATTATGAATGACTAAAAACAGGAGGCTATTATGG
Source organism: Pseudocheirus occidentalis (assembly GCA_028646575.1). Taxonomy (NCBI): domain Eukaryota; kingdom Metazoa; phylum Chordata; class Mammalia; order Diprotodontia; family Pseudocheiridae; genus Pseudocheirus; species Pseudocheirus occidentalis. The sequence goes on along the minus strand of CM053601.1, from coordinate 121,861,227 downwards.
AAATGTTTGTTCATTTCCTTAGCTATCCATAATTATCTATTCTGGACAGATCTATGTTATAACTTTACCATGAGTGACACTTTTCAAACACATTTTGCTTTTCATTTACTCATCAAATATGTTTCCATGCTTGACTTGGGCCCAGAAAAGTGTGGAGATTTTTCTGAAGGTAAGTATAAGAGGAAACTCTTTTTGCTTTCTTAACAGAGAAATCCCTAAAAGATGGCTAAAATTTCAATGATATATGTTTTTAGTTCTCTGATAGTAACATTTGATGGATAAGTCTAAAATTAAATGGCCAAATTGCCTAACCTTTCAGCAATAAAAGCATGTGCAATAAAAATGCTGCAGGGTACCAGTTACAGAACTGCCATGGAGCAGAGAATTATTAGGTTCCATAATTTCACGCTGCAAAACTAAATTTGTAGATTTTTTTAATGTGGAAAAAATCAGGAAATTAAATGGAAAGACCTGTAGTAGTGAAATATTCAATGCAATTTCAAGTACACAAAAGGTCAGAAGACAAAAAAGGAAGGCTTTTAGAACAAGGTTCATTTCTTCATGCATCACAATTACAATGCCAGGACTAAGCAAACAAGATGGCCACCTAGGGCCTGGACACAAAAAAGAGGGAGTCTGAAATGGAGGTGAAAGGAATTAGAATTGCAAAAAGCATTATTTCATTAGCATTTAAATTTGTGCAGGAAAATCCCATCACTTTTGCAACTTATCAAATATTCCTAAACTAAGTAAACATAAGAGCAAACTAAAATGACTTCATTCAGCTGTCACAGGTCAGTTGTAAACAAACCTCTAATGGTTATGTTGCTTTGTACAGGAGATGTAGGGAGTTACTGCTACAGAAATGCTAGAGAGGAGGGGAGGCTGCATATCCAGTACCATTCCTGATGTTCAACCTTGGCTCTAGAGGGCAGGGACCATGGGGACCCCGTTATTTTCACTCATTCAGTCAGAGGGATCAAGTTTGAACTGACAAGTTTGTGGCTTTCTTTTTAATGCAGGACAGTAAGAAAGATTTACTCTGATTGTCTATGTTTTCTGGGGAAAAAACCTCAAAAACGCTGCATAAGGAATTTTACAGATGTTCAAAGAGAGAATTCTTGACTATGCATGAAGAAAGACAGGAAGGAGGAATTCCTGCTAAAAGTTTGCCTGGGTCAACTGAGATCTGGCCATGCATTATGTGGGGTGTTGTCTTAGACAACTGGATGTCTAGATGACTCAGTGGTAGAGCACTGGACTTGGAACCAAGAAGACCTAAGTTGAAATCCAGTTGTTGTTTTTGTTTTGTTTTTTTGGCAAGTCTTAACTTCCGTCTGCTTCAATTTACTCCTCTGTAAAAAGGGGAGATCATAGCAGCACCTACCTCCCACAGTTATTGTGATGATCAAATAAGATGTTGGTAAAGTGCTCTGCAGACTTTAAAGCCCTATATAAATGCTAGCTATCAGCATTGCTATTGCTACTCTATTATTATTAATTCGAGATGAGAAATAACAATTACTGCTGCTATTTACTAATCCTCTTAGATACCTACGTATGCTCCTAAGTCTAGTTTCTATGTAGCTATGTAATTTTAATGTAATTTCTATACATGAAATTTGGCTTACAATTTCAATATATGTCATTTTATTTGGGGCTGCTACAAATAAATGTATGAATTCTGCCACTGCCGCAATTTTAAAATCAAAAATAATAAATGTGATATCATTTGTGTGGCTGTAATGCTCTACATAATGAACAAGGATTTATATTTACAAATACACTATATTAGACTCATTTTTACTTCTCCTTCCCAGTGTCTATCTTGTCTGACAACTTCAATAATCATGGTTAAAAAGAAAAACATCGTTCCTACTCACTGCCGTTGACTCTCATAATAATTCCACCATCGTAAGCTACTTTGAAAAAAAATTCCATGAGTCATCTCTAGATGGATCCTGGATTATTATTCTAAAGAGGGTGGTTATTAATGGTCGGTCACATGAAAGAGTTGCTGTTACTTTGAGAATCTTAAATTCAGGTAGTGGGTTGCAGTGTTTTATGTGTAACATTTTTATAAAATGATTTTGTCCTTATATAATGGCATTCATCATCAAAGCACTTTACAAATATGAGCTACTTATACGGCTGCAAAGCCAGAAACAAGAACTGCCCCATTTTTCACAGAGAGCCTTACTCTCCCCATATACTCCAGTTGGTTTATTATGAATTTTTAGTATTATTCATTATAGATATTTGCAAAGTGCTTGGCACATAGTAGGCTCTATATAATGCTAGCTATTATTATTAGATGAGGTTCATAGCCAAAACTATGTTTTTAGAAATGTGTGTAGTTTCCAGTTTGTTGTTGTAGCTGCTGTTTTGGAACTAGACCTGAGTTCCTCGGGGTGAGGAATTCCGGGAGTGGGAAATCCCTCCATCAAGTGAGGGATATTCATTTCTAAGTCTGAAGAGAATTGTCTGGAAGCATTGAGAAGTTCAAGTGACTTTCCCAGGGTAACACAGCTAGCATGTGTCAGTGGCATGGTTTGAACCCGTATTTTCTTGAATGCCCACTTTGCTCTGCCATGCTGCTGCTCTTAGTTATCTATAATTAATAAAATCACAATATGCCAATTTGTACCAAAGAATATGATGCTATACCACACAGTTGTGATTTTTCCTAAATTCTCCTTTAACTGAACTTATTAAAAAATAATAAATAATAAATAACCAAACAAATTTATTTTTCATTCTGGAAAAAAAAAACTTTTTCTGTTCAATTTGATGATTAATGTTAGCATTAAGGAAACTAGCAATCTGAAAACCCAGAATTCAATAGCTGACAATGAACCCAGTGTCTTAGAGTAATATTTGCATATACTATTTTGAAATAAGAGAGAAAAGAAGGGATAGAGAAGTTGAGAAAGAAGGGCAATAAAGGAAGGCACTAGATAGACACCTCAAATACTATGTAAATATGCATAAAGTCACATGGCTTAGAGCAGAGGTTCTCAAACTTTTTGGTCTCTATACCCCTTTACTCTTACAAATTCTTAAGGACTCCCACTCAAAAGTCTTAGTTTATGAGGTTACAACCATCAATATTTCTCATATTAGAAAGTAAATATCTTAGTATTATTATGAAAATCGTTTTGATCTCACAGGGCTCCTTAAAGGGTCTGGGTCTCCCTGGATCATTTTTTGAGAACTTTGGTTTAGAGTCTATCAAAAATCGAAAAATGAGATCTAAAAATAACTAAAGGATTAAATAGGGAAAATTATTCTGCAGCTGGCCATCTATGACAATAAGCACACAATGCTGGACCCTCAAATCACTAATTTGACATGGTTTTCTATACATTCATCCTCAAGAAATCAGACAGACCAATGATATGGCAGGTATTCTACGCAGAGCTATAATAAAATTTATTCTTGGTTTTTATCTATCATCATACTTAAGACAAAGGATTTTGATATAATTAATAACTCCACAAAATAGGGAGCACATATAGTAAACACAGCACTCTTGAAGGCAGTAGGAGATCTAGGTTCTACTCCTCCCCACAATCTCTTACCTTTTGTCTAATTTGCTGCTATCTTATCTAAAGAAACTAAAAAGGCAATGGGTCTGCCATTTCATGATACTTGGGTCTTTAAAGGCCTTTTTCCAACTTTGCACTTATTATAGTGGAATGTGATTGATTCATCAATATCTATCTATTTATCCTTCCTTCCTTCCCCTTCCCACTCCCTTCTCTTTGTATTGGTCTTAATGGGAATTTGCTCATTGCCAATCTATGGAAGTTAAATTAATTAGCTTAGAGCATTAAAAAAAAAAAAGACAGGAAGACTGCCCAAAATAAAACCGTATTCAGAATTCCCAGAGAACAGCAAATAAGCATGACAAACAGGAAGTTTGCTTGCTGCAGAGTTAGCCACAAAGGCATCCAATAAGAATGAAAAAAGATTGAAGGTCTTACTTCAAGTACTGATAGCAAGAGGATTTTGACAGTAACTTTCAAAGAATATGCCATATTTTTGCTTCTACCAATATGAAACAGCAGCTAAAGATTCACAGACTGAAGATTGGTTACTCCCTTAAAAGAGAAAGTGAAAGGGCAGGAAAAGTCTTTCTTCTTTCCATGTCCTTAGGGAAGATTCAAATACCTGTTGATGGAAAGGAGAAAGCATTTCAGAGAAGATACAAAGAAGGAAGATATGAAAAAGATAAAGGGGGAAACCCAACCTGGGTGAGGAATTTACAAGATAAGAGAATGTGACCAAGAAAAAGAAGAGAAGAAAGGCCACCAAATATTTGGAGCTAAGTCACTAGGATAAGGATATTTCCAGAGAGCAGCAAGATGGATCATCTCAGGAAGAAGCAGTTCCTTGTGATCCAAGAAATGATGGTGTGGATCCACAGGATGGAGATCATCCAGAAAGGGTAAGAGGAAGAAAACAGAAAAAAGATACAGAGTAATGGTCAGGGACTAAGGGGTGCTGAGATGAGTATTTGTCGCCTGACATAAACAATATAGAGTTCTTCTATCTCCTAAAGTAACCAACCTGGGATGTGATATGACCAAGACAGATCAGACCTGAAAATCACTACCTAGTGCTGCCAATTCAGAAGAAGACAAAGGAGAGTAACACAAGGAACCTATGAAACCCTGGGCAAGAAAGTGAAATACTTAAAGGACATAGGTTTCCACCATGCTGTTTATTGAAGGGAGGGAATTCAAAACAGAGAGATGGTTATAGAAATTGAATGCCTAAGACTGTGTTGTATAAGAGTAGGAGATGGATTTAGGTGCCAAAGCTTAAAACATAGACTAGGTTCTTAGCCAGAGATAAAGTGCACCTAATGATAATAAATAAAAATATATTTACCTGGAATATGATCAACAGAGTTTCAGAATGAAACTAGATCTCGGAGGGGAAAAAGCTGTACAAATATAACTTCAACGTCAGATGTCATTAAGAGTAGCAGGTCCAGGATCAAAAGAGTAGCACCAGGGAAAGACCAATCCCCAAGAGAAGATTTTTGTGTTTATTTTTACTTATTCTCCTTAGATCGATTCTTCATTTGCTTATATATATGCTTTGTCTCCGACATTAGAAATAAACTTCTTAAGATTGGGGGGAAGTGGGGCAGGTATTCAATTCTTTGTGTTAATGTCTCCATTGCGTAGAACAGTGGCTGGAAATAGGCACCTAATAAATGTCTGTTGGTTAATTAAGATAATATCTATGACAAGAGACAGCAACAATATCCATGGGTGTAGAAAGGTGTGCTATTTTTGTATGGAATATACACATATGTGTGTACATGTAGATATGATATGTATGTGTGTGGACATTAATATTTACCTATGCAATCTCATCAATATCAATACTCTTTCTAACACTCCAAACCAAAACCCATCCAAAGTTCATCATCCAGTGTGATTCTTGTCCATGTCATCTGCAAACCAATCATTAAACATTAATTAACACATGCTATGTTGCAGGCACAGGGCTAGGTGATAAAGACATAAGACAAACATGAAATAAAGATGAAATAGTCCTTGTTCTTGAACAGCAAACATTCCACTGGGGGAAGACAACATGCACATAAATAAGTAGCTACAGAATAAATGCAAGGAAAGTAATTTTTTGCTGGAAGGTACTAGCAACTGGGCAAAATCAGGAAAAATCTCCTGTGGAAAGTGTCACTTGAACTGGGTTTTAAAAGCCAAAAGTAAAAAGAGAATGCCTTTTAGGCACAACAATGATGTCTAGAGAAGGAATGGAGATAAGAGATGGAATAGGGGAGGAACATAAGGAATAGCATGCAAGCCAGTCTGGATAGAAAGCATGCATGGAGGGAAGTAACATAGTAAACCAAGAAGGGTGAGATGAAGCCAGTTTGTGAAGGGTTCCTAATGCCAAACAGAAGAGTTTGCATTTGCTTCTAAATGAAATAGAGAGCCACTGAAGCTTAATGAGTTGGGGTGGGGGGAGGAAGGTAAAATAGATCTGTACTTAGGAATATCACATTGACAGCTATGTGGAAAATGAATTTGGGGGGGGGGGCCTTAAGGCAATCAGATAATTATGGCATTATCCAGGAAAACACTTGAAGTATGATGGTGCCCATTTGAGTGGAGAAAGGGAGACAGATATGAGAGGTGTTATGGAGGTAGAATTGAAAATACTTGACTATTGAGTGAATATTGAGACTGAGGGAAAGTGAAGAGCTGAGGATGGCTGAACTGGTCAACTTGGGTGGTGTCAGGGAAGTTAAGAATATGGGTAGAGGAGAGGAGAAAGATAATATTGAGTGTAACATGGCTATGGGGTATCCAAGTAGAACTGTTTAATGGACATTTAGTTGGGGATGGAGCTCAAGAGAGAAACTGAGGCTTCTCTCAAAAAATTACCCCATATTCAATTTCACATAAACTTATATATTTACATGTTGTTTCCCTTAACTAACACAGTGGCTGATGTGTATTTAATAAATGTTTCTTGATTGACTAAAAAACATGAGAGCTATCTGCATAGAGATGATAGGTAAACTCATGGATGTTAAGGTTATTAAGAGAAAATGGAGAGATGGCAAGAGGGAGGGAGGGAAGGGAAGAGAGAGGGGGAAAGAGAGAGAAAGAAGGAAGGTGGGAAGAAAAAAAAGAAGAGACAGAGAGAGAGAGAGACAGAGAGAGAGACAGAGAGAGAGAGAGAGAGAGAGAGAGAGAGAGAGAGAGAGAGAGAGAGAGAGAGAGAGAAAGAGAGGCCCTCCCAGTGAAGGATATGAGCCATTCATTTATCAATCAGGCAAGTCAGGCAACAAGCATTATTGCATTGTGTGGAAGGAACTGTCCTGAGCACCAGGGAAAGACTTCTTTAAGAAGGTGGGATTTTATCTGGGACCTGAATAAGGAAGACAGGAGATGGAGATAAGGAAGAAAAAAATTCAGGTATAGAAGATAGTGTTCAAGAGTAAGGAGGAGTCTTATGGGAGGAGTAGCAAGGCCCCAGTGCCACTGGATCCCAGAAATTGTGAAGAGAAATAAGGTATAAGAAATTTGGAAAGATAGAAGCTGGTCAGGTTATGAAGAGCTTTGAACACCATCAGAAGATTCTATATTTGATCCTGGAGATGATAAGGAATCAATGAAGTTCATTTTAAACAAAAACACACAATGCATGGATAGTAAACAGAAATTCTAAAGCAAAGCAGTCAGTTTAGTCACATTAGACTAAAAATGATTAGAATAAGCAACTGGAATATGGACATGGAAGAGTATAGCTTGTTCAAACAGAAACAAAAATATTAAGGGGTTAGTGGAACAATACTGCACATCTTGAGGAAAATATACTCATGTAAACAAATCCTGAACTAGCAGAAGAAATCACGGTGGGAAGTGCTTGGGTTAGGGTCAAAAGCTGGAAACAGGGAGGTAATACTATTGCAGACTTCTAGGACAGGAAGAGGAAATGAACAAGTTCAGCAAAAAGATCATCCAACCTGACATAGAAGCAAAATACTGTAGTGAAAGTAACTTCAATTATCCCGACCATGTACTAAAGGTCAATCTAATGTTGAAAACATGTTGAAAACATTCTTGACTTGCCTCAATAATCATTGCATTCTTCAAAAGTGGAAGGAGAAGAAAAAGAATTGTTATCCTGAATCTGATTTTGATCAACAAAGAGGAACTGCTTGCTTAAACAGAAGTGATAGGAACATTGCAGGGAGGTAAGACAGGAATAACCTGATGCATACTCTACAATTTGGAAGAGTCTACTTCTAAGAGTTTAGAGAAAGAATGAATAGAATCCAATGGCTTGAAATTCTGCAGAAGGAGCTGAACCAATAGATTAATATTTTGTGATCCTCTCAAGAATGAAATTCTGATGACACTAAAAGAAATGATTCCCATGGAAAAGGAAACCTGTCTTTAAAAGATTGATTGATGTAGATGGACAGGAAAATCAATGACCAATTCATATTTTTAAAAGACACACAAAATATGGAAATAAGGGCATAAAATGGAGGATGAATACAAAAGAGGTAAATGATCCTTTAAGGATAGTGTCAAAAGTGCATAAGATCAGAATGAGCTAAGGTAGGAGATGAATGCTAAAGACAACTAAAAGGACTTCTTAAAGGAAAACCAAGGGGCAAGAGAAAGATCAAACAGGGTTAGAATCACCAATCTGACTGAACAGGAAAAATGATATCTAATAGGAAGAAGGAAAAATTATTCCATTCTTATTTTAATTCTGTTTTATATGTCAAAAATAAACTTCAGACTACAAAAGAAGGAATTAAAATTTTCAACAGGAAGTTTATACCCAAGATAAGTAAGGAAATAAGAAGTTCAATCTATGAACCTTTTTTTATATTTCTGAAAAGTATTTCAATAAAACTGATTTGTTTTCTCATTATATGTTTTTTCATTTAAAAAAAAAAAAGCATGATTCTAAGAAGTGAACCATAGACTTCACCAGACTGCCAAAGGGATCCATGACTTTAAAAAAGATTATATTCCTTGAGTTAGAAAAATTTTGATGAATAGGAGTTACTAGAACCTATCAAATTTCATTGTAGCTCTAATGAAACTGAACAAGAGAAGAACCACAGGACTGGAGAAGACCAATTGTCCCCATTTTTGAAAAAGAAAAACAGTAGCATGCAAACAAGAAACTGGTAAACTGGACTTTGATTCCTGGACAAGGAGATATAAAAGGAAACATCTGCTTTTAGAAAGGGAAGCAGTGATTACTCTGGTCACTAGTATGACATAATCAAGAATAGAGATTGTCAAACTAATCTCACTTCTTTTCTTCATAGCATCACCACATTGGTCTTAGCAGACAGGCGCGCTACAGAGGAATTCTGTAGTTAAAATGAGCATAGATGTCAATGAAGTACTGGACAAAGTCCTTCAGGCTCTCCATGTGGACAAAACAGAAGGATGTGAATGAGACAAAGGTAAAGTCAGAACTAGATGAATGATGGGGTGGGGGGGGAGGTTAGAGGATCTCTACTGGAAAAGAGGAGAAGGGATGAGATCAAGGCTACAAGTAGAAGGGCAGATGACCTAATCAAATTTACAGATGACCCAAATCTGTGAGGGAGAACTAATGGATAATAGAATAAAGCAAGGATATAAAATAAGATGAAATGTAATTGGAATAAATGTCAATATCTAACTTAGAACTCAAAGAATCAATTACATATGTAAAGAATCAACCTCACACATAAAGAATGGCAGAGGTGTAGCTAGACAGTCAGTCATCTGAAAAGGATCCGGGAGGGTCAGCATAGTGCAAGTTCAAAATAAGGCGATTATGGCAGATAATGCAATATGGCAGTCAAAAATGAAGGCAAATCTGGGTTGTTTTAGGACAGGCATTCTGCACAGAAGAAAAAAGTTGGCAGACCACCACATTCTCTCCTAGTGATACCCTGTCTAGAGTGCTTCAAGGGACACTTAGGAAAGATGGTGACAAGCTAGAGTGCAGAAAAGGGTGAATGGAATGGTAAGGCTACACTAAAGGAAATGGAAACATTTAGCCTGGAGAAGACTTGGGGGAAGGAGAGAAGAGACATAATAGCTATCTTCAAGTCCTTGAAGGGTTGTCATGTGGAAGAAGCATTAGACTTGTTCAATTTGACCCCAGGGGACAGAAATGGGAACAATGAGCTGAAGAGAAATAGATTTAGTTAGACTCAATTCAAGGAAAAGTCTTCTTTAAAAAGTGCTTCAAAAGTGAAATGGTCTTAACAAGCAGTGGGCTCCCTCTCCCTGGAGGTTTTTGAGCAGCATTTGGACAGTCACTTATGTTAGAGAAGGGATTCTCATTCAGCACAGGTTGGCTCTAACAAACTTTTTTAAAAAACCAACCAGGAAACAGATTTGAGTATAAGCAAGATGACAAAGAGGCTCTAAAATCATTAAGTTTTTCTGCAATTCTGTAATTTTGTTAAAAAAAACTTTTTAATTAAAAAAAGTTAACCAAAAGAGTTTTGTGAGAAGGTAAATTGAGTTGTTAATTAGCTTTGAGAGAGTTCCAGGTCCGGGTCTCTATTAAGAAAGAATTTCACTAGGGTGCAGATGGCAGGTAATGAGGTATTGAATGGGTAGGATCTTTGAGAGCCAAAATCCTATTCTTCCTTCTAGTCTCAGCTCATATGGAACCTCTTCTAGTGCAAGTCTTCACAGACCCCTGAAAGGAAGCAAAATGCCTTGCCTCTGACCTCTTATAGCACTTTGTTCCTACCTCATACAGCACTATGTCCTATTTTCATATTATAACCACACATATTTATGCTTCATTTTCCACACTAGATTATAAATTTGTTGAGTGCAGGGAGTATTATATGTCTTACATTTGTCTAATGTTGAATATTTAATCAATCTGGATTGATAAGAAAACTTGGTTCACTCTTAAGTTATTTATATTAACAAAGGGTTGCAAGCCAGATAGAATACCAAGACCTATTTTTATATGACAACTGTTACTACAATTCAATGTTCCTACATTGAAAATATAAGAATAAGAAACACAATAAATGTATATAGTCCTTTACTGATTTCAAAGTCAATAGGACAGATGACATTTTAGCCCTATTTTATACTTGATGACAACCAAGACAAAAAAATAGAGTAACTAGCCCAAAATTGCACATTAAGCTAATGAATTAGAACCTAAGTCTAAGGATCATAGATTTAAAGCCAAAATGAACCCTATAAGACAACAATCTAGCTTCATATCCTTCATTTTACAAGTAAGGAAACTGAGGTCCAGGATGGTGGAGTGGTTTTAAGGTTAAGTTACAGGTGCAGAATTTGGACCCAGGACTCCTGACTCCAAATCCAGAATTTTTTCACTCATCACTTTTGGCACCTAGTCTAGGGCTGAGGCAGGTTTTACAGTCTAATAGTCTAGTCTTCAGGAGAGGAAAAAAAGCACATTATATGTATATATATATATATATATATATAATATATATATATACACACACACACACACACACACACACACACACACACACTCAATGGTTTGGGAGAATTGATGAGATTCAAGCAATTTCATTTTCCTTTATAACTGGCTCAGTTGCTTCCTTTTCTTTTAATATACACACACACACATATATATATATGTATATATATATATACATATATATATCTGCTGTTTAGTAGAGTATGTATCTATTGTTTAAAAGAAAAGGAAGTAAAGCTTTTTGCAAAGCTTTAGCAAATCAGAATGCTAGGGACATGGAACATCTTATGTAATGACATTTTCTAGCAAAAATAAAGGTAACCTAGAGTTGCAAAAATGCAATATGGGCAAAATCTTCTTTAGCAGCAATATCCACAAAATTTACAGGTTAATATTTCCCTAGGAAATTAGACCTTATCAGCTTTAAAATGAGATTCCTTTTTCCAGAACAGATTTTTTTCTTCAGCTAAAAATGAAGAAAGAACGTATTTTTACAAACACCTGTGCTTGCAGCTCCAAGTTAAGTTTTTCCTGACTTTATAGAACATTTATGGCAATGTTTATCCATTACTTTATCTAAAGAGTTGTATTTTTTACAGTCACGATCAGTAAGGTAGATCTATGTTCCAAGGTGCTTTTATAAACAATGAACTTCACAAGAAGAAAATGAGCAATGAACAGTTATATTTCCTATATTCTTATTATATTCTTTCATGCTATAATTGTGTTTTATTTCCCTTACTAGATTACAACTTGCTGAGAAAAGGAATTACGTCTCATTTTTCTTTGTCTCCATCAGTATCTAGCATGGTGCCCTATTTAGTCATGTTTCCCTTGATTACATGTCATATGTTGCCTTTTTTTAGTGCCTCTCAGTTCCCTTGAGAACAAACAATGGAAGAAGCGGAGGAGAGTAGCATATCTCTGTTGGCTAGTGCAGTTTTGTTCCTTACTTTTTTAAGTTTCATAGATGCTTTAAATTTAGATTTGAAACCCATCTTACAAGATTAAATGACCAAACTCTTTAAGGGATACAGACCATATTTCATTTATATTATTATTTCCACCAATGCATCCTATGGTTCATTGCACATAGTGGGTACAATGCAGCCCATAGTGCATTGCACATAGTGGGTACAATGCAGCCCATAGTGCATTGCACATAGTGGGTACAATGCAGCCCATAGTGCATTGCACATAGTGGGTACAGTACAGTACATAGTTCGTTACACATTGTGGGTACTTAATAAATGCTGATAAATTCCAAGTTGTCTGACTCTCCATAACCACATTTAATATATGTAGTTTCCCAAAGTGACTTCTGAAGTATTTATTCTTTTTTTGTTCTTTTGGCATCACATAGAAGCTTCTAAGTGCCACATCTTGTGGCTATGTCAATTCTTGGTTGAATGGTTTCCCTGCCTGGAAGATGCTATAAAACTGCAAGGTATGATTATCATTATTATGCCTTTTGAAAAGATGACAGTTGCTTAAATGTTTCAATTAATGGAAGCTTAGCTGCACTAGTCTGTTGTTACTTTTCTAAAAAAAAAAAAACTCACTTTTTGGCTGAATTCTATTGGACTATGTCTCTTTTCATTGCAGTCTGAAAAACACACAGCCCCAGTCTCTAGCAGTGAAACTGAAGTGTTTCCATGATGATACTGTTACACTTTCTACCACCATGAATAGCTGATCACTTCCTGCCAAAAAAAACAAACAACAAACCAAAAATCCAGATTCGCTTCTGTTATGTTATCATTAACCAACATCCATATCATTTACAATTCTTTCCAAGACCAACTTAATAAATGTACTGATATTCAACATAAGACATCTATAGCTTCATTTTTTTCAAGTTTTTCCCTTCCTTCATGGCCCAATTCTTCTACTGTCCTTAAGGCAGCTAGAATGGAAATGGACAAAAAGACTGATCTTGGGAGTAGAGGATCCTGACTCAAATACTGATTTTTTCTACCACTTTAACTTAACTGAGCCTGTTCTTAGCAAGTCTCTTAAAAACTCTGAGCCAGCTTCCTCACTTATAAAAGAAAACTAATACCTATACTATCTTCTCTGTCTACTTCACAGGGTTTTCCTAAGGCTCAAAGGAGTAGTGTTTATAAACCCCTGCAAACTTTAAAGAGCTATGTTAGTTATCACCGTAATTATTATGATGATAGTTAATCCTCTCAAAACCCACCCATTGCACCTGTTTATAACGGGAGATTCCAAGATGTAAGAATGCTTTCCAAGGTAATGTATGGGAGATGGGTGGGGATTGCATATCTAAGTCCATTAAAATTATCAAATAACTCTGAAGGTTAGCAGGAATCCTTAAACACCAGTTTCACTGTATCTTGCACAAAGTAAATGATTAATAAATGTTTGCTGAATTTTTCAAATATTCCTATTTCATAAAGTTTTATGTCATTAAGAAAAATCTTTCCTCTCTGGTAGATATTTTCTACAAATTCCCAAGATGTCTGTTAGCATGAGTTATATTGTAACACTGAATGAAGAATAAATATATTCCACTAATGCCCTTAGTAAATTGACTGTCTCCCAAACTTGAATGAGGTGCTTTGTTTGAATCTAACTTTATCAGTAGTGGTTGGCACTTGAGCTGTATATAGCAGATATGCTGAATTTTTTAAAATCTATAATAATGGTGCAGTCTCCTGAGAATACATTTATTTCTGCAGTATAAAATAAAATTAAATTCTTCAATCTCAAAAACTATTAAAAGGTTGTATTTAAAATGCATGAAGCATTAAAAAGACATCAAAATTAAAATAATCTCATAAATCTCTTTATTTAAAAGACTTATTAGAATACAGATAGAGGCAGAAAACAGCTGCCCTGTACTCTGAAGCAATATATTATGACTATTTTAAGTTTTTTTATTTTCATCATTGAAAATTCCTTCACAGAATAATTGTATTGCTGTAGAAAGACCAACTGTCCCATATATTTAACATGTGAATAGTAAATTACTTTCAATGGGCCCTGTAACAGATAAGCAGTATTTTCTGTAAAATATCAGCAGACCACAGGATTGTTTCTAGACAAAGGACATGGGAGATACAAGCAGGAATTAGTTTTTTTAATGCAGAATTGATCAAATTAATTATTATTTCAATTCATTTTGGCAGAACAGTATGAAAACTGCAAGGAAATTCTCTCAGTGACTCAAGAGTCTTTTTTGTAACTATTATTTATCTTAGATGACAGAAGTCCTAATAAATAGAGATCTACGATGGAAGGACATGTATCTGTCAAATCACCATCAATCAATAAAATTCATCTCTATTTTAAAAGTGATTGACAGGTAAGGAAAGATTTTTTTAAATAAAGGTTCTCACTCCAAAAACCATCATTTGTCAGTCTTGATTGTGCTCCAAGTGTTCCTTGGAGTATAATTAAACTATCATGTTGATTGCTCCTCAAAGCATTTAAGTCTTGCCAGGAGGGGAAAACACACACACACACACACACACACACACACACGCACACGCACACATACACCCCTCTAGAGGGCATGGAGACAATGTCCATTTGTCCCCATCATTCTTTCCTAGATACAATCACACTGATCCAAAGTATTTCAGACAACAGCAGAAAGACATCCAAGGAAGGTGCTACAAGAAGATGACAGTCCCCCCTAAAGATGCCTCCCATTCTTATGGTGATACATGTACCTTTATTTCACTTTTCCTCACATTGGCAGGCTCCTACTTAGAAGAGATAAGACTAGTAAATGTTTGCTTTATTAGCAGCAAGTTAGAGCACTATTAAACCAACCTAATCGATGGCCCAGTGGCACCATCTTGTTTCTGTCTTCAGATTCCAGATGACAACATCTGCAACAGAAGTTGACTCCTTTCCAGAAACAGCATCTATCTTTGTAATTCTGCATGCTTTCCCAATGACTCAGCTAGTGCAGACTGTGCAAAGCTCCTTATCTAGGACTCTGAGAAGGGATAACAGGCCTGCTCAAGTATAAAAACAGCAAGTATTTTATTTATCTCTCTTTCTCTCTGCTCAGATTACCATTATCTTTGGTCACTGAGTTTTGTCTTTTGGGCTCCAAATGAAGAGGGTAGTCAACCAGAAGGCACAACACTAAACCCAATGGATTACTACACCATCAGTACTATAAATATATGTGTGTGTGTGTGTGTGTGTGTGTGCGCGCGCGATATATATTTATATGAAATGCATGCACATTTCTGTCCTTTCCTCAGCTTTACCTAAGGATAGCTCCCTCATGGATGACTTTAGACCATTCTATAGCTTTACCCACAAAATGCTCATGCAAGAGAGTGCTATGGGGTCCATAGATGCTTCAGCCAACTGCTAATAATACCAGGGCTACAATGTAAGCCAGAAGAAAGGAACTGGCAAGCTCTTTAACAATCATAGGGTCCCAGCTAGGGGATGGTAGAGGAGAACTACTTAATTTAACTGCCAGTATTAATGGGAAAGAGTGACGATGCTGTCTGCCCTCCACAGTTCCCGTTCCAGTCTGTTGGCTCCCCTGTCCTATACCTGAACCAAATCTCATTGCTGTTATTAATCATGGTTGTACCCAAGTAAACATCATATGCTTTTAAAGTAAATTTGTTATATGAAAACAAGGTGAGAGCAAATCTAGTATGCAGATCTCCAAATGTGGCTCCCAATTCACTAGAAATAGCCCAAGCAGATTGCCGACCACGTCTTATTTAGCTTGCAAAACTTTGACATACATCACTAGCATGCATCTACTTAATGAGTTTCACCTTCACTTGATTAGTCTTGTCCTTGGTCTGGCTTGTGTTGGTGATTGTCTTTAAAAATATTTCCCATATTTCTCTATATTGATACATGAACACACACACAAAAGAAAACATTTTCATGTGTTTTGATGAATTCAAATTTTAGACTTTTTGGCTAAAACTATCAGACAAATAAAACAACTTGTAGAAATGTTGCAAGAAATGGGGTTGCCAGTGTTGGGGTTTTTTTCCTTTTAACTAAGTTCTAGTGACACCACACAAAGAAACAAATGAACAAAAAGAAGATGGGCCAGTCACACGGCAAGAATGAGGGCCTAAAAACCAAATGGAAACACCATGCACTTTCCTGCCATCCCTGAGATGGTAAGAGATGTCAAGGAGAACCCCTGTGGTTAACTTTTCAAATGAGTAGGATGAGAATCAGACAAGACAGGCAGGCATGGGTGAGGTGCATTCCATATGACTGGATGGAATCTTCACAATGATAAGATTGTATATCCCTTTGAGAAACGTGAAATTTGATGCCTAAGCAAGGCAGAATAGTTAAGACAGATAAGTGGCAGAGCTAATAGAGCACTAGACTTGGGAGTCAGGAAGACTCGAGTTTTAATTCTTCCTCAGTCACTTGCTAGTTATGTGACCCTGAACAAGTCACTTTTCTCAGCCTCAGATCCCTCAAACTGTAAAATGGGGGTCACATGCATCAACTTCATAAGGCTTTTGTGAGGATCAAATGAAATTAATGAAAAATGTTGCACAACCCTTTACGTGCTATGTGAATGCTAGCTGTCATTGTTATCACAGCGACTTCAGCGTTGTCCTATGGCTAATGTTGACTTGAATATGCAACGATGGGACAACTGGTCACTCAGTGATTTCGTCTGATTTGCAAGCCTTGATAGGGTACTTTAGCTCATTGGGGGTGCTGAGCTGAGGCCCATGTCACAAGGTCAAGATGCCTATAAAACCACTTAGCTCTTTGCCAAGGGGAAAAGAGGGCTTCTGTTTGAAGGGCTCCAGCTATAACCTTATGAAAATCTTTTAAGTGTGTTCTATGGATAGGTTGCTAGGGCAGCTATGTGGAGCAATGGATGGAGCAATGGGCTTGGAATCAGACCCAACTTTATGAATTTAAATACAGCTTCAGACACGAGCTGTGTGACCTTGGGCAAGTCACTTAACACTGTTAGCCTCAGTTCCTCAACTGTAAAATAAATTGGAGAAGGAAATGACAAATCACTCCAGTATCTTTGCCAAGAAAACTCTAAATGGGGTCATTAGGAGTCAGACATGACTGAAGTGACTGAACAACAACAACATGGACAAGAAGTTAGGGGAGGAGAAAGGGAGAAAACAGACAGGTACCAGGTGGCAAAATAAAGATGACCTGGCTTCAATACCAGAAGAAAAACTCTTAAGTGGTCCAGTAAGCATCATGATCATTTAAGGACAGTACTTTCTGAAAAATGGTAATAACATTATTTTATGCATCGACTGGGTTCTAAATTTTTCCTTTTCAGTTGGTGATTAGACCTCCTGTTTTCATTTTCTTGCTTTCAAAATCCAAAATTGAAATGGCTTACTTAAGAATATTCTCATTTCCAAAGGGGGTGGTACATTCTAGGAACTTAATGAAAATAACAATCACAGTTCAGATTTCTGTAGCACATTAACATTTTGGAAGCACTTTGCCGTAGCAAAGGTAATGGTTATTATCTTCATTTTACAGACAAGGAAATTGAGGCTTAGCTTGCTAAGGCCATGATCATCACACGCCAAATAAATATCAGAGATAAAATATAAACCTAGTCATCCTGACCCCAATGCCTATGTTCTTTCTATTAAAGCAAAGCCACGCCTTTTCCTACTGTTTCTCCCAATAGTCACCCTACAACCCAGAGCAGGATGGTGACAAGGAAAGCCCAGGGGGCAGAACCTGTCCAGCCCTTGATTTTTCCTATAGGTTGCTATTTGAAAAATGGGGTAGAAAAATACAATCAGCCAACATAATTTGAGGAGGAAAGGGAGAGCGCCAAAGTGATGTCAGACAGGCCCTTCCCTAAAGGAATTTGAATTTTCTTATCACGATTGTCCTTTTTGATATCAGAGGTTCATGAGATTTAGTGCTTGAAGGGATATTAGAGATTTCCTAGTTCAACTCTTCATAATACAGATGAGGAAAGTCAGGCCTGGGGAGACAGATGATTTCCCCAGATGACACAATAGCAGGCAGGCAGCAGGGCTGGGATCTGGACACAGGAATGAATTCCAAATTCAGCCCACTTTCCCCACAGGCACAATGCCCTCATTTAGTTCCTCAGACTACACCACTGAGAAATCTTTAGGTACAAACCTCTTTCTATTCCATTGTAGCTCTTTTCTCATGAAACTTACGCCTGCTATGAGCATGGATCACTTTTGTTAACCTTCTCATTTGGCCTCTAATTAATGGCACACTCAGATGTCCCTATTTGTCAAAATGTCTAGACCGATGTTCTCAACCTTCCTAATGCCGCAGACCTTTAATACTCATATGTGGGCGTATCTGCATGTGGGCGGACCCACCTGGAGACGGATAGAGGAGCAGTGTCTCGGTTCCTAAGGCCATCAGAAATATGTGTTTTCAGATGGTCTTAGGCAACCCCTGTGAAAGGGTTGTTTGACCCCCAAAGGGGTTGCAACCCACAGGTTGAGAACCACTGGTCTAGAGGATATCTCCCTCAAATGGGGAGAACAGCCTGGATCCATTCATATACTCAAACATTTGAGAAATAATTATCAAACACCTACTATGCCCAAATGAGTGAGCAGTTCTAGAAGATGATACAAGGCATGATCCCCTGGACTCAATTTAATAAACATTAATTAAGAGCTTATTATGTTCCAAGCATATAAACAAGGGGCCCAACTATGTAAGCTATGTTATTCTCACCCTTCCATCACTTCCAGATTTCACCTACTATACTCCTCCTCTTGATACACCCAGTTGCTAGTGCCTTGCTTTCACCAGCCCCCCCACCCTGCCCCCACTGCCTTGCATATCCTTCTCCTATGCTTTTATATATGCCAGCATGGCAGAGTGAATAAAGGCTCTCAGAACCAGCAAGAGCTGGGTTCTAGTCCTGACACAGACTGGCTGTGTGACCTCCAGGAGGTCAATTAATTTCTCAGTTTTCTAGGCAATTCTGAAGAAGATAAGTTAGAGAGGATGTAATGACCTTAATTGTTGAGGGAGTTTTCTGTACTAAAGAAATTTAGGACCAGTCCTATCCTTGGACTTTTATGCAAACATGTTGTTTTCCTTACAAGATCAAGTGTCCTTTCATTCTTGTCTTACTATCTCCAGTGATTAGGATAGAATCTGGTATGTATATACATTTTATACACACACATAGAGATAGATATCTATGTGTGTATACATATATTCACATGTAATATATACAGATGTGCATATATACATATGCATATGAGCTTAATGTTTGTTGATTAAGCAGTTGTTATCATACCAAGTCACACAAAACTAAGATAGTTTTATTTAAAAGGAAAACAGGTGCATGCCTTGATTTTAGATGTTAAATTCTTACTTGGTTCTGTTCCCATACACTGGCTTGCTTCTATAGCCCCCCATGAACCACCCTATGTAGGGGAACCACTAATAGCAGCTCAACTTATTTTTGTTGTTCTTCCTTCATTTTTGAAGAGGACCAATGATGTCATGATGTATGAGTGAGGGCATAGCATGTCTGGCTATGGCTGATCAGTCCAATATGAGTTCAGAAGACTCTTCTGCAGATTGGGCACAAAGAGTACATTAGAACATTTGGAATCCAGTTTGTATAGCTCACCTTTCCTTTCTGCAATTTGAATTCTGCTTTGCTCATAGAGCATGTGACCTCCTTTGATGCAGGCATGCCATGCTAGGTGGTCTAGTGTCGGTGTCTCCGAAGTCTCACAATTGATACTAGTTCTTCAGAAAGACCTTGAAAGTGTCCTTATAGCACTTCTTCTCACCACTGTGTGAGCGCTTGCCTTGTGTTCTTGTACGTGAGTTCTCCATAAAAGTCTTTTAGGTAAATGGGCATTGGCATTCAAGTTACAAGGCCAGACCTCTGAAGCTGCTTTCTCTGAAGTAGAGTTTGATTGCTCAGCAGTCCAAGTCGAGAGAGGAGTTCAGTGTCCAGTAACTTGTCTTACTAAGTAGTCTTCAGAATCTTCCTAAGGCAATTCAAGTGGAAGTGGTTCAGTTTCCTGGCATGGCGCTGGTAGACTGTCCAGGTTTCACAGGCATACAACAATGGATTCAGTATAATGACTCTGTAGAACTTCAGCTTGGTAGTCAGTCTTATACCTCTTCCCTCCTACACTTTCAGAGCCTTTCAAATGCTGAGTCAGCTCTGGCAATACCTCTTCATCTATGTGGAAATCTCTGGGGAGTATGCTGCCACGGTAAGTGAACTTATCCACACTATTTAAAATTTCTCCATTTCCTATGACCTATGAACTCATATATCGATGGTTTGGTGCTAGCTGATGGAGGATCTCTGTTTTATTGGTGTTGATTGTCAGGCTAAAATTAGAATAAGTGACAGAGAATCAATCCATATTCTTTCTGCATCTCTGTCTCAGAAGCTGCATTGTGTATACAATCATCTACGTACAAAAAGTCAAGCACCAACTCTCCCTCTACTTTATTCTTGACTTATAGCCTTTTCAAGATAGTTTACCAGTAGTGCAGTGGCTGACCTGATTCTATTTTTGTCCTTGTTGAAGGCATCTGACATATTTACAGTCATTATAAACAGTATTACACTAAAATGTGCTCCAATTAAACCATGAGATAATAGAATCTGGGAATAATATTAAAATCTCAGAAAGAATATATGTAGATACAAAATATACAATTAGGATCATCTAGTCTAACCTGCTTCATTTTACACCCAAAGAAACTGAGGAGAAGAAAATTTAAGTGACCGCTCCAAGTCACATACTGGTAATTAATGGCCACCTCATAGAAACCATGTTATCTTCAGATGTCACTCTCTTGTGAGTCTTCCCTCCCCACCCCCAATCTCATTAATATTATCACCATAACCTTAAAAAGGACCAAATACCAAGCTAACATACACTGGTTCACACCCAATGACCTAAGTCTTTCCTAAAATGGAAATCAGTTTATGAGGCTGAGAAGGAAATATTCAAATGGGGGAGGGGGCGAGGTTAAGGGGTTGCCTCCCACTTTGCAATAGCCAAGCTCAGAGCTATATTGTGCTGCATGCTTTCACTATTTTTAGCTAGGTTTTAGAGAGCCCCCAAAAGGTGGCCCAGACACCTTCTTGATTTGCCAAAGTTCTCTGGCAGGACAGGTGTGATTTAATGGGCAAAGAGTCAAAGGGCTTGGATTTCCATCCTATCTTGGGCACTTTGCTTCTCTAGACTTAGGCAATGCAACTGCAGTTTCCTCCCATGTAAAAGAAGAGGGTTGGATGAGACAATCTCAAAGGTTGATTCCTAGCTCTAAAATTCAGTGACCCTGAATGAGCTACTGCAGCCCAGCCAAGAGAACTTCTTAGTTTTGAGACCCAAGGATCCAGACAGAGAAGTGAGAGGCAGCAATGGCAGCACTTGATAGCCCTCTGAGTAAGCATCAGCTGCTGAATTCCATTTCCAGAGCCAAAGAAGTAGAGGTGTCCATCAAGGGAGAGTGTCCCACTTCCTTAGATGTCCCAGACAATTAAGGCCCCCTTGGTAGTCTATGGAAACTTGTTCCCTAGAGAAAGATCTAATCAACTCTTTCATACCAAGTTAAAAACAACTGGCAAAGAGTTCATGTGTAACCTTTCCTGACAACCTTAGCCAAAAAAAAAAAGGAAGGAAGGAAGGTAAAGGAAAAGAAGAGAAGAGGTGAGAAAAGAAAGAAGGAAGGAGGAAAAGATAAGAAATGGAAAGAGGAAGCTCTGGTGAATTTTCAGATATCAACAAGCTGTAGAGAGAAGTGCCTCCTGTGGTCATGTTATACACAAACCACAAAGCATTTTATAGAATCATAGACAGTCCATCCCTTGAAGTCCATCCTTTTATTCATTATTCAAATATTTATTAAGCACTTTTCACACAAAGAACACTATTGCTAAGATCTGGGAAAAACACAAAGTTTAAATAAGATAAAATTCCTGTCCTGGTCAAATAAGGTTATGAGACACCAAAGATGATAACAATGATAAATAATATTATGAGATAATTTCATGACTATTACTTTGCAAAACAAAGCGCTGTGTAAAGCGCAGGGGTGAGGGAAAGAGTTGATAAGGAGGAAGAGGGGAATGTGTGCTTCCCGCTGGTGAAGATCCCATCACTTCACACCTGGATCACTTCAACACCTTCTAACTGGTTCCTTCCTGCCTCAAACTTCTCCCCTCTCCAATTCATCCTCAGCTGCCATTTTTCTAAAGTATAGGAATGACCACATCATACTTCTATTCAATGAGCTTCTCATACTGTCCAAGATCAAATCTAAGTCTCTGCTTGGCATTGAAATCACTCCATAATCTGGCCTCTCCCTACCTTTCCAACCTTCATATGCCTTATTCCCCTGCACACATGCTACACGCTAGCTGCAAAGCCCTGCTTGCACTGTCTCCCATCTCCCTGCCTTCACACTGACTGTCCCCCATGCCAGGAACAGTCTCCCTCCCTATGCCACAACCTCAGCTGCACACCCCAGATTCCGTGGTTTCTTCTGAGACCCAACTCAAGCGCCACCCCCTAAAGAAGACCTTTCCTAATTTCTCCCAAGCACTAATGTTTTCTCCTTTCGTTTGACCTTCATCTGCTCTGTATATGTCCTCTACATACCTAGCTATGTGCATGTTGTCTTTCCATTAGAATGTGGGCTCCCTGATGTGTGGACTGATTGTGCCTTTCTTCATAACCCCAGTGCTTAGCACTGTACCTGCCATTTAAGAGGTGCTTGGTAAACGCTAATTGAAGAGAACCACTTTCATAGTTTTCTAATCCAATCACTACATGGAACAAAAATCCCCTCTACGATGTCTATCAAGGGTCCCCATCCAGGCTTCCCTAAAGCAAAACTTCATGGCTTGCAGCCAAGCCCAGGTTTGTGACTGGCCAAAGAACACCCCACAACACAAACATCATCCCAACAGGTCACTTGGACTTTCAGGTTTATTTTTAGGCACCTGTGTAACATCATTTCCACCGCTAAATCAAAATGATTGAATTAAAGTGCTGCATCAAATTGGTATTTATCAATTACATTAGAGGATCTCACATATAAATATCACATTTCTACCATAAAGAGTGTCTCTTATTGGCTGCAGGATGTTGGGATTCTGAGTTGGAAGAGACTCTAGCTGCCATCTACCAAGCCAATCCAGTGACTTGCCTAGGTCAGAAAGGCAGCAAAGAGCAAAGGCAGCATTCTACCACAGGTCCTTGACCGCAGATCTAATGTCCCTTGTGTAATAGCACACAAAAATCCACAAAACCAACAAAGATATGACCCTTGACCTTCTTCTTCATCCCCCTAAGGTGTCCCTATAAAAACCGTTCAGCAACTAAGCAACTAAATAACTGCAGTGAGAGCCCTTGGAAAAATCAAAGCATGAACATCATTATTGTATGGCTAATAGAATGGTATCACTGGAGTCAAAGAAAAGCACCATGACTTCAATAAACAATGAGCTGACAGGTAAATGTTGAGTCACCTAGCTATCATAATGGCAAAATGGGATTTGGTTCAAGTCAACAAGCATGCATTTCTGAATGTTGCAAAGAACTGTGCCAGGTGTTGCCAGGTACAAGAAAGAAAACCATAAACAGTACCTGATCTCAAGGATGCTCTAACATGATAAATGCTTGCAAGCAGCATCATTTGAGGAGGTGAAAAGCACTATCAACTAGGAAGAAACCTCTTTAGCAAGTGTCACCTGGGATGAGTCTTAAAAGAAGGAAGGAACTCTAAGAAGTTAGGGTGGGAGGAATGAAGAGTTCCAGGGGGAAGAGAGCAGTATATGCAAAGGCATGGAGGTAAGAGATGAAATTCTAAGTTCAGGGAACATAAACTAAATCTATCTAATTGAAACATAATTTCTTTTCCTTTTAAAAAGAGAAGTGAGCTGGGGGGAGGGGAATTTAAAGGACTGAAAAATAGTCAATGTGCAATCATCATGCACAAGGCCGCAGAAGTACAAGTCTTTAGTCTAAAACAACTTTGAAAAACTTTAACTCTCTGTTCAGTGCAATAACCAGTCCTGATTCTCTTAAAACTAATGATGACCCATGCCACCCACCTCCTGAGAGATGATAAATTCAAGATACAGCACAAGGCATACATTTTTAGTCACTGATAGAGTGGAAATTTGTTTGGCTTGACTATACACATTGTTACAAAGAAGGGTTTTTTAAATTTATTTCTTTTTAATTCATTTCTTTTGTTTGGTTTTTGTTGTTGTTTTGGAGGGGGGAAGGCAAGGTAATTGGATTGAAGTGACTTGCCCAAGGTCACACAGCCAGTAATCTAGCTGTGTCACACAGATAGTGTCTGAGGTCAAATTTGAACTCAAGTCCTCCTGACTCCAGGGCTGGTGCTCTTTTCACTGTGCCACCTAGCTGTCCCAGGGTTGGGTTTTTTATTAAATAGGGGGTGTTAGAAAATAAATGCTTGTTAACTGAAAAAATTAAATAAAATGGGGGGGGGGGGAGTATTCTGTCTGTGATCTAACAACAGCCATACTGAGAAACAAGTCTAGCAAAACTGTAAAAAAAAAAAAAAAAAAAAAAAAAATCCAGCCTCAGCACCCAAAACCTCAGTTTGTGTCCCAGTCTTATGTTTTGAGATCCCAGGCATATCACTCAAACTATCTATTTCCAGTTTCAATATCTATCTAACTTGTAAGGTTAAAATCAAATCATTAAATCAAAAGAATTAAAGGTTAGTAGGAGAAAGTGCTCTGAAAACACTACATAAGTATAAAGCATTGTTGTTAAATACTATTTGACAAATTTTTATTTTAAAAGTAAACAAGGACTTGCATTGGAAGTTGATTTCATTTGTTTGTTCATTTGTTTGTTTGTTTGTTTGTTTGTTTTATAAAGTAGCCATTTGGTCAAAAAGTTACTTTCCCTCTCCCAGACAAAAAAAAAAGTTCTTCCCCTAAAAGTAACTGACAGTATCTGTTTGGTAACTTTGACAAGGGGGAAAAAAGGGATAAAATGCTTTTATGCAAATTTGATTTCCCTATAATAATCTAGAGCTATTCTGCTAGAAGGAATTATCTCCACAGGCTGGCAGCTGCAGTAGGCAGTGAATTAAAAATGGCTCTGTATATGGGAAAATCTGTGCTATAATCAGTGCTATTCTTAGAGAGGACATCAATCTAACCCGGCTCCCATGATGCTCTATTTGTGTGAATGACATACAAGCATGATGTAGAAATTCCCATTACATCACTAACCGTGCTTCTGCTGAACACAGGCACACATGTGTGCAAACAGGGTTCAGGCAGGCTTTCCACAGCTCTGGGGCACTGACTTATCCAGCCTCCCGACTTACTTGTGGAGGAAAACTTTTAGGGGTGGGGGGAATCACTTTCCACAATGGTTTATTCAAACTTAACTTTAAAACAAACTGCCTGCTCTGAGTTTGCTTTAAGACTTCCTCCCAACAGTTTTCTTCTTTTTCCTGCTGTTTGGATACACTAAAGGCTTGGTTCCCAGGTCACAAGACACTAGGACAAGGAAATGTTACATGAGCTCTCTTTGTGCATTAGAGAGGCACGTGCTTTGGAAAAGTATTTTAAGAAGGAAGCAACCACTGCAGTTCTGCACATAAAATGTCATCAAGTTTTTAATGATGCAGCTGCAAGGGGAGGAAAAAATGCATTGCTACTGAACGGGTGACGTTCTGGTTAACTTGTGCACTTGTACGCACTGCACCTACCCCTCACCCCCACCCCCAACCCCCTTCCTAATGCTGTCGTCATACCAGGAATGTTGGGCTGTAAATAAACACCAGCCATTACATCTATATACCAAGTGACTGTTGCCTTAGTTAATCTCACTGTGCTATTTCCCTGGTAATCTACAACCTCATGCTTCACGTGAGTGGTAATCCTTCTTCCCCAGTGTCAAACATACTTGCAAACTGTCTCTGCTTGAGTGGTGCATTTCAAAATTAAACAACCTAGGGGACTTACTGTTTTAAAAATCATTTGGAATAATTTTTAAAATAACTCTATGTACTTCATAGTAGAAAACTGAAACATTCCATCTATTAATCTGGGATTGGTTTCATCTCTTTCCTAACACTTAGCAAAAAATTATTTTTATGCCAAGAATAAAAACATATGTACGTGAGTATGTAAACACAGGACTGGTTCAGGGATCTCTAGCTTCAGAAGAAATTCTCTTCACAGCTTGTTCCATTTGGCCCCCTGTAAAGGAAACCTGACATGGAGAGAACTACCTGAGTAATCGGCTACCAGTTTCAGAGGCACCGAGAGCAGCCTCTCACAAATATGACAATGTATCACTAACTGTTTAAACCCCAGTGGGAACGTGAATCCAGCTCCTAGCCATGCTATTTAGAGCCAAAGGAAATACTGCTGTTCCTTTAAAAATATTCCCCAGGGAGTGGGGACCTTTTTGGTTACATTTTAGGGTTCCAACAGTTGGTTCTTTCTGTTTGGTTGGTGACAAGAACACTGTCATGATGTTTTCCTTGACTGTCCTATTTTTGAATTTTTTTTTCTTTAAGCTATGTCAGCCATAGGCGTCAGAGGACAACAAGGTGAGCACATCTCCTTCCTCCCTACCACAGCTCCCTTTGATTCTGGAAAGATCAGAAACATCCTGGTGCAGAGAGTAGAAGCTGAGTGCATTATCACTTCAGTGGGAAGGCTAAACCTGAATGCATCAGGGGTTAATTTAAAAGACAGCTGCATCCATTTTGCTCATTACTCTCTATGTATAAACTGCAAGTTACATATGAAAATATTTTCTTTAAAATTAAACTATCACTTTGGAACTTCCTTCAGGAAGCCACTAAAGCATCTGACTAGTAGAAGGATTACTGTTTAGAACACTGGAGGCTTTCACAGAGACAGCAGATCACTACCCGGGCCCTGTCCCATGTCGGTGCAGGAATAAGAATCTTGAGAAAAACTTCAAAATATGTCAAACAAAATCTTTCTAGATCAAGAAAGTCCTCCCTGAAATAAATGTTTAGGGGCATATATAGCTTGGAGAAGACTGGACAGTATAGGATTTTAGATCACAGGATAATAAAATTCAAGTGAAAGGTAAACTGCAGAGTCCAATTCCCTCAATTTTTTGGAAGGGGGTAGGGAGTGTCTGGACCTATGTTTTCATTGTAGGGTACTCCCTGGGAAGAAACTCCTACCAATGCAGGTCAGTTCCATTTGCCAGTGTAGCTCTCTGCCTCCCCCCCCACCCCACCTTCTCTGTAATGTATGATACTAGAGAGTTTCGTGGGGGTGCTGAGAGCCTAAGTGTCTCGCCCAGTATGTCAGAATCAGAACTTGAACCCAGATCTTCCTGCCTCAGGCCAGCTCTCTACCTACTATGCCAAGTTTCCTCTACATATGAGGAAACTGAGGCCCAGAGGTATTATATAATTTACCCAAGGTCACACGGGCAGAAAAGTGATAGAGTTGTGGGGTCCAGTGCAAGTACTCAGACTATAAATCCAGTGCTTGTGATTTGAAAAAGATTAAACTTGTTCTGCTTAGACCCAGATGGCAGAATCATGAAAAGTGGGTGGAATCTGCTGAGAGGCAGATTTAAGCTCAATGTAAGAATAAATTTCCTAACAATGAGTGTTATTCAAAAGTGGAAAGTTTCTTGCTTATCTATTCTGTTCTATAGAACCACTTTTCTACTTTTTAACCAGAGAAAAGAAGAAACTTACCTTATTCCTCTGGACAGAAATGGAGGGACCTGAGTGTATAATGATGCATACACTTGGAGAAACAGGTCACCTGGTTGGGTTTTTCTCATTTTTTTTTCTTTGTTACAATGGAGGAGCCAATGGTGGAAAGTAAATTTGGATATATAATACTGGGAAAGGAATGATATGAAAAAATAAGACATAATAATAGCTAACATTTAAATAGTGCTTTACAATTATCTTGTTCAAACTTTACAACAGTCCTGGGAGGCAGGTGTTATTATTGTCCCCAATTTTTCAGATGAGGAAACTGAGGCAGACAGAGGTTAAGCGACTTGCTCAGGGTTCCACAGTTTATAAGTATCTGAGGCCAAATTTGAACTCAGATCTTTGTGACTCCAGGCCCAGCCCTCTATTTACAATGCTACCTAACTGACCTGACATGAATGACAGTCATTAAGAGGAGAAAAAGTCAAAGGGTCTAACTCAGGAAAAATGTAGAACTCCTTAGACACAAATTAGACTAGATGCCCTCTGGGGTCCCTCCCCACTCTAGGATTCTGTCATACAAGGGACACTATAATGATCATTTAATGTCCAACCATTTGTACTTACCAGAGTATAGTAGTGACAGGATTTACAGAGGAAAAACCTCATCATATATAATGTGATGATCAGAACCAGATAAAACAGAGCCTTTTTGCACATTTTTCCTCTGTCCCAGGAACCAAAATCAGCTAGCACCCAGAATTCTTAGAACTCCTTTTTCAAATAAGAAGGAATGAAAAATTGTTTTCTTGTTGCATATGTTGATATGTCTCAGAAATTCTGCCTTGATTGATTTTTCAAGCACATTTTTATATGCAGTCATTTGAGAGAGTCAGAAAGGCAATTCAAAGGATGCTGGATTTGGAATCAGAATACCAGAGTTCAAATACCAGCTGGGCCAACTGCTCCCTTTGTGAACTCTGGCAAGTCTCTTAACCTCTCTTGGTCTCAGTTTCCTCGACTGCAAGATGAGAGGATTGACCTGGACGACCTCTAAGGTGCCTTCCAGGTCCAAATCTATGATTTTATTATTCCAAGGGCCACCAGATACAATATCACCTATTTATAAACCAGCAGAACAGAATATAATTCATTTATCCTTAACACCCTGACAAGGTGTTAAGGTGACTCAAATCACCTGCATTAAATAAAACTCCTAAATGGTGGAGCTGATTCTTCCCAGAACTATGTTTTTATGGTATAATGTATGCAAAGTACTTTGAAAACCTTAAAAGTACAATATAAATGTCAGCTATTGTTATGCTCCTCCGTTTACAAATGATGGTTATATGAGAGAAAATTTCTATAAATTGAATCCTGTTTTCCTACTGACTTACTCTATAATTTAGAGAGCAATGAAAGGAGTAGGGGCCCATAGATGTCTTTTCTAGTCTCACCTCTGTCAGCAGCTTGCTTGTGTGACCTAGGACAAGTCACTGACTTTTCTAAGTTTCTGTTTCCTCACCAGTAAAACAAGAGGGAAACCTTTCCAATTCTAGAATTCGGTGACTCTATAACTCTAGGATGTGCTCCAAAATGAAATAATTTTGGCCCTGAGACATAACAGAATGCCTGCGTTTTACTTAAGAATGCAGCAAACCTTTAAAAATCATATATTTGATGAAAAAACTGTAGCTTCTTAATAAAACATTAACAATAATTAAGTTTAAAGCCATACTTGCATAAAAAATGTGGTGTTATAAAATGTAGGTAAAAGGAAAAGTATCATCTGCTTAGAGGAAAATTCAGAGCATTTGGGAGAGGAGAAAAGGGGTAATGAAAAGAAAGTAAAGAGATTTCAGGGGCCACTAAATTTCTCCTTAATGGTTCATCACAATGTGGAGGTGACTCTGGTTTTTCAAAAGCTATGTTAGGAAAACTCAAGCTCTGGCAGCTTTCAGAAAAGGTAATCACCAAAAGGTACACCAGGAAGGAAGGGATTTTTTGGTCACAGAAATTCTTGAAACCATCTTCCAAGGGCTGGAGGAGCTATGATCTGTAGGTGTAGCCAAAGTGGCTAGCCACAGAGTACCCACAGTGGGTACCCACAGAGCAAAAGTCACAGATTTTTTTTTGAAGCCTTGAAATTTTTTTAATTCAAAGATAGCTATTAATTGTCCCTTTTTTCTATAACTCTGGATGAAACTGCATGTTACATTAGAAAGATATGGAGTCTAAAAATCTAGTTTAAAATTCCAGTTCTACTATTCATCAGCTCTATATCCTTATAAAAATCATTTAAATTCTTTGGGCCTCATTGTCCTAATCTATAAAATTAGGAGATTAAACCAGACCCAGGGTTCTTAGACTTTTTTTTATATCTTAGTCTTTTTTGTGGAGTCCTTGAACAGTGTGTTGGAGCCTTTGGACCTCTTCTCAGAATAATGTTTTAAATAAGTAACATATATTCTGATGAAGGTGGTGGACTGCTTCTTGGAATAATGTTTTTAAATGCATAAAATACATAGGACCACAAGGAAACCAATTATATCAAAATGCAATTGTTAAAAATAGCTTTTAAAACAAACTGACAGACTCCAGGTGAAGAACTGGTGCTAGATCTCTCTAAGGTCCCTTTCAACTCTCACTCCCTGTTCAGATCTCTGAATATCTTAGTGGGATTAGCTCAGAAGGAACCCTCACAGTGCTACAGGAATTCAGACAGCAATTTTGTAAACCTAAAAGTGGAATTAGGCAGCAACTTTATAAACCAAATATGGATTTAGGAGGCAACTTTGTAAACCTAAAAGTGGAATTAGGCAGCAATTTTGTAAACTTGAAAATGCATTTAGGAGGCGACTTGGTAAACTGAAAGTGGATTTAGAAGGCAACTTTGTAAACCTAAAAGTGGAATTATTCAGCAACTTTGTAAACCCAAAAGTGGGGTTAGGAGATAACTTTGTAAACCTTAAAGTAGAATTATTCAGCAACTTTGCAAAACTAAAAGCTCTACATAAACGGGAGTCATTATTACTGAATGAATGTTGAAGCCTCAAAAGGCATTGCATTTCCACCACCCTTCCAGACAAACTTAGTGCCTCATTAGTGTTTGGCCCTGAGCTTTGCTTACGCTCAGTAGGAGGAAAGGTAAGAAGATAAAAGCCATGAAGCCCAAAAGCAGAAAAGGCTGCAAAAACCCCCGAAAGAACAAGATACCAAGAGAAAGCTCCAGAGAAGACTATCTCCCAGTTCACAAGATTCCTTCCCCAAACAAATGACCCAAAGGAAGATCACTCTAACAAAATACACAAGGTTAAGAACAGTTGCAAATGTGAAATATGAAACAATCACTGTACTTATAAGTCAACTCACCAAAAAACAGAAAATCATTTACTGAGCTAGACTGCTTATTGAAATCTCCAGGAGTCCTACCAGTTCCTCCTCATTGTGGGCTCCCAGAACGTCCTGGGATGACCTATGGCTGTGTTCAAGGTTTACTCTAAGAAGTAGACTTGGAGAAAGGCATTTAATTTAAGACCTCTCCACTCTTTACCATCCTCCTTCTCAAAGGACTTGACTTTTACCTCCCTTCCTCTCTAGCCAACAGCAGAATTTAAATTTCTTAAAAATAGAATTTGTTACTTTTTTGTTCTGTATTCCCAGCACCAAGGACAGTGTCTAGCATATAGTAGGTGCTTAATGAATGCTTGTTGGTTTGGATTGTTGGAATGTCACCTTCCATGAGAATAACCAGGTTAGCTCTTTAGCATCCTGGACACAAAAATACAAAAAGGCCATCATCCTTGCCTCCATGCATTAAAAATAAAAACTACCTATGTCTTTCTATATCTATATATAAATGCAATATGAGTTATATTAACAACTTAAATAATGTATATATTTAAAATATTTACAATAATATGGTCAATTCCAACCTCCACTTGATGTTTTCAGGCGTCTGAATATATATAACTAAGCTTTCTCAATACTCTGCTTCCCTTTTCTAAAGCATCTTAAGACCTCAAAGAAAAAAAAGAGTTTAACTAAGTAGAGATAAGGAATTAGACAAT
This sequence comes from Pseudocheirus occidentalis, assembly GCA_028646575.1. NCBI lineage: Eukaryota > Metazoa > Chordata > Mammalia > Diprotodontia > Pseudocheiridae > Pseudocheirus > Pseudocheirus occidentalis. Next base: position 121,829,461 of record CM053601.1, on the reverse strand, counting down.
GTCTGAGTCAATAGAATCTGGGGGAGGGGAGGAAGAGTAGAAGAAAAAAAATATTACCTCTCTGCAATATTCATAGGAGAGGCCCCCCAACTAACATGAATGCTCCAGTTCAGATACCTTCCTATTGTGAGAAAGATGACCATCAACACAGCCCTCAAGACCAATTAGTTTCCGTTCTCTAGTTCTAGGCTTACCAGACTACCTGGTGATTATTAATTTCATTTCCCAGGTACCTCTATACCAGGAAGCCTGTCTGATGAGCCAACACAGGTATTCTAGGTGCCTTAATAAGTCTGTCTCTCTTTAAGCCTTCAACCTATGTGACTTTGAACAAATCACTTAACCTCATGGGAATTCACTCTCTCAGTAAAGTCTGGCCTAGATGATCTATATCAGCCCCTTCCTACTCTGAAATTCTATTATTCTATGATACCCTAACATTGACAGTCTAAAAGCATACAACATTTTAGGATAGAAAATAAAGTCTCCTCTCCTCCTCTCCCCATACTTCCTCCTCCCCTAAGAAAACTGCATGGGGAATTCACAAGTGGCAGGATGTAATTACCCAAGTTGAAATTTCACCAGGATACCTGTATTAACAAGCTGCTTGTTACTAATCATCTTATTAATGAGAATGTTTGCAAAGTGTTTTGTGCTCCTCGGAGAGGGCTCTGCACAAACACCGGTAGTAGTGACAACAGGAAACTGCCTGTATCTGAAGATCCCTGAATTAAAGGAGATAAGAACTTTGGACCCAAATGTGTAATTCAGTACTACGTTGTGGGTATGGGGTGGGATTGTTAAACACCTTTCTAAGCACTTTTTTTTGGGAGGGGTAGAGAAAAGTAGAGTAAGCTTATATGCCTACTTGTACAAGGATAATGTCTTTTCCCTAGACCAGGGTTTCTTAACCTAGATAGGGGACATGAGCTTGTTTTTTTTTAATGGTTTGATAGCTGTATTTCAGCATAATTATCTTCCTTTTTCATTTCTTTTATTTAAAATTTTACGCATTTAAAAACATGAAAAGGAATCTATAGGCTTCACCTGTAGAAAAACCAAGGTGTCCATGACACAGAAAAGGTTTAGAACTCCTGTCCTAGACAAATGGAGGGAAAGGACTGCTCTTTATGCACAGGGTGGTAGCCAGTGGTACCAGGTTAGTGGAGAAGAGAGGAACAGGTACAGAAAAAGAATTGTCATCCAAGTTAAAATGAAGACCCATCTGAGAACCCACCTGGAAGGAGGGCTTTAACCTAATTCAGATGATTGATCCAAGATCTCTCTGTGGGAGTCAGAATTAGCAGCCAAACAGTAGCTATAGGGTTAAAACAGGAATAAGAAGAAAGGGAGGCACTATCAAGTCACATGGAACATTTTACAGATGCCCAAGAAAGCTAAATAACTTAGTCAAGGTGAGCCTCAAACCCAGAGGTTCTAACTCCAAGGCTAGTAATCCTTCCATCATACAATGCCATTGAAACATATGGAATTAATTCTGGAAGGGACATTTAGGGATACCTAGTCCAAGCCTATTATTTTACAGAGGAAACAGACATCCAGAACAATCAGGTGACTTGCCCAAGCTCACAGACAAAGTTACTGATAGAACCAGGACCAAAATCTGGGTCTTCTGCCTTCCACTGCTCTTTCTGCCTCTTTCTGGATACTTTGGCCTATTTTGTCTTTCTTTTTGAAAAATAAATTAGGAAAAAAAATGGTTCAATATGCAAAATTTCATCTTACACAGAACTCTGCAGGGACACACTCTCTGTAATATCAAGAAAAAAATTTGTCATATTTAAATTCAACTACTGTGGAATATTTTGAGTTCTACCCCATTCCATGGGTCTTCTTATAACTGTTTCTGCTATTTTAATTATAAAGGAAATATCCTATCTTCCTATTGGTCATTTGCTGGCACTTTTTAGATGTTTCGTCATACTTCACTTTCAATCAGTATCATTTCTTTCAATAGTTAATCATTATGATCATTTAACATCCCATAAAAGCAATAATTCTTGCATTTCAGTACTAAGATCCTGTTGGGATTTTTCTAATTTGCCACATGGGTTCTGCCGTCCTCTCAGGCATTCTTTTGGTTCTCCTTCCTTTTGGGGGCAGAGGGGAGGCTTCTGTTTTTACATACTTGGTTTCTGTTTTAAAAAGAAAAGAAAACTATATTTTTCAAACAGTGCCATGTGTATTTCACAATAATACATATGCTGTAGTATTTTTCAGGGACAGAAAAACAACTTCAAGTCTGAAGAATATGAACACAAAGAAGGTCTGTATGCAACGTACCACCTTCAGGCAGCTTGGTCTCCTCGACTGTGGGACCACTTCCCTCCAGATTCTTCCAGCTGCCGAATAAAAGAGCTCTTCTTCCTCGGAGGCCATAGATCAAGACACCATCTGTTGCTCATTTGGAGGAGATTGTCCTGCTCAGAAACTGTGGAAACGTGATAGTTCCAATTCTTCTCATCATCTCTCACCCCTCCTACACCTCCCACTCCACCTACTAAACTCCCCATCAAACAAAGCCAATGCCAGCTCCTAACCAAACAAGCCCTCCCCACTCAGTAGTATCCTTGATTCATAAATGGTGCAGAAGAATGCCTATCCTGCTCTTGGATATCCATGTGTTACCATTCACACAACCATGCTGCCTACAGAAGCCTGGAACACAAAGGCAGCCCTATTTCAACTGCAGCCTTCAAGGAGGCTTTATAGTTCACAGCCAAACTATGTATCCACGACCATCTTTCCCTGTGGCAACATTGCCATCTAGTGGTCAGGTGAACTAACAAAGAGCACTCATCCTGCCTTCAACCTCCTAAAAGGGTTACTTGCTACACCTGTAAATCCCTTCTTCTTTTCCAAAAGGCAGTTGGAATGACAAGATGCCTGTAGTGGCCAGCCTACATGCAGGATTACTAATCACCCATCTAATCTATTAAGCTTCTGCCTTTTTCCATTGTCTCAACCACAGCAAAACACTCAAAAGGGCAGGTGTAATAGGGAGAGGGAAAAATAATCCCTGCCAATGTTAGCATTTCTTGGTCAAATGCATTCTCAAATAATCAGACGCAAACACTAATGCCAGAATCAAGCTGACTTCCAGCCCTTCTGATCTCCAAAATCATACAGTGATTTTAAAACCAAAAAAAGAAAAGCAAGCTATAAAGGTTCGTAATGAGATTTTGGCATTTTATTCCATCCATAAACTGCTTGATCTGCTCTTGACATTTATGATGTCAGCAGATACTCATGATTGAATTACAACCTTGTCTTACATTCAACAACATAATGATGTATACATATGGCAAGGACTGCAGTTTGAAGAGAAGGATCTGGCAGGTAACTAAGGAGGGGGGAAGAAACAATTCAGTTCATTTCAAAACCAAACTCTTTATCTTAAATAACCTAGTATACCTTGGAATAGAATTTGTACACCATGGCTAAATATTCCATATTAAAAATAGTTTGTGATGGGATATGCTTTTTTTAATTAAAAGTTTAATGTACATTAACATTTTTAGATGAAAAACTGACAATCCGAGAACAGTTCTAAATTCTCCTTTGATTATTTTTTTCCAGAGCACTGAAGGCATTGAAAAGCTGCATAAGTAGGCTAACGAAGTCAGATTCTTTTGAAATTAATTTTTTGTCCTACCACACACCCCTACTTAACTCCATTTGCTCCTCTTACCCAGTAAATCATGCACAATTTTCCGGCAGGGGCTTCAGGACACTCATTGGCTGACCCTACACATTTCTACCCAAGTGCCTTCATCTCCTATTCCACCCCCTGGCTATAACTTCCACCCCAGTCTGGCCAATTTATTAGCTGCCAGATCAAAATTAAGCAAAAAGTCAACTTTGTCTATACTGAGCCAGCCACTATCTTCCCCCTCCCACTTCTCAAAGAGAAGGCCCCACAGTGGGCCTAGCCTACTCTTCTGAACGATGACCCATGTTCCCAACTTCTCTGAGTTCCTCTACCTACCATAACATAGCTGGCTCTCTAGTCCTTGCCTCAAGGAACCATCAAGAAGAGAAGACAAATTAATTTTGAACTACAGTATTAATGGCTGATGTGTTGCTGGTCCCAGGGGACATATGCATTTAACAGGGACCTTCTACGGCCAGACCTAAAGTAATGTGGGACTTTCAGGTAGCCCAGGGAACATGATTTTTACCTCAACTGAAACCACCCAACTGACCTATATACATATAAAGACCACCATGATCTCTGCATACCACCCTCCTGCCTCCTCACTTTCAGAATCTTCAGCTGCCTTCAACTCAAAGGGTGAAGTGCCTGATGTCTCCCTTCTAATATTATGCTTTGTCCTAGAACTTTCAAAACCAACACCAAAGCCTTACTCTTGGAAACCTTCCATTAAAGAAATTGAAGCCTGCCTACCAAACCACATTGTGTAACAACAACAACAAAAAAAAAAACTAAAGAAATGAGTCTTGCTTCAAAAGTAATAATACCCCTATAATTTTTAAAAAAAAGTTATTCTTGAAGAGAATCATGGTTAAACAATGCACAATAGTTTGTACTAATATAGCAGCTCAATATTTTAATAGTGAAATTTTTTATTGTTATGAAGACAGCATGGTGTTATCATAAGATTTAGAGTTGAAAAAGTTCTTAGGGAACATTTGGTCTTGGCCTCATTCTACAGATGAGGAAACAAAGCCTTCGAATGAGTGAAATTAATTTATGCAACCAATTTATGCAACCATGTGGGTGGTGAGTGGGGGTGTTGAGATTCAGACCCCGGGACTTCTGTCTTCTCAACTATCCCTTTGCAAAAAAAAAAAAAGTGATATCCATAATGCTATACAGATGATGAAGAGGATACTTGAAAACAAACATTTTATAGGATCAAAGATCAAGGGCTTGAAGGGACCTTAAAGGTCATTTGGTTTAAACTCTCTAATTTTATAAATAAAGAAACTGATCCCCATGAAAGTTAGTCAAACAGGTAATAAACATGAAAAGAGAGAATGTAATCCAGGTCCACTGACCCTCCGCAGCCTGTGCTCTTCCCATAATACCACACCCAGCAATATTTAGATATTGTTTATCCATGGCTATATATAGTGAGAAAAAATAAATACGCAGTACTACCCAGTAGTACCCAAAAGAGTAGCATCAGATTAAATCTTTGATGGCCTCTTATGGCTTAAAGTAAAACACGTAGGCCTCAGCTTGACATTGAAGAGCCTTCACCTCCCTTTCTAGACTTCATATATTCTATGTTCAGATTCAATTGTATATTATTTGTTATTCCACAAACTTGGCCATCCATCTCTACCCTCCATGACTTTACAAAAGCTGCCCCAGAAGCCTAAATATGCTCCTTCTCAATTTTATCTCTTACAGTGCTTAGTTTTGTTTCCTAAAGAAAGCCTTTCCTGATGCCCCTAGTCATTAGTTATCCGTCCCTCCCTCCCTCCTCATATTATCTTAAAATTTATCAATCACTAGGCATTTATTAAAGCTTAACTAGGTGCCAGGCACTATGCAAAGTATTGGTAATGCAAAGAAAGGCAAAATCAAGTCCTTGTTCTGAATCCCAGCTCTTCTACTTACTCCCCATGTCACCTTGGGAAAGTCTCCTAACCCCTCTGGGACTCAGTTTCCTCATTTGCAAAATGAGGTTGGATGAAATGACATCCATGCTCCCTTCCATCTCTTGATTAATGATCCCATATTGTAGTCAATCAGTAAAGTGTAAGCTTCTTGAGAACAGGGGTTGTTTTTTTGTTCTGTTTTGTCTTTGCATCCTCAGGTATGTCAGTAGAGCACCCTGGCCACAAGCAAAAAGCCTTGCTGAATGGAACCATTAGTGCTAGTGTTGCTTTGCTATCACTGAGCATTAAAAAATAATGAATCTGGTCCTCCACAAATTAAGGCACTAGAAGAGACCTTCAAAGAGTACCTCATCCAATGCCCTACTCATTTTACAAATGAGGAATGTGGAGCTCATACAGTGAGGGGCAGAGCTGGCACTAAACCTTGGGTCTCCAGATTCCTCCCTTCATTCTGCTCGGTTTCTTTCTACTATTAAATAGCTTTGGAAAATTCCCACCTAAGAAAGGTCCCTGGTCAGGTATATTAAAGTAGGGATTCCTTTTGAGTATCAGTGATACTATATGTACTAGACGGCCACTCCATTTCCACTCTAACTCTGAAAGGCTGTGATTAAGGGAAATGACAAGAGATTTTTCTGTTCCTCAGATACAATATGTTGCTCACAATCTCTCATCTCTGGATCTTTGCACTGGCCTCCACCACCACCTCTTGCCTGAAATGCACTTAATTTTCTCCTGCATCGCTTCTACTTCTAGGGAACACCAAACGGTAGACAATGCCAATGCTGCAGGAGGTGCGGGAGGTCCCCAGAGGTCCCTGGAGTCAGAGATTGGGGAGGCTTCCTCAGGGGCTGAGGTCGAGACTGGGGCCGTGGTTGTGGCTAGGGTGCCTGGGGAGGAAAGGCCAAAGACAAGGAGTGTGTTCCTGTCATTAAGCTCAGCCGGCTAGTCAAGGTCATAAAGATCAAATGTTTGGAAGAGATCTCTCTTTTCTAGCTTTCTATCAAGGAGTCTGAGATCATAGATTTCTTCCTGGGATCTTCACTGAAAGATGACGTCCTGAAGATCATGCCTGTACAGAAACAAACGAGCTGGACAAGGCTTCTGTGGCCATTGGTGACTACGATGGCCATGTTGGTCTGGGTGTCAAGTGCTCCAAAGAAGTGGCCACAGCTATTCGTGGTGCTATCATTCTGGCCAAGCTGCCCATCGTTCCTGTGAGACGTGGCTACTGGTACAGCAAGATTGGCAAGCCTCTCACAGTACCCGGCAAGGTCACTGGGCGATCTGGATCAGTTCTGCCTCTAGAGATACTGGCATTGTCTCAGCTCCTGTGCCTAAGAAGCTCCTGATTGATGGCTAGAACTGATGACTGCTACACTTCTGCAAGAGGCTGGGCAACTTTGCTAAAGCTACCTTTGATGCCATCTCCAAAACTATCCAACCCCAGACCTGTGGAAGGGGATTGCATTCACTAAGTCTCCTTATCAGGAATTCACCAACCATCTTGTGAAGACTCACACTTGTGTGCCTGTCCAGAGGACCCAGGCAGCTACTGTGGCAACCACATAGATTTTTTTAAATAAACAAATAAATTGAACTATGCCTGCTTCAAAAAAAAAATTCTCCTCCATCTCACAGAATCCCTCTCTTCCTTCAAAGAGTAGCTAAAGCCCATCCTTCTGCAGATAACCTTTCGGGATGCTCCTCCCCACCCACCTTCACTACTCTTGGTCCCTCCTCCCTTAACAGCCTTGGATTTATTTTGCATTTACTGTATCTACATATTTATTCTTTATATACCTGTATATGCCTGTATGTCTCTCCTGATTGAATTAAGGTCCTTGAAAGTAGAGATGTTTAATTTCTTGTGTATGTATGCCCGATGACTAGCTGGGGAAAAAAATGCTAATTGATTGATTATTGATAATGGAGAAAATTACTCAATGAAGTGCCTAGAGTCACACGAAGTGAGCTCCAAGTACTCCGTGAAATACCGTCAGACATTCCTGGTAAACTGATCAAATAAAGTTCGCATCAATTAAGCAAATGAAATATTTGTATTTTATTATAGTTTCCAGAGCGCATGAATCATAAACAGTCCTCAATGAAATTATGGGGTAGATCAGTGTGCCTTCAATGTCCCCTCTTGTAGTTCTGTGCCAAAGTCTACACCTTTCAGAAGCCCAACTGGTTTCCCCCCTCTTAGGTGGCTAAAGTTGTACAGTGGTTGCAGGGCTGGACCTCCAGTCAGAAAAAAAGCTGAGTTCAAATCCTGTCTCAGGCACTTGCTGGTTGTGGGACACTAAGCAAATCACTTACCCTGTCTCAGTTTCCTCACACTTCACCAGATTTGAGGGAAGAGCAAATGTGAAAATGTCTTACATTTATATGTAAAATGTTTTACAAACCTTAAAGTCCTATATAAATGCTAGCTATTATTATTATTACCAGCTATTCTCAAAACCTGTTTCTCTGAATGGATCTGATATTAGTCACTTGGCTTGGTGTGAATTTAAGCCAATATGTTGTTACTTTTCCCAAGGCTATTTTAAGACCTATCTTTAACTGGGTAATGAAAGCCTTTATCCCCTATTAAAGGAATTTCATATGTAAGCAAGTGGGTGAGAAAATTGGGAGGAGATTTTTGAATGCCCTTCTAATCACATCATATTGGCAGCCACTTATTCTGCCTTTGGATAAGGCCTGACCTGACTTGAATAATAGCTTGACCTGACTGGAGAGACAAAGTTTCCAGAAATGGAAAAAATAAATGGAACTTTTAGAAAAAATTTAATTACACAGAAAAATTTTAATAGCCTTCAGAGCTCTAAAAATCACTTTGTTGGTTTAGTAACATAAAAAGGCATTAGGTATAATTTGATTTGCTCCTAAAATTATCACCTTTGGTATATTTAGACCTCGGGTCCTGTACCCTGTCTTGTGCAAAGTTGAAATTAAAGAGGGGTTTTCTTATAGATGATGAGAATTCTCCATTTTCTTACAAATGGAGATATTTCTCCAATGTATTGTAACTTAGGTAGACATACATAGGTAGTCTACTCTCTTAGTGTGCTTATAATCTATCTTAGAAAGACACTTCAGATGAACAACTAGCTAGGCCCAGCATTTGATAAGGGGAGAGCCAGCTGAATTAGAAATCAGGACCTAGTTACATGGAAAGTGTAGCTTGGTCTCAGTGAAGATCAGAGTTGGAAGTACCCACACTGATGAAACCATGGCTCTATTGAAGTAAGCAAATTCAAGGAAAATGATTATAAAAACGCAGAGAAAACTTTGAGGGGAGGGAAGGAAAGAGGAGAGTTAAGAAAAGAGTCTTTAATAAAACTTTGCAAAGTTCAAAGTGTTATATAACTATAAACTACTTTCAAGACAAAAATATCCGCTCCCCCTCTTCCTATTTTCTGGACCTTTACTGAGAGATTACATGGCAAACTGGAAAAATTACTGGGTTAAAAGTCAAAATATCTAGGAACTAGACCTCATTTTGCTACTTTCTAACTATATGACTTTGGGCAAGTCATTTCAACTCCTCAGGACTCAATTTCCTTATTTGTAAATTGATGTCTAAGATATCTTTAAGCTCTAAAATGTCATGGTTCCTATGGTCCCACAATAAAACTGTTTTGCTTTGATAATTATGTTGATTGAGATATATCTTGTGTCTTTGGAACCATTATGAACATCCTTTCTTGGTCAAAGTATTTCTTATCCCCCACTCCTAAAAGTGGAAGAGTGGAATGAAAAGAGTACGTCAAGTGTTTGTTATCAGCTACCCAACCACAAGCGTAAGATGGAGCTAAAACAAAGTCCCGACTACTCTATGCTCCAGCCCCTCTCCTTGTTTGAATGTCACAATCCCAAGGGAGACATGCTATAAAAAGCTTAATTTGAGAATCATCTCTCATCATTCAATAGTTTTTCAACCCTTTCAAAATTACATTGAAAAATCTATATAATGTGTGCTTAGATTAATGAACTGTTTGAATCAGGATCAATAAGCACTCCAAGCCCTGAACTATTGACACCTGCTGGATCCAACCCTAAGAACATTTCTTTGTGGGTGCAGCCAATCAGGATTCTGTAACTCCAGGGGTCCCACTTAATAAACAAGCAATCTAATATATGACCTCTGTAGATTAATTCCCTGAGAGCAAGTAAATAATCTGGATTCAAAATTTCCATGATTATACATATAATTACAGTATCACTTACCAATTAACACATTGATTTAAACCTTCTTGGAATTGTGTACTTAGGTATAAAAGGGATAATCATTCAAATACTCAACATCTCTCAAAGACAGCAAAAATCACATGGTACATGATGTTACACACATCTGATTTTTCTTGTGGAAGAAAACATGATGAGAGCAGATTACAAATAATAATACATTCAGGGGGTTGGCATTATCATGGTTCAAAATAGTAGAATGGCAACAATACATGTTAAGAAAGCTCAGCTCTGCCATTGAAACGTGCTTTTTAGAAGCACGGACAGCTCCCGAGAATCTTTCCACAAAGCTAAAGATTTATAAAACTGCTTCTCTGGGCAGGACTATCAGTATTATTATTACAATTTTAATTTACTGCAGCAACTAAGGTATAAGTTATCTGCCATTAGACAGTTATATAAATGGACAAAGATATATGATCGAGATTCTTTTCCACTTTGGACAAGGGCAATAATTAATGTAACTTTGTCATTCCTTATTTCTAGATAAGATTATCCATTAAAAATGTAAATGCAACCCTTTGTAAGGCAGCCCTGCGGTGAAAACAAAGATAGACATCAATGAAATTTATGTCCATTTGTGGGGAAAAAAAGCAGTTAAAAATAATAAATTACAATGGCGAATATAATGAGCTCACTGTCCAACAGGAAAGGCATAAAAATGTAGCTTCATTATGGAGGCCTCTCTGAACAGATACCCCCAAAGAAGCAGTATGAAGCAGGGGGGAAATGCTGAACTCAAGCACTTACTAGTCAAGCCACTCTTAGCAGTTCAAGGAATAGCTTTGCACCTCAGTGTTCTCATCCATATAATGGGAATGCGAATGATACTCCACTACCTAACTCACAGGTTTCCCAGGAAACACTTTGCAAAGCTTACAAGTATTATCTAAATGTGTGCTGATGTCAGAGAACAAGACTCCCATCTGGAGTCAAACTGTCATGAGGCAACATTCCTGATTTTTCTCCTTATTTTACTTTCTGAACAATTACTATGAATCACCATAGAATATAATAGTTGAATAAAGCTAACAATGATAATGCTTTTAGGGGGAGAGGAAGGTATAGCCTGGGCCTATAATTTCATCTCTGTGGGGAACTCCCCATGTGGAAATACTCTTCACCAATTCAGACAGGCAATGCATCTATAACATACAGACTCTTTAAACGACTTCTCCATGGTCACACAGCTAGTATGTGACAGCATCAGGATTTGGCCTCAGGTCTTCCTGACTCCCAGGGCAGCCCTCTGTCCATTATATCATGCTGCTCCATTCAGACTTTTCTAAGATTACAGTGAATATTTCAAAAATCAATACTCAAGTATTTGACAATTAAAGATCTACTTCATTCAAACTAGTCTCGTTTTCTCAATATGAGAAGTAACTATGATCATCAGAGCCATAATTACAAATCAAAGCAGTGTTACATTTACTAAAAGTTGTTAACTTTTTAATGCACATCGTAACTTTGTATCCAGATGCAAGATAATACTCAAGGTTAAGTTCATTTGAATTTTCTTTTTACTCCTCCCCCAAGTAACTCTACTATTTTTGCTCTGCAAAATTCCTAATTCAGAGGTTATAAAATTAACATTCTGAGATTCATGAAAAGTCAAAGTAATTCCTCAGAAAGCAAAAACCTGGAGAATGCTGCCCCATGACAATTTGACCCCAGGTGTGAATTCTCTGCCTCTCCCCCAAGCTCCAAAATATTACTAAGGATATTCAACAGAACAGTTGGCGTTAAAGGTCTTGATGTTTTATTAATACTTCCATTTTTACCCACACTATTTAAAATTTCTGGAATGTGGATTTCAGTGTGTTAAGAGGTAATCACTGCTAAGCAATAGGAAATCATGATGCAGGGGAAAGAATAAGCATTAAAACCAAGCAAACTTCATTCCTCTCTTAACCCTGTGAACTGTTTTAAAGAGGGAAGGAGGTAGGAAAACCTAGCTTCTGTAAGCTGGAAGTCCCAAGAGGCAAAAACTAATAATAATCATAATGAAAGATTTCAGTACCAGCTTCTACCTCTTAGACAGCATGTGAACAAAAAACAACATAGAAGAGTCTGCTTCTCCAAACACCCAACCCAAGGAAATTGTTTCAGAGTTTCAGCCACAGTGATCTGGCTCTGGGAAACTCTGAGGGTGTCAGCAGCTTCTCAATAAAAAGGAAAACTGAAAATAGTACCAAAATGGCTCCTAATAGCAATAATGTATAGTTCTGTGGTCATTACCGGTCAGATAATAACTGGGAGTGACCTTAAAACCATAGATTACAGCTTAAGTAGGGACTGGTGCTCATTGCAGATGTGCAGTCCAGAAAGAAGTCCTACAATCTCACCATCAGTGCTCACGCTGTTCCGATGCTGGCCTGCGTGTGTGGATTTTTCCTTCTCCAGTGTTATCACACTAGGAATCTTATAATGATCTGAAAAATATGTACCTTTAGGTAACAGTGCTACACTGAAAAAAAGAGAACTACCCAGACCAATATAATGAAAAACATACAGAAGAAGCAGGTTCTGGTAATGCAGGTAAAGGTTTTTATAGCACTTGTACTCTGATAAAATATTTTATATTTTTATATCCTCAGAGGACAGGAATGCTATGGGAACCTTAGTTCATTCCTTCAGAATCTCTGTAAAATGATGGGGCAGAGGGGGCGGGGACATGTTCCTATTAAAATGTACTATCCTCATCCTAAAATGAATGAATGAATGAATCTTTTATTAAGCACCTACTGTGTATAAAGCACAGTGCTAGCACTGGAAACACAAAATGATAAGTCAAACAAGTTTCATTCTCAAGGACCTCACATTCTAATGGGGAGATGTATTAGGAAGGCTTCAGCTGGCAAGTCAGATGTTCCATAGATAAGAACACATAATTAGAATTTGCTTCCCAGATCTGTCTATGCTCTAAGGTCTAACATGAACACATCCTCCAATTGTCATGCCCTCATTATCAGTTCATTTGGATTTTAACTTCCACCGCCACTTTGTACATGTTCAGAATTTATTCAGATGTGTAAGAAATAGTAGATTTCTTCCCAATCCCTTTGGTGAACAAAGTTTTCAAAATAAGAACATTCCCATTCCTGAAATAGCCTCCCTCACCCAAGTTAGAAGGAAATGTAGTTTGTGGGCTACATTCAATGTAAAGACATCAAGGTCATTCTTTCCCCTGACCACTGAGGACAGGTTCTACAGCTTTATCAGTAAATACTAGCTCTCTGAAGATTGTGCTGGTGACTTCTAGGTAGAGAGTGATGGGCAAAGAGAACCAGATATCAGACACTTTGTAAGAAACAGAGCCACAAAAAGTAGTCCATTTAAAGGAAAGGAAAAGAAAATAAGCTATTTAAAAACACAAAAGTAGGAGAGGAGAAAGAAAATTAGCAAATGGGCAATCTAGTAAATCTGAGTGTTGCTTTCTATTTGATACACTGAAACGCAGCATCTTTTGTCCTCTTCCCTGCTCCTAAATTCACTAATTTTTCTCCTGCTTCCAAGAAAATAGTTCATTCACAAACATCACTGGCTTGACTTTCTCCTTCCTTTTCAATTTCCTCAGTTCCTCTTTACTAGAACAGTAGAAAGTTTTATTTAACAGCTTTTGGGCAAAGGGCTACACTGGCCCTCCAGCTAAGCACCCTGGCCTATTTTCTTAAAGACCAATAATGATCATCTTTTAAAGGCAGATTAGTTTAGTTCTATAATAAATAGCCTATACTCATGCTACTCTTTGGTTATGTTACATTTGGTTCTAGTTCAGATTATATCCTCTCCTTTGACTCTTACAACAAACATCCCCATGAGATAGGCATCATAAGAATCATACTACTTCCTCATATACAAATCTTATTATTTTGGATCAAATCATCAAATTAATTTTTTTATCAAATCATATTATTTTAGAGTTAAGAAAACTGACACATAGAGAAATGAGGTGACTTTCCCAAAATCAAAAAGCTAGGAGGCCTTCTGACACCAGGTCTAGAATTCTTTCCACTACTGCATACCTGCCTATTACCTAGACTATTCCAATAGCCTCCTAAATGGTCTCTGTTCCATCAGTCTCTCCCCTCTTCAATCCATCCTCACACAGCCTCCAAAAGAATCTTTGATCTGACTGTGTTATTTCTCTCCTTAAAAACCTTCAGTGACTCCATGCTGACTATAAAACAAAGGACAAATTTCTCAATTGGCTTTTAAGGTCCTCCAGTCTTAGGACTTATTTCACTGAGTGAGATGTTTGGGTTCAATTGAACTACTTGGCTGTTGCCCATACATTCACCATAACATTCCCTGCCTCAGCTGCTCCCCACACTTGGAATGCAGTCTCTGCTCATAGCCACCTTTCAGAATCCTTTTCAGGTTCAAATGAACTGCCACCTCAAGCATGGTGCCAGCTCTGATCCTCACAGCTCTCTCTCTTCACATGATTTATTTGTGTCCATCCTCTATCAGCCCCAGCAAAACATAAACTACTCAAGGACATGGGCTGTTTCATTTTCATATCCCCAGATCCCACCAATGGACTCTTTGGATGAGCCCAGTTTCTAGTATCTCTGCAAAAAGAAATGATTTATGGCTTCATCTCAGCAACCTAGGTTACCAGAGCCAAGATATGAGTAGTTAGTTCATTAAATGTACTTGGAAGGGATCTGGGAGGTCATCTAATGATGTCCTAACTTTACAAATGAAGAGTCTGAAATCTAGACAAGTGAAGATGTTAAGTCAAGAGACATGGCCAATGTAACATGAGAAGTAAATAACAGAGCTGGTATTCAAACCCAAATCTGTACTTACTACATGAAAATTATGACCCTGAACTACTGAATAAGAATATTTTGTAGAAAAATAAGTTCAGAATCCTTTTTAATTATTTCTTTCTGAAATGGAGTTTCACCTATTCTGATGCCTTAGAGAGACAGAAGAGAGAGAAAGTTGCTTTAGTGAGACTCTATAATGACCTGTAGCTATGTCCACTTGGGTGGCTCTAAACCTTTTTATAAATATTTTAGCTTTCTATCTTGCTCAGTAGAAAGTCTCTCTCTCTCTCTCTCTCTCTCTCTCTCTCTCTCTCTCTCTCTCTCTCTCTCTCTCTCTCTCTCTCTCTCTCTCTCTCTCTCTCTCTCTCTCTCTCTCTCTCTCTCTCTCTCTCTCTCTCTCTCT
>CM053601.1:121707064-121814310 GCA_028646575.1 Pseudocheirus occidentalis | reverse complement strand
AAACTGTAACTCCCCACCATTCCTGACCACATGGCTGATCCCTTAGGTAACCCAATTTTTACTGCTGAAACTTAAGAAGCTATTAAGTTTCTCCGGCCTGGCAAAGCCCCAGGTCCAGATGGCTTACTACTGGTTTTTATAAAGCCTTTATTAACAAAACAACACCGAGCCTCACCAGTCTTTGTAATGACTTTTTTTCTTTTATTTTCTTTTTTTTTGCCCTCGGAGGACCATCAGTGGAGATGACAGCCAGTTGTTACCTATAGACTGCTGATTCTCATAAATGAGAACATTACAACCACCTTGGAATATCATGGAGCCCTCATTGGAGCCTCTCTGGTCTCCTCTATAGTAATGATTAAAATTATTCCCTCTGACAAGAAAAATCATTTTAGTTAATGAGAAACAAAAACAAAAGCCCACTAAGGGGGTGTTGATATGGGATAACCCCCCATGTGTGATTATTAAGAGAGTCTGGCAATGAGTTAATATTAGTCATCTCCCAATCAGGGAAGCTGGAGCTGTTAATTACCAAGCTGCTATCATGGGATTTGTACAGAGTATTCTCTTTCCTTTGGGTGTAGGTTTTCCTTATGAACGGATGTGACATGCCATACATGACAACAAGTGTCATGGTTATATCAAGGTGCATTGGAGGGCTCAAAGGATTGGTAATGGAATACAAAATTTCTCACCTCCAGGTCACTAGTTCAAATCGAAAAAGCCAAGAAAAGACTTTACCTTCTGGTGGCCTTTCCATAAGCATCACAGCACAGCACCAGCTGCCACTAAATGTTCACATCAAAGAAAAAAGAAATTAACAACTCGCCATTGCTGGTCTTAGACCAAGTCCCCAGACAGACCAGGTCTGGAAACTTGGGCCATTTGAGTTCGCACCTTTCCTGGAGAAGCACACAGCAAGCTCACAGAGCCATTCATGCTGGCCCACACATTCTATGCACACACAAAGGGAATGAATTTCTAATGCGGCCAGACTCAAATATTTTATTCACAAAAAAAATCAACTTAAAGAATTTGTCTAGTTACCTGTAAAGCTCAGTGGTTCTCACTTTTCCTGCAACCAAATTTTTTGCCCATTTGTGAAATTCCCTTGGAGATATACTACCCGTTGAAATGTTTAAGGTCCAAAAACTCAACCATCTAGCAGGAAAATAGGTCCTGTCTGTACCAGAGGTTTTGCTTCAGAAATGTTAACACGCAAGGGAATTTTCTTTATACTGCTACTGCTTAGTTCTAACTTAACAAAACTTTACAGAATGGGGTATTTTCTTATTCAATCTGTAAGCTATTTCAGAAAATGTCTCCAAAGAAATCTAGGAGCTAAGTGACATGTAATATCCATCTTTCCATCTTCAAAATTCATCTTAAGAATCAGGTTATCATTTTGTTTGGGTTTTTTTTAACCTTAACATTTCTCTCTCTTTCTTTCTGAGTATCCCATACCACCACCCAAATCTTCTCCTGCACCATAACCCAAAGTAGTATTTTATTAAACTCTGATTCTAAGTTGGACTTAGTCTTCCTTACACAACCATCTCTACAAGGCCAATGAAGCTACTATGCTCCACCCCAAGCTAATTGGTTCATCATCATTGGTAGAAGCAAAGACTGACAAACAAGGTTAAACAGAAAATTATCATAACTGTATTGGAACTTCAAATATCCAAAAATACAGTCACAGAAAGTGTTTAAGTAACTTTAGTCTTAACCTCATGATGATTCTGATCTAGTTCATGAAGGAGATAAGGAACTGTCTTATGTTTTACTATTATATCATACACATATTTATTAAATCACCTTAATTATCTGGTCTCTATTATACATACCATGCCTGTTTATGAAGTGGGCATTTTTCCATATAGATGTCATATCTTGTAGAGGACATACCAAGACTGTATCATTCTCTATGAACATTTAGATCACAGAATTTCCAAACTGGAAGGAACCTCAGAAGCTGCCCAGTCCAACACATAACAAAATAAAAATCCTTTTTCTAGCTTACATAATGTATTCTTCTGACAAACATCTGTTCAAAGACCTCCACTGAGGTGGAGAGAGCCCACAACCAACTAACGTAGCTCATTCCATGTATGGATGACTCCCCATCCATTTTTTCTCTTCTTACATTCAGACTGCTAAATATCACTGGACAAAGTCACAAAGTAGAGCTGATTTAATCCCCTTCAGCTTTCTGTTTTATGTAACAGCTAACTACTCACTGCTCTTATCAACTCCCTATATCATTCTTTAGAGACTGCTCCAAACCTTTTCCCTTCTTCTCTAGTCCCTGCCCCACAACTACAGGCAACTAATAGAGCCTACTACCTCACTGAAAAGCTTCAGTTAATCGGACAGAACTCAGCTAAATTTAAGCTCTATGAGGCCATGGACTATCTCACTTTTGTGTTTTTTATTCCTGGTTTCTAGTAGAGTGACTGAAACAGAGGAGATGTTTAATAAATTCTGTTGATTGATTAAAGACCTCCCTTACAACTCCTCCCCTCAGTACTTCTTATTAAATGTCAGCATTGTCATGCTGCTCTCCTCCTTCCCTTGAAGAACAGAGGGAAGAGTATCCCAACTCCTTCTTAAAATAAATACCTCTGACTGGAATCTGATGGGGTGCCCATCAGTTGGGAAATGAATGAATAAATTATGGCATATGACTAGGATGGAATACCACTGAAATGATGTAGAAATGATGAAGGGGAGGGTTTTAGAGAAATCTGGGAATACCATACGGACTGAGATAGAGTAAGGATAACCAGGAGAACAACATATATAAAGATGATATCATAAACAACTTGGGAACTCTGGATGTCAGAATGACCAACTCTCAATTCCAGAGGACTAATGATGAAACATGCAGCCTACCTCCTGATAAAGAGGTAAAAGATTCAGAGTACAGAATGAGACACAGGTGTATATACAAGGGATCGCTCTGTGGATAGGGTGCTGGGCCTAAACCTGAAGTCAACAAGACCCGAGTTCAAATATGGTCTCATATACTTGCTAGCTGGACAAGTCACTTGACCATGTTTGATACCTCATACCTCATTTTTGATACCTCATTCATACCTCAGTTTCCTCACCTGTAAAATGAGTTGGAGAAGAAAATGGCAAATTACTCCAATATCTTTGCCAATAAAACCCCAAATGGAGTAACAAAGAGTCAGAAACAGCTGAAATGACTTCACAATAAAATGCAAAAAATGGATTAACCATACATATTTCTAACAAATGTTTTGTTGTTCTTTTATTCCCAATGGGAGTGGAAAGAGGACAGATGATTTGTTTGAAAAAAAAAATTAATTTAAAAAACCGAATTGTTCTTCTTCTGACCCAATCAACCCTTCCTGCCTTCTTCAACAACTTCTCCCCATGTATATCTCTCTCCCCACTGGCCCTGTCCCAAATAACAGCCTCAGGCCTCCCCAATTTTAAAAGAAAGGAAGGAATAAAGAAGGGAAGGAAGGAAAAAGGGAAAGAAGGAAGGAAGGAGGGAGGGAAAAAGAAGGAAAGAGGGAAGGAAGGTAGGAAGGAAGAAAGAAAGAAAAAAAAAGAAAGGAAAAATCTTTCAACTCTTCTACCTTACCCAGGTAAAGGTGATTCATGAATAAATTGCTTGAAAAAAAGTGTTCATACCCAATGCATCCACTTCCCCACTGCCTGTTCTCCCCAACTTCTTGCAACCTAATTTTCCATCACTCTCAAGGAATTACTGTCTCAAAAGTCACCTATGAACTCCTAATTACTAAATCTAATGACCTTTTCTGTTGATCTGCCCTCTCAGAGCACTCGTTTTCATGTGGCATTGGAAACGATTCCCTAGGACTTGAAACTCTTTACACTCACCACCCATTCTTCCTTCTTTTCTGAGTTTGCTAGTATGTTTTTGTCCTACTCCATTAATTTTTCAAACCCCTTCCCTGGTTCTTCATTCTCCTTCTGATTGTTTAAGTTGAGTATTCCAATGGGCTCTGTCTTTGGTTCCCTTCCATTCCTCTGTCCCTTGACAGTTTCATTCATCCTAAATATTCAACTATTAATTCCAACCATATGAACTAACCTCTGTTTCCTCAAACATCCCTCGTGTGTTTCTACCTCTGTATCTTTGTTCATGCTATACTCTATTCCTGGAATGTCTTCATGCCTCCCTTTTTACCTGCTGAATCCTTTCCAGTCTTTAAAGTTCAAACCGATCTCTACTTTCCCCATGAAGCCTTTAGTGATTAGAGATCACTGATAAACAATATTTTGTTCCTTGAACCTCACAAAATCCTTGGTTTTGTACTTTTCTCATGTTTCTTGTCATATTGTACACCCAAGATGTGGCCTCCTCCTGGACTATGATGAGCTCTGTGAGGGTGAGATGTCTTCTCTAAACTGCATTTCCATAGCATGTACTGACAATGCCATGCACACAATCGGTACACTGATCAATTAACAAGAAATTATTTTTTTTAAACCTACTGTTTACCAGGCTCTGTGCTAAGTGTTGGGGCAACTAAATCAAAGAATGACTTGATGCCTATTCTCAAGGAGTTTTCATTTTATCAGAGTCAACATGTTTATATAAATATAATGAGATATTTGTTGAACAGCACTGAATGAAAGCAGGCTAAAAAATGCCAAGAATTCAACCTAAGGGGGAAAAAATACATTGTTATTATCCTTTCCTAGCTGAGGGGTATAAAAGAGTACCTGACAACAAGAAGTAGCTTTTTTGGATACTGTTTAATAGATTTGAGGCTTGTCAGTAATAGTACTTACGACTGAAGAATTACTTAGTTCTTTCTTCAAAGAATGGACTCAATGAATGTCTATGCTTATCTGATACCAAGGCCAGACCAACTCACCAAAAGGACCCAGAGTCCATCTAGAGCAGGAGTACTTAAGCTTCCATGGGTCAGGGACCCTTAGCCTGGCAAAACCTAGACAGCCCTTCCCAGAATAGTGTTTTTAAAGACATAAAGTATATAGGATTACAAAGGAAAAGAAATACATTGAAATAGTTATCAGAATATTAAAAAAAGAAAACCAAGTTTACAAATCCCAAATTAAGAACTCCTGACCTAGTCATAACCCTCTTACAACTGCCTCAGATTCTGTCTGCCAAGAAACCACGAAGTAAAATGGCGGTCAATGGTACAGTGGACAAAACATTGGACTGAGGGTCAGCAAACCTGGCTTCTCATCTTGACTCTGCTTATTAGCTGTATGATTGTAAGCAAATCCCTTCACTTCTGAGCCTCTATTATAAAGCAATGGGGTTAGATGAGAGCTAAAGGAGTAAGGTTCTTCCCAGTTCTAATGTTCTAGGATTACTAGAACCACTGGCTGTGCTGGTGTGGTGGAAAGAGCCAAGAGTGAAGAGACTTCAGATACAGCCTTGTCTATGCTACAAATTAGCTAAATGATCTTGGGCAGTCTCAGAAATGGAGAGGGCTGGACAGTGGTGTCAAATAGAAACAGGAGACATTCTTCTATACATAAGGATTCTCAATGGGGCAGTTAAGTACAGTGCAGTGGATAGAACCCCAGGTCTGCATTCAGGAAGATTCAGATACTTATTAGCCGTATGATCCTGGGCAAGTCACCTAACCTCTTTTGATCTGTTTCCTTATCTGCAAACTAAGAGTAATAATTGCACCTACTTCCCGGGGATATTATGAGAATAAAATGAGGAAATAATAGTAAAATACTTAATACAGTGCTGGCATAAGTGGCAGCTATTATTGGGATGTGAGAATTTGTTTTGTTTGACCATGCACATTTTTACACAGATTTTGTTCCTGGGAAGGGGGTGGGGGAAGGAAAGGGAGGGGAAAAAATACTTGCTAATTGAAAAAAAAAATTTAATGAAACAAGAGTCATCCAGCCTCCACTTGAAACCTAACTGCTGGGGAATATCCTGATACAGCACATTCTACTTTAAGAGAGTTCTGTTTGCAAGGTGGTTAGTGGGGGTTTTTTTCCTGATAAAGTCAAAATCTACCTTTCTGAGGTTTTCTACCATTGCTCCTAGTCCTGAACTAACTGTCCTATATATAGTTCTATACTACAGAACAAAGCCTGTCTTTGGGGACAAAATGTCTGAAAATTCAGGGGAAAAAAGGCTCCAGATTCACTGGAGGGGAACAGTCAGGAAACATTCAGTTCTGAAACATTCCCCCCAGCTCTGACCCGACAGGAATGCTTTCACTTTATCTTTTTCCTAACCATTTTGAGGTAACCCATCAGTATTTAAGACACAAGTCAATCTCCCTTTTCATAAATCCTATCTCAGGGGCGGCTAGGTGGTGCAGTGAATAGAGCACCGGCCCTGGAGTCAGGAGTACCTGAGTTCAAATCCGGCCTCATACACTTAACACAAAAACTAGCCGTGTGACCTTGGGCAAGTCACTTAACCCCAACTGCCCTCCAAAAATAAAAAAGCAAAAAAAATAAATAAATAAATCCTATCTCAGGAAGGAAGGAAATGGGCTTTTATTAAGTACCTACTATGTGCCAGACATTATCCTAAGCAATTTACAAATATTGACTCATTTTTAGCTCACAACCACACTGGGAGGTCGGTGCTATTATTAACTCCATTTACAGGTGAGGAAACTGGAACAGAAAAAAAAGGTTAAGCGATTCGCCCTGGATCACAAAGCTAAGTGTTTGGAGTCAAATTTGAACTCAGGTCTTCCTGACTCCAGGCCCAATGTTTCGTCCTCACAATTCCTTCACATATCTATCATCTGTTCTATTCATCAACTGCTAATTTGTTTTACCCAAATTTTTGGCAACTCTTC
The DNA here is from genome assembly GCA_028646575.1 of Pseudocheirus occidentalis. NCBI lineage: Eukaryota > Metazoa > Chordata > Mammalia > Diprotodontia > Pseudocheiridae > Pseudocheirus > Pseudocheirus occidentalis. The sequence goes on along the minus strand of CM053601.1, from coordinate 121,807,489 downwards.
TCATTTTGTCTTTACTTGTTACTTCAAATTTCTGTTATTTAACTTTTCATGTTCTCATGCACTGCATCTCCAGGGAGAAGATAAAAGGCAATAGCTTACATTTTATATTCCTGTATCTTCTGCCATAGGGCCTTACACATAGTAGGCATGTGGCAAAATCTTTTGGATTGAATTAAATTGAATTGAATTTCTTTCTCTGCCCTTCTTATTAGATACCTCTGAAATGTTCCTTTTTATGTCTGGTTTACTTGTGTCTCTTATCATACTATTGATGCCTCTCTTTTTTTTTTCTTCCTTTTAATTTTTTTTTCTTTTTCATTTTCTCTACAAAGGATTGTGGCTGTACATTTGAATCAGATCTTACCATATTCCTGGAGCCAAGAGTGCCTGGACCTGACTGCTGAATGGCAGGGAGGTAAGTACTCACTTAAAGACTAAAGGTAGGGTGAAAGCAATGTTAGATCCAAATGGATTCAGCAATATAAGGGGAGTTTTAGCAGAGTTGGCAGGATGGTCAGTCTCTCAGAATAATAGGCCTGGAAGGGACAGGAGGTAGGAAGAGGCCAAAGCAGCCCTGAATCAGATGCCCTGGGTAGCTGCCTAACCCCAAGGCTGGCTTTGCATCTGCCATTCCCATAGTCTTGACTATTTGCCAGAGACCAAAAGACTGAGAAGAGAAATTCTTCAGGATCAAGGCACCATATTTATTGGGATACTTGGGGGCCTGGGGAAGAATATTGCTACTTGCTTCCGGGAAAACTAAGGAATGGAAGGTATAACTTGTCTTTAAAATTCAATAGTGCTAGAGAGAATAAGAAATGCTTTTCAGAGTTGTGACATTTAAGTGGTCATGCATTTTTCAACATATCAGTTATGCAAAGATGTTTATATTCACTCCATCCTAAGTCATGTTTTATTTAAGTTCAGCTAAGAGGAGACTTCAAAAAGTTTAACAAAAAGAAAAAATAAAAATCATAGGAATTGAAGTTAATTAAAACTAGGCTTAAAGATTGAGGGAAGGGGGGGAACCACAATCCTCTAATAAAAGCAACACAAATAAATTGTCCTGATGATTGTTCACCTCCCTATATCTTTTACTGTTTTGCTCTTAATGCTTTTATATTGTTCCATGCTTATAAAAATCCAGAGAGAAAAATGTCAATGGGTGACAATGTTAAAAGGTTCATGGGACACTGGGTTTATCCAATACTTTTAGGAATGAAAGAAAGCCTTCATTTAAATGAAGGCAATTTCTCTAAAAGGAGAAGTGCATGAATACTTTTAATTCATATTTTAACAAGCATGCAATGAAGTTCAAGAAGGTCTAATATGGAATCTAGGAAAATTCAGAATCATCTATTTCATTCCCACTTTCATAGATAATGACCTTAATATATAAGGTAATGACAGGAAATATAATGACCTTAACTTGGGCAATCCATTTGTTGACAGCAGGTGATAACTCGGCCTTCCTGATGGTAATCTGTTTCTTGGCAAACAAAAGGGCTATTTGCCACATACATTTATTTTTATGGAGAAGGCATGTTTTATAAAGCTGGATACAGGGCTGTACAGGTGTGGAATTAATTGCGCAAGTTACAAAATATGTTAGTGCTGGTAGGTTAAACTCCATCTCTGGCACCACTATGACTGAGACATGATGGAATGTCGTGCTCTACAGAGTCACCCCAAGTCTTTATTTCCAGTTGTGGTGGTGAAGTACTCCATTCTGCTTCTGGTTTTATGATCTAAGAGCTTTTATTTCCTTGATTCAACTCTAAGGCCCTCAAAGACACGCTGAATGACTTATAAACAATATATACCCTTTGTAAAAATTCTCTCTGTTGGTCTTACTACGTCACTTCATGATGATGATCATTTCATACACTGCCCAAGATTAAGTTCCTAAATGGGTTCTAGATTAATTATCTTCAGATGCTTTTGCAACCTGAAAAAAATTACATCTCTACCTTGTGGCTCAGTTACTTTCACTTCTAATGTCACACTTAGTTCCATAGGACAAGTTTTTCCCCCTAATATCCTGAGTAGTTACCTTTTTCCATCCATCCACCCATCCATCCATCCATCCTCCTCCTTCCTGATGCACGAGGTGTTAAGAACTCTCTCATATTCTCAGTCCCAAAATTACTTTCTATATTTGCTTTGTGTATATGTTGTATTTACTTTTTTCTTTATACATGGTTTTATCTTCCTGTTTCCCACTTCCTACCCCTGAAGAATGTAAGCTCCTTGAGGACAAGGGTTATTTCATTTTTGACTCTGTATCCCTAGCACCTAGCACCATGCCTGACACATAGTAGGGTACTAATAAATGCTCACTGAATTGGATTAAAAGAATATCTTACACTCTATTAAGAAACCTTACAGTGTTTTAGGTAACTGAGACAGTATAAAATTCTCCTGCCATTTGAAACCAAACCCACCCTTTGTGCTATGACTGAATTCCCTTTTCCCATTCATGGTATTCCATTCTCCCAATGACACATGCTCAAAACCTCAATGTCACCTTTGCCTCTGCCTTCTCATGCCCACATCCCATCAGTTCTAAGTACTAGTTATTCTACTTCTGATGTATCTCTCACATCTCACATCCATTCCCTCAGCCACTACTCTAGTTCAAAACCTCATTACCTATTGCCTGAATAATTTAAATTGCATAGTAACTAGTGACTTACTTCAATTCATTTAAAAGTTAAGAGCCCTCTGTGTTCATCCAGTCTTACAAGTCTACTAGCTCTCTAACATGCACTGTCTTATTAATGCTACTACTGCACTGCTTGGATCATGTCATTCACCTCTTCAAAATCTTCATTAGTTCTCCTTTGGGGGAACTAATTTGGGGGAACATCAGTTAAAGAATGGATAAACAAATTCTTAGTATATGAATGTGATGGAATACTATAAGAAATGATGATAAAGGTGATTTCAGAGAAGCCTGGGAAGACTTTAATGAACTGATGCAGAGTGAAGTGAGCAAAAATATACTATAAAATACTATAGCATACAAAAAAAATACTATAAAAAGGGGGAAAAATACCATAGCACTGACATTGTTAAAATGAACACTTTTGAAAGACTTAAGAACACTGCTCAATACAATGTCCAATCATAATTCCAGAGAACCTATGTTGAAAAAAGCTACCAACCTTCTGACAGAAGTGATTAATCAGTGTCCTAATTGACACATATATTTTGGGCATGGTCAACATGGGAATTTGTTTTGCTTGCCTATGCATATTTTTAACAATGGTATTCTTTTTCTTTTTTTTTTATCTGAGGGACAGAGTTGAAAGGGAGAAAAATAAATACTTGTTAATTGGAAAAAAAAACCTTAAGAAAAAAATAATTTACCTTTGCCTTGTTAGATATATTCAAAATCCTTAGTTTGGCATTTGGACAGCCGAAAACTGATCCCTATTCAATCTCTCCAATCATATCTCACACTATTCCTCTTCATGTACTTAAATTCTACCTACTGAATAGCCAAGGCTAACTTTATTTCCTTTTATGAAAGGATTACTACTGGACTGGTTCATCAACAAAATGCTGTAGTGATAACATGCTTAGAGTTTGACAAAACATTTGAAAAAAGTCCTCAAGATATTATTGTAGAAAAGATAAAGAGACATGGTCAACTGATAATATAATTATAAACAATATTATATATTAATAATAATAAACAATATTATATATGATCTAATTATATGTAACTGGTAATAATAATTAGGTTGACCCCAAACTGGATGAATGATCAAACCCAAAGAAAAGTCATGATTTGATGTCAGCTTGATAGGAAAGATCTCTAATGAAATGCCTCAGAGATCTATTCTTGATTTTGTGATATCCTGTAATATCCTGTATTATCCTTATTAATAATTAGGATAAAAGTATAGATGATTGCCTGCAAATAACAACAACCTGTGAGGGATAGCAACATACTGGATGACAAGAGCTGAGATTCAAAGGGATATTAACAAGTCAGGACACTAGGCCAATCTAATCAGGTGAAATTTAATCTGAATAAGTCAATCAAGCAGTTATTATGACCTATTGTGTGTCAAGCACTATGTTTGATGCTAGGGATATAAGGACAATAAAGAAACGTCCTTATTCTTGACTTCAGAAAGTCAATTCACAAGTATCATACGGAAAAAATTGTGACTAGAGGGCAGTTCATCTGAAAAAGATCTGAGGGCTTTAGTGGACTGCAAGCTCAACTATCAAAAGTGTTCTTTGGCAAAAAATTTTGTCAAACTACAATTTTAGACTGCATTAAGAGAAGTCGAGTATCCAAGACTAGGGATTAGTTATAAAATACTTCCACAAGACCTTGCTGAGGTGAGACTACATCTTAAACTCTGCATTTACTTCTAGGAACCACACTTTAGGGAAGACATTGAGAAACTAGAGGCATTCCGAAAGAAGGCAATCATGATGACAAAAGCCCTCAAGTTCATGCCACAGGAAGATGGTCTGAAGGACCTGGACAATTGGGAGGTTGGTGGGGAGGGGCCTAGAAAGAAGACATTAAAGGGACATTATTTTAATCACTGTCACGTGGAAGAAGGAATACATTTATTGTCTGGCCCAAGAGAAAAGCTAGGAGTAGTGGACAGAAGTTGTAAAGAAGCACCTCTCTAAAAGTAAATGACCTGCTCCAGGAGATAAGGTGTTCCCTCTTCATGGAGGATTTCTGGCAAAAGTTCTGTATCTACTCACCAGCTCTGTGCTAAAGCAGTTTCCTCTTCAAGTAGAGTTTGGACCGGATTCTTCCCAAGGTTCCTTCTAACACTGAGATTCTATGATTCAGTAAGTCCTTGGTATTGGGAAGAAGAGGCTTCCACAGTAGGACAACCTAACTGAACTGAAAAGATACATCTGAAGTACTTTTATACCTACCTGTAGATATCAGACTAACATACTGCTCTGGGTTTGTGATGAAGAATCTAGGAAAAGAGCAGCCATGCCTTTAAATGAGAATAGGAATTATGTCTGAATTTGTTTGAAAAAAATAGTCCTTAAATAATTAGCCAATAAAAGTAAAATAAATCTCTTATAATTAATAAAGTGGTTTCACTTTAAAAATAATCTCTTGGAGCAAAGTAACTTTATTTTAAAGGTTAAAGAAATTGAAATAATTACCTAAATAATCCAAATGCCATAAGTTGGTAAGAATGGAAATTGAGTAAGATTCTAAACTGATTTCCCTCTATATTCCACATTTATTACAATTTTCTTTCTCCCAAAAGATAATTTTTTTTAATGTGTTTCATTAGTGTGTGTCAACAGGCTAGTGTGGATGCAAGTTCCTTAACTTGTATGTCTGTCCTGATACCACAACCAAGTTGAGTAGAGCTGCTTAATAAGGATGGCCTCTGTTCCAATTCTCTGCAATTTCTGGCATCAAAAAATAGAAAAATATTCTTTGAAGAAGATAAACATTTTGCATCCCTGGAGTTCAACCCATCCAAAAATCTCAACAAAGTCTCAGGTATCAAATGAGTTTTAAAGCATTGTCTGTATGACAAGATTCTATATGTAGCTACCCCTAAAGCAAACCCTGGCATGCTAACTAGGCCCCTGAAAGGTGGAGAAATGCATCTCATGGAAAATTGGCAAAGACATTGCTGGTGCTGATGGGGTTGGAGTGGGGAGAGGCCTTGACAAAAGGATGAACTGAGGGTCCCCAATTGGCTGAGTCCTATGTGAAATCCTTCTGTTATTCACTAAAGTATGACTATCCTGGTGTGCTGGTCACTATTTCAAAGGAGGCAGGGTGGAGACGGAAGGGGAGGCAATCAAAACCTGCTATGTGACTTCATCAGTAGGAGGAATTCATGGTGTGGAAATTCTTATCAGTAGAAATCAGCAATATATTTATAAGTTATAATCTTAGGTATCTAGAACCCTAAGAGGGTAAGTAAAATGCCCACATAACATACACACAGCTAGTATGCATCAGAGACAGAACTTGAACTTAGGTTCTCCTGACTCCAAGACTGGCCTTTTGTCCATTACACCACATTGCCTCTCACAAGTACCACCTAAAGAGGGCTTGGTGGGACAAAGAAGAGTGAGGGATATCTCATTACAAACTGAGTTACAGGTAAATGAAGAGAACAAAATACCCCACGTTTGACAATGAAAACAGGGACAGTGCATTTTTCTAGAGGTCCCTTTCTTTGCTGAGCTAAATTATGGAGAAAATAATTGAGGACTAGGAAATATGTCTAAAAAAGGACTCAGAGCAGTCAAAGGAGATACCACAAAGTCCAAGTGATTCATTTTATTCATTGGAAGGCCTTCAAGACTATTTACTCTTAAGTTACTCATAACACTAAGAAATTTAATTATTTCTTTTCTTACCTAGACCACAGCCAATTAATAGAACACTCAAGTGACCTAGAAGGCAACTAGAGGCAAGCTCAATGATGGCAAAGAAGAGAAGGAAATGGAAATAGAGGAAATAAAAAATCATAAAAAGGAGGCATAAGTGCAGGGATGAAGAGTTCTACTGATACTGATGGTCTCCAAAACCATCAACAGAAAATTTGGGAGCTTAAAGAGATTAACTCCAGTAAGCTAAAAAAATCTATTCCCATGTCACCCCATTCCTAAATGATGCCTCATGAAGGAGGCATCAATATAGCTTGCTATTGGTATCTTAAAACCTTTCTGCATCTCAAATGCCTCACACAGTACTTTTCACAGAGTAGGTACTCAATAAGCATTTAATGATGAAGATGAATGGATATTCATATATTTGATTGATATTCATCAATAAGGCTATCCCCTTAAAATGGGGCATCCTCCCCAAAGATCCTTGACGTTATGATGGACGATGCCTAGAGAAGAGTCCAAATAGGAGTTACGATATCCTTCAGATGCTCTTATATGTGGATAATCCTGAACTAACTACATCATGCTCTAGGGAAGAAAAAAAAAACCCCACCACTTAAATGAGATTCATAACCACTCAAGAGGTCAGCCTAACAATTCACACAGGGAAAAAAAAATAGCCAGCAACACATAATTAGATGGACAGTCTACTGACCAGGTCCATTTGTAGGTATGTTTGTATGTAGGCACCTCCCTACATGTGTGCATACATGTTTGTGTGTACAGACACATGTGCATGTGGGTGTGGTGTGTGCACAAGCATGCATGCGTAAGCGTGTACATACATATGTCTATTTTAGATAGATGCTTCAGATAAAACAGTAAGTTGGGACCAGTATTAAAAAGAAGAAATACATCAGCCAAGTTTGCATTTTTTTTAAACCTCATGTCACTTTCAGCCCCAAGCTGTTTCCTAAAACAAAGAACTATATTTTCTTTTTTAACAATGATAAGTATCCCAAGGATGCTTTGTGGCTTTGATATATGGGATACCACAAATCTCTAAGAATCTCAGTTTGGCTACTTCTGCTTATATAATCCTTGGGGAGTCCCTTTTCCTCTCTGGGTCTCAGTGTCCTTACCTGTAAGACTACATTGGACTAAATGATCTCTAAGTCCCTTCTAATTCAAAATCTTATGATTTACCTACACAATAATCTGGTTCCCAAGCCTACATTTTCTATTGCATTTTTTAAAATCTATCCTTAAACCCATGGAGGGGGGGAGGGCTTTTCTCAATGCTAGTGAGCTTGTATATCCAAAATACTATTCTCTGGGCTAACAAAATGAAACAGTGGACTCCTAAATAGCTTATAATATGATATAGAATTTCAGAGCTGGAAAAAAAACCTCAGAGGTCATCTAGCCCAACCCATAAGTAAATAAGAATGCTCTCTACAACCTACCAAAACTATCTGCCTTTTACCTGAAGAAAATTATAGATATCTGAAGATCCTTTGGGATTTTATTGGAAAAGATACTGGAGTGGTTTACCATTTCATTCTCCAGCTCATTTTACAGGTGAAGAACTGAGGGAAACAGAGTTAAGTGATTTGCCCAGTAAGTGACTTAGGCAAGATTTGAACCCAGGAAGATGAGCCTTCCTGCCTCAAAACCTGGCGCTCTATCTACTGTACCACCTAGCTTCCACTCCTATACCTACCAACAAATAATACTATAGTTCACATTTATATCACATTTCAAAGTTTGCAAAGCACTTCCCTCTATACTCTTGAAATAGATGATAAAAATATCCCCATTTTAAAAGAAAAGAAAAATAAGACTCAGAAAGGCAATATAACTTACCCTGGCTCAGAGAGCTAATAAGTAGCAGAGCTAAGACTTCGGAATCCAGAATTTGTACTCATTCTCTCCATTGGAGCACAGCTTCCCCTCAAAAGGCATAACAGTCAGCATGGGGTTTTGAAATACCACTCTATATTAAATATCTAACAAATTTGCATTTATTATCACTCAACATTAAAAGAAGTAGATATTACCCTTCTTCTAGTAATGGATTACAATTCCTAAAGAATCCCATTATTTAGAAGTATGCCCTCTAATTTTCTCTTGTCCTACATGCTTTTATTCCCTACAAATAAATGGACATCCTTCCTACCTCCACCACACCGTTGCTCTTTGCAAGTTGGACAACGAAATCTAATTCTAAATGAAACAACATTGCGGAAAAGAATGAATTGGCGGGGAGGGTATGGAGCTTTTAAACACAGGATTGAACTAATTGAATCCTACAAAATTTCCCTCCAAATTATTTGCTTCAAACTGATATTATGTTCTGCATATTTAGGAAAGGTTTCCCAAAGACTTCATTGTGATTGATGAGACACATCTAGTCAGACTCCAACTCTGCCTTATCATTAATATCCTTTTAACCTTCATGAAGACAAAAACAGAGAGGATAAATCAAGACCAAGTTCTACAGCGTGGACTGAAAACACAAGCTACAGAAAGACCTGTCCAGCCTCACTCTCAATATCTTCCATTAGACTGTGAGCTCCCCAAGGGCAGAGCCTATAGTTTACCTTTTCTTTATATCTTGAACACTTAGCATACCACCTAGCACACAGAAGGTGCTTAATAAATGCCTATTGACTTAATTTTTTGCATGTTCCATGTCTTCCTCCTCCTCTTAATCCTGATCATCCAATTTTATAAAGCTAAAATTTAATCCTGAAAGTCTAAAACTATAAAAACAATATGAAATGCTTACAAAATGATTAGAATTCTGCCAGGAAAAGAGCTTAAGTAGTCTATGCTTATTTTCTTCCTTGAAGGTGCTTTATCAGATTATAAGCTCCTTAAGGGGACTGTCTTTTATCTCTTTTTGTATCCCCAGCACTTAGCTCAGTGCCTCACACATAATTTAGACCCTTAATAAATATTTATCAACTGATTTCCAACAAAGGTACCTGAAATTTTGTTTCACTATTTAAAAAACTGTTGTGCTGGGAGGAGAGGGGGAGGCTTTTGGAAGGGAGAACCAAGGGAGAAGGTTTCTGGATTGTGAATTCATTAGTATAAGAAATTCATATTATTGAAACTTCCCACCACAGAGGCAGATTAGCAACCAATAAAGTCTTAGTTCACTAACAAGTTAAGTGACTTGCTCACTTGCCATTTGGCTAATGTGTGTCCAAGGTGAGAATTGACTCCCAAAGCAACCTACTACATCAACTCTCCTTTGCTGCCCCACATTAAAATGTTATTACAGCATTAATAAACACTGTGTTTCATTTGTTATTCTAAGTAACCTCTTTCTTCTTCCTAAGTTTCAGACATCACACATTATATCTGGGCTGGATGCCTGCAGATGTCTTTGAAGGTATTATTTCATTAACTGTACATTTGACAGTTTGAAGAAGAAACAGCAACTTCCCAAATCCTCATCCTAAGTATTTTCAAGGTTCAATGGAAATTTGGCTTCATGCATATTGGCATCTCTCAAATGACCATCTACTGAAATCACTTCTTTTATGAAAGACCGTCTCAGAAAACAAAGACTGTCTCAGAAAACAATTATTTCTTTTTATGCCTCTCCTAGCTTGCTCAAAGAGAAGAAACTACAGGGAGTTTGATTAGTATCACAAATAGATCTAAGAGTATTATTAAAGGAAGATAACTAAGCCGAGATAATCAGCCCTTCAGCTTTAGTTCCTAATCAGATAGTTCTTTGATTTTTGTTGGCTTTTAAAACATTTTTAATACCTCTTCCTGGCCTACATTTTAAAACTTTGAGCAAACGCCTTCATAAAAATGTATACTGGGTGTATATCTGTGTTGTGTCTAACAAGTAACTGGAATTGACCAAATTCAAGTCAACAAGCATTCATTCTACACCTACAAGGTATATGACACTATCCAAGGTCCTGGGATACAAAAGATAGAAATGAAGTAAGTCAGAATCCTCAAAGACCCTACATTCTTCTGGCAGAATATACATATATGAATATGTATATGGTATATATGTGTGTGCATATGTGTGTGTTGTATGTATACATATGTACACATGTGTATACATACACATATACACTTGTGAATACACATACAAATAAGCAAATGCAGAAATATATACAAATTGAAAGAGAGCAGTTAGTATTGAAAGTGTTAATAACTAAGGGAAATGTAAATTATTATTTATATAGTATTATATAGTAATTATATAGTAAATTATATAATATACATATTATATATGTAAATGTTAATAACAGAAAGTGTTAATAACTAAGCGAAATGTAAAAAAGGCCATAATGAAGAAGGTGGCACCTAAGCTATATTTTCAAAGAATCTCAGGCTTCCATGGGGCATGGATGAGAAGAAAGTAAATTCTACAAATGGGAGAGGGGGCAGAGTTCATTGCCCTAGTTTCTAAAATCTATGAATTCTTTCCTTCTCTGTTCATGTCCACATTGCAGCTAAAGATCAAAGCTGGCTAAGATCCACAGTAGGGAAGACCAGACCTATTAGCAATGATTATGAAAGAATCAATGATGAAATAACTGCCTCCACGGCCAATGTCAAGTCGATTGTTTGTTTAACTCTACTCTTCTCCTTTCACTAAAGTCAATAATACTTGTCATTAAATGATGTCTTTTAAAGCGTCCAAAAATAAAATGTATGAATTTCGGTCTTGCACTTGAATTCATACATGCACCTCAATAGCCATTACACATGCACCAATGTTCTAGAAAGCCTGTACCATGGCAAGACAGAAAGAAAACCTTTATCACGTTGTTGATGGTCAGGCAAAAAGACCCCTACCTGTATCTGCAAACCACAATGAAAGACATAAACCGTAAATCTTATGATCTCACAGTTACTGTCTTTAGGGCAAATCTTTGCAATTGTCAATTTGACTTGATTTTTGGTGGAGGATTTTTAACACTCACTGATTTGACTGGAGCAACAGATCAATAGCCTGACTGTCAGCATTGAAATATGAAAAGACAATGAAGAAAATGCTCACATTAGGTAGACCTCTGTCAAGCATTTATGGGAAGACCTGCACACCAATCCTACATGAGAATGAGGCAGTTCCAACCAATAACAGTACCGATATCAGTGAGGTCACAGAGTTGCTGAAATTTCAAAGTATTTTCTGAGGAGGAAGTTTTGCTTGGCTCCATAGAAGATGACAATTTGATCATTTGAAAGACTACAGTCTCCTAATGCATAACAGAAGATAATCCTGTATTGCCATTGTTCTTGCCTTGGGCTATTTTCAGAAATGCATATTTATTTCTGACTTGCAAACAGCTACTAGCAAATAGGCAGCAACCATTTACATTATGGTGAGCAATGAAATGAATGAAACTAGAACTGTTTTTTTCCCTCTCCATCCCCACAGAAGATTAACTGGTTATCATTTGTAAGGCTGTAAATTTGTAAGGTTGTTATCATGCTTTCAAGAAGTATGGGGTGTCCTTTAATAATCACTGAAATACCTTGGACAGGAATTCTATTTCCTTACCTCACTTATCCAGACTATCCTCAACTAAAAATAATAGTGAGAAGGAAAGAAGATCAGAACTACAATAAATCACTTCTTCCCAGGTATGACCATGATCAGACTTATTTCTAAATTTTCAATGACAAAGGAGGTAGTGAATGGAGCATCCACAATCTTATCTTTTCAGCATATGACATTCAAAAGCTTTGTATCTTAGACAATTAAGTTGAAGTATATACTTTTCATCAAACACTAAAATATGATACATAGAGACTAGAAGAGGGAGAGAAGTGAAAACACAAAGAAAACCACTTTTTAGGTATTGTTCTCTGCCCCCAAATCATAACACAATTCTAATACATACTGTCAAGAAGAGGAAGGCGTGAAATAAAAAGCTTAAAAGCAACAAGAGGACAAAGGACACATGGAGCTGAACACAAGGTAAACAGTAGTATCTGAATGACTCCTCTTCTTTCACCTCTTCTCTTTTTTCTCCCTCCTTTTTGCCTTTCTTTCACTTCCTACCAAAAGTGTATCAGGAGGAATAATGCTCTCAATAGAAAGGATTTTAAAAATGAAATTTAATATATGCCTCTAAGTTATTAGATAACCCAAGTTCTATACTTGGGTTAAAAAAAATACTGCATTTTGAGAAGATGGGAGATATGTGGCTAGACAACGATTTTTGTGAAAAAGATATGGGCACCTTGTTTGACTGTTGGCTTAGTATGAGTTAACAATGAGACACAAATGCCAAAGTGAGTGCAGTACCATGTTATATTAATAATAGAAACATAGTCTGTAAAATGATAAGGATAGGTAGGTGGCAAAGTAGATAGAGCACTGGCCCTGGAGTCAGGAGGACCTGAGTTTGAATTCAGTCTCAGACACAAGCTGTATGACCCTGGGTAAGTCACTTAACCTTATTTGCCTTAGTTTGCCATCTGCAAAATGAGCTGGAGAAGAAACTGACAAACCACTCCAGTATCTTTGCCAAGAAAACCCCAAATGGGGTCATGGAGAGTGATACACAACTGAAACAATTCAACTGTAACAATTACAGAACGATGGTGATGACAGTTCTGTTGATCTGCCTAGTCCATCTGAATTATTGCATTGAGCTTGGGGCACTATATTCTGTGAACCACATAAATTAATCTAGAGAATGTCCAGAGGAGAATGACCAACATAGTGAGGGGACTACCAGCCATGCAATAGTAGGTTCAGATGAAGATACTAGTCTGTTGAGTCTGAAAAAGAGAAGTAAATGAGGGAACACATTAGGTCTTTTCAAAAACCTGAAAGCATGTCCTTTTAAATTTCATGTTGAAAAGGGTTTAAAAGCATTCTGTGTGGCTACTAAGAGCAGAACTAGGAATGATGGGCAGAAGTTGCAAGAACAGAAATTTCTGCTTGACATAAGGAAAATATTTTGAAACAATTTAAACTATCACAAAGCAGAATGGACTCTCCCTGACTGAAGTCCCTCAATAGTGATTGGATGACCACTTGTCAGGAATAACGTAGAAGAGATTCTGGGGGAGGCAGGAGTTTGACTAGATGATCTCAGAGGTTCTTTCCAATTCTGGCTCTGTCCTTTCCATGGCATATCAACCAAATTTAGATAAAATATAACAAGATTCTCTAGCTGTAACATACCCAACGGAAGAAAATCAGTTCAGTCCCAATAACTCCTCAATAGTAGATGGAAGCTCAGGCCCAATAAAGTTGTGTTTTAAAGTGATTTCATTTGAAGCAAGCACAACCATCCTATCATCATACTGTTATAATTAAATATTGGTTACTAACAATGATTTTGAGAAATAAATATTAGCTTCACCAATGTGTTTGTAAACTCATGAAAACACTCAACACCATTAATCTTCCCATTTTTCCTTTAGCAATTTATTATTTAGGGCTCAGCTTTAGAAAGAAAAAAATATTTCTTTGTAAATTATTTCTAATGTGACTGTTGGTATCAGGGTCAAAAAATCAATTAGCAATGATGTCCTACTTCCTAAAATAAAAGTCCTTTGATAAATATGTAAAGATTATTCCATTTTCTTTTTACAGTTTTTAGGACTCTGTCATGAAAGCTATGTAACCTTTTTCAGCCTTGACATAGCATAAGGAAAAATATAAACAATTCCATTAGTACCACAGCATGTGGATTCAGCCTGTGTTTCTTGACTACATGTTATTTTCACTCTCTAGCCTTAATACCTTATTTTAATCATGAAAAAAAAATCTAACCATTTCATGAAGTAAAAATACTTTATTTTTTATTTAATAATTAAGAATTTATTTTGACATTAGAAACAGATCATACTTTAAAAGATTAAAAGATCCAAAAATCCTTTTTTTTTTTTAAAGCATGTGTTTAAGGGACTATAGAATCAAACTGTGGGGTGGCTAAGTGGTGCAGTGAATAGAGCACCAGCCCTGGAGTCAGGAGGACCTGAGTTCAAATGTGACCTCAGACACTTAAGACAGAACTAGTCATGTGACCTTAGGCAAGTCACTTAACCCCAAATGCCCTACCTTACCCCCTCCAAAAAGCAAAAAATAAATAAATAAATATAATAAAACTGTATCAAGGACTAGGTGGAATATACGGTTAACTATTTTATCCATAAACACCATCAATTTTGTTAGCTTGACCTCTGCTACATCACAAAAAAGCACACAGACTTTGAGAGCTGGAAGAAACCTTAGAGATCATTGAATCAAACCATCTCATTTTATAGACAAGAAAATTGGGGCCTTAAGTGGTTGTGACTGTTTCCACATTGCACAGTTGGTTAATGGCAGAACCATAAATAAAACCAAAGCTATAACCAAGGTGGTACACATGGGATTTTAGCTTAGGGTACTGAAATTTGAGGGAATGAAAATTAGACATATATACTTCTTCATTAATAGAAATCACTGTGGTAACCAGTTCTCCCAACTCATTCCAGTGAATTTGTCTTAGTTCATTCTTGCATTATTTTCATATTTACAAAGTTATTTTGAAGGTATGATTTCTACTACTTGCTCAGCAGATATTTTGAGTAGCTAGTCCCACGTTGGTCCCAAAACTGCTTGCCACAGCTCTGAACACAACCCAGGAGTCTCTTTGTGACCAGGGGATGCCACAGATGATCTGAATGACAATTATTACTGAAAATATTCTTCCCTTCAACATTAACCCACCTTTTGACAGTTTTCCTGCCTTCTCCTAGAAATCCAAATAAGTAGTATCCTCGACTAGTTCTGGACCAATTATACAAGCAACCATCTAAATCCAAGTCAACAATACGTGACAGAAGAGAAGGTGGATGCTCTTTTATCATCAATATCTTACTTATTGGAAGTCTCAATGTTGAGTAAAGAGACAAAATCTGTATGAAAAATGGCTGACTTTTAATGACCACTAATAAAAATGCTATCTCCCCCAAGACATGTGTCACAAAAACACCTATCCTGTATAATAATAAGGGTTGGAAAAGATATGTAGGCAGTAAACTCTGAGCAATTGTGCTTCTAGAGATCTTTTCCCATTCCCCTCATGTGGTTCTTTAGAGCATACATCAATCACCCTGGGTTTTGGCATCTGTTCTACTTGGCTTTCTGTCACTGTACACACTTTTGTATATTTTCTAATGCACCACTGATTTGTTTCATCTTAAAACTTGGTAACTAAAAATAAAATCATGCTGAACATATTCCCTTGCATATTAACTTTAAAGAAAAATAGATTAATCTTTTAGAAATAAGCAAATATGAATGATAATTTTAGCATGTAGCAGTTGCAAAAAAAAAAGAAAAAACCAAACAAGCAAAAAAAACCTAAAACCCTGGAATGACCACTTTTTCCTTTCTCTTTATCATTTTAAAAAAAAATTTAACTTAAGTATATATTTTATAATTTTTTATTTAAAAAATTTTAAAGTTTAGTGAGCCTGTCAGTAATCAGTCTTATTTTATCCCAGGCACTTTAAAATGGAACTGTAATTCATTCATTTTCCACATTAAATTCCTATTTTTTTTTCAATGCCATAGGAAGAATTTCCTCTCATCAAGAGATAGAACCAAAAATGATCAATAACACGGTAGGACGTCAGGTATAAACTACTGTTTTCAGCAAATGGCCCAGAAGAGTAACTGCCATTTCTTCTCCTTCTGATAATATGATATATTGCTGAAAATGTTTCCTCCTTCAACACCCACCCACAACACTTGGTCCCCCTTTCCTCTCTCTTCTCATAGGAGTCCAAAAGTCTAGTAGAGGGATCACCATGGTTGTTTAGTCAAGTGGCCATCCAGGATGAGTGTTGGGACACCATTCAGCACACCAGAGTTGCACAATGCTTCCATATTGCCCTGAAAGGATTCCATATGCAAACAAATAGGAGTTTAAGTTACACTGAATAATGAGGCAAACAGCAATTTATAAAGTGCAGTCATTCTACGCCACATTTCATTTTGGAAGAAGGAGGGCTACTACAGCCAACTGAGAACAATTACAGAATTGTCAATGGAATTCAATAAATGTTGTTTTAAAAAAAAAACCTAATTATTTGTTACAATAACCAGCTACTACCGCCACTTTGTATTTGGAGATTTGTAAACTACTTCCATTCGGAATGTAATTGATTTCATTTTTATCATTTGCTCAAGTTTATGTGGTTGTCCTCATCCTAAGAGATGATAACATCTATTTTCAGCAAATTATACATTATAATTCCTCATTCAAAAGCTGTAACAGAAAACAAAATGCTAATTTATGCTGTAAACGAAACTCTAGAATCATAATCACTCATTGTTAACACTGGGGACTAAACTGCTACTGGAAATAATAAACTACAGCAAAATGTGGGTTTGTTTAGAGCTCCCCCCCTCCCCATCCACCCCGCATGTTTTTGTTTTGTTGTTAGACAACCAGCACAATTTCCAACACTCTTACAGGCAGGTGATTAAATGACTCTCTCGCCTTCTTCCAGATACAAACCAGACTTTTCCTTTGCCCCTAAGCTATTATCTGCAGCACTATATTTCAAATCTACAGGAATATTTGCTCACAAAGCAAACAGAAGTGTAAGCTGAAAAAGAAAGCACATTAAAGCCACACACCTGCTTTTCCACATTTCATTAGGCTGCTTCCTCTACATTTTCCCTTTACATCAGCGGTCTTCTTTCCTATGTGCTTCCCCTGTGCTGATACCCCTCAGTGATACCTTCTGGTCATGGTGAGTCTATCTTAATAGCAAGTTTCTATCCTGCTTCCGGGAAAATTTAAAACAAGTAAGTTGTCGAAGAAATCCAGAAACTTGGGGTAAATCAGGTCAATTAACCATTCTAACCTCTATAACATTAAATATGCTATTGGCGCCTTTTGGAAACAGTCTGCTTTATTTAAATAACATTCCTGAAGTTAACGATATGTAACACCACCCAATAGCATTCCCTTGCCCTATTTCTTGATAGCATAGAAAAGAAATATTTAAATACAGTTATTATCTCAAAAATGGGAATTCTTTGAAGTGACCCAAAAGTCACACTGCCTTATGTAGTAAATCATTTTACTGCTGCCCTTTTATTTAATGCCCTCTGCAGTACACATTTATCTCCACACTGGCAAAGTGTGCTCATTGATTTCCTATGGTCTCTCTGGAAGAAAGTCCTGCTTCCTTGATGATGAGTACAAAGGGTGGGTGACCCCATTCTCATTCCAATGCAAACCCTGCACTTTTACATTTCTGCTAGGGCCACAAGAACGGGCAACCAGCTAAGAACTCTCTGCCCTCTTCTTCCAGAAAGCCTTGCTGGAACTACTGACATTTAATGATTTTTTTTTCCGCCTTCATACAACTATATTTCTGAAGATCACAATATAATGTTGGAACTACCAAAAGGTATTAGTTCATCACGGACACAAATGTTACCTAGTGATTTAATACAGTGGAAACTATTATCATGTGGCTCATTGTTGCATAGATAAACTGCAGCCCGAATTATCTCCCCTGAAACATATCTACTTATAGTAAACGCCTAACAAAACATGGTTAGTCCACAACATTCCTCAATACCAGTGACGTGAACCTACAGTGTTAAACCACTCGTTCTGCAGAACAAATTTTGTGCAAGTATTTATCAATGACATTCCCTCCCCCCTCCATTATCTTTGTTATTTTGGCTAAATAGAGAACTCATATCTCCACTTACATCACACCTATTTGTCAGAGTAAATCTAAAAATAAAGAATGTTTTCTGAGGCTAAGTCCAGATGGGGCAACCAAACCTACTCTCCTTGTCTTTGACAAACCAGCCAGTTCAAATGGAATGAAAAAAGAATTTATTAAGTTATTTAAGTAGACATAGCTTTGTTCATAATCAATCTACAAGCATTTATTAAGTACTTACTGTGTACCTGGGTGCAGCCTTGTGACTGAGTTCAAGTTTTACAGAATAAATCTTTTTATTAAAGGGATTTGTTCTGTGAAGTTTGGATTCAGTCGAAAGGTCACACATTTGAGGACCTAGATGACCACATGTGGTCTCAAGACTAAAGGCTCCCTGTCCCTGTGCTAAGTATTGAGAATACAGAGAGAGGCAAAAAGGTGAGCCCTGGTATCAAGGAGCTCACATTCTAATTGAGGAAATAATATATAAACAACTATAAACATATAAGATAGAACCAGCGTACACAGGAAGAGATCTTATTAAAGAGAAGCGAAGGCCCAGTGACACACATAGTAAGTGGTAGAGCTGGGATATAAACCTAGATTCTTTTGCTCCATATTCACTCCCCATCCAGTTACTTTAAAAAAATAAAAATAAAAAATGGGCAGACATTCCAAAAAAAGTAGAGAATTTTATTCATTTTACAATGTCTACAAATAAATTACATCATCAAAATTTGTTTTTAGATACATGTACTTGGTCTAAGCAAGTTACTTGTATAGCCCGGTTAATTACTACAATGTATTTTGCTTCTCAAAATCTAAGTAGATCTTGCTCTACACGGGAAAACATTTGTAAGACAGCATGATGGGAGACTGACTACATCAGAGAAATTATACACATGCACCAAAATATTATAAATCTCTTTTTCTCTTCACATTTCTAGCTCTATGGGCACAGCATCAGAATACCATCAGTGATTTTGGGTTGGTTGTAGAATATCTTGACCCAATAGCATACAAAAGTTGACTTAGCCCTTTTTCAGTCCAGATTACTCCTCCAATTTATGAACTACATGAACTACCTGTTCACAAATTGTATTCCTTAAAGACCTACTATGTACCATAAACTAAAAAGTTGTCTAAAAACACACAAATATGCAGGGGAAGCATAGAACTTTTAAAGTATGAATGCATAGTTTATACACATATATTTCTGAATATTAAGAGATCCTATTTTAATATAGAGTCCTGTACAGAAGAGAGACTTTGAAGACAGGACAGTCCAAGTTCTGGCTCGTGTCTATGAATCAAAACATTGTCACAGCTTTATGAATTGTGATGTGCCCAGAAAGGAGGGGGAAAATGCATATTGAATTCTTTACAGTACTCACACTGGGTGGAAAAGAATGTTCCTCCCTGGGCTAGATTTTGCCTTGGCTATTCCATATTCATGGAAATCGTGCCAAGCCAAAAAAACAGGCAGTCAGCACAAGCTTTCAACAACTCACCCACATCCATTAAGGATTTTACATTGAAACTTCTACCCTGCTTGAAAAGATAGAGTGAGTACAAAGAGGCACAGGTACCTAGCTCACAAAGGTCCAAGGCCCAATTCAAAACAGTTACTGCCTACTCTGACTAGATAGTGGGCATCCCACAAGGATGTCATTTTGTCTCTCTACTTTGGGAAATTTGATGGGGGTGGGGAGGCCCAGGAAGGTCCCAAATTGAATCTGTCGGGGAAGTGCTCTCCAAAACTCGATGACATAACATCTGGTTCCTGGGTAGAGCAGGAGGAAAGGGGCTTTGAGGAGGAAGGCGTGATGGGAGGGGGAGGATGGTGAAAATCAAACCAGTTGCTTGGCATAGTGAAAAATGAAGGAGTTCTAATTTTACCTTTGTAATTGACTGTATTGATATATACACAAACTGATTTGATTGGCTGATTGCCTAAAAGTAATTCTGAGAGTAGATAGTTGGTACAAGGGAATCTACAGTAACTACTAAAATCTGTTGACTACACAGGCCAAAACAACCAGGACTCAAGATGTATTCCTGACAGTTTCCTGATAGAGGCTCCAGGCTGGAGGGTAACAGCACAAAAGACTTGCAGTTAGGAAGTACAACGTAAAAGGTGACTGGGAAAAAAATCTTTACAAGAAGCTTGCAGTACTGCCATCCCTAGGTCTGAAACTGTAATTCAGAGGAGGGTCTCTCTCTCTCTCTGCCTTACACTGCTGAGAATAAGAAACCTTATACCAGTACTCTTTCTGTATGTGGGGGTGGGTGGTGATTCTAATTCAAGAAATAAATTCTAAATCAGTATTATCCATCCTTTTCTTACTACATTACTTTTCTTACTCTGATTATTCTGCAAAACTATGGCATGCAGATACTTTAAGAAATGGTTTCAAAATACTTGGCAGGTGGTCCATCCAGGCATAGAGCAAAAATGCCAAGCTTAACCTTTCTTCTATAATAGATGCAATGTATTTATATCACATCCTAGAGTCTTCCCACAAGACAAAACCTACACTCTGAGTTCTGAATATTAAATTTTCACATTAAAAACTGAAAGAGCTAAATGAAAAGCAGTTTATGTGGAAGTAATAATAAAGTGTCTTGGTTATTTCAAATGATCAAGAAATTAAGTTATCTGTGTACAAAGAAGCCTTTTTATTCTCTTTCACTTGTTTATTTATACTGAGAGGTGTTATAATCACGATGTTTTGTTTTGTTTTGTTGTGGGAATGAAAGTAATCAAAAAGCCTTATGATGCCAGGCAGAGATAGTTTTAGTGAGTTCTAGTGAAGATATTATTTGAAATTGTAAAAAGGCTTCTTTTATATGACATTAGATCTGGAGAATGCATCATATCATATAGACCTGAAAATAAAAAACTTGATTTTTTTTTAGTAGTCAACCCTTCCCTTCATAAGCATTTAAATACACTACAAAGTTGTGGGATTTTTTTTTAACTGAAGTACAGTAAACAAATTATATTTGAAGAGCATTGCTTTTTTTTAGTGACAAACTGAAGATTTGTAAGCTTTTTTGGCAGCAATTCAGGTAAAATCATGAAATAAGTGTTGCTCTTTTAAATTTAGGCCAAGTCTACCTTTAATAGCTCTGATAAAGCTTTAAAATGGAATTTTATACCATAACTTTATGGTTTTTTACTGCATCCAAGCAGCTAAAATAATGTTTCTCATAGTCCAATGAAGATGAATAAGACTGAGAATGCAAACTAGAAATCAATAAAGTATTATAAAATATATACACATATGCACACCCACATATATATATACACACACATAAATGCAAGCACCTATTTCTTAGTTCTCAACATCTGATTTGCTGTGTTTAGCACCTACCAACTTAGCAGGCTTACCTTTTTGCATTACCCTATAGAGATTCCCCAGTATATCAATGTCTTCTCCCTAATGATGCAGGTATCTCATTTGTTTCTGTATTTTGCCATAAAAGTTCATATAATCCCATTTTTTAAAAAATCAATTATTTCAAATAATCTTCCTTTTCCCACCATACAATTAAACTGCAGTAGCAATGACATGTACCCTCCAATATCACCCTCAGCTAACCAGACTTAAAAGGCAACACCTGCAGGCCTTTCGCTAATTCTATCTGCTTTTCTTTTCAATATGAACATTTTTCAATATGAATATTTTCCAAAAAAAAATGTTTAAGTTTAGGGAAGGGGTGATTTTTTTCCCTAAATCTTGTTGAACTAACTTTATAAAAATGGAACTGGTTTAGACCTGTTTTTAATCTTTCTATCTTAAAAAAAAAATCTTCCTTTTCTTCTCTTTCTCCTTCCCTTTCTCCACCATTTCCTTTTATACTCCCCCCCCCCCTTCATCCTACCCACTTCCTTTGGTTTCTAAGGAGGTTTCACGTGATAGCTAGTCTTGCAGAATCAGGCAAAACAGCCCTTCCTAAAATCTTTCAAATAGCTTTTTCTTTACATCTCAGTTTTTTCAAACGTATATAGATCATTATATAATTGTAATTCTGTGCCATTTCGTGTGTCATTGATATGTTTTCTCCACTCCCTGCCTTTTCTAAAGCAGGAGAACCCAGGGCCACCAGGTGCAGGCCACAGGCAACACACTGGAAACTTATCATAATGCATCTGGTTCTTTGACTAGTTGGGCGCGTGGCGCTGCTGAGGAATCACGATTTCTGATTTTGACAGTCCGTGGTTTTCAATAGGAGAATGTCCTAACGGCGTGCAAGGCTAGTTCTGACTCATGTTAGGTTTATAGCAAAGCAGCCCAAGAAAGAGCCACAGACGACACACACTGCACACACTCGGAACGGCAGGCTTTGCAAATCTTTTAATTGTTTTTCTATTTGGAGCAGGATAGGGGAAGTTAAGAAAACGAAAGGGGGAGGGGGAGAGACAGAGACAGAGACAGAGAAAGCGGAGACACAGTTCTGCTGCTAATAAGCAAAAACGAGTGACAATCCTACTGCCTCCCTTCAGCTAGCCCCCTTCAGTCCTGTGTACTCTAGAGAGCTTTCTCCATTACCCACCCCCACCCCACAAATCACACGCATTTTTTTCTTTCCCTGCCTCTCCATCCCGCAAAACTACAGGGTCGGCCAAGCTAACATCAAGGCTTCTGCCAGACATCAAGTGCCTTCGAAGTTTCTACTAATAGATTTGCCTCTCTCCACCCGCTTGGTTGTATGCTTCAAACCCCAGACACCAAAGTTCAATATTTATTGGGCTGTTTAAGGGCACACATGGGTCGGAGCTCCAAAACTTCCCCCAGTCCTTCCCCAAGGAATAAAAAGAAGACGCTGTTCAGACTCCCTCCTCCCTCACGGGCAGCAGCGGCGGCGGCAGCCGCGGCGGCATTGGCATTGGCATTGCTGCCTGTCTGGGGCTCTCTCCGCCTGCTAGTTGCTTCTACTGCAAGAAGAATTCTCCAAGGCTCCCCCGGCCGGCTTTATGTATTATTAACTCCCGTGGCAGTGTGTGGTTTCTTGATCCCTCGCTATAGAGGTGAAACCTTAAACTGGCAACTGCTAGTTTGGGGATTTCAGTTTCCTGGAAACTGGTGTGCTGGGGGTGGAAGGAGAGGTGGGGGGACTGAGGTGGGGGGGCCGTTAGGATAAAGAAGACTGCACGTTTTTCCATGAGCTCAGCAGAGCACGCTGCCCACCAACAGGGGAGGGAGAGCGCGCGAGGCGAGCGCGCGAGGGAGAAAGCCAGCCCCACGAGCTACTGGGCAAGGGTGGCGAGCTCTCCTCCTCGAATAGTGCCCCCCCTCCCACGGCCCCCTGTGGCCACACATACACACGCACGCGCGCACGAACACACGCAAGCGCGCACCCCGAGACACACACACACACACACACACACACACACACACACACACACATCTCGGCCCGTGCGCGCTCCGCCTGACAGGCACGCGGACACCTGACCTGGGAATCCCACGCGCTGGAGGCCGCTCCAAGCAGGCGGCACGTTGCTGCCTAGCAAGTTGGACGCAGCATCTCTCCTTAATTTTTTTTTCCTAAGGCTTTAACTTTTCCCTTCGCCAGCCCGCTTCCCTCCATCCCCCCAACACATACACACACGCACACACACGCATATACACACACACATATACACACTCACACACACACTTCCTCTACCTCCTCCGGGTCCCTACCTCGTCCCCTCCCTCTCTACTTTACCGTGTAGTTTACAGATGACAGATGCCTGGAGACTTTCACCAAACAAGCAGTGGGGGCAGCAGACTACAACAGTTACTTAATTAAAAGGCTTTTTTCCACCCCCCGCTCGGGCTCTCTCCTAGGCTCCCAGAATAGCTTTTACACCAGGAGACACGATCCACCCTGCTATCTCTTCCAGGTACCCACCCGGTTTGGACACCCCGTCTGACTGCTCCCCCCTCCCTTTTTTTTTACGGTATCCCCTCTCACTTCGACGACTCTGTCCTCCCCCGGTACCCCCAAGGCAGACTGACATGTACACCTAGAGGCAGAGAGCAGCTCCCAGGGAAGGGATGCAGCCAGACTGCATTGCACAGTCATCAAAGTTAAGTGGGGGTGGGAGGGGGATAGGTGCGGGGGCGTAGAAAGAAGCCTCAACTACTCCCACCCAGACCGGGTCAGGGATGCTTTACTTGCATATGCAGCCATTTTAGTGGAAGAAACGGGTTGGGGGCGGGGGGGAGGGAAATGGGACAGGAAAAGGGGGAGAGGTTCCACTGACTGTGAGCAGCTTGGGGCTTGGATCCCACCCATCCACCTCCAGGACCCAACTAACAGGCAAGCAGGCTGCAAGAAAGAACGGGCAAAAAGCACCGAAGGAGACTTAAGAGGTTTCGCTTGAGTTGCCTTGTTGTGCCTGGAGTTGTTCGGGGTAACGCACCAGCTCCATCCTCTGGATCTCGCTGGGGGGGGGGGGTGGCTACTAAGGGAGGGGGGTACTAAGGGGAGGGGGGAAAGGTTGTGAAATTGATAGAAGATTAGGGAAGGCGGGGGAGGGAGGGGAGAGAAAGACCCACCGCGATTGGAAAGCTATCATTCCTATCCCCCTTTCCACGACGTTCCGTTTTGCAGAAACACATACACAGACTGAGCAACCCACTTCGCCGCCGCCACCCCCCCCACTTCCCTCTCCAGCCTTTTGCATCCCCGTGGAGTGCTAAGTGGGTTCGCGACAGGGAGGAGAGGAGGGGACCGGGGTGGAGGGGGATGCGGGAGAGAGATAAGAAACAGCATCAAGCCACGGGGCTCTTACCTGGTTGTAGGAGGTTTCCCAGGAGGAGCTGTAGTTGTAAAAGAAAGAGGAGAAGAAGGCATCTTCCGATAGCCCGCAGCCTGCCATCCTCTGGATGCAAACAAAATGGGGAGGAAAAAAAACAACACAACAAAAAAAAAAATCTCTCCAAAAAGGAAAAGAAAAGAAATGCAAAAGGAACCTCTCAACTCTTCTCCCTTCCTAGGATTTTTCACTGATGCTGCCGTTACTAAAGACTAAACCTAGAGGTTTGCCCTGACTTCTGCTGCCGGGCTGCTGCCGCCGCCGCTGCTGCCGGTACGGGTGGGTATGTGTCTGTGTGTGTGTCTGTGTGTGTCTGTGTGTGTCTGTGTGTGCGTGCGTGTGTGTATTCAGAGGGAGAGAGAGGAGGGGAAGAGATAAGGAAGGGAGAGAAATGAGAGACTGGATGGAGAGCAGAGAGTGTGTGTATGTGTGTGTGCGTGTGTGTATGTGCGTCTGTTTGTGGAGCTCACCGAAGAGCCAAAGCCTGAAGACGGAGCCGTCACGTGGGGCGCGCTGACTCCGCTGCTGGGGACAGCCTGTACTACAGACCCTGCTACTAAATCACCCACAGCCGCACGACCTTTACATCCCCCCCACTGCCGCCCCCCCCCCGCGCCCTCCCTCCGGGCCAAGGCTGGCAGGCTGCGTAAGGGAACTAGTGGGGCGCGTGCTGGACCCGCTGCTGCACCGGCTTTGGGGGGCGGGGGCGAACTGGGGGCGGGGGTGAGGGGGGGACGGAGAAGGGAAAGAGTCGGGGGAGGGGTAGGACGCACAGGTGCTTTTCCTGCCGCCCCGGGGATTCAGGTCTCTTTCCCCCTTCCCTCTCTCTCCAAATCCGAGTTTCATTCTACTCTCATTAAAGACTTTTAATTCTGGAGATGCTTTCTTGTGTTGTTCGCTTTTCATGGACAAGGCAGAGCCTCCCTCCCTCGGGGACGTGATTTTACACAGTTAATACGTCGGGTTTTCTATCTCCCCCCCCACACACACACACTTCCCAATACACTTATGCAGCAGCCAACGCCCCCTCCGAGCCCCAATACCTCCCATCCCAAATTAAACCCCACTTCCTTTTCCCCTGTATGCTATAGTAAAGCTAAGTCTATGCCACATCAAACTAGGCTAGGCAGAGAATTGGAAAGTAGATTTAGGGAACAATGCTGCCCCAGCAGGGAGAAAGGCTAGATGGTTTTAATGGGTCTTTTCCATCTCTAGTCTGGCATTCTGTTGATTTAACTGTAAAAATAACATGAAAATCTTTTTTTTTTTAGCGTTCTAACCTTCTCCACTAAGATCCAGTCAGTATTATGTAAGGAGATTTGTTAAATAGAGCCCCCTCTTAGATTTTTTTTTTAAAGATAGGAATAATATGAACATTTTCCTGAGGCAGAATTCTAGGACCATCCCTGCCTCTCTCTCCTAATAAATGGGTAGCTGAAATTAACATCTGCAGTGACAACTTCCTTTCCTCTTGGCCTTTCACTTTTCATAAAGGTGCTCACAGTAAATAAAACTAGTAGAGAAATGACCATGTTCATATCAAACAGCTCTTACAAACAATTGCACCTCCAGGAGGAAACTTGGGGAGATATCTTGAAGATAAATAAGAATACATATTTTTCCGTAAAGTGTACATTTTTATGCAAACGTATTTGTTTTCCCAAGAGTTCAACTGTTCCTCTTGTAAATTCCCCACTTGAGGTCATAATTCTCTGTGACATAAATATTTCCACAGCAACTCCAGTGATGTCACAAATATAGTGTTGTGATTTCAGATGGGAAATAAAACAGGACTAAAAAGTACCTTAAGGAAGAAAGACACTATTTTCTTTCTAATGGCATCAGCAATAATAGAAATGCAGAAGACAAGGCAGCAGAGATCTGCCTAAATGTCTTTCTTTTACTAAGATTGTCAATACATGTTTTTCAGAAATATATCCACTGATCTTTAAGAAAATAGGTTGTCGCTCTCTTGCATGATTGTGAAGGAAAGTGTTTTGAACTGCTGGTCCCTAATGGGAGTGGTTAGGGTAGATTTCAATTAAGAAAACAGAATTTCCTGAAATTGGTGTCCAAATCTGAAGTTAGAAGAACATGGGGAGGCACCTTTTAATGCCTTCACCCTAAAGCTGAACAGTCCTTGAGAAGCTTTGAAGATAAAATAGTTTTCAAAATTAATATGTTCCCCAGAATTACATTCAGTTCACATCCATACCCACCTGCCCTCAGCTCATTTTCCATTCTTTCTTCCTTCCCCCATATTACCAGACTAAGAGAATGTAAGGACCATCCACAAAGATTCCTTACCCGTATCTATCTCCTGGGAACCATAAAAAGGAGGGAGTAAGAGAAAAGGAAAGGTGTCTTGAAATACTTTCAGGCCTAATGTTCAATTTTATTTCATTAAATTCTCTATTTCGATTTAGATGCACACATTTATTTTCTCCTTCAAATGGGATATTTCTAAATTTCTTGACTGTTTACATTTCTGCTCAGATTTTTTACTTCATCATCCAAGTGTGAAAGTCCCTTCCACCAAGAGATCTTAGAGAGTTGTCTGGGACACTGAGAAGTTAAATGACTTATCCAAGGTCACAGTCAGTATTTAGCTATCTGCTACGCCCAACGATCTTTTTTAACTTTGTCTATAGGTTCATTTTAATCTACAGCTCAAATGGTTTTCCTAAGCTACTGCCCCATAAAGATGTAACTAGATCTAATTGTGCTTGGTCACAGCCACAGGCCCTTTTCACAGGGAAAGGGTAGCCTCATAAACAACAGGTATACAGGGCTGTGCTTAGAATAGTTTTTCCAAATGGAATTAGAGAATTTGGTCAGATTCAATGATTTCTGAGGTTCCCTTCCAGATCTCATATCATAAACATTGGAAGACAAAGTTCTTCCTAAATTTAATGAATTTCAGTTCATTAACCAAACCACATTCTGTGGGCACCTATAAAGAAGTCTGGCCTCAAATCAACATTTTGCTCACCCAGTTCCTTGTTCCTTTTTCCTTTTTTCAAAAAAAAATGAGGCAGAGGGTGGGGGTGGGGAGCATCATTCCTAGACTTCTGTTAATGGCTTTCTGCCTGCTCATCTTCCCCTACTCCTAGGTGAGCCCCCAGGGCCCAAGGATTCCCTTTCCTTAACCCAGGAAAGTTTGCTAACCTGTCACTATTCAGTAATTGTGGGAACAATAATATGGAGGTTTGTTTGTCATTTTCAGGCTGCACAAAAACAAGCCACCTCCTCCTTCTGGGGCCCAGCACAGATGGAGTAACTCCCATGAGATACCAGGAAGCAGAGAGCGCTCATTGAGAAAAGATCATCTCCAGACAGTTCCCCAAGCCCTGGTTATGTGGCATTCCATTTTTTTTAATGGTGGAGGGGAGAACTGAGTGTTTTGTTATCTAAACTCTCAAGAAAAAAAAAAGAGGTCAGTTGTTGACCACCTTCTCTGAGGCCAGCCGAGCTTTCTTTTGAACTGGTTAGGGTATTCTTATGAACTCATGATGATTTTTAAGGATGAAAATGTTTAATTTAAAATTGTTTATTTGAATTACTAAGAAAATTCATCCTTATTCAAAAATACTTCCTCTAAGAAATGTCTGCTGTAAATTCCATATATTTTAAACCCCTTAATAAGCCAGATAATGATAGTTCATTTTCCTTGTTTATAAATGAGGTACGTTAACCCTGTCAAGCCACCAGAGAACCATTTAGTGAATGGCTGCTCCATTGTAGAGACAAAATGGTCCAATTGTTGCAGTTGTGTTTAACAATTACAACTTTGGCTAGGTCTGTCCTTCAGAAGCAATTTAATACCCATGAGCAGAAGATGATTGGGTCCAGCCTATCTGCTCCTTGATACTGCTAGGTCTACTCTCTTCCATGATCATAAAAACATCCATTATAGCATTGTATTCAAACAACAGGAAAGCAAAACCAAGAGGCTGCCTAGCCCCAAGGAATTTACAGCCCCAAAGAAAACACATTTTGATAATTAAGATAACTCTTTTATGATATAAATTCAGTACGTTGCATCTTACAAAATACTTTCCTCACAACAAGATGTAAGTAGAGCAAACCTTTCTTATTCCCATTTTTCAGGTGAGAAAACTGAGGTTTAGAGCCTCATCTGATGTCACACAAATAGGTGGAACAGAAACAGGACTTGTCCTCGGATCGTCTGACTCTTTCCAATACAGTGCTCTTTCCAGTATTTCTTGCTCTCATTAATGAAATGAGCTGTTTTGTGAAATGCTGAGCTTCCTGAGCACAGAAGTATTCAAGTAAAAATTTCTCATGCTGTAGTTAGTAGAAGGAATTCTAATATACAAGACAATATCCATTTCAGTGAAAATTGTGTAGTACAGTTAAAATATGCTCTGGGAAGATTAATGACTGAAGAAATAATATTAGCCAACATTTACAATGCTTTAATATTTGCAAAGTAATGACTAATGTTTAATGTGAAGGGATCTGTAGAACATATATCAGATTGCATGCCACCATGGGGTTAAGGGTGGAGGAGAAGGAGAGGGGAAAATTGGAACTCAAGGAATTGTGGAACTGAATGTTGTAAACTAAAAGTAAATAAATAAATTTTTTAAAAAAGATTTGAAAAGTGATTTACATTTATCTCATTTAATCCTGGCAACAACCCTGTGAAGTAAGTGACGTTAATATCTTCATTTTGTGTTGCTCAGTCATGTGCGGTTTTTCACGGCCCCAAGATACTGGAGTGATTTGCCATTTCTTTTTCTAGCTCATTTTACAGACAAAGAAACTAGGCAATCAGGGTTAAATGATTTGTCCAGGGTCACATAGCTAGTAAGTGACTGAAACCAGATTTGAAAGACTCATAAAAATGAGTCTTTCTATCTTTAGGATGAGGATGCTCTCCACTGCACCACCTTGCCACCCCATTTTGCAGATGGCAAAATTAAGATAGGGAGAGGTTTGAACTCATTCTTACATCTTCCTGGTCCTTTGTTTCAGGTATAAAACTAGTAATAGTCTTAGGATACTCTTCATTGGTGAGACAATATTCAGAGGACTATATTCAGTTAGCGGTTTCACATTTTAAGAAAAAGATTGACAGACTGGAAGGAAAAAACCCATATCCAAAGGAAAACAACTAGAATAGTATGGGGATTAGAAACCATGTCACATGATAAAAGTCTGAAGAAGCTGAAGATGTTTAGCCTGAAGAAGGAAAAAGGATGAAGAGGAGGTATGTATATATAATTTCAAGGGTTCTTATCTGGGAGGCATAGCAAGCTTGTTCTGTATTTCTTCAGAAGTAGGACCATTGAATGGAAATTATAAGGAGGCAGATAACAGTCTGATTTGCCCACGATTTATTTGTAGCACATTTACATAATACTTTAAAATTTACAAAATTATGTAAATTATTTAAAATTTACAAAATTATCCATAATCCAGTGATGTGGTTAAAACAATTATTATTACCTCTAATTTAGATGAAGAAACTTAGCCCAGAAAGTTTATTTAAGTGCACACAAACAGACACACACATACACACACATTTGTTGTTTCTGCATCATACATAGCAATTATCTGAACTAAGATTTTAATCCATATTTTCTTATGCCAAGGTCATTCCCTCATACTACACTGTCTCAATAAAGGAATGTGTTGTTTTGTTAGTGAGTAGTGAAATGTTGGGTTCTGGAAGTATTCAAGCAGAAATTGGTTGAATACCAGTCAGAGATATTGTCCATGGGATTCCTTGCACTAATGGGATATTGAATTAGACAACCTTCCAGGACTTTTCCATGACAGCATTCTACCTTGCTAGAAGTATTATGGCCCAGTGGAAAGCATACTGGAATGTAGTAAGCACCATGGTTCAAATCCTAGCCTCACAATATTTAAGCATGGGTGTAATATTATACAAGTCTTTTTACTTCTGGGGTCTCATATTCCTCATCTATAAAATGAAGGAATTGGATTATGTGAACCCTGAGGCCCCTTACCACTCAAAACATATGCTCTTGTTAGGAAAAACATTATGGAAAAGGTAGAATTTGAAATGAAATTGAAGGATGATTTGCATTTAGGTAGATGGAGACAAGAAACAGAGAGATCAATTTAGGTATAGATAAGTATGTTTGAGAGACAACCAGACTTGACTAGGACAGAGGGTATATGTTGGGGAGTAGCTGAAGATAAGAATAGAGAAATAGAATGAGGCTAGATAGCTGAATGGGAGTATTGATTTATTATAATAGGAAATAGGGAGTGTTTGAAGTTGGGGAGGGGGAGTGTCTATAACAAAGGTATTTTTAAAAGATCAGTTGGGAAATAATATGTTGAGGAGATTAGAATCAATCAATAAACATTTATTAAGCACCTACTATGGGGCCAGGCATTGTGCTAAGCACTAGAAGAGCCTGATGGTTGAAAGATAGATAGTTCATTTATTAAGTGCTTATTGATACTCCTGAGATCTTCTCACTTGCATGATCATGAAAATAGCCTTTATAACATTGTACTCAAACCAGACAAAAGGAAACCAAGAGAATCTTTAGCACCAAGGACAGCAAGGTAGGACAGCAGATAGAGCACCAACCTGAAATCAGGAAGACTTATCTTCCTGAGTTCAAATCTGGTCTTGGACACACCCTAGCTGTGTGACCCCGGAAAAGTCTTAACCCTGCTTGCCTCAGTTTCCTCATCTGTAAAATGAGCTGGAGAAGGAAATGGCAAAACAGTCCAGTATTTTGGGCAGCTGGGTTTTGCAGTGAATAAAGAACTAGGCCTGGAGTCAGGAAGATCTGAGTTCAAATCCAGTTTCAGACACTAGCTGTATCTTGACCCTGGGCAAATCACTTAACCCTGTTTGCCTCAGTTTCTCCATCTGTAAAATGAGCCAAGGAGGAAATTACAAACCACTCTAATATCTTTGCCAGAAAAATAAAACCAGACCCAAGTGGGGTCAAGAAAAATCAGACATGACTGAAAGCATGATTTATATTTAGGTAGGTGGAAGCATGAAAAGTAGAGGATCAACCTTCCCCCAGGATTATCCTTTAAGAGACTTGGGGATATCCAGGCTCTCTGTAAATGGCTCTATCCGTCACTGAAGGTATTTCCCCAAATGCAGCAGTGGTCTCCTGAACCCCAGTTACATTTTGCCACTAACAGTCAAATTAGCTTTTGCTCTTACTTCAAAAGGTAATAACAAATATGCAAATTTAACCCCTTAACTGATAGCTGGTGGGGGACTAATCACAGCTCCCCAAACCACTTTAGTCTCTGGGGTAAGGGGAGGGATTAGGCTACTTAAGTAAATCCTTTAACCCAGATTGCCTCAGGCTTTTATTGAATGGCCAGTGAAAGCTTCAGCTTTCACATCTATAAGGTCCATTGTTTTAGATTTGTTTATACTTTTCTGGTCAAAATGAGTTTAGATAGGAATTGTTTTCCACAAACAGCTTGATTTACAATTTGTAGTCTGTATGCTAGCAGTTTTGTGGACAACTTGAAGGCAGGATTTTTTCTCCTAGACTGATTTGTCAGTGTGTGTAAGCTAAGGAATCCTAAGGTCATCTCTTTGTTTACCTAGTCCTTTGCATCTGAATGGGTGTTGCCTCTTGCAAGCAGGATGAGTGATTGGGAAACTGTCTAAGAAAGTTTCAAGTGTGTGTGTGTGTGTGTGTGTGTGTGTGTGTGTGTGTGTGTGTGTGTTGTCAATTGCTGTCATCAATTCTGTCTCACTCAGGGATTTTGTTTTCCCATTCTGGAAAGCACATTTTGCTTGCATTTTTTTTAAAAATTGTTCATAGGAAGCAGATTTTCTTTAGTGTAACAGATAATTTTGTTTATTCCTACTTGAATCCTTTTTGTTTTTGTTTAGTCTTTTCAGTCCTGACACTTCTTGACCCCGAATTTGAATCTTAGAATTGTTTATTATGTAATTTTTTGTTTGTTTAATTGGAGGGATTTTTTTTGGCTGTGAAACAAGTTTATCCAAATTGCCTTGGCTTCATGAAAATAGTGTTATTCAATTGCTGAATTTACTGATATGGTGCATTTCTTTTAAAATCTGAATGCTACTGTATGTATAATTAATTGCCATCCAATGATACATGAAAAAATCATGGGTACTGTTTTCATGATTTGAATTCATTTTTTGTTGTGCCATTGTATTGCTTATGAATAGTATATTAATTCAATAGACCATTATTGCTGTAATGCTCTACATTTATCAATTACATTAATATTTATGTATTAACATGAGCATGTTTGAAACAATCTCTACAAAAGGTGAAAGCTAACATAGTTGGGGGAGTGAGGAGTATGATCTTACTTTTGCAATTGAAAAGGATAGAAGTCTCTGAACATTAGGAGTTGAACCAGACCTTAAAATGGACATTTGGATATTAGGCAGAACAATTAAAGGACTGGAAGAATGTATACTTAAGGTCATGGATACTAAGCAGGTAAGATGCCTCAGGAAATTTTTCCAGTCAGGTCTGAGAATTTTGACCATGGAAATATAATTGGGAATTTCAGATTTGTCCACCTTCTTGAGGATGAGGCATTGCTTAAAGAGATAGGATCCCTTCTAATCAAAGGCAGCATTCCTACAGAGAGATTGAATGTCAGAATTAAATACAGGAATTCCACTTCATCAATGAGTAAGGCTGAGGCCCTACTCCCTGTGGTAGACAAATACCATAGGCATGAACATGTCACAGGACATGAACCATGTTCCCCAGAAGAACACATTTGGATTGGATGGACAGGATGTACCTGAGACACTGAAAGACCCCTGAGCCAGACAGAGTGATGAGACTGACAGACAGTCTAAGGGGAATAGCTGCAATGGCAGGGGATAACCTCATAAAGGCAAGGCCAGATGTTACCTGATATGAATATATGCAAACTTGAGCTGTGACATTTGAGGGGAACAGATCAGAAAATTCCTGTGCTAATTTTGTCTTGGATATTGTGTATTACAAAGGAGAAAAGCCTGTTGAGTTTCTCATGGCTGGGCAATGAATATAGACTGATGAAGACGGGTACCTAGTATCATGAGAATACAGCAAGCAGGCAGGAAAAAACGATAAACCAGAAAGGGATCACCTGTCTTGGTCTGGCTGGTCTTAAAGATGACATCTTCTAGGAAGGTCACCCCCATCTACTCAGCAGGGTATGAAGAGGACCTCCATAACTGGCAATCTGGGTATGCTCAAGCAAGCCTCTTTAGGGTGCCTCCATGTTAAATGATCTGAGCGTGCCCAGACAAGCCTCCTCACAATTCTAATGGGAGAAGACAGCACATATAGCGGAGACGGAAAGCATGCTATGGCTGGTGGGGAACTGAGTCCAATTATGAGTCAGATAAATTATGGTGGGGTTTCTTCCTAAAATGGTAGTCCCTGGGAAGGAGTCACCAATCAGGAGAGTAGGGGTTCAGGGTATAAGTTTCTCTAGTAGTAGAGTTTAGGTCCCGTAACGTATTTATAAAGGTGGGAACAATGGGAATGGAGAAGAGGGTATTAATATGAGTAGTATTGTGAAGAAGAAAATGGCACTAAATCTGACAGACAAAGGAAAGGGGAAAATCTAATATGGTTCATACATAGGTACTAGCCCATGCTTTAGTAATTATGACAAAGATGGTGTCATATACTGGACAGAGAACTCTTAGTAAAGCCTAGAAGATATGAGTTCAACCCCTGGCTCTCCCAAGTACTGCCCATGTGCCCTGGAGCAAGTCACTTAACACTGCTCTAGAAAACTCTCTAAGACTTTAGGCTGCATAGCAAGTGCTGACCTACACTCCTAGAGGGAGTTTCCTTGGCCAAGAGTTCCCTATAATAATGAAGTCAGAGGGCTAGTACTTTGCAGAGAATGCTTTCTAATTTAGCAAAATGGTTTCACATTGAGTCTCATTAATTCTCCACAGCCATCTTATTATAGAGGCATGGAAAGTTTTATCACATCCTGAAAATAAATGCAGAAATTGAAGCAAAGAGAGGTTAAGTAATTTACCTGAATCCACACAGCTTTTTAGTGGAGTCGTACAAACTAACACTAAGTTGCCTGATTCTTAATCTAATGCTCTCTCCCTAGACCAGTATTTCCTAATGGCTCATCCGCTGACTGGCAAAGGATCCAGGGGAAAGTTTTGATAAAGCTTTTATTATCAAAGGTAACATTTCTTATTTTCTTAAAACTTAAAAAAAATTAATAAACTATTGATTCACACAAAAAGGTGACCTACACTCTAACTCGATGCTGTTCCTCTGAACAGGCTCTCCTTTTCCATTAATTTCCTAGGAGGAAGGCTTTGGTGACCAATCACACATTGATTTGTGTGGGAGGGGTTAGTTACTTATTCCTGCCCAGGCACCATGACTCTTACATCTGTTTTCAATCAGTGACCACCAGCAGGCAGTAGGACATTTTTAGTGATGTCATTACAGCCTTGTGTTTAAAAATTTATTCATGGAATTTGTTTGTAAAGAGTCATAAGATTTAGAGTGAGAAGGGATGTCACATATCATCTAATTCAACCCTCTCATTTTACAGGTGAGGATACTGAAACCTAGGGAAGTGACTTGTCCAAGGTCACACAACCAGTAGGTGGCAGAATTAGGGTTTATACTCATATCCTCTTGATTCAGAATCCATTGCTTTTTCCATGCTGCTTTATTGCTCAACATGAATATTACTCATTTTTTTAAACCACTATTAAATACCTGCTAGGTATAAAGTACTCTGATAGGCATTGGAGATAAAAAGAAAAAAAAAAAATCCCCATCCTTGAAAGGTTTAATTCTGCTAAAGGTATGCAAAAAGTAAACAGATAAGTAAATACCAAATAATATGAGGGAAAAAAGAGTACTCCCTGTAGGAGGAGGTATGTGGACTGAATCCTTTAATGAGCTAAGAATTCCAAGAGACTGAAATGATGAGCAAGTAAATTTCAAACAAGGGAGACAGTCCTTGCAAAAGCACAAAGATGGGATGCCACATTAAAAAAAAAAAAGTTGTATGAGGGTGATTTTAAGTTGAGTAGGCTGCTCCATAAGAAATGATGAAGATCAGAGAAACATGGGAAGACATGAACTGATGCAGGGTGAAATAAACAGAACCAAGAAAATAGTCTATACAATCACTAACAATGTAAATGAAAAGAGAGGGGGAAAAAAAGAAACAATGGCGTGTAATTATCAGTCAGTCAATAAACATTTTTTAAAAACTATGAGGCAAGTACTATGCTAAGCTCTAGGGATATAAATATAAGATTAAAAAAAAGACACTTCTCTGACTTCAATTAAATGGGGGAAGTCAGCACACAAAAGAAAGCTGGAAAAGGGAGGATTCTAGGGAGGGAGCAGAGATACCTGAGATGAGGACATTCAAAAGCAGTGTAGCTGATGGAAACTGGGGAGAAGACTGTGTTGGGCCCCTTTCTTAAACAGAGGTCCTGGGGCTCATGGCCCTGCCCTCCAGCCAAAGGATAGGTTAACATACTGATGAAATGACAGGACCAGGCAGATTCAATTTTTCAGGATTATAAGATTTCCCAATGATGAGTTTCCTGGGGAAGGAAGGCACGATGGATGAGTTCAAAGAAGCCCAAAAGCAGTATCGTAGTGATCAAGCACGGTCCCAGAGAAAAGCTGTGAAAATGAACATCTTACCATAAGTCTTTGCAAAGGTGAAGGCATATGAGTATGTGACACATAATCAAACATGTTTGATATACTGGTTGTTTTCCTAAAAAAAATTTCCCTCTTTCTTCTTTGTTAAAAGGGATTACTTATTAGCTAGGGGATGTGAGAGGGATGGATATATTTGAAAGCGATGGGGATAAAAAAAACAAGAGATATCAATCAAATTTTTAATGTGTAGGAAACAATAAAGGTGATATTGCTTCCTTTTATTCAAAAAAGTAACCATGAACCAAATATTTCACATTTACCTACACATGACCATTAAAATAAAGTGAATTCAGTTATCCACATAGGAAGAAAAAAAATGTTGTTTTGTTCAGAGGCAAAAAGTAGACTATTTTAAAATTGGATCCATTGCTTGGCCTAGATTAAAGGAAAATTCACAGAAATCATAAGATATTATTTGTGGAGCTGTTTTGTTATATGAATGCTAGAAGCTAGTCAAGCTTTCTCAATCAGAATTAGAAAACAAATCAATCGAATACAATCCAATCAGTCAATCATTTTAAAACAAAAATCCCTTGATATAAAATAATAGAGGAATCCTTTCAAAAGTGCTTATTAGCCGGGAAACTCTTATAAAGGCTTCCCATCTGCTTGTGGGTTTTTAAAAATTATTGTCAGAAAGAAAGAATTTTGGCAATAATAAATGCAAAGAAATAATTTAGGTCTTTAACTAGAATGATAGAAAAATTATTTGGGTGAGAAAGAACAATAATCGCAGATGATCATCAATTGTTATTATGCATATTTCCAATAATATTTATGTATCTGTCTTTAAATATATTTAACCCATCGGCCAGAACCCCAAACTCTGGGTTTACACTTTCTTGTTGGGGGAATGGTTCACACAAATCATTCTTTTTGGCTCATGCCTCCACTGAGGGTCTCCTCTGAGAATATCAGAATATGGTTCATAACTAAGTATCAATAGATGTTGATCAACAGATCAACAGGCACCATTCCCTTGTAAGCACTACCAGAGAGACTATAAGAAAGCATGCAACAGTGCAAAAAGAGGCCATAAAGATGCAAGATATTCCTTCTTTCTCTCTGGTATTTCCTACCTTTCTGCCAGGCGTTTGTGAATGAGACTCATCAAGAAGAGAAATTCAGCTGGACTTGTCAAAGAGCCATCCCCTTTCCCATCAGACCAGCATCGACCAAGTAATTCACCAGAACAAGAGCACAAGAGCTAGGGTTGCACCCACACATCATCCCTCTGTCCTTGGCTGTTCCTTCAACTGCTAAGTGGTTGCTCTTCTCTCCAAGAGACACCGTTCAGGAAATCTTTTCCTTCCAAGAAGGTAGGTTGGGTTCAATCAGGAATTCTCACCACTCCCTCAGAAGGTTGGCGTCAAGGGTCTCTCACCACTCTTCCATTACCCCTGGCTGCTGCCATCTCTCTAGCAATATGGTTCCTTACTCTTTTTGAACCAAATACTTTCCCTTCTCTGGGAACACCTGGGAAGTTCTTGCCACTGCTTCTCTAGTCACAGGCCCTTTCTGAGGAATCTGAGGGGCTGAGGAGTTCCCTGGACAAGGCTATGGAGATAAGCAGCTTCTCCAGCCACAGGAAACTGCTCTCTGACCATAATAATGCTCAGCCCTCTCTCCATCCCTGGTGGATCTGTCTGCTCCCTTGTAGGTACATGTGGTACGAGAACCAAGTGATATATTTGCAGATCACTTAGCACAGTGACTGGAACATAGCAGACACTTTATAAATGCTTCTTCCCTTCCCCCTCCCCTTATTTCCTTCTCTCCTTTAACCTCCCTCTTTTATTAGCCCAAGTCCTAAGGTAAGGCTCAGATCTACAATAGCCTTGACCATTCAAAAGGCCTTGAATGGGTACTCAGGCCAAGCCACCATTAAGGTACAGATCAAAATCCCAAAGATATCCATAAAGAAATGCCTACCTATCAATGAGAAAGTCAAAATCCCATTGGCCTCATCCTTTAAGCTTTTTGAAGTTTTTCAAGGCTATTTCAGGTCACATTCTTTAAATATAATTTCTTACTATGGACCTATTTGAAGCTTATTTCAGTGAGAAAATAAATTCTGAAATATTTTTTGTTCTTTTTACTAAATATTTTAGTAAACACTTATATATACATATACATTTTATAGCTATGTAATAGTAGCAATTTTATGTAGAGAATTTAGATATTTTGCTAGTCCATAGTGTACTTTGGATTGGGAAATACCAAACCATCTATCAACTTAAAAAAAATACTACATTGTTCAATTTAAAGTATGCTTTTAAAAACTGTACGTTAAGCTCATAATAGAAAAGAAAAAAAATTTAAATACATTTTTAGAAACATAAGCCAACAGAAAGGAGCTCTGTTCTGCGTTTATATCATTGATACCCATGGTACTGAAATTATTGTTTTTCTTTTATAAAATATTAAACTTAATGTTCAACTAACAAACATTTCATTGCTTTCTCTCCTCTCTCCCCCATGTCCACTGAGAAAGAAGAAAAAAATATCTTGTAACATAATACAGTCAAGCAAAGGAAACCCTCACAATTAGCCATGACCCCAAAAAAAGTGTAGATCCGTTTTCATATATAACGGCACATCCAGAAGTTGTGACCATTTCAAAATTGCATAGAGTGGCGGGACAGCCACCTGAACCTACTCGACAAACTTAAGTAACCTTAAGGATGAAATTGAAGCTTCTCTTTGGGGCATTTAAAGCTCTTCATGACCCAGCCCTTTTCCCATCTTTACATTCTTCTTATACACTCCTCCCCATCAGGTATCCCACGGACCTATTTTCTGTTTCTCACACATGTTACTCCATCTCCCTTCACCATGCTTTCACCCAGCTTTCCCTCATGCTTAGAAAGCTTCCTCTAACACTTCTACTTATCAGAATCCCTGGCTTCCTTTAAAACTCAACAGTTCTGCAGATCTTTCTTAGTACCTCCAAAAGCTAATGCTTTTCCCTCTGAATTATCTTCCATCTATTCTACAGATATCTTTCCAATGCCTGTTTATTTACGTGTCATCTTCCCCATTAGAATGTAAGCTCCTTGAGGGAAAAAACTGTACTTTTTTCTTTGTATACCCAGCACTTAACAAAGTGCCTGGTGTATGTTGCAGATCAGTCGTTTCAGTTGCATCCAACCCTTCACGACCCACTTTGGGGTTTTCTTGGCAAAGATATTGGAGTGGTTTGCTATTTCCTCCTCTAGCTCATTCTACAGACGAGGAACTGAGGTAACCAGGGTTAAGTGACTTGCCCAGCTAGTGAGTGTCTGAGGCCAGATTTGAACTCAGGAAGATGAATTATTCAGACTCTAGGCCCAGAGCTCTATCCACTGAGCCACCTACCTGCCTCTCCTGGAAAGAACGTTTAATGAATGCTTGTTGCTTAATTGATCAAATCTAAAATTAGCTGAACTGTAAGCTTCCTGAGGTCAAGAACCATCTTACTGATGTCCTTTGGCATCTAGGGTACATAGTCTTAGAAACATCAGGAGTCTTCGATTTTTAGTTGTCAGAAGAATGTGATCTCTTGAGTTCAATCCTGTATCTCTTTCATTCTCTACCTTGGTTCTAGCCCTGGCTAAAAAGACCTAGTTATTTCACAAGACACTAGCAAAAAGAAATTCCGTGGCTTAGTGCCTCTATTTTCATCAGCTCTGAAATGCATGGGCATAGGAGAAAAAGTTATTTTCTGGCCCTGCCTCCTCTAACCAAAAGAGCTAAACTCTGAGGCATAATATTTGATCATTTTATTTTCTCACATACACCCTTTAAAAGGCTATACAATATGCCAGTCTTTTTAAAAAGCTAGCCGTGTTATTCAACTCCATAAGCTCTTGCAGCTGTGAATTACACAATGCAAATAGCCTTAGCAGCAAGGAGCAAGAATAGAAATGCAGAAAACTTCTTGCTAAATATTATGTTCCAGTTCCCTCTTATAAATTTTAATGCTCTTTGATTTACAGTGACCTATGAGCCTCTTGTTATGGGACAGGGAGGAAAGGGAAGCTGGTTTCCACTATGCCCTGCATGATTAAACACCTCAATGAAGTTCTCTCTGGCTTTCCTTTCTGAGCCAAACAATCCTACGTTTGAAATCCTTTGTCACATGGAAATACCAACCCACCATGTTAATTTCCCTTTGTTGTTCCCTATTAGGATCTTGAAAATAGGGTACTCAGAGCAGATAAATGCATATCAATAGGACATAGGCTACATTATTTTTTCTTTACATCACAAAAATATTCTGTTGAAGAGTGACCTTTTTTGACATAGATATCATGGGTATTTTCAATCTACTCCTAAGCCTTCTGGAGCTATGCAATAGTGCCAACATTCTCTTACATCAAAATAATGCCATTCCATTTAAAAAGTGTTGCATTTAAGTGCTAGCCTTCTTCCCGTTCCTCATAAATGGCACTACCTCTATGCCCTTAATGTTGTTTCCTATGCTTAGAATCTATTCCCTCCTCACTATTGCTTCTCAGAAGTCCCAATTTCATTCAAAGTTCAGCTCAAGCATTGCCTCCTACATGAAGCCTTTCCTGACTCTCTATCCCTATATTGTGGGTACTTAATAAAAAGCTCAATTGATTGAAAGTGCTCTGCTCTAAACCTTGGGAGGTGTGACGATAAGTAAGGCATAGATCCTGCCTTCGTAGAATTTGCAGTCTAGCAAATTCTAGACTGTAGGGAAGAAAATTAAAGGGGTGAGGGGATAATTTGTTTAAAGTGATTTAAACAAAGTACATTAAATTAAAATATGGTATTTAAACAAATTACTTTCCCCCCTTTCCTTTTTTTTTTTTTTTTGGTATGGACCTGTGATTTTATTCGTGTAGGGACTTCCCTATGGGGAAATTTCCTCCACCAATTCAATTCAGTTCAAGCATTATAAACTCCTACTATGCACTAAGCATGTTGCTTAAGCACTTGAGATAGAGAAAAAAAATGAAAGAGGCCTTGTCCTCAAGGAGCTTACATTCTACTGAAAAATAACATGTACATAGAAAAACAAATATAAAAATATCATCAAAAAATGAAGTATAACTGGAA
Source organism: Pseudocheirus occidentalis (assembly GCA_028646575.1). Classification (NCBI taxonomy): domain Eukaryota; kingdom Metazoa; phylum Chordata; class Mammalia; order Diprotodontia; family Pseudocheiridae; genus Pseudocheirus; species Pseudocheirus occidentalis. Next base: position 121,765,852 of record CM053601.1, on the reverse strand, counting down.
TAATCAAGAAAGGCCTCTTGTAAAAGTTGTCTGTCAATGAAACTAATTTTAAATTTAAAGTTTTAGAGAATTGCCTGGGGGGCACTGAGAGGTTAAGTGATTTGCCCACACTCACTTTGACCTTTAAGATCTTTTCCAGCCCTAAATCTCTGATTCTGTGGTCCTAGCTGTCCACAGCAGATCTTGCTTACAGGTCTGCCTGACTCCAAGGCTACCTGACTCCCCTGCTACTTCTATAAATAACTATTAACAAGAGGCCAATTGTGGAAGTGTATTAAAGGTACAAAGTGGTGTAAGATGGCCAGTTTGGCAGCTCTGTGAAGGATAGGTTGGAGATGGGAGAGATCTGCAGGAAGACTAATTACGAGGTCACTGCAGTCATCCTAGGGTAAAGTAATAAGGACCTAAGCTAGAACTTCTGTGCCTGGAAGTAAGGCTAGACTTGTAGCTAATTGGATGGGGAAAAGTGTCAAGAATGATTTTGAAGTGTCAGACTTAGGTGATTACAAAGATGATGTTGCCATCAAACAAAAATGGGTTAGTTTGAATAAGGGATGGGGGGAGGGAGAATATGAGTTCCAGTTTAGACATGTCGATTTTGAAATGTTTATGGGATATTCAGGTGGAGTTATTCAGCAAACATTTGGTAATATGGGACTGGAGTTCAAAAGAGAGATTAGGGCTAGATATATTGGTTTGGGAACCATCTTCATAAAGACAGTAATTGAATCCCCAGGAACTGATGAGTTCACCAAAGAAGAGAGGGTTAAAAGGAAAAAAATAATAGATCCCAGAATAGAACCTTGGGGTATATCCACAGTTAGCCTGCAGGACATGGAGGATGATCAAGCAAAAGAGATGAAAGGAGTGATCCAACAAAGAGGAAAAATGAGAGCAACATCACAGAAACTAAGGTAGGAGAAAATATCCAGGAGAACAGGGTAGTCAACAGTGTCCAAAGCTACACAGAGACCAGGAAAGATGAAGAAATAGAAAAGCCTTTGGATTTATCAATTATGAGATTTTGGTCATCTTGGAGAGAATGGACTGCAAGTGAGTGGAAAGTAAAGAATAGGAGGCGAAGAGTATTTGGGATGTGGAAGGCAAAAGGAATGTAGAATTATAGCTTTGAGGAATACCAGGATCAAGTGAAGGTTTTTTTAAGGGTAGGAGAGACCGAGGTACAATTTTGGCCATAAGAAAGGAGCAAATGGATAGGTGAGAGAAAGAGAAAGGGTAAGCTCCCACAGGAGGCAGAGGGAAATGGCATCCAGGGTGAAACAAGAATGTTTCTGAAAAGGCATTTCATTCAGAAACAAGAAGTTTCATTAGAAACTAGGGCAATGGGGGGGGTGGCTACGTGGTGCAGTGAATAAAGCACTGGCCCTGGAGTCAGGAGGACCTGAGTTCAAATCTGACCTCAGACACTTAACGTAAAAACTAGCCGTGTGACCTTGGGCAAGTCACTTAACCCCAACTGCCCTCCAAAGAGCAAAAAAAAAAAAAAAAAGAAAGAAAGAAAAGAAACTAGGGCAATGGAGGGGTGGTAGAGAACTTCAAAAATTTTTTGTTTAATCTGAAAAGTCCACCTCTCCCCCTCCCCTGCCCCCTTCTACTTCTCACCCAACCTGAATGAAAAAGAAAAACAAAACCCTGTTAAACATTTGTTTAATAAAGTAAAACTAATCCCCTCATTGAATATGACCAAAAGAAAAAATTCTCAATCTGTAGTCCTGAGTCTATCAGGACATGCACGGGATATTTCATTACAAGTCTTCTGGAACTGTGGTTGGCCTTTGTATTGTTCAGAGTTACTAAGTTTTTTGGAACTTTTTGTCTTTATAACATTGTTAAGGTATACATTGTTCTCCTGGTTCTGATCACTTTGCTCTGTATCAGTTCATATGAGTTTTCCCAAGTTTCTCTGAACCATCCCCTGATAAAGAAGAATTTTAATGTGTGTAGTTGGGGAGAACAGGGGACATAAGGCTGAAGAGTTTTCATCTTTCAATGTTTAATTTCAATAAAATACAAAGAATGATGCTGCTCTGTGGAAAGGAATTGAGGATAGGAGTATGGGAAGTCTGAGAAGGTTTGGAATAATTGTGGAGAATGTAATAGTCAGTCATGGGAGAATAAAAATTGTATTGGCAGATGTGAGATATTCAACAGGTAGGTAAGCCTTCATTGTTTGCTGACATGCCAGCTAGAAAAATACCACCAGATACGTGTATGCTACATATATACACAAATATTCCTTCTCTTTAGTGTCTTAATTTTAGAATCAGGAAATTCCTGGGACTTAATAAATGTAAACCAAATACATTTATAAAATTATATTTTGCACATTCTTGGGTTAGTATCACTACTAATTGGGCAACATTGGGAGACCTATTTCCTCATGGCTAAAATTAAGGGATTATACTAATTTCTATGGTTCCTTTTGAGCTCTAAAATGCTATAACTCTAATCTGATTAATTATGATATGCTAATATGAGAGAGCAGGGGGAGACATCCTCTCACCCTTGAACTCACTCCTTCATATCCAGGTAACCTGCATTTTGATAGCAACTTTCTGGAAACATTTACCCCACTCTACTTCTCTCTCTTTGCAGTCAGGACCATGACAGTCTCCACTGCTCTCTGACTCTGTCTTTTTCTCTCTCTGACTCTTTCTGACTCTTACCCTCCTACACCAACTCAATTCTGCACATTTTTTACTTGAATTAAGAGCCTTGCCCACACAAAGATCCTTTTAGCTTTTAACATATTTAATAATTTATTATTTATCTGATATTTTTAGAAATTTATGCTTCAGATCATGCTTTTGTATTTTTTTCTTTCCAATTTGCACCTACCTGACATAATTTATGTTACCATCCATTGATGCTGTTAAGGCAAGATTTCTATTTTTAACACTTTTTTTTAAAATGGCCTTACTGAACTTCTAGGCTTCATTTTCCTGCTTCCAGACATAAAAATCATATATTTTTCTAATGTAATTTTCTTAAATAGAATTTAGGTTGATTTTCTTTTTTAAAATAAATTTTATTCATATCTTTTGGGTATTTTATTTACATCACCTATATTTCCCATTGTATCCCTACTCTTATGCCTTTTCAGAAAGCTATACTATGAAATAAAGAATAAAGAAGGGAAGAATGAAAAAAAAAGTTCAACAAAACGTTTTAAAATAGTATGACGTTATACGCAGTATCTCGTATCCATAGTGCCCCACTTCTCCAAAGGAGCAGGGAGAGATGTTGTTTCATATCTCTTCTTCAGAGCAGCTTGGTTATTAAAATTTCACAGCCTTTCAATTGTTTTGTTATTGTTCTTTCCTTTTCATTGGTGTAGTCACTGTGTATATTGTTTTCTTAGTTCTACTTCATTTTGCATCAGTTCATAGGAGGCTTTTAATGATTTTTTTGTATTGATGTTCATTGTTTCTTAGGGTAATATAATATTCCACTACAGTGGTTTGCCACAATTTAGTCACTTGACAGTGAATGGGGCATCTGTTTATTTCTAGTTTTTTGCCTCCACAAAAAGTGTTACTCTAATTGTTTTGATCTTTGTTAAATATGTCCCTTATTTCTCCTCCTCCTCCTCCTCCTCCTTCTTCTTCTCCTCCTCCTTCTTCTTCTATCAGTGACTTCGTTGGGTTACAGACCCAGCAGTGAAATCTCTTGGTTAAAGGGTATGGGCACTCTCTTTGCATAATTCCAAATTGCTTTCCAGAACTGTTGTACCAATTTAAAGTTATAGCATTATCGTACCATCTTTGCATAACCCCTCAAACATGGGTTATTTTTAGCTCTTATGATCTTTTCTGGGTATGAAGTAAAACCTCAGGGTTATTTTGATTTGCATTCCTCATAATTAGTGATCTGGATCATTCTTTTATATTGTTGTTAATAATTTGCAATTCCTCTTGAGAAAATGTTACCATTCTTTGACTACTCATCTGCTGGGGAATGACTTTTGGTCTTATATATTTTCAGGTTGATTTTCTATTATTTGCTTTCTTAAAAAAAAAGCATTTGCCCTTCAGTATGCTATTGGCTGATTTTCTCATATTTTAAATTTTTTGCCTTTTAAAATTTCATCATTATGTTATTCCCTAAGGATTTTACCCTTTATTAAGTAGTCAAAACTAATTATGCAGCAACTATTGTCAGCAAACAGATGCTTATTTCTTTGATGTAGCCCACAGAGTTTAGCTCAGTGGCAGACAAATAATAGCCATTCAACAAATAATTGGTTGGCTCAGTTAATAAGAACTTTTTGAGTACCTACTATGTGTGAGGCACTCACTCCAGTGACAGAACTCCACTGTGACATGATTTATTACTTCTTGGACTTTAGGTATATGGTGGAACTAATTGGAGGAAGTGTGGCATAATATTTTGCAATATGTGGGTATTGGCAGAGGACCTAAAGCTTCTTCCCTGTATGAATTTGGTTAAAATATGTCAGCACCCTTAACCTTAATTTTCTCATCTGTAAAAGAAGAGCATTAAACTAAACAGTTCTTTCCTTCTCTAAATTCACGGTCCTATGGCCTGACTTCAAACCCTGGCCCTGTCAACTGTTTCCTGTGTGACTGAGCAAATCAGTCCACCTCAGGGAAGGGTCTGGATTTGATGGGTGCCCTTGAGAATTCTTAGTATTCTATAGCCATGATCCTATGTATCCCTGCAACGGAATATATAAAATGATTGGTTTACCTGGCCATGCTGTTCAGCATTAGCATACTAAAGGGGTTCCCCTGTATCCCTGAACATAGTACATCCCATTTCCATACTTTAGGAATCCACAATTTTTTCAACATAGGTAATTCTCTCCAATGATGAAGATACAACTTAAGTCATCAAGAGTTGTGGTCAAAAGATCCTTTGCTCTATTGCCAACTTGGCGATAAACCCTTCTACTTAGCTAGACTGATTCTCAGATAATAGTCATGCTAGCTAGAGCCCTTCCATATCCCACTGTTCTCTTTTAGCCACAGGTAATTTACACATTTTAATATGACCTAGAAATGTGAATTCCCTCATCCTAATGTTACCAGATCTGGACCCAAAGTCTTTTAGGCTTGGCAGGACCTGCAAAAGCCAACACCTTGCTGGTAGAGGGTAACAGAGGTTCTTATCACCTTTGCAAAGCAAGGGTGCACATAGAAAGCACATAACAAAAGATTGTTAAACCAATGAATTAAGGAATACTAAGACTTTTAGTATGTGTCATGGCAAAAAAAGTCACTTTAAAGTCAAGGAAGGAACCATTTGATAAGGGGCTCAAAATTCCAGGTTAACTAAGTACTTAAATGCATGGAGTTATACAGACTGTCCGTGATGTCATTTTATCTTGGACAAGGAGAACACAAACTTATTTATACACTTGTAGTGTTTGCTGGCATTAGCAAAGAAGACTTTTATGTTGCTCAGTTGTCATGAATCGAAGGGTTATGAGAAATGCCTGGCGCCACAGCCCAGATTCATGAGATCAGTACCATATTTGGCAGAAGCCAGTGAAGCAGCCAGCTGGCGTACACATGGCTCTCTCTAGTGCAGGAATGAACCCAAATGGACCAATAGTGGGCACAGCTCACCAGCTGGCTGTCCTGATCTAAGATTTGACACCCCTGTGAATTTTATCACAAGATCCTTGAAAAAAAGGGGTCTTGATTTAGATCGCCTCTGAGGGATCTTCTAGCTCTCAACCTATAATTATTTTCTTTCCTTTTAGCATTGCTTCTCTTGTCCACCTAGGGAAATAAGAACTGATGAACTAATTCATCCTTAATTTCCTTAAAAGGTTTTTCTTTTCAGGCAAATCACTCCGAAGGAGAGGAAGGAGATGGCACATTCTAATTGATTCACTATCCCCTCAATCACCAACTCCCTTTAGACTTTAATGGAGACAGGCCAGGACCCTAAAGCCAAGACCTCTGGCAATAACAACATCCCCCAGACTACCAATCCTGCTTCCAGTTCAGCCCTCGCAGCTATCATTGAGGAAAGCAATCCCTGAGGAGAAGACACCCACATTCCATGCAACAAGCTACACCAACTGCTGCCCAATTGCCACAGATGGACAAGTAAGTCCAAGGAAAGGCATTTTCCCCTAGACCACTGACCCTGGTTCCAGTCCAATCCCCATAGCCATGATTCCAGCAAACAGCCCCTATGGAGATACAATCTGGCAACTGAAGCTAGCACCTTCTCAATAACCATAGCTACTCAAGACCAGAAAAGAAAGTCTTCCATACCAAAGCCCTTCACACTGTTGGTCCTATGTCAGAAACAGATATGATTTGATTAGTGGAAACAACATTGAATAAAATGTAGTACTGGACCAGGGGACCTTTCCATCTGGTTTGCTGTTAAAACTGCCTATATATTATCTTTGCCTTTAGAATGTGAGAGCCTTGAGAGCAGAGACAGTTTCAGATTGTATCTCCATTGTTTCATACCAAGTAAGAGCTTAATAAATACTTTTTCATTCATTAGTTTGTTCATTCACTAATTTATTCATTCTCAAGACAACACACATTTATTAAAGTCCTTGTATGTGCTAAGTAATGGGAATATAAATATAAGGGAAAAATAGTCCTGGCTCTCCAAGAGCTTACATTTTAATGGGAAAAGAAAAAAGTAAAAGGAAGTTGGAAAGGGGGATGAGAGGGGAAGAGAGAGAAGTTAGCCAGGGGGCCATAGTGGTGAAGTTTAGAGAGCTAGAAACAGCTGAGAGAGGAATGAAACAGTGCTGCACTGGGCCAGTCCCAAAATTGAGACCCCTGGGAGAAATTCAGTGGACAGAGAACTGGGTTAGCACAGTCATGGGATATTCCAGAGTGAAAAGACCTCAGGTGTGGAGAGAGGTTCTAGGTGACACAAGTCGCTGAGTTATGGTGTCAAAGTCCAGAAAATCAGAAGCAAAACTGGGAGGAGAATTTTAAGTTGTCACCTCCTACCAGAAAGAAGCCTGACTGCATCTCCCTGCTTGTTATACCGCTTTTCCTTCTCAAATTATAAGGCATGTACCTACTTGCATATATATTTTATCCTCCTTAGAGCCAGTAGAATGGCAACACCTTGAGGGCAGGGACTGTTTTCATATGACCTTTCTTTCTCGCTGGGTATAGTACAGTGTCTGGAACACAGTAGGCTCTTGGTTTATGAAATTGAATTGTTAAAGGGGAAGAAAGGAAAGAGAATAAAAAGATAGGACAAATTGTGTGCATGAATGCGTGTACGTTTGCATTACCATGATGCAAGTATATGCATAACTACGTACTTCTGGAAGAAACTAAATTTTATGTTGTTGTTTTGGTTTTGTTTTGTGATTTTTTTTTTGGTAAGGAGGTTTAATTTTTATTTTTTAAATATTATTTATTTATTTTTAGTTTCAACATTCATTTCCACAAGATTTTGAGTGACAAATTTTCTCCCCAACTTTCCCATATGCCCAGCCCGATACAGCGAGCCTATTGAATACCCCTTCCCCCAATCTGAAGAAACTAAATTTTAGACAATTAGAAATTTGAATGGAACTAACTCTTTGAAGGAAAGAATCCTTCACGTTTTCTGACTTGAGTTACACCATTATAAATCGGCAGTGATTAAAGATTGTTAATGTTGGAAAGAACACTAAATTTAATTATGGAACCTTATACGTCTTTTTAAAAACTGAGACCCAGAGAGAAAAGTGACTTGTGTAAGTCACACAGGCAGAAATGGGTCCAAAGATTTTCAATTCTTTTTCAAAGCTTTACTTGTAAGACTAGAGGCAGCTAGGGATATAGTATATAGAAAACCCTTTCCCTGAAGACAGGAAAACCCAACTTCAAATCCAGCTGCTGACGCTCTTTGGCCTTGTGACCGTGGGCAAATTACTTAACCTCTGCCTGCCTCAGTTTCCTCAACTAGAAAAAATGATAGGACTGGGGAGGCTAGATGGTGCAGTGAATAGAGCACCGGCCCTGGAGTCAGGAGGACCTGAGTTCAAATCCGGCCTCAGACACTTGACACAAAAATTAGCTGTGTGACTTTGAGTAAGTCACTTAACCCCAACTGCCTTCCAAAAAGCAATATATATATATAGATAGAGAGAGAGATATAATACAAAAAAATAAAAAATAAAAATGATACCACTTACCTGCTAGGGTTGTTGTGAAGACCAAATGAAATAATATTTGTAAAGTCCTTAGCACAGCCTGGCGCATAGTAGGTGCTTGGCAAATATTTATTCTCTCCCTCCCCTCCTAATAAACATATATTTTAATCACATAAAGGTATATGCAGATGTCAGGTTGCCAAGGAGCTCTGTGTGTATATAAGCGCATACATATGTACTTGTGCTACCAGGAGAAAATATTCTACCTTGGGAGAAAAATAGGTGTATTCCACTGTTTCCATTTGTTATTCTAATAACAGAAATGGACAATTTATATTACAAAATCAGTCTACACTAATGCTGATGACTGACTAAAATCTGTTTTTCCAAACAGTGGAATTTGCTCAACATTTTTAAGACTCTCCACGGGGATTTTTTTCCTGACCTAACTCAAAGATGACATTATAAGGCGTCCCGTTGCAAGGAGCCTACGTACAGCATTCCAGAGAGACTCTGGGGTAGTTTAGTGCACTATATACTAGCTGGAAAAGTCACCATACTTAGGATGTGTAAACACTTCTCTGCTAAGCTGGAAAGAGCGATTCCTAACACGTGGACCCCCAGATCCCTGGGCAGGTGGGTAAACACAGGAGAGGACACAATCCCATAAGCAGTATGACATTGTGAAAAGAATGACAGATTTGAAGTTAGGAGGTTTGGGTTCAAATCTTGACTTAGAAATCAGATGCAAGACCATGGGTAAGATCAGTTGACTGCTTACAGCTTGAGTTTCTTTATCAGTAAGAAGGAGACAATAACATTTGTGCTACCTGATTCACAGGACTATTGTGAGAAAAGTGCTTTGCGATCCTGACTATGATTTCATCATCACTGTCCTATCAGCAACATCATCATTGTTTGTCAGTCCACAAGCCAGCAAGCACACGCCTCCTGTGGATGGAATGTTTCACAGTATGTTGTAAAACTCGTCAATACAATACACATAAAGTTTCAAATGTATGTGGATGTTCTCGTGATTAATATAATATAAATTTACTAAAAATTGGTATTGAATTCAGCATTTTGCCTTCATGTATTGCCTTAGTCCAGGAAGGTTAAGAATGGGTTTATTATTACTATTATGTGGGAATCTGATAAATTTTTTGGTGATTAGGATTCTTCAGACTCCAAAAGATAGGGAGGCACTGGCTCAATGAAACTGGTACTATTATAGAGGAAGAATTAGCCTCAGAGAAATGATGTAACCAACCCTGGATCAGACAAGGAAATGCAAAAACCCTAATGTGAACCATCATTTTTCCTGTTTCCCAAACTCTTTACTACACTGTGAGGAAATTGTGAAAGACAAGGTTGGAAATCTAGAGTGGGGTCAGATTGTAAAGAACCTTTAAGGTAAAGAAGCAAGGACATAAGCATTAAAGAGTCTGCTTTACACCAGGTATTGGTTAGTATTATTCCAATTTTATAGTTGAGAAAACTGAGGTTACCAGAGGATAAGTGGCTTGCCTGGGGTCCAGGATCTGAGGCCAGATTTCAATTCAGGTCTTCCTGACTCCAGATAGAAGGAGTTTGGAAATGATCTCCTAATGTAAATGTAATTACAATTGTTATGGGGAGTGCAATTTTTGAGCTGGGGAGTGACATGATAAAAAAAAAGTGAAAGCAGTCCAGACAAAAGGCAAGTGGTTGGATAAGATGGTCTCTACTTTCTGAATCTACTATTCTTTGATTCTAGATTCAGATTAAGCTTTATGTTAAAATCAGTCGAGTGAGGCAGGCACACATACACACACACATATACATACTCACATTCACACACACAATCTGACTCCTCTTTTAGTCTGTTAGCATTCCCCACGTGTAGCAGAGATTAGCAGTTTTATCAAGATAATAGTTTTTACATTTGCCCTCTGCATAGCACAACAGTTGAAATCACAATAATTACTGTTTTGAAATGTTCCTGGTTTGGTACTATTTTTTTCCCCCTCATTTGCAACATTGAATTAAGTTCTGAATTTATGTCAGCCATGAATACATTTGAAGGGTTCTGTGCTTCAAACTACCTTTCAGGACTGTTGTGAGAGAAAAGGCGATTTGGAAAGTACAAAGGACTTGAGAGAAGGCAGCTTTTGCTGCGCCTTAACCCTCATTCTCTAATTCAACTGATGTTCTCAGTGAAGGGGATGTCAGTGAAATCATGGACAGAGCTGGACTAAAGCACAAGCAGACCATAAATTCAACAATCTGGATCTGCAATCACTAAAACAGGGCATGGGAGGTGGGGTTAGGAGGGGGAAGGCAGAGCCAAGATGGCAGAATAAAGGCATGAGCTCCCCTGAGTTCTCTCAAATTCCCCTCCAAACAACATTAAAATAATGCCTCAAAATGAATTCTGGAGTGTCAATACGAGCAAAAGGATGGGGTAAAACAATTTTCCAGCCCAATATAACTTAGAAGGTTGTCAGTAAAGGTCTGTTTCACTGAGGTGAGAATGGAGCACAGTCCAGTGCAGGTTGCCCAGGAGGGCCTTGGGGGCAACTGCTTGGTTTCTCAGTTTCTAGCCCATAGACTATAAATGTGGAGGGGGAGGGGAGAATCTGGTAACTGGTCAGAAGGAGATTATGGGGAAGCCTTTACTGGCACTGGAAGGAGGACCCATGGGAGATTTGTGGTCAGTCACAGCTCTAAGGTGAGGAGGAGCACTAGGGAGCACTAGCAGGAGTGGGGACTCTGGTCACAGTTCTAGGGCAGAAAAGAATGCTTATGGTCACTCATAGACAAAAGCACAGGAGAGCAGTGACCACACCTCTCCTTAGATCCTACCACCTCGGAAGAACTGAACATTTACAGACTCCTAGAACTAGCTCTGAAAATAACAGCATGAAAAACCTGAAGGTTGAGACAGTACTCCCTCTGCCTCTGGAGCAGAGCCCAACTTTAACATAAGGTTAAAAGTCAAGAAATAGGCTAGAAAAGTGAGCAAACAACAACAACAGAACCCAGCCACAGAAAGTTACTAAGGTGACAGGGAAGATCAAAACACAAACCCAGAAGACAACCGTGTCAGAACAGCCACAAGTAAAGCTTCAAAGAAAAATGTGATTGGTCTTAGGCCCAAAAAGAATTCCTGGAAGAGCTCAAAAAGGGTTTTAAAAATCAAATAAGCTGGGTAGAGGAAAATTTTGGAAAATAAAAGAGGGTGATACAAGAAAACAATAATTTTTTTAAAAAAGGAGTCAACTTGGTAAAGGAGGCACAAAAAAAAGTGCTGAAGAAAATAGCACTTTAAAAAGCAGAATTGACCTACTGGAAAAAGAGTAGAAAAATTCACTGAAGACAATAAATTCTTAAAAATTAGAATTGGGCAAGTGGAAGCTAATGACTTCATGAGGGAGGGAAAAAATTTGGAACTCAGAATTTTGAACAATGAATGCTTAAAAAAGTTTTTACATGTAATGGGGGGGGTGTTAAGTTTTAAAAACAGATCATAGGATGTACATAATATGGTGTCTGGGGCTAAGAAGGTGATAGGCCCCTCTGTACTCTGCCCTGGTCAGAACACAGTTGGATCATGACTTCACTTCAGGATACTACATTTTGAGATGGACATTAATAAGGTGGAGAATGTATAACTGTGACAAACTAGATAATGAAGTTCCTCAAGATCCTGCCACCCATATGAGGATCCATATGAAGTCCAGTTGAAGAAATATGGGAAGTTTAGCTTGGAGAAGAGAAGATTTGGAGGGGGAGGGGAATGTGAGGTCTCTCTTCAAATATTTAATGATCTGCCATGTGGAAGAAGGACTGAACTCATTCTGCTTGTTTCCTGAGGACAGAACTAGGAGCAATGGGTAGAAGTTGCAGAGGTGCCATTAAGCTTAAATTGAATGTATAAATACCAGAGATAGGACAGGCTAGAATGCAGGAAAAGTAAGAGAAAGAATAGAAGTCACTATCTGCACAGAACAGTTTTTTAGAATTTTATGGTCAAAATAACTGTTCTGCATAGAACAGCAGTAATACTGGAGTTTAAAAATCATACTTTGTTTCAGTCTTTTTATTTTTTTTTTGTCTGGGGAAGAAGTCCTGGAAAGATTTGCCTTATCCAGGAGATAGGATAAATCCTAAAAGTCGTTTTAGAACATGTTTGGTAACAGCCAAATGAAGGGACAGAGAAGGGCAGCAGTTCAGGTTAAGTTTAAGACTATCTGGAAGACAAGCAGGTCTATATACTATGTGATCAAAGAAAGAGTAAAAGGACCCAAATGTTTAAAAGTACTTATAGCAACTCTTTTTACTGTGGCAAAGAAACTGAGTGGGTGCCTATGGACTGGAAAGGAGTTGACCAATCATAGTACTGTATATGAATGTGATGGAATACTATTGTTTTTTAAAGAAACAATAAAGGGCTATTGTGCTAAAAAGAAAAATGAAGGAGATGGTTTCAGAAAAACTTGGGAAGACTTATATGAACTGATGCAAAGTGAAGTGAGCAGGACCAAGAGAACAATGTATATATTAATAGCAATATACTAACAATAATCAACTATGAAAAATGCAGCAACACTGACCAATACAGTGATCCATTATGACTCCAAAAGATGAAAAATTCAATCCACCTCTAGACAGAACTGACAGACTCTGAGTGCAGATTAAAACATTTTTTTTTCCCACAAAAAGGCTATTGTGGAAATGTTTTGCATGACTTCATATATAGAATGGGTATTGCTTTTCTTAACTTCTCAATGGGAGAGAATTTGGAACTGAAAATAAAAAAATAAGAAACAAATAAAATAAACTGTACTAAATAAAATAAAATTTCACTTAAAAGACAAGGAAAGGATAAGGGGATTTCAGAGAAGCCTGGAAAGAACTGTACAAACTGAAGCAAACTGAAATGAGCAGAAGTAGGAGAACACTTCATACAATAACAATAACATCATAAATTATGACAAACCTTGAAAGACTTAGGAATTCTGATCATCACAATTACCAACCACAATCTCAGGGGCACTCACGATGAAATGTGCTGTCCACTTCCTGATAAAAAGGTGATGTGCTCAGTGGAAATTTGAGACATATTTTTTGGATGTGGGCAATGGAAGATATTTTGGGGGGTTAGGGGTGGGTTTTATTTTATTTTTGTCCAGCAGTTAGGTAGTGCAGTGGATAGAATGCAGGCCCTGGCCCTAGTCAGGAAGATTCATCTTTCTGAGTTCAAATCTGGCCTCAGACACTTACTAGCTGTGTGACCCTGGGCAAGTCACTTAACCTTGTTTCTCAGCTCCTCATCTGTAAAATGAGCTGAAGAAGAAAATTGTCTCTGCCAGTTATCTCTGCCAAGTAAACCCCAAATGGGGTCACCGGGGGGTCAGACATAGCCAAATAACTAAACAACATATTTTTGTTATTGAGATTTCAATTTTCTTGTTTTCTGGGGTGGGGTGACAGAAAGAATTTAATCTGAAAATAAAATAGAATTTCTGGATGGAGCTGAAGTAAGACCAGGTAAGAAGAGTTACACAGAACAGAGGAGTTCAGAGGAAAAGGGGCAGTTACATAGAAGAGATAAAATGGCAGTGATTTTAGCCTAGATCTCTGGACCTTCTGGTACAACTTTAAATGAGATCTTCACCATTATTGGCTGAAAAAAAGTGTGTTAAGAAGAGTAAAGCAAGTCTATTGGTTGAGAATGCTGATTGGCAATATCAATAACTTTCCAGTAAAAGAGCTTAAATTTGCTTTACACCCCTTGTCTGAGAAGAGTGGCTCAGCTGCAGGCTGAAAATTGTAGTTGGTCCTACAAGTGATATACTTGCTAATCTCAGCACTACTCATGAAGTTTAGGTGGCTCTAAATATAACATTTCAGCAGGAACAACAGTGAAGGCACAGAAAAAAAACCAAAGCAGAACTTAACAAAAACAGCCTTTGCACCAACAACAGAAGGTGGATGTGGTGGAAAGAGCTGTGACCACAGCACCCCCAGTGGATGTTTGTTTCAAGAAATGCTATAACCCTGGAGGTGATGATGAATTGGAACTCATATGTGAGAGAGCAGCATCTGACACAGAGACACAGCGACAGAAGAGAGTAGCAACCTTCAATCATTAAGACCTGGGAGCTGTCCCTTCCTCTGCTTACAAAAGTTCTGTGTGTAACCTCTATGTAGGTACCTGGACCACAAATGTTCCTCTATATGTGGGACAGTCTTTCAAGTGTGTACTTGCAGGAGATTAAGTTTAAGGTTCATGAGTGGAATGTTCTAGTGTTACTTTACATTGGTATTTAAAATGCCTTTGTTATGAACCTAGTGTTTCATGGAGATAATTGATAAAAAAAAAATTACCATCTCAGAGAGGGGGAAGGGAAAGGAGGGATAGAATTTGGAACTCAAAAAAATTTTTTTATAATTGTTTTAGCATGTAATTGGGGGGGAAATAAAATTATTTTTAAAAATGAAATCACAAGCTGGATCTGAAACAAACCAGTAACAAGAATAATAAAAGAAATTTGGGGAGGGGAGCTCATTAGCATTGTTTTGGAGACAATTTAGACGCACAAAATACATAGAACCAGTCTAGGAACTAGATAGGGAAAATGTTTCAACAATTAGAGCTACTTAACAATGGAACCAAGTCTTTCATCGCTAGAGTTCTTCAAGCAAAGACTGGATTAGAGAAGTTGCAGAGGAGATTCTTTCTGAGGCATGAATTAGACTAGAATGGTTCCTGAGGATCTTCCAACTCTAAGATCCTGAGATTTACAAAAGGCTTTGGGGGGTGGGAGGAAGAGGGATAGGGGATCACAACAGATTGTTTTTAAATAGCAAATCCCCTTGATGAAATACAATTCTGAAAGCAATATTTACCCATATACAGTCAATTAGTTGTTTATTAACTAGCCTCTCTAGGATGGGTGTGGAGAAGGGAAAATACTAACAGTTTACAGCCACTAATGATCCTTTAATTGCCTTTCCCCAAACCTTTTTTCTAAAAAATAATCAAACTGATTGAATTTGATTTTTTTATTTCCCTGGTCCACCCTCTAGTGGAGATGCTAATGAGTAGTGAAAAAGCCAAAAAGGTGGAGTGACAAGGAGAAGACCAATGTGTCTCCAGGATTCACAAATAGGATCATCTGGCCCAGAAAAAAAATGTCAGGGCAGACAATGAAGACAAATGGCATATATCTGATAAGTTTTAAGGGATGATACCCCAAAATTATTTTTTTCACTCTATAGCACAAGGCAAAAAACCATTTTTTTTAAGAGGAGAAAGGTTTGGGGGGATCCCAATCCTATTTCCCCAAGTCAATGGCCAACTTCAAAAGTGGATTTTTCAACCAGTTTGTGGTAGAGGTGCTTGAGCCATCTTTGCAATCACTATTAGAGAACCACATGTCCACTGTGAGCCCTGTAGATTCCAGTCTAATAAGACATTGTACCACCTAAATTATAGCTTAGAAACAGGTAATTACAGAACCAAGAGCCCTTCCTCTGAGGAGTATTGTTGCCTGAATACAAACTTTACTGCTGGAGCTTTGAAGATAATAACCCAGGGCTACAAGTGATATGGTGCTTTATATTATTTTTGAAGAAGACCAGCTGAATTCTGTTTGTTAATTTAAGGAGATGTTATCAAATACAAGTAAGAAGTTGACATTTATTTTTAATAGTATTTTATTTCCCCCCCCAATTACATTTTTAGCATTTTATTTTTAAGTTTTGAGCTCCAAATTCTATCCCTCCCTCTCTCTTTCCTCTCCCACCTCCCTGGGACAGTAAGCAATCAGACATAGGTTATACCTGTGCAATCATGTAAAACATTTCCATATTAGTCATTTTGTATAAGAAGACTTGAACAACAACAACAAAAAGAATGAAAGAAAGAAAAGGAAAGAAAAGAAGGTAAGTGAAAATAACATCCTTCGGTCTGCATTCAGATAATATCAATTCTTTCTCTGGAGGTGGATAGCATGAAGAGGTTGAAATTTAGGAAAGCAGGTGAACATTTTCAACTATGCAGCATCCTGAAAATGAGCCAGATAAAGACAATCCAAAGGAAAGTTAATTTTTTCCTCTTCTCTAATGCATAGGAATTTACTCAGTCCATAAGATTTAGAGCTGTAAAGAAACTGTAGCTTTTCTAGCTGAATGCTCTCATTTTATAAAGAAACAGGCCCAGAGAAGAGGTATGACTTGGCCAAGATGACCTTGATATTAAGTCACAGATAAAGACTGGACCTGTGAGTTCAGTGGTATAGGGTGAGGACAGTTAGTACCATCGCTACCCCCTTATAGTATAAGAGTATTGCCTAATGCACTGAGAGGCTCAGGAGCCTGTCCAGGGTCACAAAGCCACTATGGGTCAGAGGTAACCAAATCTAGCTTGCAGTCCGGGACACGACACAATAACTTTTACTCTGTAAATGACCCTGCATTCTATGAAATGATGAATGTGATGAATATAGAAAAGCATGGAAAGATCTCCATGAACCAGTGTGGAGTGAAATAAGCAGAGCCAAGAAAACAATATACAACGTCAATGGAAAGGACACCTACCCCCAACCCCCAACACATACACACAAACAAAAAAAGATTGAAAGTGAATGCTGCATCATTATAAAGAGCAAGTATGACCTGAAAGAAGGGATGTGAGACGACAGTCTACCTGTTGTAAAGGTGGAATGTGTGTGAGGGCAGGTAGGTGACCTACTGGATAGTGCCAGGTCTGGAATCAGGAAGACTCATCTTCCTGAATTCAAATCTGGCCTCTGACAAGTACTAGCAATTTGACCCTACGCCAATCAACCTCATTTGCCTCAGTTTCCTCATCTGTAAAATGAGCTGGAAAAGGAAACCAGTCCAGGAAGCTAAGAACTGCAAGAGTCACCAGCAAAGAAGGTCTATGTTCCAGCCCCATGCAAAGACATCATGAGAGATGGAATGCTGAATTCTGAGAAAGAGAACATTTAGTTGGCTTAAACCTACAGTGTATGCAAAGGAAAGAATAAGAAATTGTTTGTTGGTTGTTGCCCTTGTACTTGAAGAAGACCAAAATGACATCACTGTGCTAGAGTCAAGTTACAGTGTGTTGGACTATGAGCTGATCAAACCAGTGTGAGCTCAAAATGCTTTACCACAGGGTGGTCACAAATAGTCCATGTGAACATTTGGGGGTGGATTCTCTAAAATTGCACATCTTGTGTTTCTTTTGAGCTACTTTCATTATGCTTTGCTCATAGAACACAGGAAGTTAAGACACCAGATTGTGGTATATTTTAAATGCCAGGTAGAAATTTGTATTTTATCCTAGATGCAATAAAGAACCACTAAAAATGAGGAACGACATGGTCAGACTTATGCCTTAGGGATGTTATTTTGACTGCTGAGTGGAGAGATTAGGGAGGGGGCAAAGGCTGGAAGCACAGAGGAGAGAACAATTAGGATCCAATTTCAATAGTCTAGGAAATGAGGGACTGAATTAGGGTACAGCAGGACCAGTGGAGAGATGAACACGGAGTTGTGATAGAGGTAGCATCAAGAGTTGGCCAAGGATTCAGTATTCAGGTTGAAGAAGAGAAAAGAATTGGGGATGATTGAGGTTGCCAACCTGAATAACTGTTGGGATGATGATGTCCTAACAAGTACTACATAGAATTCTGGATGAAGGAATGTGTTTAGGGGAGACAAGAGTTCCATTCTGAACACACTGAATTTGAATTAGTAATCCAGTTTTTGTTAGAATAGATGAAAGGAAGCAAATAAATCTGGAAAGGTAGGTTGAAACCACATTGTGGAGGGCTTTAAATTCTGGTCAAGGATTTTATATTTAATTCAATGGTTCTCAAGCTTTTTGGTCTCAGAAACCCTTTATACTCTTACGCAAAAATAACTGAGGACCCCAGAGAGCTTTTGTTTATGTATGTGGATGACATATGTTGATACTTCCCATATTAGACATAATGGATAAGCTTTTAAAAAAAATTAATGCTCTTTAATATAATAATGAACTCATTACATGTTAACATAAATTACATATTTTATGAAAAATAACCATATTCTTCAAAACAAAAAACATTTAGTGTGAAGAGCGGCATTGTTGTCTATTTTTGTAAATCTCTTGAATGTCTGGCTCAATAGAAGACAGCTGGATTCTCATTTCTGATTCTGCATTCAATCTGCTGTGATACATTGTTTTGGTTGAAGTGTATGAAAGAAAAATCTGTCCTTGCACAGATATGTAGTTGGAAAAAGGAGTATTTTCATAGTTTTTTTTTCATGTAATTGTGAATATTCTTCTTTGATATTAAAACTAACTTAACAAGTGGTAATTTCATAAAGATTAGTTGCAATATGGAATCTGAAATTTGGAAATAATATGGATCCTATAAACTTTTCGGACTCTTGTTACATTATAATCCACCATCCTGCCTTGTAATTTGAATGGATCTTTTACCCATGCATGATATTGTAACATCATGCATTGGTTATTGGAAAATATTGGTTCACTGAGTTAGACAGTTCTTCCAAATGGTGACATGCCATTAGGCAATATCCCAAAATCACATTTGTTAGTATCAACTCCTTTTCCCCCATCCCATCTTGTCAGAAAAGCCGTGAAGTATTGGGAAGCTATCAACTTCATGGTGACAGTTTTCCAAAATTCTAATTTTCACTGAAAGCTCAAATTTTATCATTGCCAATGAACACTGTCAATTGTTTTCCTTTAAGTGACAGGCTGACATCATTTACTTTTGAGAAACTCTCTGTCAAATGCCCAAATCTGAAGCATAGTTTTATCTCTCAGTTGTTCTTTCAAGTAACAATGGTGTTTCACGAGAAAAGCAGCTAGTTCAGCTCATAACTCAAATAATTACCCAAGTGCTCTCCCTCAAGACAACCATGGTGCTTTGGTATGCAGCAGGCATGTTTTATGTATACTTCCCATTTAATAAAATGGATTAAAAAAGATGTGCACTCAAAGGTCAAGATTTAATAAAATTAATAACTTTTATTGCTTCATCAAGGATATTCTTAAGTGAAACTGGCATTTTATTTGTGTGTGTGTGTGTGTGTGTGACAATAAAGAATACAATGGCCACAAATACAGTTTGGGGTCATTGCCTTGAATTCTGCTAAGTCATCATCAGTTTTACCCAACATAGCTTTTGTGCCATCAGTTCAAATGTCAACACAGTTGCTCCAGGGTAAACCACAAGATTAAAAAAACTCATTAAACATTTTGAGTACCTGAGCACCACTTGTATTTGTTGCCAAGTACTCACACAAAATAAGAAATCTTCGGTTAGTTGCTGCTGATACCAGATGAATACAAGTAAAACAATCATCCATTTGTAAGGCAAGAGGACAATTCTGCAGATAGTAACTCAACCTTCATGTCTGCAGTTAAACCTTTCATTTCACAAATCATGTGCTTCTGGAAAACTCTACTACACACTCTTGAGAGAACGAGTGGTATTACAGTTATCCCTTCCACATTGTGACTTTCCCCATCAAGGTTTGGATGTATTCACGGGGTGGGGGGGTACAAGAAACTAAATGGGAATTTTTTGAGTTTTGTAGAAGCCACAGATGACATGTGAAGGCCAGCAGGTGACACAGAAAGTTTAGAAACTGAGAAACGCATAAAATATATGTATAGAATTGTATAATATGGCCTACAACCAAAATTTTTAAAAAAGGTACTGTAAACACTCCATGAAAGAAAAACGTTCAGACTTCTCTGATATTAGAGGACCCAAAACGTTTACAGATTTTCCAGATCACCAGAAGTGCCTTGCCTATAACCTCCTCAATGTGGAAAGGATAACTGTATAATGAAATAATTTTAATTTTTCAGACCCTCTAAGTTTCAGGGATCCTCAAAATACACTTCGAGAGTTGCTGCTAGAGATAACAAGGAATCATCAAAGATTTTTTTGAGCAGGAGAGTGACATAATGACATACAGTTGGTGAGGCAGGACAAACAGCAGGAAAGAACATGTAGGTGAGAGTAGGAACTAGAAAGGGATCAAATGTCTCAGCCTAAGCAGTTTTAAAGATGTAGTATTTTTGCAGCCAATCAAAGGAAGCTACCTCCACCCACATGGTAGGGACTGCAGAGGGCCGCCATACATGGCAGTCTAGGTATACCCAGACAAGCTCCCTTAAGGGTACCTTTACATTAGGTGACCTGGGCAGGTTCCAAAGACTCCATTAGATTTGTATTGAAATAAAAGGCTAGGACGCTAAATTCATCTTCTGAAGGCTCACTAGAAGCATCCTCCTTACTAGAGTGGCAGACATGTAGATGAAAACAATTACGTATTTCATCCTATTCTCATAAAAGTTTGATTTTCTTTTTAACTAGGCCTTTGTATTTTGTTTTGTATTTCACTCTCTTTTTATTTTGTGTTGTTTTTGTTTGTAATAATGATTTGGCTTCAGTACAGTTTATTGATTGAGTTCTTGAGAATATTCTGAGGGTTATATTTGTAGTATGGAGATTTTAAATCTGTCAGATTGTGAAAGATAGTCTCTGATGTATTATTCTTCAGTTATTATCATTTCAAAAGGTCAATTTAAAGTAAGGTTTTGGGAACTCCAGACACTCCCTGTTGGAATTGCTAGAGTGTGGATAGTATCAAACTGTAGAGTACTATAAGACATCTAGTCTACTCAAAAGAGACTGGGTCAAAAATCCATGTGAGGCAAAAAAAAAAAAAAAAAAAAGTCTACTGTCCATACCAACATTGATCAATAAACCAAGAACTTATTTTGTGCTTTCTATGTGCCAGGTCCTGGGCTAGGCACTGGGGGATACAAAGATGAAAGCTAAACAGTATCTGCCTTCAGCTGACATTTTATTAGAGGAGAAAATGCATACACAGATTGATACAAAATGCATACAGGCGAACGTTAGCAGGGAAGGCAACATCAATGAGGGGAGCCAGGAAAGACCTCATATGGAAAGTGGTACTTGAGCTATATCAAAAGATACCAGTTACTCTAAGAGGTGGAGGTAAAGGGGGGAAGGGGCAATCTCATAATGGGATGACATGTACAAATAGAATTAGGAAACGGAACATTATGGGTGAGGAATAGGAAGGACAGTATGGCTGGACCAGAGTTTATGTAGGTGAATGTTATTTAAGACTGGAAAGGTAGGAAACACACTGGTTGCCAAAAGTTATACACAAGAAACAAGTTTATATTTAACCCTCTAAGGAGTCATTAGAGTTTTTTGAATGTAGGTGCAGAGGAGGGAAAACATTGCTTTAGGAAAACTGCTTTAAGAACATCTCTTGGGGGGGGCGGCTAGGTGACGCAGTGAATAGAGCACCAGCCCTGGAGTCAGGAGGACCTGAGTTCAAATCCGGTCTCAGACACTTAACACCAAAACTAGCCGTGTAACCTTGGGCAAAAAACATCTCTTGGGTTGCTATGAAGAATGTTTTAGATTGAAGGAGAGATGAAACAATTGAGACCAATGAAGAGGCTATTGCAATAGGTTAGGAAAGAAGTGATGAGGACTTAGGGGTTGTCTATCTGAGTGGAGAAAACAGAATGGGAGGGCGTTGTAGAATCAGAAATGACAAGATTCGGCAACCAGCTGGATCTATACAAGACAGTGAGGAAAAGGGGAAAACTGTCTTGTCCCATATATCCAACTGCTTTCCAGATCTTGTCATTTCTAATTCCCCAGCATCCTCCCTTTCAGCAAAGGAGACTGGAGAATCAGGAAGAGGGGAAAGAGAACCAAAAGTGAGTAGTACTACAGAAATCCGAAGAGTAGTAGCCGGGAGGAGATGGCCAACACCCTAGAGAGGCCAAGAAGATTATGGCATGCAGTTGAATGTCTTATACGTAGATGGACAAGGGATCTAGTATTAAACATAAGAGAACAGGTTGGATTGTATTTGGGAAAACTGTGCAGTTTATTTGGTGATCATTAGCTATTCTCTGACCAAAAAAAACAAAAACAAAAACAGACCCAACTCAAGTTTACACCAACATTACACCTGCTATTAATAATTACACCTGTCACTCTAGTCATGTCCAGAAAATGAAGTAGACCAGGTAGGTAACAGAGACCTGTACCAGACTCCACGGATGTTAAAACAGAGGTATGTTGGTGCAGAGTACATGGTGGGAGTGGGTGCAGATCTTACAGAAAGCATGGACAACTGTACAAAACCAGTTGCAGACAGTGGTTTACACCACTGGAAAGGTAGGAAACACACTGGATGTATCCACATCAAGATCACAGAACCATTTACGAAGCATTAAAAACAAGCCTCAGATTCAGATCCTATAGAAATAATGAGACAGCACAGTGACAGGGTAGATTCATATATATCCAGCTGCACTTGGCCTCAGGCAAACCTTAAGACATGAGCTATATGATCTTGAGAAAGACATTTTTCTCAGACGTGGTTTGCTACATGTACAATAGGGATACCCATTCAGAAGAACGAGGCTCAAATGAGGAAGTGCTAAGGAACCTTCAAATGTTAAATGCCATTATGATTTTTGATACTAGTCCAGAAGAAGGTGAAACAATACAGTAGCCCCTATGGCCAGGCAGTTTAGCAGAAAAATGAGTTTGGGGAAGAGAGGTGAACAAAGGGAGTTACTCCCTTTAGAGCTGTGACATCCAACAGGAAGGACTGTGGAGGGAGAGAAGGGGAAGAAAGGAAGGGAATTCTTATAGAAGGGACTCCAAGGTTGCTGCTTTGGTGACGTAGACACTACAAAGGAAAGAGTTCAGGCTATGGCAGTAACAGAGGATCGGGCTGCAACTCAAAGGATATGCCCTGTCGATCTGAATTTGTTTTTCATACCTTCCCTTGGTTAGGGGAGGTAATTGAGTGCTTTGGTTTAAAAGACCTCCTGCTGGGTGCCAGGCTCCATGGGGAAGTAGAATAAACAAGACATAGTTAATTGTGTCAACTCTGCTTAATTATGTCAATACAACTCGGAAAGCAAGGCTTCCTAAGGAACTAGGAATCAGAGCCGATTGTAATGTCAAGGAGAGCCTACCTAAAGACTGCATTCCTCTGACTGCATCATAAATACTTAACTCTCTATTTATATAGATAATGCATTGCAAGTAAAAGATACGACTTATGGCCTCCTGGTGAAGAGGAAAAGGGCAATGGAGTCAGTAGATCTGGCTTATAGCATAAACATCTGAGACTCAGCCAATTACTTACACGGCTGACCTCACAGGACAGAGGTGATGTGAAAGAACTCTAGAAAACTGTAGAAGTGCTGCATAAACATGAATTGTTATCCTATGCGTACAATGCTGTGGTTTTGGGATTAAGATGCAAAGGATAAAAATTTAAAACAAGCATTTTCCTCTTTATAGCTCGAGTTTTCTTACAAGCTTTAGCAAGAACTATACCCATGTTTAATGAAAAGTGAAAATCTCAAACTTTATTATTTGAATAATTAAGGAGTCACACTTTCAGTCTGTTTGATCGTTATCCGTAAATTCTAATCAAATAATTTAATATTATCATTGGCGATGATTTACAATTTCCTCCCTGACCTAATTGAACACTTAAAGAAGCCTAAATGTTAATGTTCTATTGACAAATTATTATCCACTTGGAAAAATTCTTGTCATAAATTTCTATCATAGTTAGAAAAATTAGTTCAGAAAAAAATGACTTAAGAGCAGCTTTTGGACTATCCTTTTTAAATCTGCAAATGACAGGCAGCTTATTGAGGTGCAAAGAGAACTTACAGCACTAAAGATTAGGAGACCCAGGGTTCTAGTCACATTTCCTGGTCATACACCTAGTCAGAGCAGGGTCCGAACTCAGCTATTTCTGACTCCAAGTTCAGCACTCTATTTAGATCAGATGATCAATAAGGTCCTCAGTTCTTAACAGTCCATGGCTGCTCTTCTATGTGGCTCATAGAATTGGCCCTACTCATTCCATATTCACAACATATACTTTCATGTTAAGAACTAAGAAATCAAATTTATCTTTTACATTTTGAAATGGTATGTGACTTTGGAGGTTAAAACAATACCTTAAAAAATGAGAAATGTTTGACTTATTGGGGGAATGAAACCCACCATTACTGCAAACCAAAGTGAATTGTTCAATGCAACAGAAAATTTGAATCAACAAAAACATGCCAAAAAATAGCTTCTACTATGTGTAGCCACCTAACTGGTACATGATTTAAGTCAGCAGTTCTCAACCTGGGGGTCGTGACACCCCTTGTGGGGTGGGAGTGGTCAAATAACCGTTTCATAGGAGTCACAGGGGGTTGCCTAAGACCATCGGAAAACATGTATTTCCATTGGAAACACCTATTTCCGATGGTCTTAGGAACTGAGACACCGCTCCTCTATCCATCTCCAGTTGGGTCCATCCACATGCAGATATGCCCCATATACAAGTATTAAAGGGCATTAGGAAGGTTGAGAACCACTGATTCAAGTGTTCATCGTTTATGTTGTTGGTAGCAAAGTAAGATGAAAGAATTTTGATGTTATGCCTAAAAAAAAAAAAAAAATCAAATGGTAAGAAATACTTTTCAATAAGAAATGACACAACTAAAAATGACCAATTAGTTGCACAGCTGTTTAATTAACAGGTTTAAAATGATCAACAGTCAATTAATTATGTGGCAAATTCTGGTTTTATTCACTGTACATACATGTGCCTTGGTAACAGATGTCTGTGTATATTACACATATACAGTGACTTTTCTGTATAACTTTTGATGTAAAGTGGAACATTTTAAAAAAATCATTTCAAAAATCAAATTTTATATAATGGAAACACTTTAACCACAGCATTCACATGCTCTTACTGTGGGTCCCAGAGGCTTATCTCGGCAACACAATTAAACCACCTTCACTCAAAATGGTGTCAGGATGAAACTACCTATTTACAGACCACTGATAAGTTATGACAACACTATTTCTCTGCCTGTCACTGCATTTCTTTTAACCCCCTGGCACTAGGAGTCAGGATTTCCTCAACACTATGGACTTATCTCAAATGCATTAGTGCAGAAGAGTTGAAAAATCTGGGCTGCTATTGCCATATACAGAAATGGAAAGATGATTTAGAAATAAAGGAAAAAAAAAGTGAGGAATTGCCACATATCTATTCTTTAAAGTTTCCAATTTTCAACAAAAGATAAAAAAAGGCATAAAACATATATATAATTATATTACATATATAATACAAATGGTATATTATTATATTATATATATAATACAAATGGTTGAAAAATAAATCTAGCAGGTCTGGAAATTCTGATATGAAACATGATGGCCAATGATTCCACATATTTTAAATTTCTTTATAGAATTTAAGTACTGTAGTTTCTAACCACATCTAAATGCAGTAGTTAATCCTGTTTCTACTTGCAATAAACTTGTATTTAATATACACATACATAGGCACAAACTAGACATTGTAATAATACGAAGATAAACCTTGTAAAACTTTAATATTATTTACAAATTTTTATTGAGAAACAAAGCCAAAACTTGGCAACAATTAAATACATGAGAAAGGCTCTAATATTAAACTATTCCAACTATAATCTTTGCCAAAATTTCCTATCAGAATAAGTCAGATGACCTGACTCTTTAATATGAGAACCATCAAACTAATTTTGTTATTTAACCATATACATAGCATATCAGGGGGAAATGACAGGCAAAATGGAAGAAAATGTGAACTGTAAGGAAATACTGAATAGAATGAGGCCTAAATATTAATTCACATATTCACATGAAAGTTGGGAATTAGCCATGGTTTGGGGGTACCTGGTAATCCAACCAAGGTCCATGCTTGTCTTCCTCATTTGCCTCTCCCAAATTCCCTAAGGGATGTAAAATTGAGGATCACCTGAAGGGCAAGAGTGTGATGGCTACAATATATTACAAACAAGGAATTATGCAGGAAAAGAAATATAAAGGATATTAAAGAAATGTATAATTTGAAAAAGATGGGTTGGGTCACATGGCAAGAAATAACTAATAAACAGCCTGCGTGCTATGTTGGTATCAAGCTGTCATGAGAACTCAAAGAAAGCTCCTAGCATATTGAATGATCTTAGGTGGTATATTTATGAAAAGAAGTAATTAAGAGACAAGAAAAGAAAGCATGCTTAGAACACAATCTGTATTGTTAAAAAGGAATACCAACTGGAACACCCATAGCCAATTTAAAACACAGGCTGACTGGATTCAACACATTTCTGGTAAACCAAGAGTGTTCAGTCATTGGTTTGGTACCAGTCTTGTCCTTATTTACTTTTAGTGTTGACTTGTGATTAAATAGCTTAGAGAACTCCCAGGCAAGGAACCACTTTTACCCATATTAAGTTCTTAATCGTTGTGGAACTTCTAAGTCTTGGGTTGTACAGAGGGGTTAAGCAGTGTGCCCAGTCAGTATCTGTCAGAGGCAGAAGTCAACCCAGGACTTCAGAACTCTAAGGTGATTTCTTTATCTTTTATGTTACCCCACCTAATGTTAAAGCTAAGTAACTAAGAAACTGTCAGGGGGTACAGTCCATACACATTCCTCATTAAACCAAAGGTCATGTATCTGATGACCTTTAAAGAACACTGATGAGAACCAGAAGCTAGGGATAAAAGAACCCTAAACAGACAAATTGGGGGAAGAGGGAGAAGAATATCATGTACATGGTTCCTATGTCTCCTCTGATCCAAATCACAGTTTACACATAAACTTAGATAAATACTTTTCTAAGCCACTACAATTGAAACAATAGGTCAGATATGTGGTAATGGAGTTAGGAACCCTGGTAGAGGCAATAAAGAAGACAAATTGGGGTGACTAGGTGAAGTAGTGAATAACACACCAGCCCTGGAGTCAGGAGGACCTGAGTTCAAATCTGGCCTCAGACACTTAATACTTACTAGCAGTGTGACCTTGGGCAAGTTGCTTAACCCCAACTGCTCTGCCTTCCCCCCCCCCAAAAAAAAAACCAAAACCAAAACCAAAAATAAATATAACCATATGAGGCAGACACAAGAACTACAAAAGCAGAGTCATCTGGGGCTATTCAATCATGAGCACCCAGTGCTTGCTCTACTCTGCAACAGCTCATAGGCCAGCACCAGATTATTATGGAGTACCAGAATTAGTGTTCATAATGAAGCTGTCATCAAGAAAAGGTTAAATTATATTCCACATCCCTTGCTTAATAAAAGATAATTGTGGGTAATGCATTTTAAAAAGATTTCCATCTAAAACAGTTAAAAACAATTTTTAAAAATTTAGTACTGACAAGGGTAAGCATCAATAATCTGGAAAACTCCCCTTTTGTGGAAGAGGTGCTACTATTATAAAACCAAATATAAATTTTAAAACATAATAATCTATTTCGCATTATCCACATCATTGCTTCACTCCATTAGTATAGATCAAGAGCTGAACACAAAGGAAATTCTTATGGAATAATCAACTGAATTGTGATGTGACTGAAAGCAGAAAAAAGTAGCCTCAGGATCTCCTAATCACCAAGTAAGTAATACCTCATAGGAAGTCCTCATAGAGTCTGAGGAAAGGCTCTCCATTGAAAAATAAATTGTCTTGGTGCTTTCCTACAATAAACCTGGGAAAGGCTGCAAACAGCCCGAGGTCTCCTGAATGGCAGAGGAATAAATGTTTTAAAGAGCTCAGGATGACTCCAGAAATACAGCCCATATGACTAGTTCTATCTGCTTTATTCTTTGCAGCACTCATAGTTTAAAAGGGGAGATAGCGTCTTGTTGTGGAGGTAGCCCTGAGTGAAGAGTCAGAATACCAGTATTTGAACCCTAGCTCTACAAATCAGTCTCTAGACCAGTTTTGTTATTTGTACAAAGGCCAGAATACTATTTGCTCTCCTAACTCTAAAGAGAAATGAAAATTAAATCAGTTAAGAGGTACCTGAATGTTTTAGACGGTCTCGAGTTCTTTTCAATGCTAATCTTCTATGAACCTGAAAACCTTTATAGGAAAGTCACCAAAGTAAATTGCTCTTCTACATTTTTGGCAGATAAGAAACAAAGCATATGTTGGCGAGATTAAAAAATCCACAAGGCACTGCTGGTCACATGCAAAATAGTCATCAAAGACAACACTCCAATGCCTATGAGGTTTGGCATGTCTAAGAGGATATTACACACTCAAAATCTTGTGTAGGAATAATGCTGTATATATACCCCTATAATGCAGACAAGTACTCACCTATAAAAAAAATGCATAGAATTCATCAGCAGAACCTGTTCATCTTATCAGGATTAGTTTCAGGATCAACTTACTTCAACACTGAGGATCCATTTCATTCAGCTGCGAGAATGACTAACGTTAACCCAAACTCCAATTTTTCCAAAAACTCAAACACAATATTTAAAATGTTGTGGCCAAAAAGACTCATCATTAGAGGGCAACATGTTGCAGCAATAAGCCTCTATGAATCTAGGTAACTGAAGCCCTTTCTTACGTTGAGCCAAAATGTCCATTTCTACAACTTCACTGAGTAAGAAGGGAACTCAGTAAAAATTGACCCCAAACAAAAATCTTCGATCATAAATTGCAAAAGGTTTTCTAGTCTTTGCCTAAAAATCTCTACGGAGTATAAACCCACTATTTTCCCAATGCAGTACGTTCAACTTTCGGATAACTCTACTAAGTTTTTTCCTTATATTAAATCTGCCTCTTTGCATATCTTATCCATTGCTTCTAGGCCTGCCCTAGTTTTCTCTAACTTTGCAGGATCTGTCAGAGCTTATGGTTTATTGGCATAGCCTTTGAGAATCCAGGGTTACCTCCATGAGGCACCAGAGCAGCATTTTATTGAAAGTTCATCATGAACAATACACATTTATTTTGCATCTACAAGGGAAAAATGAATATACTCTAGGAAAACTCAGTACATCAAAACACATGAAATTGGAAAGTTTGGTTAAAAAAAAAAGGCAAGGAAATTTAAAACACAGTAAAGCAGGTATAATATAAACCATATTTCAATCTAAGAAACAAATACATTTTGATAATGTATTTCATCTTAGGAATACACATTAGACCAAACTGTCAAAATAAAGCTTTAAGAATTTTTCAGTAACTCTTTTACAATATATAATCTTTCCAGTATATCTTTTACTGCTGATAAGCATAACTATGATTGCATACAAACATATAAAGCAAATATACTAAAAGGAACCTCAAATACACAATGCATAGATTACATTCTATTCATGTTGTCTACTAACAGCTCACAAACTACTTTCATTGATCTTTTAAAATTAAAATCTTTCCTTAACTTGAGAACAAGAATAGCACTGGTAGATTCTACCTGTGTAAAGCATCTATCTCTGTACATCAGTTTGGACTCTTTGATGAGGTATTAAGTATACATTAGTGCCATAAAGTTTAAGTGTCTCTAGTGTTGTTATTCTACTGTTCAAGTCACAACACTATGAACAAAACACCTTTACAACCACTAAGAAATATTTCTCCCCAAATCATTGGTTGAAAGAGCTTCCATGCAACAAATTGCTCTCAGTAAGGGCTGCCATCTTAATTTTCTTCTGATTATTCCTCAGATATTAGGCATGTCTAATATATATAGAAATGAACTAAAATCCTGTTTTTCAAATGACTTGTGAACACCTTTTGAATTAAGTAGAGAACTTATGCTCAGAAAGAAGGCAATTCGCTCTGTGTAAACATCAAATCCCCTATTGAACTCTGTAAAAGAAAAGTGTCACTACTGTTTCTGGTTGATGCACTAACAAATGCTAACATGGGGAAAATGTTATCTTATACAATACAGATGTAACCCCAATTTTATAAAAAACAATAACAGCATTTTGATTTCCAAAAGGTCCTCTTATTAAATCATAAGGATTTTTGAATCCTCATACCAAACCACATCACTCCCCAACCTCAAAATTCTAAGGGCTGGCCGTTCCAATTCCCAACACCCCCTATCAACCATTTTCTACACATCTATGCTAATCTTACAGTATCTAACTTTGTGGCAAGCTGCTCGGAAAACTTCTTGCCCTTAATATTTATTTTATTCCACACAGCAGCTGCCTAAAGTCTTTTCCATATTCTATAAGCTAGCTCTATCCCATTCTAAGCAAATGAGTTCTCCCAAATTTCCAAAATATCTATATTCTTTCTTCTTCTCCAAGGCTAGTTCTTTCACTTGTGTTTAATTTCACCTCCCTCATATATCTTGAAAGTTTTCTTTTTTCTGCCTAAAAATAAGTTCAGCTCTCTAATATTAAAAAACAAAACTTTTCTTCAGATTCCATTAGATTCTTCTACACTTTCCTTCCACCAAATTTCTCCAAGGTATTACAAACACTTTTTTATTTCCTTTACCCTTATTTAATCTAATCCTTTACAAATTACTTTAAACTAACCATCATTCTACTAAAACTACCTTCTTCAAGTTTACATTACTGCTAAAAAGAATTAAACTTCCTTAAAGACATTAAAAGTATTCCTCTTAGCTTTTAAGTTCACCTGATGCCTATGACCTGTTCTTCATATTCATCTTCCATTTCTTCTCTGTTGGCTTGAAACTTGCCTCTCTTGATTTACATGACATTGTATACTGTTTCTCCCCTCTCCAGCCCACCTTCCTGTCCCTGAACTCTTCCCTACAAGTCTAGCAGGCTGTTATCTCCCAGGAACACCTGCTGGCTAAAATCCTATCTTTAAAATATCAGATAAAAATCCCATCTCTTCCTCAATGAAACTTTTCCTCACGCATGTGAGCTTTTTCACCTTAGAACTTCCACAACACTTTCTATCTGTTCTTATTGTACTGATCACATACAGGTTCAAAATAATGTCCATCAGATCTCTCCTATTTACAGCGTAAATCCCTGAAAGAAGGGGGTGGGGGGACAAGTAGGCCTCTCATATTTTTCTAACTACCTCAATTCTAAGATATTACTTTGAACACAGTAATCAAAACAATATATGCTGAATGACTAGATTTGGCTAAATTTGTTATTCCCACATTTTCAGGAATACAATCTGATGTAACTGTTCTATGGGACAATTAAAAAAAAAAACAAGTATACAAACCTTATTTGCTTGCTACATTTACATATCAAACAGACCTCTCCTGATTCTAATGGAACAAGAATAACTGAATTCTCACCTTACTAGCTGTAAGCATTAACACTACACTAGAAAGAGCACTTTGTTATATAAACTATAAACCAAAATATAATTATTTAGAAGCATCCTTGTAATACCATGAAGGGCTCAAAAACAACTACACTGAGGTTTCCAGAAAACATTTTGTTTTTTGGCTATTAAGAGATTTTACAACCTTAAAATGAGCTGCTAAATGTTCAAAAAGTCAACTACAGCATCAAGAACGCCTGGCTTGGCAGCAGTCAATGTGAAAAATGTTTCAAAGAATTGACCTTGTCAAATGTGATAAAATCCCTTGTGACACTGCTGTTATCAAAACAACTCACACCAACTCCAAATTCTTTTATCTAATGTCTACATTAGAATCACAGAATTTTAGAGCTGGAATCAAACCTCGTCTTTTAGTCTAATCTATATTTTTTGACAAATGAATTCAACAAGGACAGAATCTGAAAGCTATGTAAGAAACTGCAGCAGCAATCTAGTTGAATCTAAACTGTAGCAGCAATCTAGTTGAATCTATCAACATATCTGACAAGTGGTCCTACAGACCACATCTAGGATACAGTGTTCAGTTGTGTCTGCAAACTTGAAAGAAAGATTCTGACAAACTTGATTAATCGAAGAAATCCCAATCAGAAGGGTGAAATGTCTGAAAATAATGTAAAGTAAGACCCAATAACTTTTTTCATATATCATGTATCATGCAGGAAAACAAATGTGTCCTATCTCACTACTGAAGGTCAGACAAGAACTAACAGATGGGTATCACAAAGAATCAATGTTTCAAATCCACCTAAGGAAAAACATGGGGGAAAAAAGAGAGACCAGCACATCAACAGATCTATTACTCTTCATTAGAGGTATTTAAGCAATGGCTGGATGGTTATAATGATGCTTTTGAAGCATTTTTGCTGAGCGGTAGGTTGTTAGAACATCTAAGGTGCCATTCAATCCTAAAGTCCTATAATTCTATGGATGCATTCTAGATATCAACCTTTTAGCTACTTTTCTCTCTTTAAATCCTCCCTCATCACAGCTAATACTTCAAGAGACGAAGAGAGAGCCTTATTTTTTTAAAATAGGCTTTAAAATTTTCCAGTTCAAGAAAATCAAAATAAAAACCTTGTCTTTTGATAGAACAGTCTAGTTTATTTTTAATATAACAGTAACTAACTGGTCACATTATGGACTTATCCTTTCTCTACTTCAGTCTCCTCTTCTAAAATTCTATGACTGCTTAATTTCCAAATTAATTTAAAGGGTACAGTGAACATTAAATTAACAGATGCCTCTTTCACTTGAAAATTAACTCTAAATTCCTTGTTGGGAAAATAAAATGCAGAACAATTTAACATATTGAGCAAAATTTAATTGTAAAGTAGAAATTGGCAATCCTGATAAATAAACATGGCACATAACGTCACTTGGACACATTTTTCAATCATTAGAAAGCCTAAGGTTTGGTCAGGTTGAGACATGATGAAGATGGGGAAGTTGCCTAGATCTACTGTCTCCTAATAATGGTAATTCTCAGTAGTAAACAGCCTATTAAACGGATGCTACCTTTTCTAGAAACTTTGCTAAACTATACTCTGAAAAACTGAAAATCTTTGCTCAATTCAATACCAACTGAAATGCATAGCTTTCAAGCATCATATTTAAAGTCCAAGATTATTCCATTTTAAGTAAGCCACATTGGAATCTATAGATTTTTATAGACTGTAAAAGGCTCCAATTGACATTCACAATGACCCAGAAATTGTACATTTGTAGCATAGATTTTTAAACAGGTCATTTTTATAAGTGTATTCCTTTGACAATACTTTCTCATGAAAACACATTTTGAGCCAAGTGCCAGTAGGTCACTTTTATTAAGCCTAGCTTTTAAAAAGGAGGGGGAAAAAAAGGAAGGAAAAGAAACACACTGGCCCCTGGCAGGTAATGTAGCCAAAGGTCTCAAGTGCAGTTGAGTTTTTAAATTGATCTATAAATGTAATCAGGCATAATCTCCTAGTGTAGAAATTATTCTTTGGAAACAAATTAGGTACATTAGTTCCTTCAAGGTCACTAGGGCATTATTTAGTAAATGACAGCTACCATTATGTAAGGCCTTAGTGGCTTCAAAGAGTTAATGTTAAAAAAGTAGGAACAAATCCTATAAATCCTAAAAATCAACTACTAAATGTACCTTTGAATCACAATATATACCTACAAATTTACCTTTAAAAATTGATAAAATGAAGTATTATTTAATAGCACATTCATTAAACTTACAGATGAAAAAAATTGGTTTATATGATATCCAGAAAACAAATAGAAATCTTTTTTCCCTCGAGACAAAAAGGGACCATTTAAAAAAATTTGTGATGATAGTTTTAGTAGCATAATTGCAAAGTAAAAAATTCAAAATCAGGATCTGAAAATGGTTTACCTTTAAAATGAAAGATGCTCCCTGGCCAAGGACATTCAACACTCAGGATCTGTTGTGACACCTTCCCACTTGATCAGTTTCATAAACCAACATGAAGAAACTGTCTTTTAAACTAACCAGGAAAAGAATGATCTCTAAAAATATTTGGTAATACAACTCTTCATTCCTTTTTGGAGGTTAGTCAGTGTAGTGTGGTGATAGTAAGGGGATCACAGCCTGTGATTTCATCAGTGCACTAAAATCTGTATGAAAATTCTATCCACTGATGTAGGTCAGCAACTCCCCTACAACTTAATGGTCTAACTAAATTAAGTTGCCTGTGATATGGGAGAAGGTAAGTGAAGTGCCCAGGGTCACAGAGTAATTATATAGCTGGTATCTGTCAGAGACAAGACAGAAACCTTTTCTTTAAATATGTCCTGTCCCCTACCCCAAGATATATTAGGGAGATAGGGAGGGAGGAGAGAGGAGATCATCACTATACTGTCTTCTGGAATTTTTATGTTGAATGAAAACTATGTACTAGCATTCTCATTTTGTCCAATTATAACATATCTTGTTTAACACACCAAGACTCCAGGATAGGCTCTTTGAATGATAAATATGATTAATTTCTACGAAGTCATTGTAGAGAAAATTGAATTGACCTGAGTTTATATGAGAGATATATAACATGTAAACCTTTTTTTCATATCACAGATGTTACATTTATCATTATTTTACCATTTACATTGAGGGAGGAAGGGGAAAGGAAATCTATCCATTCTGAGACCAGAACAAAGATACTGAAGTACTCTGGCCAAAATTAGTATAAATAGACTTTATTGAAGTCACTGCCTCTGTACTGAGACCGAAGATTGTGTCTACATAAGCACAAGTTGTAACATTTCACAACTTCTAAAAGGAATGTCAACAATTACAACGATCATGCATACCATGGTCGATAATCACATTTTAGAAGCATTTTCAACCATTTCTAAAGAAATGCTTATAACATTGTTATATATATAGAACTACTTTCAATAAACTGCAAAACATTGATCGACTTTTCCAGTATGAGCTACAGTGTCAACACAAAAGGGAGGCATAAATGTTTAATTTATGAAATCAGAATGGAATATTTACTGTAAAGAAAAATTAAAAAGCTTTCAAATAAAGGCCATTATTGAACCAACGTGAAGAGCACAACTTGAACTTTGAGTTCATTCATCTTTTAAAGCTGTCCTCTGAATAACTTCAGTTCAAAGCACTCAATTCAGTACTGTGAATATTCCTTGGACTGAAGTTTGGCAATGATGCGATCCAACTGTCTCTTTGCTTCACACTGTGGGAAATTGCTCATATCATAATATTGAGGGGCAATTTTCACCAACCTGTCAATAAATAGTTAAAAGTTACTATATTAACATTTGATTAAAACACTTTTAGGTAATAGTTGTTACCTGAACAATAGTTACAGATGATTATATTGATAAACACAATAAAATCTGCAAATCCAATTCATTAATAAGAATGCATGCAAAATATTTCAACTATTACTCAAAATAAGTTTTAGAAGGTGTAGTAAGTTTAAAATTTTTCTACCTCTCAAATCTGTAGTCCTAAATGACACTTCCACATGATTTTTAAATAACGACAAAAGCTCTCTTCCCATTAGTAAAGGAAGGGGATTAAGGGGATTTGAGATACACAGCATCTCTCAGTATCTTAAGGAAACTACTCTTCCAGCTCTACTCCTCCATTAGTACTTTGACTCAACTTCTAATTATTTTCTATTTTTAAATAATTATAGAAATTATACTATGTTCTAGGCTGCATTTGTACAGCAGACATAATATTTTACCAATACCATTCTCAATTATGTTAATCTGGTTTCTGTTTGAATTTTCATGAAATCAACTGAATTTCACCTCCACAAAAGTAACTTAAAATTACTAAGTTACTAACATGGAACAGAGAAAATAAATATGGTACACAATAAATTATTTCAGAATTTATTGTTTTTTGTCCTTCGTTCTTGAAGAGGACCATGACATCAAGAAGATGATGTTATTAGCCTCACTTTCTCCTCTGGAGCCATCTGAGCCCAGTGGCAAGATAAACATCAGGACAACCGGAAACAGCTTCTGCAACACCCCAACCCCCCCCCCCCCGTCAGAATTTATATTCCACTAAGAAATAATTCTTTATCTATTAACAGAAAAGCCAATCTGCACTGGGAGTTCCCTATACCGATGAAATCACAGGTCGGGTGGGAAGTAAAGGGAATGCACCAAATGGTATAGCATCTGTTATCTTTAAGGAAAACATTAAATAAGTTAATTTAAGGAAGAAACGGACAGTAAAACTATACTAGTGGGGAAACCTCAATTAGCCATTCTCAGACCTAGATAAAGCTAACCACGAAGGAAAAAGGCAAAGAAAGAGTAAGGGGAAAGGAAGAAAGAAGATGAAAGAGAAAACCAAAAGAGATCCACTTGTACCTAGGGTTGGAGGTTGGAAGGTTCAGCTGCAGGCAAGATGGAGATAAAACAGGACTTTAGCCAGTAGCAATATAATTAGTTTACACTGAAAAACCTGTCAGTGTTACTCTATTCATGTACTGTGTACCCCATTTGGATCAGCTTTCTTCACCTTTCTGTTTTCATCTTCTACTCTCCCCTGAACTCTTCAACTTACTTTTTAGTCTGCAACTCTCCTCAGGAGTCCCTGATACTTGAGTGGGTACAGTAAAAAAAAAAAAGTCATTCACACCAAAGACTTTAGGCATGAAGAAGTGAACTAATGAACCCAAAAGGCTTTGAGAGGAATACAAGTGCTAGGATAAACAGTGGTAAAGACTGATTTGTGTATTAAAAAAATAAAACTTTTCTAGGTCAGAAAACACCACTGTGTCTTGTGGAAGGCTCCGTGGCAGCCCTTGTAAGGTTATGGAACAACTAAGTACTGCAGAAAGTACTCTAGAATTATAAGACCTAAGTACGAACCCAGGCTTGGCCCACCCTGTGAAAAGCACTTCACCCTCTATTTCTTTTATTTTCTTACACTGTTGTTGTTGAGTTGTGCCCAACTCTTAAGTGACTTTGTCCATGAGGATTTCTCAGCACAGATGGTTTACAAATTCCTTCTCCAGTGTGAGGAACTGAGGCAAATAGGAGTTACGTGACTTGTCCAAAGTGTCTGAGGTCCAATTAGAACTCTAATCTTCCTGACTCCAAGTCCAGTGCTCTATCTACTGCAGCACCTAGCTGCCCCTTTCTTATACAATAAAGTGGCAATAATAACATCGATATTATCTACCTCACAAATTTATTGTGAATACTTAGTAAATATTAAACCTGACTTGTAAATTAATATTCTTACTGAACTGCTAAATATATTAACCACACTTGAGGCAGGTATGTTTATATTTACATCTGAGTGAAAGATATCAACTGTGAAGTCTCGTGGCTACTGAGCAGCAAAAGAAAGTATTTGTGAACTCTTTACACTCACTGTGTGGTGAACACTTCACATACAGGTGAAGTCTAGTCTGGGTCATAGTCTGGGTCAATTTTCCAGGCACATAAAGTCAAATATCAAGTGTGCAAAAAGGAAAAAACAGAAACAAACAATAACCACCAAAAGAAGAGCCTACATAACAATACTACAAATGTAATTCCTTTATTCACTTTTAACTTGTTAATTCATAAAGTGATTAATGTTTAGCCATCTTCAATCAGCATATTCACTTAACATGCCCTTTTATCAAGGTGATTTGTTCTGTGAAGCTTGGATTCAGTCAAAGGGCTACACCTGAGGACCTACAGGGCCACAGGTGGTACTGAAGTTGCAGGTTCCTCATTCCTGACTTAGCATATCACACAAAGTATAAACAATTTTTCTACCACATGACTCTAAGGAAAAATGTACCACTGTAGATGAAAATATCTGCTTACCATTCTGGTTTAATATCTGTACACGTCCGGATATAATTCTTTGTTGTAAGGACAAATTCGTTGTAAAGCACCCATTCTGGCTTGTGGTCCAGAACAGTTGAAGGATGTAACTGCACTACTTGGTTGTCCTTTACAGTTAAGTAATGCCCTGTTCGTTCCAAATGCGCCACCTAAAATCAAAACCAAACTAAATCAATACAATGCTTCATTCAATGTATTGAAAAGTTAAAGTGGTTTAAGAGGTACTTTTAAAGCAATTACAGGGATCACCTCCAATTTTTGTTGCTTTAGATTTCACTGTTCCTGTCATGTAAACTACATAATAAAGGCTTTTAAAAATTTCTTTTCTTTTTGCCCTCTCTTTGGCTACTTCTAGTGTTAGAAGAGATGAAGACAATTTGACATATAAAATCAGGTTTTGTATGCGATCTTTATATGTAGTTTCCTGGAATACAACTCACAGATCAGCAAATATGGAGACAAAAGATATTTGAAACCAATACTACCTGGGCAGCTTTAAATCTCACACCTCCAGGCTTTAATTTCCTAGTTCGTAAAATGAAGTGCTCAGAAAAAGGTCCCTTCTTGCACTAAATCTTATGCTTGTATGACCCCTAATTATACAGCTTAAAGGAAGTAGCAGTGAAGTTATTTTATAACCAATTCTCACCACAGAGGTGAGGAAGAGAGAGGGGCCAATACAAAATGAACACTTATTCAAATTATTGAACTGAACTGATCCAAACCTAACAAATCTGGTTTTCTGGCCTACTGACAGACTGAGGATAGCATTTGGGGCCAAGAATATAATTCAGCAGTTAACAAATGATGTCTAAAAGAAGTCAAAAGTATCATATGTCTATGGGACACCTAGGAGGAAATATTTACCGGGTAGTGTGCTACAAGACTGGGGACTCAAGAGAAAGTCAAGAATTGGATGTGTAGATCTGGGAGTCACCATCACAGAAATAACTAAGGAGACTAAGAAACAGTGAAAATCAAAGGTGGAAGAAAATTGAGCAGAGAACAATTTTATGTCAAATCAGGGAAGAGCATCTAGGAAGAAAACTATTTAACAGAGAGGCCTAGAAGGACAAGGCGGTGGGGTGGGGGTGGAGAAAAGATTTCATTTTTCCTTATGTTCAGGGGAAGTATTAAATACATTTAAGAAACACTTTCTAATAAAATGGTTAATTTTTTTTAAATAGTGATTAAAAGAGTAAAGCTTCAACTCTCTGCAAAATATACAAAAATTAAGACCTCTGCACCCAATAATGATATATATAAATGGGGTACTATTGTGGTAGATTCTGGTTATTAGGTCTAATTATCTCAGATATAAAATCAATTAAGACAGAGTCTGTAAAAACAATCCCCATGTACAGTTATATTAGTACTTTTTGCAACAGCAAAAAGCTAGAGATAAATATCCCATGATGGAGGACTGGCTAAACAAACTTTAGTTAATAAATAGAATGAAATATTACAGTGCTTTAAGAAAAACAATATAAAATGACTGCAAAAACATAAATACAAAACAAAGCCCAACAAAACAATTAAAACCAAATGCGGCAAAGTAACCATCCTTGGATGTAAATAAAGATGAGAAAGAAGGTATCTATCTCTCTTCCTGCTTCTTTGAGGAATGGGAATCTATGAGTGTGGATCATTACATATAATGTCATACTCAGAGCGGCTACATTTCCCTCTAGCACTGATATTGCTCTTCTCATTAAGCATCTCCATAACACTAATTATAAAGTCTTGCAATTCATAAAGTACTCTGTTCAAAACAACCCTGTGAGACAGCTAGTACAATATTAGTACCCCATTTCACATATGACATAACTAAGACTCACTGCCACAAAACTAGTAAATTATATGACATCTAATTTTTTTCCTCAGGTCTCTGAACTCCAAATCCAGGACTTTCCCCACTATGTAATAATACTGCCCTCTCAATACATTCCATGTTTGAAGATGTGCAAAAGCTTCTATCACCTACAAAGTTAATTTTCTAGTTCTCACTGATAAAACAATGGTTCAAAATAGTGATTATACAAAGTTAAGTAAATCAGAGTAATGGGGACTAATGCTTCCAATTTCAAACAGGATTCTGAAATAAAGGAATGGCTAAACAAAATACCACATTATGAAATCAAGTGATTCATAAAAAAAAAAATTGCAGAAGCTGCACATGGGACAAAATCAGTTAACCTCTCAGGTCTTTCCCTTCTATCAAAGGATGCATGCAAGTAGATGAATTCTAAGATTCCTTCTAGCTCTGAAAAAATCCTAGGATTCTATGATTCGATTCCACACGTACAGAATACTTATTTGTTTGATAAACCAGCAATTCAAAATTTTAAATATAATTTTAAAACCTAGCGAGTGTTATGTTAATATTACAAAATTTATGGTACCATGGGGGAAAGGCAAACTGCAGAATTTAAAATCTTTAAGGGAAAAGAGGTTTTTAAAAGTATGATAAAAAACAGTATGATAAAAATCATTCTCATAATTATTTTCTCATTTCTTTAAAAATGCTACTTAAAAAAAATCAATGGTATTTTAAATAACAAAAGGTTATCAAGATAAAGTTAAAAATTAAGTGAGGTGAGGATGAAAGTAGATTATCTCCATTCCCCATTAGCACTCTCAATCTTTGCACATGCTGTGTTTAAACACTTAACTAGATATAAAAGCAAATGGATAAGCTCCAACTATACTCAGTCATTTCTTTTCTCATTAAGTGTTAGAAACAGAGTAAAAAAAAAATAGCCTTAGTCCTGCTTTGTATTTACTTTAAGATTCTTCTGTACAAGTAACTCTATTGTGGTTAATAAGGTCTATTTAACATTTTTAAAGAACTATTTTTAGCCTGGAGAAAGGAAAGCTAAGGAAAGACATACAAAAAGAAATCATCCACATACAGAGCTATTACATACACGATGGTAACTTAAAAAAAAAATTCCTATAGATAGTACCAGAGGAGCAAAAAATATTTAAAATTTAAAAGAATTTCTTAAGGTTTGAAGTAAAGGAATGAGATAATATGAGCACTTGTGGAGTTTCTTTCCTGAAAATACAATGAAAATCAACTATCTTCCAAGGTCCCAGAAGACTAAAGGTAGTTCTTGCCTTTGTATTGCAATGGATTTATAGTAAAGTAGATAATCCAAAACAGACTAGACATACAATGTTCAATTGGTCTTATTATTCACATGTTTAGTATAATCAGTAAAATCACAGAATGAACAGGAAAAAACAGTGAGAATTAAAGTATAGGTACAGTACCAGATAATTCTTGTGACAAAAATGCAAGAGCTTTATGCAATTGACTATTTTCTGTAATTCTACTATATGACAGAAAATGGCCTCACCCTGGTTTCTCTATTCAGTTCATTCTCACAAAAGCAAAAGGCTTGTCTTACTTAATATCTCTAATATCATCAATTGACATAATTTGTCCTATGCAATGATTCTTTGGCAATACAGCTTATATAAATACATTTACACACAGAAACATAGTAGATAGGTACAAACTATTGTAGATAGATATAAACTGACAGAGAAACACACAAAAAAGTCTCTTAATTCTGAAAGTCATGGACAGAAAGGATAAGGCACATGAGGAAATAAGTATGACACAGGGCATATTTTGATATAGAGAGATACCTAAACTGCTCTTAAGGATATACTTAGGGAAGCAGAAGATCAGGGAAAGTACCTAGAAAAGTGGTTTGACTTTTAATGGATGCATTTTAATAGGGAGAGATGTAGAATTAGTACATTCTAGGCATGGGGGATGGCCAGGAGAGGGCATAATGAGATTGAGGAACAGCTATTAGCTCAAGTTTCGTTGAAATGGAATACGTAAACGAGCGGTATTTAATGAAGATGACCTCAATGCCAGGTTCAGGATTTTTATTTATCCAAAAAATGTCAAGCATGGGAGAGACATGAGGCCAGATGTCTATCATCAGTTCTCTTAAGTATGGATTAAAGAAAGGAAAGCCTTAAATCAGAGAGACTAGTGGGTTAAACATTTATTTAGCCCTTACTATGAGCTGGGCATTGTCCTAAGTGCAGGGAATACAAAGATAGGCACAGTCCTTGCTCTCAAGGACATTCTAGTGGGGAAAACAACACATAAACAGCTGTATCCATAGAAGCAATATACAATATTGTAACCTCTGAGAGGGAAAAGTATAGGGCGGGTGGGATGGAAAAGTGAAAGGGAAGAATCCGTTATAAAGATCTTGGAACTGAAGCTGCCTGAGAACAATGAGAGGAAAATTTAATTTCTGATAATGGAGAAATCATTTAAAAGCTGACAGAAGGAAGTTTCCTTGAAAGTTACTCCTTGATCAATCTTACAGAATACGGACATTTTCCACACGGGTACAAATATCCTCTCCTAAAGGAAAACAGAATGAAAATC
This sequence comes from Pseudocheirus occidentalis, assembly GCA_028646575.1. Classification (NCBI taxonomy): domain Eukaryota; kingdom Metazoa; phylum Chordata; class Mammalia; order Diprotodontia; family Pseudocheiridae; genus Pseudocheirus; species Pseudocheirus occidentalis. Next base: position 121,723,709 of record CM053601.1, on the reverse strand, counting down.
AGCTTGTCATTCTCCACTAGTATAATTATAAACAATGCTCATGGAAGCAGTTTCAGGAATTATGTGGATTTTAAAGTGGTACATAAAGAACTGGAATGAGTAGAATCTAACTCATTTAAACTGTTAAACTTTCTGTGTTCAACAGCTGCTGAAAAGCTCAAACTTTGCTTCTAGTTATAAAATTAAACTAAAAAAAGTCAAAGGGCACTTCACATCTGCATTGATATGTGAATATAAATAATCACTTCATAGTATAAGATAGTCAACATTCTGGTTTATTGAGTTTTTGTTTAGGTAAAGAAATTTTCATTTAAAAAATTATCAAGTAATAATGCCTTCTATTCATACTTTTCAAGTAATAAAAGCTAATATATAGCTTCATAATGACCAGACTGACCATGATACAATTTAGATTATATTAATAAAATTAAAATTTAAGTATGCATGATTTCCAATGCCAACTGCCATTTTACTGAGTTAACTGGTTACATATTCTTAGACACAAAATTTCTTAAAGCTCCTGAGACGTCCCAACTAAAAAACCTTAACAATTTACACCAAGTTTCTTAAATTCATTTTACATTTGAAGAATTAAAGGTCAATTAAGAGAAAAGCAAAGAATACCAACGTGGGCAGTGGACTTTTACTTATTTTTATTCACATACCTGCATAAAATACCCAGTAACCAAAGCTTTTCTTATATTAATATAATAGTCTCTGCTTGTGAAATCTGTACTTCTACGAGGCAAATTAAATCTGTCCATGATTCTCGACAGCTGCTGGCGTACATTGTCTGCAGACATCAGGGACCTGTAGTTAATGAAGTTGTCATAACACCACTGAACCGACTCATGATCTGCAACATTTAAAAAAAAAGGGGGGGGGAAGGGGGAAAGGAGAAGAGAAAGGATATGTATCATCCAAACAATTTACCTAATTCAGGGGGGAAAACGTGTAACTAAATGGTCAACCCAACAAACCAGAAAAAAAAATATTTTATATACCTTTCTAGACTATGTGAAAAACCTCCAAAGATTCATGTCTTTAAAGATTAGATGCCATAAATAAATTCTTTCCAAATCCTTAGAGTCAAAATAATGAAACACAATTCCAAATACAACTGATTTGAATTTTTTCCCCCACGACCTTTCAGGGAGCAATTTTCATACTAATCAAAATGACCAAAGGCAGGAAAGACCTAAGTTCAAATTCTATCTTTAACACTTCATATGTGACCTCAGGACAGGTATTTTATTTATGTCTGTAAGATACACTTTCCTCACCAATAAAATGAGGGGGTTGGCCTAAATGACTTTTAACATGCCCTCCAGTTTCCATTATAACAACACTCAAATTTCAAAAATTTTGCTTAAAATTCAATGAAATAATTTAAGTCAGGACTAAGAAATTTATTTCCTATTTTAAACTGTGATTTAATTAGCTGTAATAGAATTAAACCCATTCATAAATACTAACTTTAGATTTAAAATCAGTAGAGTTCTAATAATTCATTTCAGTCTAGGATCAAAAGATTATAGAGTTAGCACTGGAAGGGTACTTAGAAACCATATAATTGTCCTCTAAATAAGGAAACTAAAAACTAGGAAGGATGGGTGACTGACTCATGGTCAAGCAGCTATTTAGTGTCAGGAGAGATTCAATCCCCAGTTTCTCCTAACTTCATGTCCAGGACTTTTTCTACTACTCCACACTCCTAGTGCCTATGATCACTCTACAAGACCATACTGTCTACTCCCTACCTAGGCAATGGCTGTGAAACTATGTAAATGTAAAAACATAACACTGTCTTGATGCCTCATTCTCCCTCCCCTATATTTAGATACCACTATTAGACATTTACACATTACCTGCACAATGACACGCTCTCACTAGTGGCCCATGTGGATCATGGCAAGATGGCAAAAAATTTACTGAAACTTTTGTCACAAGAAGGCACTGTTTTACATGGAAATTGGAAGCCCCACTAATTATTCCAAACACAGTCTTGACTCAAAATTAACTTCTTGTGTTACTTTATAGTTATAAGGACCTAGTATCTAAAATACTGTGTGTTTAAATTCCCACTTGATAGACTATTCCTTACAAAATGCAACAGAAGCAAATTGTCTTTGGTATATTATAAGGAATACAGTTACATCTGTATTTCTGAAAAAAAAAATACATTGAGTTATTTACTTGAGGTTCTGCCTTCAAACTGGTATATGCTATACTATTTTTAAAAACTGGCTATGCTGAAATGGAGAGAATGGATATTGAAAACTGAAACTTAATTTTTAATTATTCTTCCAAAAATTTTAATTGTGGCCACCTTTTTTTTTTTATTTCTGTTTGGGTAATTTTGTCGACATTACCACTAGCCAAAAACAAACAAAAGGAAAGAAAAACCTCTCTGAAATATAGGTCTAAGGCTGCCTTTAAAAACAAAACTCTCATTTAAACTCCCAAAGGCCCAGTTAAGAGGTAAAGCAGATCACAAACTAACTTAAACAAAGAAACTGTGTCTAAGGTAGCACTTTATAGATGTTTAGCTCCCCGTGAAAAACCAATAACTACTAAAAAAGTGACCAATTCCACCAGTCCTAATATTGATTTGATAATTAAAAGTACAAAAAGCTAGATGCCTTAACTGTTTCACCGTATCTTTAACTATTTACATTGGAACATTCTTTGTTATGAGAAATGGCAGGGTATAGAAGATAAAGGCCTTGGAGTCAGGCCAAACTGGATTCAAGTCCTCTTTCTGACACAACTAGCTGTGAGACCAAGGGCAAGTCAACAAACCTCCCAGGCAACTTTGTAAGGGGATAAATTGCAGGGCAGCTACTGATCAGTAGCTATGGGAGCTTCCTAACCCTGAAATTACAGGGTCAGATCCTCTCTGTGCCAAAAGATGGCAAAATCTTAAAACTAGTAAGTCTTTTAATATACATATAGGCTTTGCCATTAAAAAACAAAAAGAACCCACAATCATACTATTTAAAAGATAAGAAGGAAAGATCAACCTAGCATAATATCTTTTTTCTGCCTAATTAATAGTAGTCCCTTATTGATGTGAAAAACTGAAAATCTGCATGCCCAGTTCAGAACAGGTAATTCCCAGGAGTTAATGGGAAGGGAGAGTTATATAGGAAAAAGAATTGTAAAAAGGGGTCAAAGAAGAAGTTAATTATTGACCTGACTCCTTTCCAGAGCAGTAATGGACAAATTACATAAATATCACTGGGACAAAGCACAGTATAAGAAAACTAATGTTTTATTATTTCCAAAACATATAGAACCAGAAGCAAAAAAGGACTCAGGGGGCTTCTATTTTCGTATGATCAGAAACCTAAACAGCAATTCTGTATTAATATAATCTTAGGGAAAATTAAGTTTTCAGTCTACTGATCAATAACCAAACCATGATCACAATCTGGTATTGTGCAAGTACCACAAATCTCAAGCTTTACACTGAGATTCTTATTTTACTATTTTGATGTATTCATATTCTAATATCAGATGAAATCTCTGGATCTAAATAATGATGAAGTGCTTTTTAAAGGCAAAAATACAAAATCATTTTCTTACAAATGTCTGTCATATGAACTAGCAAAACCCAGTAATTGTTAAAATAATTAGAATAAAAAAATTAATCACTATTCAATAAATATTTAGATGTAGCTTTATTGTTGGAACAGAGACTACTAAATAAAACACATTTAGCCACAATAGGATCTCCATTCCCCCCTCCTCCTGCAAGAGTTTAAAACAACTATGGATGTGTTCCTAAAATAGAGGTCTTATTAATGGTCAATATACAAACACAAAAATGAATGAAAGTCAAATGAGAAATAGAAATCAATGTTACCACTTGACATTAAAAGTGGAAATTGAATGTTATTAAAACTTACTTTGTTTAAAAGCGTGGTAAACATTCAGCAGTGTCAGATGATCTCCATCTATGTGGGCAAACCTCATCTTGGCTTCATCTGCTGCTTTCTTGGCCTCCGTGGGGCGAACAAAACACTGTGGGACTAAACAAGGTTGGTATGGGCCCAACACAAACGCCCATATCGATGAGTCACGCATTCACAGACAGAGGAACAAGGCCTAGCTAGGTCAGTTCACAGAGCATAGGGCAGGGCAGGATGGCCTCCAACTGCATCTTGGACTGTTTACTACCTTGATTTGGTACATCAACACCTAACCACATCTGTAAGACAAGAGGGTTTCAAAGCTACAGAGTACCTGATTATTTTGACTAGAACTAAAAGTAGGCATCAAAACGGCTATTCTGAAGGCCATCAAGATTGCTAAAAGTATACAAGGAGGGCTCAAAAGAACTTATTTCAAAAACCAGTGCTGATAGCTCTACCAATAACCAGAATTATGGTGACAATGGCCTTTTAGCTAAATATATCATCTCTTCAAGTAAGAAGTCCACCAAAAAACACAAGTAATTTAAAAACTGTACTTCACCACTGCTGTGGCTATAAACAATTTTTACAACTAGTCCTATTTACCACAATTAAATGAAAAAGGTCTAAAAAGTGTTGTGGCTGTCACCACTGGTGGGTATTACTATAAGCACCGGTGTGCAGAAGCATATGTGAACAAGAAAATATCAGGGAAACTTGGGTTTTGATGGTAGCAGTAGTGGTGGAAGGTTAAACCGCCCTTTACTATTATTTAAATTAAGGAAATTCAATCAAAGGCTGGGGGGAATTCAGCCTATTCTTTCATTATCTTAAAGGACCAATAAAACAGAGTCCTAAATCAAGATTTTTAAAAATGGTATTTTGAATCAATACCCCCAAATGAACACTCAAAAACAGAAAAGTGGACATTGTGAGCCCATGACATTCATTCTTTCAAGGGTCATCAAGATTGCCAGTAAGGTAAGCCCAGTATATATTCGTATGTGGCCCCAATCTTAATTCAAATAAGGCTATAGTCAATACAAGGTGTTTTGTACACTGCATTTAAAAAACACAACTTTCCTTTTAAACCACTTTAGCAATTCCATGTTCATGAGAATATAAAAAATTAAATTTTAACAAATTGGGGCCTTTTTACAACACATTTTAAAAGTAAATCTTTTCAACTCTTGATTATCAATGGAAATATCTTAAGTGATCATCAATCCAGATGGTAATGGAACTAGCAGACTTGTAGACCGAATAGAGTCAAATGAGTTACTCTTTCCCATAACCTTTTCCCCTTAAAAGGATATCAAATAGCCAACAGAAAATAAAGACACATTCATGGTAAATATTAGAGGTCTGACTTAAAATAATAGGAGCAAGTCAAGTAATTGAAGCACAAAAAAATTCACATTGCTGTGGCTGTATCAGAAAGTTAGTGTGGAAAACTGGTCACCGTAACTAAGGAATAGTGGGAAGGAATAGCATTATATGAAGAGAAGGCCCTTGTTTTTTGCACAGTTTATGTCAGGACCTCAAAATTTCTGAAGCATCAAATTTTTAAAATGGAAAATAAAGCATGAGAAGCCTGGCAAGTTGTTCATGTTCAACTCAATGGTCCCTCTGTGTTTACAGTTCACTAATTTCTCCCCAATGGCCTGTCCATGTATTGCTGCAAGTAAGCTCAAACTCTGTGACTTCTATGATGAACTATGTAACATCACTAAACAATCATTTCATGCAGAACATCTATTACTGACCAGGACCATGAAAAGAAGGGAATTTAAAACAAGCTAGAAGATTTCAGCTGAATCCAAATAATAATTTCCTTAAAGAGCTTATTTTATCAACTCTAAAACTAGGTGCTAAAAAGGGGGAAACTTTATAAAACAAACAGTTAGTAAAGGTTGAAAATAACAGGGGAAAGGCAGATGAAGCATAAAAATAACCTGTTGCTTTTTGCAACCACAAATTCTCTTAAATCTGGGGGAAGATGAAACTGACTGGAGAAACTAATAAAAACAACATTTAAGAAAGGCAGACAACAACCTACCACCACCTCCGCAATTAAGACTACAATTTAGTTAAAATGATTAGCTTCTGCCCTGCCCATCTGCTCTGAGTCTGATCAATTATAACTCTGCAAAAAAAAAACATTTTAGCTAGTTCATAAATAAAAAATTCACACCATTAATATATGCCACAAGATTGAACTAGGCCATAAGTTTATAAAACATTTTTTTAGTTTCTCTTTTTAACAAATTGAGAAGTAATCAGGAGAGGGTTTATACTGCATAAGGCTTTTAAATATTTAAAACCATCATAAATAAATATCCTGATTACCACAATGAGCAGGTGTTTTTAGACATAAAGTCTGTTCTCCCCAGTATCTGAATCTATAAATGCATGAGCACCTTAGTTATAGGTCAATTATATTCTGTACAAAATCTTATCCCATTGAGTTATTTTTCTTCTGAAAATTTCACTCAACTATCACATCAGCAATTTATAGCTGCAAAGCTCAGTATTAATTTCTTTACTGATATTTCCTTTTGGAATATTTATATTCCAGTTGGTATCATTTCAAAGATTGAGCTTTAACTCCAATGCATGTTTCTTTCTTGAATCAATGTCTGGCTTTCAAATTTAGACTTTTATATACTGATGTCTTATAAATGTTTCTACCACCATGAAGTACAGCCATTTAAACAGACTGAGTTAGATTTGAGACTTTTGTTCTTATTACTATTTTTATTCTTTCAGAGTGTGTTTTTAATTAATGTTCTTTTCAACTGGCATATTTGTACACAATCAAGAAGAATCACTATAACAGTGTTCAAAACAAGGTCCTTCTGGTACTAATGACAAACTTAGGGAGGTAAGTCTATAAATGACCCACCTTGTGCAAAATTCTGATTTATGGGTTTTAACAATTACTGTTATAGTGAGGTACCAGTATTCTTTTCTTTACAATTTGGCAATTTATGTTTTACCAGTATTTCAGAGCTGATTATTTTTGTTTCATACAATAAATTATTTTTCCTTTTATAAATTTTGTGAAGATTTTATTCTTCAATTTAAGTAAATATTTTCATATACAACGTATTTGATTTTTCTGAAAATATACATCAAACTATCATATGTTAGAAAAAACTAAGTGATGTCCACCCGAACTGGGATTTTTGGGGGTAGGCAAGAGAAGGACAGGGCCAAGGGCCAGGGGTAAAGGAGGGGTGTGGCTTTTTCCCTCTATTACCTGACAACATAGCAGTAATAGATAGGACCTCATTAGAACAGTTGTAGTCACAACTTGCAATAACCATTTTAGCGAGCTGTGGATCCAATGGAAATTCTGCCATCATGGATCCTAATTCAGTCAAGTCTCCATCGTCATTTAAAGCAGCTAGATAATTCAAAAGCTCTAGGGCTCTCATCAGAGTTTCAGGAGCTAGAAGAAAAAATCCTCTATTAGTCAAGCTGCCTTTAGTAAGCAAAAATGTGACAAAGTACAAACTATTATAAGCAAACTCATTTTTCATTCTACACTGGGCCAAATTCAGAATTCAAGCTGTCATCAAATTCAATTATGGGAATCTAGCAACAAATGAATCACCTAAAATTTCAAAGTTTGCTAAAGAGGAGTTTAAAAGTCAGTCTTCCTTCTAAAAGGGTTAGATAATTTGTTAACCCAGTAGTATTATGTTATATATTTTACACTAAATATGTATTCCCTAAAAGAAGGTAAGCACCTTAATTCCTAAAAATATCAGTGGCAGTGACTAAATGGAGCCATACAAACACATGCCTCTCCCCAAGTCTCAAGCCTAAGAGACTCTAGTGCAAGGGTTCAAAAAACACTAGTATTACAGAAACTTAGAAGCTAGTGGTGACCTTGGGAAACATCTAGTTCAACTTCCTCTTTTACAGCCATGAAAACTGAGGCAAAAAGAACCAAACTGACTGTAATGTCCCTTAGTCACAAGAGAATTTTTGCACAAAAAGCCTGATTTCTGAAGCTGTGATTTCCACAGAGAAATTAAGACTGCTTATATGGGAAAATGCATTCCTGGTAACAAGATTTGTGTATGAAGTTTTTGAACAAAACATGAACCAGGGAGAAAATGCAAGTTGTGAGTTCAAACTAAAAAAAAAAAAGAGCTCACAAAACCAGGTATTAGGAAAAGGGAAAGTATGATGACAGGGGAGACTCCCATGTAAAGCTTCAATTATTTTTATTTCGTTGCTGTTGGTAATTTTTCTGTCAATTGTTTTGAGCCAATAATCTTATTTTTAAAAAGGAAAAATCTCTTAAAGGATTAGCGTTTTTAATCCTTAACTATAAATAAAGATTTTCATTTGGAATAATGGGCGATTCAGGAGATTTTCTACCTAGGTATAGCAAGACTGGAAAAGGTACTTAACTGGGAAAATTAAGGAAGATGAAGGTGGTTCAGTGGCATCAGATCCTGTCTCAGATATAAGCTGTGACCCTGGGCCTTTTAACCTTACTGGGCCTCAGTTTTCTTATTTATAAAATGAGTAGTTTGGGCTTGATGGCCTCTTTAAGGTCCTCCCAGTTCTAAATATATGCTACTATACATAATCATCAGGTATTTGGGAGAAAGGGGTAAGTTAGTACACCTGTTTAAGCTGAGGGTGACCTCAGTAAATTACCAAGCACTTATTAAGTGTTGGCTATGTTCTAGTCATTGTACTATGTTAAGTGCTGGGGATACAAAGAAAGACAAAAACATAGTTCTTACTCTTGGGAGAATGTATTAAAATTCAAATAAAAAACTGACAACAGAAGCTAGAACACGAAATATAAACTTTAACCACCTCAAAGTTGCACAAAGCTAAGTTCAGTAAACATCTTCATTCACCTTACTCTTCCCTACATGACTTGCTCTTAGGATGCAGAAGTCAAGCTATTAATACTCCCAACTCTTAGCACTTAGCACATGTAACATGTCCGACCAAGTAACTGATCTCTGAACCATACCACTGTTTACATTTCCTCCCTTTAGAAAAAAGTATAAATATATTCTGAATTATACATGACTGGCTTATAAACTTTTGGGACACAAGTTAGTAAGTTGGAGACTGCTTGTATTAGAAAACAAAGCTGTCAATAACTGCGTAGCTATATATAGCTATATAAAAATCCTAAGGAGTCCTGATTAAGACTTAAATGTTCCTCAAAAACCAGACTAGTAGAAAGCATTCTGAAACACTTGGATTAGCCTAATTAGGTCAGAGTTTTCATCTCTGTTGAATGAAATGGACAAAATAAAGTTATTTTTTAAAATGCTTAATATACTTTAGTACTAGACTACAAATTTACATGTAATGGCCACATTTTAAAAGATCTATATTCCCCAAATGGGATATATGTATAAAATCCAGATCATTCATAAAAACACTAAACTCATTTAAGGAGAAGCAGAACAAAAATACCTTTACTGAGTTTTGCCAATAAAAGAGGTAATTAACATTAGAGAATTTCACTAAGATAAAACTAAAAATTGTTTTAAGCAGTACTGGCAACTCATTATTACACAACATTATTTAAAAAAAATCTTACCTGGTGGATCCATAAAATCAAAGTGTACCAAGTCGTCTATACCAAGTTTCTTCAACTGTAATACCACTGAACCCAAATTAGACCTCAAAATTTCAGGGTAAGTATTGTCCTAGAAGAAAAGCACAATGCTGTGTTGTGATATTAGCTTTGCTTGTTTTACATTTATTCTCACTCCATTCCTCCAGGAAATAACAATATTCTTACTTCTGCCTCCCCCATCAGAAGAACACAAAAACAAATAATCCCATTTGAGTTAATCTATTTTTTAAAGTGTTGTTTTCTTCCCTCAGGTTGTTGACTCTCTTTTCTTGATTTTCTCGCATCATTCTCATCTCTCTTCCCAATTTTACTAAAATTACTAAAAATAAGGAAACCTTACTTCTTCTTACATGAAAAGGTGTTTATAGAATGGATGCTATATTAGCTGCCTGATTTGAAGATCTACATCAGAGATCTTTATTGATAGGAAAAAGGAGTCTTTAAATTGCTTATGTTGCCTTCTGATAGCTTAAAAACTTAACAGATTTGGATAAATCATCAGTTTATGATACCTAGGTCATATATTAAATGAACCTCTTACCTGCATTTCAGTTTTATACGCTTTCTCTGTATAAAGTCTGAAACATTTTCCAGGCCTGGTACGACCAGCTCGACCAGCTCTTTGCTGAGCAGAAGCTTTGCTGATTGCTGTCACCAAAAGAGATTCCACTCTAATTCGAGGATTATACACCTAATGGAAGTATCAAGTTAAACAATAGTTATTTCTTCCACTTAAATACGGGTGCCCTGATAAAGACTCCTACTGACACACTTGGTATATTTATGACACCTGCCCAGTGGTAAAAGATCTAGCAGCAAAGCAAGAATCAGAATATATATACGTCTTGACTTGTGTATGGAAGCTTTTAATTTAGCCCCCTAAACTCCTAAAGACTAAAGCTAACCTCAAAAACTTCCAGTTTACCCTATTTATCCAAGAGTGAGTTCACTTTACCGATTACATTCTTTGTTTTTTGCTTTTTGAGTGGGAAAGGTAGGGCAACTGGGGTTAAGTGGCTTGCCCAAGGTCACATGGCTAGTTTTGTGTTGAGTGTCTGAGGCCGGATCTGAACTCAGGTCCTCCTGACTCCAGGGCCGTGCTCTAGTCACTACGCCACCTAGAAATTATTGAATCCTTTAATAAAAAGACAAATTGTATTTCCCCCTAGTAAATTAGTTTTAGAAAGGAGTTTCCAAATTAAAAAATGTGAGCCCCAATATGAAAAAAATTCCAGTGACTATACTGCTAATATTAATAATACTCACTTTACGGAGCAAGAATTCCTTCAAAAATGTATAGTATGTGTATTAATTTCTATCTCTAAAGTTAATAAAAATGGACAATTGATCTAAAGAATCTTTTAAAGATTTATCAAAACATTAGGAAAAGATCTATTAAAATATCAGGGATATATACCTGTATACTGAAGCAGCATTCTGGCTAAGGTATTCAACATAATTTTCTAGCTGGAAAAATAATAATGATGATGCTCTTGTGTTTCATTGTAGGGGAGGTAGGGAGTAGAGGCCAGGGGAAGAGGGATATATTTTACTCAAAAGACTCACTGACTTCATCTTTGGAGTAAAATGTAATATTTTCAACCTGTACTGCTATCCAACTTTCTTAAAGAAAAGAAGAAAATATAATCTAGTTGCAAAGGTCTCTGGATGTTTTTCCTCAAGAAAACGGTTACAGATGCTTATTGACTTGGATCCCTTTTGTCCATTTTTATTCTTATTATTCAAGTAACACACTAACAGAATTCCATTTTCTGAACTCAATTTAAGTGTCAAATGATTATGCAAAAAGACTATTTGTAGAAATCATAAATGATTTTATATTAAGTTGTGAAAATAAGTTACCTTTTGTTTTGCAAATCCAGGGTCAATGACAAACACAACACCATCTATTGTTAGTGATGTCTCTGCAATATTGGTAGACACAACTACCTATTGAATAAGATAAACACCACAGATAATACAAAATTAAATGACTGTAGTATGATTGCAACACATCAGTTATAAAGCGCAATAAATTACAGTAAATATGAAATATTTTCTAGCAATTACACGGGTTAAATGAGTCTTTCTCTTTGTTTATTTAATCCAACTGTCTTCTTAAATTGAAAACAACTTGGCTTATAGGTTTCTCCTTACAAAAATTCAAGTGCTTTTAAAAAATACATTAGAATTGTGAGTTTAGGTTGAGGATAAGTAAGTTACAATACCACCACAAACTAAAAAATTTTACAAAATCATTAGGAGTTGTCAGTTAATTCATTTAACAGATACCGTTTTAATTTTTACTAAATCAACAATTTTCAATTGTTTTCCTAGGATCACAGACTAAGAACTAGAAAGAAACGAAGAGCTCAAAGAAGTGTCTTCATTCAAAGACACACAAATGGGAAATCATAGGGCCAAATCACTACTTTTTTCACTGCATTATACTGCTTCTTGCAGGCAGTGTGAATAAAGTTGTGTGATCCTAATGAAGATTTTTACTGTACATAACCTCACAAATAAAAATTCTTATAAAGAAATTGCACTTTGAGCGTAATAAATCATTCTCACCTGCACCAATAATTCAAAACGTTAATAATCCAAGGTACAGGGGGCGGCTAGGTGGCGCAGTGGGGGGCAGCTAGGTGGCGCAGTGAATAGAGCACCGGCCCTGGAGTCAGGAGTACCTGAGTTCAAATCCGGCCTCAGACACTTAACACAAAAAACCAGCCGTGTGACTTTGGGCAAGTCACTTAACCCCAACTGCCCTCCAAAAAAGCAAAAAAAAAAAAAAAAAAAATCCAAGGTACATAACAAGATGTAGTCCTTATTTTTACAACTGTGTTAAAGCTTTAAAAATTAATTTTAATATTTCATTGAACTTTTTAATGTGTTTTATTACATAGTAATTTCATGAAAAAGGACTGTTAGGTATAATCACAATCAAATTGCTTGCCTTCTCAAAAGGTGAGGAGACAGAAGAGGGAGACAATTTGGAAAAAAACTTTTTTAAATGACTCAATTTGTTTTATTTACATGTATCTGGGAAATATTTAAGAATTTTTTTTCTTTAAAAGAGGGCTGTTTTCTGAACTTCACAACTTTCCTAAGACCTACTACAGAGCTCTACTCTACATATGGTTAAGTATCAAGAGCTTGATATTTGCTGAATTGGGTTTGTGTCCCAGTTTAACTACAAAATGAAAATGAAATTTTCATGAAAACAAATTTTCAATGAAAAACTGAACAATCAGCAATTAGAAATAAAACTATAGCAAGACAAAAATTTAAGATGCCTGACTTAGCAGGAAATGCCAACAGGTACAATAAAACATTTTGTTCTTAATAAAAAAAAATTTTTGAGTATACAATACTTTTAGAGAATTAAGTTAGTTTTGAATAGCAGAAGTCAGTGAGAATGCCAATCTTTCTCGTGGGTAGGTCAAATTTCCCCCCTTTTTAGCAGAGGACTTAGAACACTATTTCACTAATAACATGTAATTATCATGATGGAATATAAAATAGTACATTAGTAACTTTTAATCCTACTACCATAAGTTCATTTTATCCCTTAGATTCTTGAATCCTTCAATAAAAAGACAAATTGTATTTTCCCCTAGTAAATTTCATTGTAGTTTCAGAAAGGAGTTTCCAAATGTAAAAATGTGGTCCCCAACATGAAAAAAATTCCAGTGACTATACTGCTAATATTAATAATACTCATCATAGGGAGCAAGGATTCCTTCAAAAATGTGTATGTAGTATGTGTATTAATTTCTATCTCTAAAGTTAATAAAAATGTACCAACTATCCTACCCTATCCTAGTGAAGAACTTCCTCTACCAATGCAGGTGGGAGGGAACCTTTTCTGCAAATTATATTTAGATGTTTATTTCTTTTCTTTTTTTTGGCAGGGGGAAGGTAGGGCAATTGGGGGTAAGTGACTGGCCCAAGGTCACACGGCCAGCAAGTGTTAAGTGTCCAAGGCCTGATTTGAACTCAGGTCCTCTTAACTCCAGTGCCTGTGCTCTATTCACTGTGCTACCTAGCCACTCTCAGTCTTAGATGTTTAGAGCATAAAGAAGTTAAGTAACTTGCTCTGGAATGTATAAGTTCATATTCTGCCTTTGACACATACTGGTTGTATGTGTCAAAGGCAGAATATGAACTTATACATTCCAGATTCCATGGACAGTTCATTATCCACTGTACCATACTGCCTCTCCTATAATATTAAGGTGACGAAGATACTAATGTTCAGAGAATGATTATAAGCCAGGAGTAAGGAAAGGGAGAGGAGATGTGGTTTGGTTAATAATCAACACTTAAGAATTAAACCCTGAAGGCTGAAAAGTATCTGAAGAGCTAAAAATACCTGATCATCTTATTTTCTGCAATCATGTTGTCCCAAAAAATACAGGTAGATTAATTCTTGGTGCAAAGATGCAAAACTTAATGCATGTTCCTTGAACAGGAATATCAAAATGAAAAGGACCCATCACCTCACAGTGATAAGGCACTTAATATATAAGCACAATAAGACCATGATATAGAGGAATCTGTCACACAAATCAGGGAGATATCTTGGGTCTCTGAGTATCATTTGGGGAAATATGAAAGAAGAATGATGCCTGTGAGCTATCTGAGGCAGAGAAAACATCAAATGTAGAAGTGGGAACATTAGTTAAGACAGATGTTGCGTATTCGTTTCTTCTTAGCTGCTACCTAGAACTTTGTTGACCCTTAGTAATTCCAAATTCCTCAAGTTATTCCCAAATCTAAAATCATGATGGAGAGAGCTGAATAGTAACAGATAAGAGGAAAACTATATGATTTATATTAATGGGCTTATATTGGACCTGAATTCCTTAAAAAGTATAACTGTTCCTATTACAACAGGGAAGACAGTACAGTTTAATCACTATGGGTGTAGGATGGGGGTATGGTCAGGAGGACAGGAAGGTAGCAGCTGTGGGGAACAGTCCTGAGAAAGTACACCAGTCTCTCCCCCATAATGGAGCTGCTTCATGTAGCAAATAAGAGGAAAACACAGCTTCCATTGCTAGTACTAGAAAACTAGCTTCAATCTTATTGTGAATGTAGGTATAATTCATGTTGGAAAGGGCAATAAGGAAAAAAAGGATCATTTCAACTTTCAGAAGGATAGGTATTTCTCCAAGTTTTCAATCTTCACCTATTGGTGCAACCACTTTCTCTTGAGAGGGGAATCACACATGGCTGCCTGGCTATGATACTAAACTACTCAGTGTTTTCAGCTACAGAAACCAAAATAGAGATTTGATAATAATCAATCTTTATTACGAGGTCAAAAGCTGAAAGGAGTCTAATACAGAAGCATCAACATCATAGAGAATAACATTATTTCCCTCCTCTGCTATAGATATTAAAAGAGGTTGGTGAATAGAGACAAATTACAAGTGGTGGCAGCTGCTTTGTTTGTGACAGAGCAGTGTGTCCAATGAATGATATCAACAATAGCAACCCCACCAGTGCTGGTTTGATATAACCTGAACCCACCCATTAGTGAATCCTGATCCCTGTGGTCCAGGAGCAGCAACATAATTATGGGTCATGGGAACTAGTCTTGAAAAACATAGATGTATAAGCTCTACTTCTTGTTCTCCCATAGCTTCGCAATTTGAACGTGGGAGAAAAAAAAACTTCTGATTTAATGATAAATACTATTTATACAGCAGATCTGTATTAAAAAGTACCTTCCTCACAATAAATCTATGAAGCCGGCTGTGATATCTAAGATTCCATCCCATAGAACAGGTTAAAGGGGGAGGTACTCAACAGGACTGTGATTTCATTGGTATAATGGACAGAAACTTGTACAAATGGGGTTTTAGCCACTTGCTGATCCCTATGATTTCCAGACATAATGGAAAACTCAATACACATTTTGTGGTAATACAGGAAAAGAGTACCCTTTTATGGTAGTAGGTTTTGTAGCAGACTGATGTCTACTGATTTGGGGGTGGGAAAAATAAAAATGCAATACTATCAGCAACACGAAGTATAACTTTATATTTCTTTTGCACACCTCCATTGACACCAATGACACCACTACAAGCAGAACAGTATAATATAAGTAGGTGTGTGTGTGTGTATGAGAGAGAATGAGAGTGAGAATGAGAGAGAGAGGGGCATCACAATGGTCCAGGCAATCAGATCCAATAACTGAAACCTATGTAACTTTGATCAAACTTTTAAAAGAAGGACTAAATGAGGAACTCAAGAGCTGCTTAGCTTAGTGCCTTTTGTCTAGAAATCTTAGCAGATGAGACAGTGATTCAACTGAAGGAATGGAGCATTTGGTTAGTGCTTACTATATGCAAAGCATGCTGGAGATTAAGATATAAAAAGACAGTCCTGTTTGTCAAGGAGATCAAATTATAATGGGGGACACAACACACATGGAAGTTTTCAGCTCCAAACCAGGTGGAAAATTCTCATTTTTCTTAGGATGCAGTGATAAAGCCAATGTTAATCCCTCTTGAATGTCATTTCCACTGATAAAATGATATCTGTTCTGATGTTATAACATCTGACAATGCCAAGCACTTTCTCTTCTGGTCCCTCATAGCACCTGGAAAATAGGTATTAGGCTGCATCTCCACAAGAATTTAATGACTGTCATAAGGGGAAGGTAGCCTTAATAATTAGAAGATGTTGAGAAGTAAAACATGTCCATGAAATCAAGAATTAGAAACAACATCCTCCAGGGGCAAAAAAGAAGAGGCTAATTATGGCATCAACTTTTGGAAGTGAGGATGACTGACAAGTGGAGAAAATCTAACAGGTCTTTTCTATTCAATGAATATCTTCATAAGTCATGACTGTTTCCAAATTCTGTAGAAAATACATAGACTGGGGGCGGCTAGGTGGCGCAGTGAATAGAGCACCGGCCCTGGAGTCAGGAGTACCTGAGTTCAAATCCGGCCTCAGACACTTAACACAAAAAACTAGCCGTGTGACCTTGGGCAAGTTACTTAACCCCAACTGCCCTCCAAAAAGCAAAAAAAAAAAAAAAAAAAAAAAAAAAAAAAAAAAAAAAAAAAAAAAAAAAAAA